>CM024760.1:15871014-16553514 GCA_014218235.1 Colocasia esculenta | reverse complement strand
GTTCTCGGTGAAAAGCTATAGGGCGTTTCGCCTTCCCATGTCTGCCCTCGCCCTCGCCCTCACACACTCCCAATTGCAGCATCTTCCCGGTGAAAAGTTTTCTGACGTTTCTCCTTCTCCCTCACAGCATCCCCCCTCGCCCTCGCCCTCGCCATCGCAGTCGCATCTTCCGTGCATTGCCGTCTCAACCTCGCCCTCGCCCTCACCCTCGCCCCCACACTGTCCCCCTAGCCCTCGCAGACTCGCCCTCGCCCTCGCCCTCGCACCTTCCCCCTTTCCCTCGCACCGTCCCCCTCGCCCTCACCGCATCACCCTCGCCCTCGCAGTCGCATCATCCGTGCATCGCCGTCCCAGACTCCCCTTCAGTTCGAGTTTTACCTCTCCGATTCTGAGTCCAAGCTCCTCCTCACCAACCCTGAGGGCAACCACGCCGCCCAAGCTGCCGCCGCCAAGCTCCGCCTTCCCCAGGCCACCGCTTCCCTCCTGGAGCCCTCCCCCGTCAACATCGCGTCCTTCCGTATTCTCTTCGAGACAGGGGTAGAGCGGGAACCGTCGCCGAACATCTCCGCCGTCTCCAACGAGTCCTCCGACGAGGCGCACTTCCTACACACCTCTGGCACCACGAGCCAGCCCAAGGGCGTCCCCCTCACCCAGTTCAATCTTTCCGCCTCGGTGCAGAACATCAAGTCGGTTTACCGCCTCACCGAGTCTGAATCCACCGTGGTCGTCCTCCCCCTCTTCCACGTCCACGGCCTTCTCGCCGGCCTCCTCAACTCCCTCGGTGCTGCCACCTTTGTGGCCCTCCCCACCCCCGGTCGGTACATAGCGGTGCCCACCATCCACCAGATCCTCTTGGACCGCCACGCCGCCAAGCCCAAGCCCGCATACCCGCAACTCCGATTCATACGGAGCTACAGTGCGGCGCTGGTGCCGGTCATCCTGGAGAGGTTGGAGCGGGCGTTCGGCACGCCGGTGCTGGAGTCCTACGTGATGATTCCTTTCCAGTATTGGTTCCTCTCTGCCCATCCTATGCGCGCCTGGACGATGGCCGGCGCCGGAAGAGAACAAGGGGTCACGGGGGATAAACTTCTCCCCATTGCTACAACCCAGAAACGTTTTGAAAAATATCTTTTAAACCCTCACATTTCTAAATACACATACAGATGTGGTTAAATTTTATATGAAGTTTAGTGTTATGAAACCATATGGTTTGGTTTAGTGTTATGCATTTAAGTGTAAGCTTCCTTTTGCATTATAACAGTTGGCCTTAGTTTACATTTGTCTTTCTCAATGTCAGAAACATCATGCTACTAAATTTTTTTTTCTAACTCAGGAGCTCTCCTATATGATCTAACTCAGCTTACCGTAGCTCATGTATCAGTTTGAAATGTTAACTAATTTGATTTTTTATGCAGATGAATTTTGCTTGGTTTTACAAGAGATTGGAACTCAGAAAAAGGAACTTATTTTGGTGAAATGCTCCTGACATCACTTGCAAAGAGGTGCAGCTTTTAAAACTTTTCTTTTTTAGTTCTGAGTTTTTCTGGAATCACAGCCTCTCTTGCATTTTTATGTACAAGAATTTCTGGAACCACTCGCAAATACTCAACATGAATCTAACATCAGAAAGTGCCTCATAAATTATTTGAAATGGATAGCATGTTTATTATAAAGTCAAGAGAGTTCTTGATTGAAAGATCTTTTGAGTTTATGTTAATCCATGAAAAGCATGTAATTAGCACTAAAATCTGTTGAGTTTATGTTAATCCATGTAAACCAGAGTCCATGTTAAATCATGTTCCGTGCAGTCGCATCCCTCGCCATCGCAGTCGCATCTTCCGTGCATCACCGTCGCAACATCGCCGTCGCATGCATCAGAGCTTACCTAAATCCCGCCAAAATTGAGGTATACTATCTTCTCCGCTATTTCTCTTTCTCCCTCCCTGCGATGCTGCCACTTCGGTTCCGGTGTAAAGCTTTTTGCTATGCCATGCCATGCAATCAACCAAGTAAATAGAAATGAAATATTCTCAATTTTCTAATTATTTTGTTCTAATTAGAAGGAAAGAAACACCTTCACCTTACCAATACAAACTATGAATATGGAATTGCAATAGAGACTGAACATACACCTTTAGGATCAAGAAGTGTAGCACAATAGCATTGGTTAACAATTACATAAATAAGAAAACTAATAGAGCACCATTTCAAGTAGAAGGGTCAATAATTACATAGATAAGAAAACTAATATGCGTACAAGTCTGAAAAGACATGACACACATCTGGGATGGCAGTAGAATGGGGTATGCTTGCTTCTGCATGAGGCTTTTGTATTTGATTAGAGTGTGTTCACAGATGCAGCGGTAGTGAGCTTGGACGAGACAAGTGATTGATTCAGATTTAGTTCTCCCAACTCAAGGACATCAAATTTGAGTTATTTTTTCTCCTTACCATGTGATTCTAAATAAACTTACTCTTTATTATCATAAGAATTAACTCTCTCATTTAAAGTCTGATAATTGTATAGATGAGTAAGTAGTTATAATATAAAAAGGACATCAGTTTGGATGTGGGAAAAGGTTTATTCCTTCTTGGTGAGATCTAGATGTAGGTTGATTGCAAATGGATATAGGAGATGGCCTAAAAGCCTATCTGGCTCTGAAAGACAAATTCCTCATTTGGAAAATTGCATCACTTGAGGCTTCCTACCTGAAGTTTTGTGGCCTTTTTCATAGATGATGTGAGGCCTTCTTGCTATATCAAAGTATGAATCATCAACTCAGTTTTGTAGTCTTTCTGAAATTCAGATCCATTCTCAATGTCAGTAGCAATCGGACTTTCCCAATGTCATTGCCTGCTGTCTTCAGTTTTAGAAGTTTTAATCAAATATTTACATTAATTTTAGAAGCTTTAATTAATTTATTGGTACTTGCCCATGAGGAACATAGCAATTCCTATCTTTTTAAAAAGGTATTGATATCCAACAAGGTTAAAATATATAAGAACCAGGAATATCACATTTGTATATCATATGCAAAACAATGGGACAGAAGACCTGCTGGGGAGGAGATGGCAAGAGCCTTTTAGAAACCTGCTAGCAGCCCATTGCTGTAGTCAGTTTCTCATTAAATTCCAGGACAGCCATATACTAACCTGCTGACAGAGTTTATAGTCTTTTCAGTTTTTTTTGTTCTATGCCATATATATTGATTTATTACCTATTTTGTCCCAATTAATTGCATTTTCTTAAATTCCTAATTTTTTGAGATGTATTTTCATAGAACTCATTCTCCTAAAGTGTAACAACATGCATACTTCAATAGCCATAGTTTAATAGCTAAGAAAACAAAATCGTTTGTAGCAATCTCTAAAACTGAAAGAGGCATATAGAGTCATAGACATAACCAGCCTGTTGGCTATCCATATAGCAAAAGAATATTTGTTATGGAATCATGAGCCATTAGTCGAACAGAGGGAAAATGTGATTCACCATGAATATTTACCAATCATGGATAGAAGGATTCTCCTTATTGTCCAAGCGACGAAGGTTTCTGTTTATATTATTTTGCCCTTTAAATGTTTACAATGGTTGAAATGTCATTATCATCATATTAAATCATATGAAATGTCTATATCTATATTATTTTAGAACATGACTTAAAAAATGCCATTACTTTAAGAAAGCACATGGATGATTTGTGGCATGGAAGGTGTTGTAGTTGTTGGACTTAGCTTCATATGATGATCTCCATGTCTACGCACTGCTCCCTTAGCTTCCTGGTCCAAGTTATCTATGGCACTGCTTCCTTATGTCAAAGCTTCCTATTATCATTTTTTGTTTGGTTAGCTACATATCGGTGGATATAGCTTGCATCAGTCTGGCTATACTGATATAGTTCAACCGCAAGAAATGTCCACACCTCAGCCAATGGACCAATATCAAAATGGGTTTAAAAGGTTCTGGTCAGTCTTATACCAATTCTTAGAGGCAGGCTTATGTATATTTATTTGATCATGACAGCATGACCTGTGATGCTGAGGTGGCCAATGAACTGAAATCTACCAAAGACTTCGGAGTCAGGCCCAAGCCACTGAGTTCACCTTTGTCCAAACAGAAAAAAGCAAAAAAATATAAAAGAGAAACTTAACTACAAGTATCCTGCTAGGATTAATATGTATATTTTGTCCTTACAAGTAGAGAGTAAAAATTAACTGTAAAATATACCAAAAGGGTCTACTTCTAAAGAAACTTAACAGTTTTGGATTAACGCTAAACAACTCCATGTCTAGGCACTACTCCCTTAGCTTCCTGGTCCAAGTTATCTATGGCACTGCTCCCTTTTGTCAGATGTTTTCATGTCATTCTGCTGGGCTCTTCTATTTGCAACTTCACTTGAATTTTGTGAGATGTCTTTTCAGATTTTTTTGTTCTATGCCATATATATTGATTGGAAGAATATCCTGTCTGAAATCTAAAATTAAGCCAAATGTCATGTAACAGACACACTCTGTGCACTGTCCTAATTTTTTTTACATCTTCTCACACATTATCTGTGCACTAAAATAGTACTTCATGATTGACAAGAATCTATCTTCTTTTTATTTTAATTTTTACATGAAGATGGGGGATTTTCATCTCAGCAGATCTTTATCGTTTGACTCTTGGTGGAGACTAAAAAATTTCAGAAGTTCTTCTGAGAAATTTGGGAGATTGAATTCCATGGTGATCACAAAATTCTCAATTTTTTGCTTCTTTATGCAGATTGCTAAAACTTTTCAGGAGAAAGGGATACCTTGCGATGTCATATGGATGGACATTGATTACATGGATGGTTTCAGATGTTTCACTTTTGATAAGGTATGTTGTTCCAAATATATTTAACTAAGTAGGCACAGAAGTAGTTTCATTAACCATAGAACCTTTCTAAACAGGAAGTGATATTTTCATATTTTTATTAAGCTAAAAGGGAAGAGAAAAGTTGTCCTGTTACCTACAGCAGACATCACACATCGGTGCTTCTGGCGATTTTTATGTTATCCACTTATACCTGCTTAAGGTCATCGGAATATATGATGTTTGACTTAATGTCACTGTGGCATATTTACTGAAATAATATGATGAAATGGTTTTATGTCTGAGGTGATCTTGGTTACTGTAATGCATTGTCTTCATCTTGACTATTTTTTGTCTTGCGCTGCATATGATAAGCCTTCTCATTGACTAGGGTTGTATTTCTTTTAATATTTATATACTTTACCGGAAAAGTTCGAAGCATGTTTTCAACTGTTATATGAAAAATATGCTTCACATCCAGCAATAGCAGCACTTGGTGAACCATAATCACTTAAGTGTGCTCTAAAAAGTCTTAGATTTTCAGTTGCATGTTCTAATTTCTACAAGTGGGATTGATTAAACAATTCCCTTTATTTATTTAGTGACTTGAAACCTCTGCTCTTCAATAATTTCTCAGGAGCGTTTTCCTTTTTATCTTACTTATCTGAAGATGTTCACCTCTGTATCTTTATTTGTAACAAAAAAAAAGATGTTCATCTCTGTATCTTACTTATCTGAATGAGAGGAAGTAAAGATTATTTTCATATGTAAATATAGTTAATTGGTCATGTAGCCCAGATTTCTTACCCCATAAGCATTCAATTGTGTGCACTTCTCAGTACTTTTGGACCTACCAATGCATCACAATGACTTAATTGGGAGCCTATCGCACCAATTTGGCTGACTTTCTAGAAGACTAATCCATCCAGAAAAAAATGTGAATTTACGAAGATTCGAACAGAAAAAAATGGAAAAAATTGCAAGCTTATTTGTGGCATCACCCAATAACCTGTTTTTTTATAGATGTCAATGCCGTCGAAAAGCTTTGCTCACCTATGATCAAAGATTTAATAGTAGTGATTTAGAATTATTTTTCACTTGAAATACACTGCATAAGTTTTTACAAAATTATTTGAGTAGATTGATATCATTATTATGTATTAGAATCTCTGTCCTTTATGTTGATTCATTCAGATGCATTAAACTAATACCATGTCAACAATTGTTTAGAAAAATGATATATTTACTATCCATGTGAACTACTATATGATTTGAAAAATAGAGTAGACTTGACATTGAATAAATCTGAACTATTAAAATAAATATTATTATATAGTATTCTAATTATGCATTGAAAATCATAAGCACTTACAACTCTTGGGTTCTTGCAGATGATTTCCACGACATCTTCATCACTTAATTGCTCCCACAGACCATCAGATGCAAATATCCGCTACGACATTGACGCCCAACTGCGTCAGGTAAGCTTTCAAAATAGTTGGTTTGTTCTTTTATCATGACTTTGGAGTTTCTCTCTCTATCCCTCTCAACCGAGTCTGCCCACTCACCATCTCTCTCTATCCCTCTCAACCTTGCCCACAGAAAGCCAGTATACAGCCAACCTGGTGAGGGTGGTCCGCACGGTCTCCATGCTCTGGGCCAAGCCGATGGCGACGACGATGACCTCGGAGGCGGTGCCGAACTTCTGGATGCGGAGGGCCTCCTCGAGGGCGATCTTGCAGAAACTCTTTACAGCAACCATTTATAGCAACAAAGGATTTCATCGCAGAAGGGTTTCATCGGCAGTAGTTGTAGCAACAGATTTCAAAATTAGCTGTTAACTCTTTACAACAACCTTGGAGTTCATCAGATTGACTCTTTATTTGTGCTATCTTACATTGAGTTCTTGATAAATTTTTTAATTTGTAATTTTGATATTTTGCAGCAACTCTTTAGTTGTCCTCTTTTTCCAATTGCTCTATTTGGATAAACATTTATGATCTTAAGGTTTTAGACTTTTTCTCACAGAGTCCAAAAATTAGTCTTATTTTTGAATTTTTATGTGCTTTTATATAGAACCGCTAAACATCTTTGGCAATTGTGTAGGGTATTATGAATTAACTGACATATGATGATTGAGAAAGGGTCTTATGTGTTTATCAAAAGTAATGTCATTATCATATTAAATCATGGTAGGTAACGTAGTTTTAGATCCTTGAAGTTGTGTGATCATGTTTTCTGTGTGGTTTTTGTTCCAATTACTTGATTATATTTTGTGTGTAGTTTCTGTTCCAATTATTTGACTATGTTTACTATGTGATTTCTTTTCCAATTGTATTTCTCATTGATAATGAAAAAAATTATATTTTCAATTAGATACTACTACATTAAAATATTAGATGCTACGTTTTGGGGCAGTCACGTGACAGTTTTGGGGCGGCCACGTGGCAACACCATATTAACTATTTTTTCGCCCAAAATGTTTATGTTCTGACTTCTTCTATCCTATCTCTTTCTCCCATGTTCCGACATATATGTACGTTGTCTTTTTCCTCCAACTGTAAAATAATTCAGAAGTTTTCTTCCTTTCGTCGACTCTGTGTTTCACTTTTTTTTCTCCGTGTCTCATCTTTTTTTCTTTTTTCTTTTGCGTAGCAGATACTGTAGCGCAACAGTATCACGCTGTTGCGCTACAGTAGTTACTATTAATTTAGATTTTTTTCTTATTTTTTATTAGTTTTAATTTTTTTAAGATCAAATTGTGTAAGATTAGTTGTTTTGATTTATAATTTTTTTACAAATATAAACAAATAACATAAAAAATTACACATACCGATATGTGTTGATACGAGATCCGATTGATGATCCGTTGCTCGCCGATCACATGACCCGTGCGATTCATGAGTTGTTGATTCTAATTAATATATCTTGAGTTATATATTTATAATATTTTAAAAAAATAAAAAAATATAAAGAAAACATTTATTTAAAAAACTCATAAGATGACTATTATGGAGTGTCAAATAAAATTATTTTTTTAAACCTTCCATAATGAAAAATTCACGGCACTATATCCTTCCTTATGTAAACAAATTATGATGAAGAAAATTACTTATATTGCATAATCAATTATGTTTACTAAATAGTTCACTAAATCTTATATTTGTATTGGCATGTATTCATACAAGATAACCATTTTATATCTCTAATATAAATTAAAAGATTGTTGATAATTTATGATAAAATCTATTGTGTAATTATTTTATTCATGTTCAAACATTTTAATTAAGATTAATTTAACAAATAAATTTATAATTAAAATTATATAATTTTAAAAAATAATATATATTTATTAATATATTTTATAATCAAACGCCGTACATCACACGGATATCCAACTAATATATTACTAAAACTCAATCCTAACCCTGCCATATTAGAGAGCCACGTGTCAGTCTCTCTCTCTCTCTCCCACTCCCCATCGCCTCTTCCTCTGTTCTCTCAACTACTCAAACTACTCCTCTACTACGCAATAGTTATACTCTTCTAAAGAGAGATATTTCTCCTTCAGAAGAGAGAGATTCCTTTTTTTTTTTGGGGGGGGGGGGGGGTGGGTGGGTAACGAAAAAAACCCTGTCCCAAACTCAAGGATTAATGTTCGTAAATCTCAAAATCAGAACCTAACTGTCCCTTATTTCTGTGAATTCGTAATACCTTGCCCCCCTTGACTGATAAAATCTCGGGCCTAGAAGCTGAAAATTCCGGTGTGCTTTGGATGTGATTTATTGATCAGACCAAAGAACTTGTTTCTGGTCACCACTATGGCAACAACACGATTTCAGAACGAAGATAGAAATGCACGCTTAATAAGAAATAATATTACATTTATGTCCAGACATATGCTTGATTCTGATTGTAGGACGCTCCCTTCGCTCCAAATTGGCAACCTCAATCGCCCCGTAGAATCCTTCTCAAAATGCAAAAAACCAGGAAGGATTTCTTTACTACTTTCCTAATGATCACGAAGCACAGATAAAATGTTTGTCCGTGTAACGTCCGCTACAATCTCAAAATAGTGCGAAGGGTATCACATAAGTTCTGAATAGTTTGCTTCTCTTGTGCGGCTTGCAGTTCTTGGAGTGGCATGTCCTCGTAGCACCTGCAAATTATTGAAATATGGAGGGATAAAATTTCCTCTAGAGCATATACCCACAAGCATAAGAAGAATAGAACTTACGTTTTATGGTAAGCTAACGCCTGGGCAAGATTCATCAATGTTGAACTAGTAGTCAGCCTTTCATGGACGCTTGCAGGAAGAGGTACCTACAACAACACAAGCAGCCGACACTGAGTAATGGGCAAGGAAAACAAAGGATTATGAATTAGTAAAGGACATCTTACTGTGCCGCCAGCACAATGACCAATAGGACCCCTTTAGAAGTGCAGTAAGTGCACTTTTGAAGGTGTAATAAGTATTTCTCATTAGTAATAGATGAAAGTGAACCTCGTTTTGTGCCTTCCGAGGCTTCTTGGCTTGTCCATCACCACTAAAGAGCTCTTTAATTGCCTCAAGAGCAAGATTGTCACTTCCTCCTGGTGCTACTCTATTCCCAAGCACGTTGTCTGACACCAAAGCTAGAGGTGATATGTCTATTGCCTTCAGAAATGGTATCGGCACCGTGTTACCAGCAGCATAGATAGACCAGAGCTTCAAAAATAACAGTAATTACTAGTTAGTGGAGTTGATATCCAGAGAAGTTTGGTGCCGAGATGATTCCAAATTGTAGCCAGGTGAGTTCCAAAAAGGAATATGTCCTGACCTTATCTTGTACTGCAAATGCTTTTCGAGACACTGTACCCTTCACTGTGCTGCTAGTACCAGTTGTACCTCCAGTGGCAGAACTACCATGTCCCTGTGACTGAGAAATTCTCTCTCTATTTAGCGTATCCTCGGGGGATTCAGGGGCAGAAGATGATATCCCTTCTCTTATTTGGAAATCTTGATTTTCTTCTACCATTTGCAATTTGTTGGTGAAGGTCCTGGTTGTCATCCTGGCAGATATCAGAGCTAATGCTCACTTGAGAATCATTGTAATGAAAAAAAAAAGGCACAAAGATGCACCATATGATGGATAACCGGAATAGGCTTTATTGACAAATGGATATTGGTAAGGATGATGAACAAAATCATAAAGGGAAACCACAGTGATTCTGTCAAACAAGATGAATTCTACAAGCTTAAACAAAGACAAAAAAAGAAGAGACCTAAGCCATTATTTACAGCTGAATCTTCTCCTGGAAAAGAAGATCATCACTCAAATTATTGTAGATCTTCAGTTATTATCATATTATATGTGACATCTTGAATCTACATTCTGTTTCTACAGCTATCGACCTCCTCAGTAGACACTGTAATGTATCAAGTGCGCCTTTGAAAATATCTTTATCACAGTATTCTAACATCCATGAATCTTATTTTGAGCCACATAATGTGCTATAACTTAACCAACTAATAACCTTGGTATTCCCACAAAAAAACTCATAATCTTGTTTCCTTAAACAGCTCTCTGTGGAACATGGACTTCAAATTGTTAGAATGTGGAGCCCGAACTCTCTAGCAGATCTGCACAAGGGGTCAGGCCCCCGGAAGTTAAATTTTGGCTTACAGAAGTAAAGCAGTCGAATGCATCAGTCGAATGCTTCAATTGAAGTCAGCAGTCGAATACATGTCGACTTATGCAGTGGGAGCCTGTCTGCAGTCGAATGTAGCATTCGACTGTAGCAGTCGAATCTGTCAAGGCATTCGACTTCTCCTTTCCCAGGTCAGGCGACTTTGCAGTTCTGAGGCGGTTCTGAGTTGGGGGCTTTTTTGTCCATGTGAATCTCGATTATGGCGCCCTAACCTCCCAGTATATAAAGGGGGGGTATATTCTCTTTGTAAAGGTGTTCTGGTTGTAGTATTGAAAGCTGCTGTGGCCGTGGACGTAGGAAGGCTCTCGCCTCCGAACCACGTAAAATCTGGTGTTTGTGTGTTCTTCTTCTCCCTTCTTCCATCTCTTCTCCAAACTCTACGTGTGAGTAGTGTGAGAGAGGGCTGCCGATCGGGGGGGGACGATTCCCCAACACAAATCTCTTTCACATAATTGGATGGGTATACCAACATTCCCGACAATGCTCCCCAGAAACTTCTTTGACAAGATCTTGTCATTAACCTTTAGCATCCAATTTCCCATAAATTATTCTAAAAATTATATAATGTCATTAACTGAGGTCTTCCAGATTGTTAATGAACAGAGATGTCCCTAACCTAGTAGCTATGTGAAATCCCTTTCACATACTTGGATAAATATTCCAACTTTCCTAAGAATGACCCCTGGAAGCTTCTTTGACCAGATTTTGTCATTAACTTTAAGCATTGAGCTTAAGATACATTATTCTACAGACTTAAAAATATATAAATTATTCTAAAGAATATATAATGCCCTTAACTGAGATTTTCCATATTGTTAATGAACAGAGGTGCCCCTAAGCTAGTAGCTACAAATATTCTCCAAATGATCTGAGGTGCCCCTGTAGAAAGGATAACTTGCCTGGCTAAAATACTGATAACTTGGCATAAGGTCCAGCAAGAACATCCAGCTCAGATGCAAAAGCAGCATATAGAATATGCTGGGATGACAACGCCAATCTCCTTAACCCTTGTTGCCTTGCACCAGCAGAAGCAAGCATGTTGCAAGAGTGGCTGCTGCACCCCACCAAAGCTTTAATCAAGCAGACCCTATAGTGGAGAGCATGACTTGGCAAGCATATGTATCTAGACTTCGTATCACTTTCTTCCTCCACATAAGCATAGAAATTGCATAAGCCTGGTTAGCAGACATATCAACTGCTGCTCCCTAATTTCTATTGGCCTCACTTTCTCTGTAGTTCCTCTCTCTCTCTCTCTCTCTCTCTCTCTCTCTGAACACAGATTTAAGATTTGTTATTCCTCTCATCTAAGTGTATTTGATACCTTAAAACCCTTTCTCAATAATTGGAAATGTAAGTATGTCCCGCAAATCTTTCACTTCCAAGTTCCAACAGTAGATGAAGCCAACTTAGTATTATGCTGCCAACATCTCCAGATCTTTCCTTCAAGATTCCAGATTTATCCATGATCTGGAAAAGATTCTCACTCTTTCACAGGTGGAAAAAGAGACCCCAAGACTTTGCATCATACCAACTCACTTCTCAGACCTCTTTGTTTCTGCATCATGAGACCACTGAAGCAGACAAACATGGTATTCAGAAATCCTCAATGCTCTTCTAATCAGCATCTCATGATGTGCATCTTTATCCCATAAGATCAAAACAGAATCCTCAGATTACTGTATAACCAAAGGATCATCTGTCTATATTCCAATATTCCATCAACTTTCTCTTCAGAGCGCTTGAAACGTCCTCAACTAAACTCTTCCATTGGATGATGATGATTGACATAGTTTGAGCAAATGAGAGTTTGCAAGGATGGACTTACTCCATGAGGTCTCTGTAAGGACTTCTTCTGATGACATCCTTTCAGCAAAAACATTCACTTCATCTGTTTGTCTCTTCAGTGTCTAATATCCTCTATCTTCATGCACTTTGTACTCAAATAGATTTACGACCTTCCTTCTACATGTATCACATCTTAAAGGGCCACAGCTTGCTCTTGCCCCATCTGGCCATCTCCCCCTTCCAGATACATGAGGCAATGGTTTGATTTGGTAATGAACCTCCTTCCTTTCCTAGCACACTGTCACATCATAAATTCTTGTGGTCATATGAGTTTGACCTAGTACATTGTGAACTATCAAGTTTGCAGGAGAAAGAAGTGCATGTGCTAACTTCATTGAAACTTGAAACCTCTAGCTACATATCAGTTAACTTAAACAGCTAGAAGATGCCTAGATGGATTAAAAAGAAAGGTAGATGGAAGTGCCTCTTAATCATGGATCATTGTCCAGCCTCCTAGAATGACCTTGTTCCTATAGTTTTACTTTACTCAGGGGACTTCATCTCATATCACACAACCCCACATGTGTACTATGTGATCTAGCTGGATTGGAACTGGACAGGACTTTGGGTACCGATTTTAATTCCTCATCAAAGAAAGAAGCATGCTTCCTTATCATAGTTCAATGATCATTTTTCAGAGGTAAATTCCTGTAAGAAAAAAAAAGAAGAGAAACTATGTGAGGTGTTCAATCATAGTTTCTCTTTCTCACAGTCACAAAAATGGTGACAGCATAATCCCATTGCTTGAACATGAAGTATTCCTTCACAAGGGTATGGACATCCAAACAGTTTCAATATGTTCTTGGGTCTTAAGCAAAATGAATAAGAAAGAGATTAAAATATATCTAATTCATAAGAAGCATAATGAGGAAAAATATGATCTTCGGGATTTGGAAGAACAAATCCAGTTCTGTGCAGAGTTAAAAGACAAAAATGAACCAAATATCCTTTTTTGCATTTTAGTCCTGACTTGAAATAAGTATGACCAACAAGAAACTGTTCTATTTTTTGATATACCACTATGTCTCACAATATTCCGCTGATTGAAGCCTAGTAGACAATCTTGGACCAAGACAGAAGAGGTAGGTATGCTGTTTTAAAGACAAAAATAACTGGCAGAGTTAAGATACCTGAGACTAGTGACCTCTCCCTGGTTATTTACAGCAGCATCACTTTTGGTATCGGTAGATGCTGTTGAAAGCTCTTTTGCCTTGACATCTGGTGTTTCTAGTGTAAATTCATTCCTATTGGCATGGGTATGGACAATCACAGTTCCAAAGTCATCTGCAGGAAACATGACACTTATTCAATGTAGAAATGCCTCCTTAAGAGATCAAAAGTATTAACTCAAACTAATTCAGGAAAGAATAACATGAGAGAAAGCATGAAACCTTTAACAAGAAACAAAACTAAATCCCATAGATTCCCAAAAAACTGAGATAAAAGATGCCCAAAAAGCAAGTAGCTTTTGACGTAGCAAAAATAAATAGTACATGTCCTGCCCAATGACCTCCAGATTCCTTAGTTTAGCTGACAGACTGCAAGCATTTGCTGATGTAAATGCATATTCTGTCGCCTTATGCATATGCCATATGGAACCATATCTCAAAAAAGACTAACCACATGGTATTTGATTGCATTATCAAATTCCAGTAACTGATCACAGGTCCACAAGACTTAACTGACGGTCTCAAAAGGATGTAAGTATTCTAGGCAAGGAAAAAAGAATGGGATTGGCCTAGGGATCGCCCTGGGCTGATTTGATTCGGATTGAGATCGGATTGGCCAATCCGGCCGATCAGCCAGAAGCCTGGCCTATCCAGGATCGGCCAGACTAAAAATTGTTTATTTTTGAAAAAAAAGGAAATCATGAAAAAATAGAAGAAAAATAAAAGCCAAGAAAAAATATGTATTCGATATTTACATATATATTGATGATATATGTAATACACATCCATATATATAAATGGTTTGTCATGGCGAATCGGATCAGGAGAAACCCAATTCGCGATTCACCTGATTCGGTCTGATTCGCATGTATATATATATATATATATAATATAGATAATATAATATATGTATAAAATGAATATATATTACATATATATGTATATGTAAGACATATATGCATGTATATATGTAACATATGTATGTTAGATATGAGAATGGGGTGAGGGATTCACATGGTATTACATGGAACTCATTAATAAGGAAATACTCCCCATTTGAATCTAATAAAAATATCAAAAAAATCATATCTCTTACAAAAAAAGTCAACTCTCCCATCGAAGAAGAAAATCGCAATTTCGGTGATTTTAGAGAAATGCTAACTTTCTAATCTCTCATAATTTGGTCCATCTAAAAAATTTGATAAATTCAAATAAACCATATGTAACACTAAAAATCCAAAGTCCGGTAAAAAAAGTCAAACGTGCATATGACTTCTCCAAGGGAGCCGCTCTCCTACTAAAAAAGTCAACGTATGATTTTTTTGATATTTTTATTGGATTCAAATGGGGGGTACTTCCTTATTTACATGTAATATCTTAAGTAAATGAAACAACAAATTATAACATTTACTTAAATGATATGGAATGTAAATAAGGTATGAAGAGGAAGCCGTGTTCCCCTATGGGTAATATATACACACACACACACATACATAAATATAATATATATAATAATCCTATGCGAATCAAACCGATCCAAGCGAATCAAACCAAATCAGGGAGAACCTGATTCGGTCCGAATCGCCGATCCATCAAACCTTGCTATTGACATTAAAAAAAAAAACCCTGAAATCTTCATATTCCATACTGCCCCCTATAATCCACCATTCGTTGAAAGTAACACCCTGGAGTTAATTGCCGTCCAAGAAAAGTATCTCTAAGCAGAATATTTCGTATAGACTTGCCGTTGGTATTTTTAGGATGAAATTACCCTTGGGTGGGAAAGAGAGACAATAGCGGGCTGCAGTTGGGAGAGAGAGTAGGGGGAGGGCACTGGGCGTAGTGGAGATGCAGGGGGGGGGGGGGGGGTTCACCCCCTCCGGTGTCGGTAGGACGTGTCCTTCCACCTCGAAGTTGTAGATGTCGCACTTGTCGATGAACTTGAGCATTTGGTGGTACTCGAGGGATAACTGTCCCCACCACGTTCGACGTCATGATGTGGGTGTGTGCGTCCAACATCGCCTTAGCCAGGCCAAAGTTGGCCACTTGGCCAGCTCCGATCGGCTCTCGCCCACTACCCTTTGAGCATGTCCTGCAGGCTCCCGTTCTTCATGAACTCGTACACCAACAGGTGGCAGTCCAGCCGCAAGATGTGTGCCAGTAGGTTTTGGTGCAACATGTGCCCCACCATGTTGATCTCCGACTTGATCTGCCGCATCCGCTTGTCTAGTAGCCGGCTCTCCTCACTCAATTCTGATGCCCCCACGTCCAAGCTCTACTTCATGATTTTCTTAAGGACCATTGTCCTCCCTAGCGCCGTGTCCACCCCCCACCGGCCCACTCCCGCACCGGGTCCCCGGCAGCATCACACAACCACCCCCACCTCACCTGATCATGTCTAGCGACCCCAGCCCGTCGTCCTATTCGAGGAAGGCCAGTTGCTTAGCTTTGACTAGGGGGCTGAAGATGGCAAGGCCGGCGGGCCAACGGTACCACCCTACGTCAAGGGTGAGAAGCAGGCAAAGCAACATCGAGGACACCATCCCTGTTACGGTCCCCATCAAAGTGCCTACGTTAAACCGAGGAACCATGTCACCAAGCGTCGTCCCAACAGTAAAGAGGTTCGCCTAGGATCCCGTCACCCTTGCACTTCTGTCCCGCCACCTCCTTCTCATCATCATCTCCGTTGACAGAGCCTCCCCACGCCAACATCAACAAAAAACACAAGGAGCAAGGCGATGGGTGGGAGAGAGAGAGAGAGAGTAGGGGGAGGGCGGTGTGGCAATGGAGGTGTCGGATGGGGGGTCACCCCCTCTGGTGGCGGGGGGGGGGGGGGGGGAGAGAGAGAGAGAGAGAGAGGGAGAGGGAGGGAGGGAGAGAGAGAACATGGAAAACAAAATCGGATTGGCCAAGACCAATCCCGATCCAGATTGGGTCGATTTTGGCCTAGAATAGATTGGAATTGGCCAGACGGCCTAGATCGGCCATGGCCGATTCGATCCGGAATCGGCCGATCCAGATCATTCTGCCTTCCATGGGAGAGAGAGTAGTGGGGGTGTCCGTGAGAAGGGGATGGTTGGGAGAAAGAAAGAGAGTATGGGGAAGGCAGTGAGGTAGTGGAGGTGCTAGACAGGGGTTCGCTCCCTCTGGTGCCGATAGGGGGGGGAGGAGAGAGAGAGAGAACACAGCGAGAGAGAGAGATGGAGGGAGATAGAGCAATGGGGGAGCTAGTGAGAAGTAGAGCGCTAGGTGGGTCTGGGAAGGTAGGGGAGAGGAGGTTATCCAATTCAAGGGCAACCTAGGTTAAGTTCGTCCCCTGTAACTGCAACTAACGCCAAGGCGTTACTTTCGACGAATGACAGAATATGAAGATTCTAGAGAGAGTTTTTGGAATATCAATAGATTTCATAGGGACATTTCTAAAAAACCCATCATATTAATGTACAGACATAGTATGTATATCCTAATAAATGTATACATTCTACATATAAAGATGTGTTAATATATATAGTCATATATTATACATAATATATATGCTATATACAATACTTACATATGCATTTATGATATATGTAATCATATATATAAATTTAAGGAAAAGTTACTTGTATACTCTTAAAATCTTGTCGAATTACAGCTATACACCTACCTTTATAAAAATTATCGTAATACACTTGAAATCATTAAGTAGGTGCCAACGTGCTCCCACTGTGATTTGATCACTACCCTGGTCAAATAGAGGTGGGTTAAAAAGGAGAAATCTCTAACCTACCCCTGGGTAAACCGACATCGACTCTCTCTCCCCCACGCTCCTCCCCCCCCCCCTCTCGTAACCTAAAGTGGGTGACCCCGCTATCTGGCACCACCTCCTCCGACTCGAACCTCCACCGACGCTCCCCACGTTGCCAAGCCCAACCCTGCATCTTCCGGTAGCCCCTAGTATGCCCATAACCATGTTAAGTACCTTGGTCCACTCTTCGAAGAGCCTCGTCCTATCTCACCGATGAGTTCCCCGATGACTACGGCTAGGACACCATTAGGTCTTTAGCCGACCTGGATTCACCAAGAACAGAGGGTTGGAAGTGATCCACTATAGGTGGGCCATGCTGGGTGCCCTTGGCTGCATCTTCCCAGAGTTGCTGGCCTACATCGGCGTCAAGTTCGGTGAACGAGTCCCCCGACGACTGCAAGTAAAACTTCGACCCCATCATCACCAGCACCTGGTTGGGATCATGACACAGGCTCAACGACATCAAAACCCTACTGAAGGAGTGCCCCAAGGTGGTCTCCTATGCCGACATCATCGCCTTGGCAACCAAGAACTCGGTTGTCATCATCGTAAGTACCTACCCAGCCCATCCCCCATGCATGTGTCTCACCTCCCAAACACTCTTGCCGGTCGAATTAACATTCTCTTTCCTCTTCCCCACACTACACGGTGGTCCATCATGGATAGGGGTGTAAACAAGCTGATATGTCGGTTCGGCGAGTAGCTCGACACTCGGCTTGATAAAAACTCGACTCAACTCATTTATTAGACAAATGAGCTGAGTTTGAATAAAAAAAAACTCAGTTCATAAACGAACCGAGTTTGAACACATGTGAGCTCGATTTGATTATACTCGCGAACAACTCATTTAAGTACTTGTTAAAGGCTCGATTAAATACTCATCTAAATACGCATTAAGGGCTCATCTAAATACTCGTTATTAAATAAATTAAATTATTAAATATACACAAAATTTAGTTTAAACTAAATCATGTAAGTAAGGACTTAAATATATTACAAATTACATAAGTGAGGACTTAAATATAATAGACTAAATGCCATAGTGTATATATACAAATTATGCAAATGGAGGTATATATATAAATTTCGGTTTAAAGCAAATCATGAAAGGAGGGGTATAAACACAAAATATAATGTTTCAAGGTCCCTCGGCACAGCTAGCATCTTCTTCCTCTCGAGCGTCCACTGCGCAGCAGGTGCGCCCACTGGCGCGGCCAAGGGGAGCCGCGGTCAGTCACCGCAGTATCCGGTGACCCCTGCGGACCCCCTGCCAATACCAGACGGTGCTTCTGGTTGCTGCAGCGCCTTTGCGGAAGGTGCGGACGTGGGGTTTCCCATGTTGCACCGGGGAGTCACAGCGACGCCGGACGAGGTTGCAATGCCGCCCCCGGCATTGCGGATGCCGGCACGACAGTTCCGGCGATGTCAAATGCCATCTGTGGTGACCGCGGGGCGTCTCTTTGCCTCCCCACCCTGTGCACCCACCCCCCACCCCCTCACCCCTTGCACCGGTCGCTCCCTGCGTGTTATGTGTCTATTAATCCCATATCGGTTGTTAGAAATTGTAAACTAGATAGAGTGGCTATAAAATTATACCCCGTAGGCTCTCCAAGGCGTTCAATGCTCATGTTTTGGCCCTCCCTCCAGGCACCAACTGGAGGCCGAGTGGAACATGGTTGAGTTCAAATAAAATTTAAATTGTTGGTTGTGTAAGGTTGAGCAGTTTTTAACTTGTGCAAGCGAGCCCGGTTTCGAGCTCGAGTTTGGGCTCGGTTATATAAACGAGTAGTTTATCGAGTCGAGTTCGAACACTTTAAAAGTGAATTGACCGAGTTCGAACGGAAATACAGATACTCAGCGAGTATCGAGCCAAGTTCGAGCTTGATAAAAAAAAACAAATCTGAGTTCTAGAAGAGTGTTACTCGGCTCGACTCGGATCGTTTACACCCCTAATCATGGAGTGTGCCTATCGGGATGGGAGGCCCGCAACAACATCCCCCCTCCTACCGCCGACTTTAGAAACCTCACAATATTCTTTGCACACAAAGGCCTGAACATCACACATCTGATTCAGCTCTTTGGCAAGTGACAATGAGCTACCCAACAAAGACCATCATGTAAACTAATGTTTGAAGGTATATAGCACTCAAATCTAAGCCTCTGTCGTATCTCAAGAGCCTACACCATTGGGATTGGCCACTGCTCTTCCTTCAGCACCCGTCTCTACAACTTCACTGGGAGGGGCGACCAAGGCCCGACCCTTGACAAGTTCTATGCTATCAAGCTCAAGCAGATAAGGCTGTTCAAAATTCGGTTCAAACTGAAAAATCGAACCGAACCGACCGGTTTGGTCCGGTTCGGTTCGGTTCAGTTTGGTTCGGTTTGGGTCCCTATGCAGTCTAGCTCGGTTTCATTTTCTGAAACCGAGTAACTGATTATATATAATATGTGTATTAATTACTCAAACAAAACATAGCGCAGTTGGCTAGCGCATGCGCGGGAAGGCTTCCGTGTTGTCGCGGGTTCGAAACTGGGTTCCCCCAAAAGAGTTTTTTGTCAAAACAGTGAATTTTTAGCAAAAAACCATGGCAAAGCTGGGATTCAAACCCTGAATCTTCCTTTGAAGGGTCAGCGCCTTGACCATCACAGCAGGCGCGCGGTTGTGGTAAAATATGCATTAGACTTCGGTTTAAATCGAACCGAACTAGTTCGGTTCGGGTTGACCTTGGGATTCAGTTCAGTTCGACTTGGCTAAAAAATGAACCAACTCAGACCGAACCAACCCGTGTTCAGCCCTACAAGCAGAAGTGCAAGTCCCTCGACGACAATGTCACCTTTATGTCGTGGAGATGGACCCCAAGAGCTTCTACACCTTCGACCTCAGCTACTACCAGCTACTACTAAAGCGGAGGGGTCTCTTCCAATCAGACGCCGCCCTCACCACCAATGCCCCTGCCAAGGCCTACATCGTTGGCCTCCTCTCGGGGCTCCCGTAGGAGTTCTTCTGGTAGTTCCCCTTGGCCATGGAGAAGATGGGCAGCGTTGGGGGTCCACTGCAAACTCGGTGGTGGGCCCACGAGGGTTCTATTCTAAACTAGCAGCGGCAACAGTGGGGGCGCCGTCAGGGGAGACCTAGAGGGGAGAGGGGTGGCATCCTCGAAACGGCGACAACCACACATGGCTGCGGCACCTCTTCCTGTCTCATCACCAATTTAATGGACCCTGGTCGCCCTCCCTTCCTTGGCCTCTTTAAGGTTGGAGGGCAACAACCTCTCTGGAGGGCTGCATGGCCTACAACTGCCAAGCGTGGAGGAGTTCAACGTCTCCTGTAATCGGTGCCGCTTGCACCGCCTGAACAGTAGCCTCTACCACCTACACCGCCGTCGTCGTCGTCTTGGGCGCCACATCGGCTGCTCCCTCGTCTGTCACTGATAGTTGCAGCACATAAGATAATGGAGAGATGGAGGGAAATAAAATATAAAAAACATGTCGACCGAGGGTAAAACGGTCAAAAGAGATGGATCGCCACCTTCGTTTCTCTCAAGTTTAACCTCAGGGGCATGAGGACTCTGGTTAAATGATTTTGAGCGTATTAGAATAATTTTCATAAAGATAGGGATATAATGGTAACTCGACAAGATTTTAGAGTACATAGGTAATTTCCCCTAAATTTAAGCATTCATATACGTATAAAAAATATATATAATTGTACACATATCTTTAATGTACAAACATAATTAACATCTTATGGTATATATAACATATGAATCATAGTTGGCAATTTCGGTTGAAACTGAAACTGGATCAAAATACTGTAGGAATTCTGAAATTGAAAAAAATAATATTTTAATTGGTTTCGGCCGACCGGCTCCCATAAGCTTGCCCGAGAATGGTCGAAACTAGTCGAAACGAAACCGAAACGATTTCATTTGGACCCAGCCGAAATCGAAATCAAAATCAAAACCGAGTTTGTCATCCTTGATATGAATGAACACTTTATACATATATGGGTGTGTTTTCTGAAAGTGGATAGTACTACAAATATATTAATGAAAGAGGAAATACAATGTACAGTATCTGTTGACACTATAAAACACACCCTACCACCTATACAAGGAGATCCACACTAAGGTCGTGTGATGAAACTAACTCCCAAAAAAAACCTAAAAAGAGAAGTAGATGAATCCACATTACAAAAACAAGCACCATTCCTTAACTCTAGCACAAACAACATCAAAAACAGCTTCTTAATGACGTGAAATCTTCTAAATATCTGACTATTATCCTCTCCCCACAATGTCCAAAGGGTGGCATGAAGGGCTAGCCACCAGACCGTCCTATCTCCTTTGAGAGGCCACTGCATGTTCCACCACCTAAAAAGCTATTGGATGTCTGAGTGCTCTCAAAAGGTAGAGCGAGTCCTAGCTGCCTCCCTCCATACTCCCTGAGAGTAGGAACAGCCCACAAAGGGATGGTCAAGGGAATCTCCCTCCTCCCTACATAAAATGACTACTAAATATCTGGCATAATGCGACACAATTTGTCCTGTGACGAAAGACGCCCATGAGAAATTCTTCAATTCAAGATCTTCATCTTGAGGGGCTCTCAGGAACATGCAAATAATGTTGAACCCCACCATCTGAGATGTTATGGTAAGCAAACTTGACGATAAAGCGTCCTCCCTTCTCTCACCTCCATGTCCACTCATCCTCTCTGGCGAATGGGCGGAATGGAATGAGAAAGAAAGTTGAATCTTCTCATCAAGCCCGAGATCCCTCTTGAAGGTCGGCGTCCAAACCCCACCTAGTAGGATCGGGTCAAACACTTGGGCTACTCCCCAAGAGGTCCATCGAGATCCGGAATACAGAAGGGAATAGATATAAATCTTGCAATGCAAAGTCCCCACACCATTTGTCCTTCTAGAAGAGTGACACGTCCCCCCCTACCAAGACACACCCTAGCTCTTGAAGAACTAACATCCCTACATAAGAGATTATCACGCCAGAGCAAAAAGAGGCACTGGCGCTAGAAGCAGGTTGCATGACCCAGAGATTGCTCCTACCAAAAATAACTTTGTCTAATCACTAAGCCCCATAATCCCTCCTCTCCACTTTCTAGTCTCCAAAGCCATTCGCAAAGAAGGGTGAGGTAGAAATCCCTGATATTTTTGAGACCCAGACCCCCCTTGAATTATGCTAGCAGCCACCCTCCCCCCATGCAATATCATACCAGCCCCTGCACCTCCCTCCACTACCATGTCAAAAGAATCTACACTAGATGGACTCGATCTTCTTTATCACCGTCCTCGACATCCTGAACATGGATAGAAAATAGGTGGGCAAACTATCCAACACTGAACTGCATAATACCAATCACCTTCTAAAAGACAAAGCTTTAACCTTCCATCCTGCCAATCTGGACTCAAACCTACTGAAGATGGGCTACTAATCAACACACCTAAGAGCACCCAAGATAGGAGGAAGTCCCAAATATGAAAGTGGAAACTTGCCAGTTGTTGGCACATAAAAAATTTCCAAACCAAAAACACCCATTTCCCAAAAACCAAACCTACAGAAAAAGCCAAAACCTTAAAAACCCCAAAACCTCCATTTCCCAAAACCCAAAACTCCAAAATATCAAAGTTCAAAACCCAAAATTTTCAGAAAATACCCATTTCTGAAAATAACCAAAATACCAAAAAAAAAAACTCCACAAAGCCCAAAAATCCCATTAAATACCCAAATCTGTAAATCCTCAGAAATTCCCAACCCCCCCCCCCCCCCAGAAATTCTCAAAATCTCCCCAAAAAAAATCCACCCAAAACACCAATATTTTCAAACCCAAAAAAACATCAGAAATTCCCAAACTCCCATAAAATCCCCATTTCCCACAACCCAAAACTCCAAAATTCCTCAACCCCAAAATCCCATAAATACCCATTCCAGAAAATCTCCAAAAAAAAATTCCTCCAGAAAATTCCAAAAAATCCCCAAAATTCCCTGAAATCGCAGAAATTCCCAAAACCCAAAAATACCCAGAAATCCCGAAATCTCCCCCCCCCCCCCCCAAAAAAAAAAAAAAAAACCCACAAAAGAAACCCCAAATGCCAAAATCCCCCACCCAAAAAAAACCCAAAAAAAATCCCAGAAATACCACCTCCGGTTGGGCCAATCCAGACAACCGGAGGCACCTCTGGCCTCCTCCCCCTCCGGTCTGTCCCAACCGGATGGGGGTTGGCTCCGGCCCCCCCACCTCCTTCCAAACAGGAGGGGGGTACCTCCCGTTGGCACCCCCAACCGGAGGTGCCCCCACCTCCGGTCCCCCTCCTCTTCACCCCCCTCACCTCTATAAAAAGAGGGAGGGGTGTTAGGAAGAGGGGGTCTTGGACCCTCTCTCCCTCTCCTTGGGGGTGGGAGCTCCCCCTTGGCCCCTTTGGGGTCCTTGGACCCTCTCTTAGGAGGGGTCTTTTTGACCCTCTCCCCTTTGGCCCCTTGGGGTCCTTGGCCCTTAGTCCCCCTCATCTCCCTTGGGCCCTTTGGATGGGGACAATTGCAAATATACCCCTGTTTAAGAAAAATTGCAGAAATACCCCCAAAAGTGAAGAAATTGCAGAAAAAGACTCTCTGCTGTCCAAAATTGCAGAAATACCCCGGTGGAAGGAAAAATGACAAATATCCCTGCTGTCCGGAAAATTGCACAGAAATCCCCGGTTTGTGGGAAATGTCACGAAGGCCCCAAGAAGAGCAGAAAATTGCAGAAATACCTCCGGGATGGGAAAATTGCAGAAAAACCCTGGAAGATGTAGAAGTTGCAGAAAAGACCCCGGGAAGGTAAAATTGCAAAAGAACCCCTGCTGCCCCAAGAAGTTGCATAGAAGCCCCCAATTTGTGGGAAATTGCAGAAAAGCCCTTGAAGAGCAGAAAATTGCAGAAATACCCCAGAAATGCCCCTGAAAGGTTGGAAATTACAGAAAAATCTCTGAAAGGTGCAAAATTGCAAGAAGATCCCTCTGCTGCCCAAAAAATTGTAGAAAAACCCCTGAAAGGTGCAGAAATTGCATAAATGTCTCGGTTGTGAGGAAATTTACAGAAATGCCCCTGCCGTTGGAAAAATGGCAGAAATACTCCGATTTAGGGGAAAACTACATGTAAACCCTCGCGGAGTTCGAAGATTACATGGAAGCCCTTGGTCGGTCTAGAAAATGGCATGAAGCCCCTGGCAAGCTCCAAAGGCGACAGAGCTCAAGGCGGGAATACCGTTGGCATGACTCGGTGGAGTGGTACCCACGTCACTTCTCTGAAGCGGCGTGCGCTCTCCTGGGTCGGACTTGGGTTAACCCCACTTGCCAAAGGTGCTCGGAAAAGTCAGTTAATGGCGGAAATGTCTGAGTATGCCAATCAATGGCGAAGACACTCGAGGAAGTCAACAAATGGCCAAAGTACCCAAGAACGCCCAAGAAATGGCAGTAGCACCGAGGGAAGTCAACCAATGGCAAAATTACCCGGGATTGCTCAGAAAGGCCAAGAAATTGCAGAAGTTGCTCGGAAAAGCCAGGAAATGGCAAGAACGTCCGAGAAAGCCAAGAAATGACAGGATGTCCGAGAAAGCCAGGAAATGGCTGGAACGTCTGAGAAAGCCAGAAAATGGCAGGGATGTCCCAGAAAGCCAGGAAATGGCGGGGATGTCCAAGAAAGTCAGGAAATGGCAGGAATATCCGGGAAAGCCAGGAAATGGCAGGATGTCCCAGAAAGCCAGGAAATGGCAGGAATGTCCGAAAAGCCAGGAAATGGCAGGGATGTCCTAGAAAGCCAGGAAATGGCAGGGATGTCCTAGAAAGCCAAGAAATGGCAAGGATGTCTGAGAAAGTCAGGAAATGACAGGAACGTCCGAGAAAGCCAGGAAATGGCAGGAACGTCCGAGAAGGCTAAGAAATGCCCTAAAAAGCCAGGAAATGGCAGGGATGTCCGAGAAAGCCAAGAAATGGCAGGGATGTCCCAAAAAGCCAGGAAATGGAAAGGATGTCCGAGAAAGCCAGGAAATGATAGGGATGTCCGAGAAAGCCAGGAAATGGCAGGGATGTCCCAGAAAGCCAGGAAATGGCAGGGATGTCCGAGAAAGCCAAGAAATGGCAAGAACGTCCGAGAAAGCCAAGAAATGGCAGGGATGTCCCAGAAAGCCAGGAAATGGCAGGGATGTCTGGGAAAGCCAGGAAATGGCAGGGATGTCCAAGAAAGCCAGGAAATGGCAGGGATGTCCGAGAAAGCCAAGAAATGACAGGGATGTCCCAGAAAGCCAGAAAATGGCAGGAATGTCCGAGAAAGCCAGGAAATGGTAGGGATGTCCAAGAAAGCCAAGAAATGACAGGAATGTTCGAGAGAGCCAAGAAATGACAGGGATGTCTGGGAAAGCCAAGAAGTGGCGGGGATGTCCGAGCAAGCCAAGAAATGGCAAGGATGCCCAAGCAGACCAAGAAACGACAGAAGCAGTTAGAAAAGTCAATCAATGACGGGGATCCGGGAACTACTCGGGGGAGTCAAGAAATGACGGAAAGAACACAAAGATGTTAGCTAATGACAGAAGGTCAGGAAAGGCCAGGAAATGGCAGAAGTACCTCGAAATGTCAGTAAATGACAAGGGGCCCCCGGACAGTTATGAATATAATGTTGTCCATGCCTCCTCCAAATTTCTTCTTCAAAAGACAACATTGACCAAGTTTTCCATTCTCTGATTATGGCGGCCAATGCTTGCAGAAATACCCTGATAAGGAAAAGTTGCAGAAGTCCCAGAAAGGGCAGAGAGTTGCAACGAAATCCTTCAAAGGGCGGAGAACTGCGGAAAAGTCCTTGCAGGGCCAGAAACTGCAGTAAACTCCTCAAAAGCAAGAAATAGCAAAAAAAGTCCCTTTAAAGGGAGGAAACCATATGGTGCATGCTGTTTGCACGGATCGGTGGAGCGGTATCCACATCACTTCTCTGAAGCGGTGTGCGCTCTCTTGAGCTTAGCTTATGGCTGGCCATCCCCGACCTTGGGATCGCCAAGAAATGGTAGGAACCCCTGTTAAAGGTCAGGAACTGGCTGAAAAGCCCTGGGAGGTCAAGAAATGATCCTAAAGCCCCAGGGAGCTAAGAAATGACAAGTGTATCCCGAGAGTCATTGAATGACCGAAAAGACCTCGGGATACCAAAATAATAGAAGCACCCATAAAGGGTACAAGCTGGCAGAAACCCGGCAAGACCCCTCAAAGGTCCCGTCACAATCAAATGATGATGGTGGCCATAAAGCAAACACAATGGACTGACAGTGATCATCTTGGCGATCCAACAGTCTAATTGTGATGAAATCCAAGTCAACGGTCTGATCGTGGCTGAAGCAAATTCAGAAGAATCGGATCGTGACCAAATGAAGTGTTGAAGACCCGATTATATAATCGGGACCCCTTGTATAGGTCTTGAAAGACCAATTGTAATTTAAATTACATGTGTACAAATATTAAAGCTTTAAATTTTCTTTGCAAGAGTGTGTACCCATAAAGGGCGACCATTAAGGTCAATATTATCACAACAAACAAAGACAAAAGGCTTTCTTTGACAGAGAATCAAAGGTGTTCGAGTTCGACTCGATGTAAATTAACACTGACTTCGGTCGGTGGGGAAAGGTCCAGAACACGAAACCCTAATCGCCTGATAAAAATAAATGCGCGGAATATATATTGTCCAGTAAATGGGCATGTAAAATACCCGCATTAAGCGAACCCTAAATGTCTGTTGTACAGAGTCTACAGACTGGCACGCCCGCAAAAATAAAACAGACAGAAAAAAGAAAAGAAAGAAAGAGTAAAGAGAGAATACATTTTTTGGCATCCGACACCAGTCTTACAACCAAGCAAGCAAGCTACCCTCCATAGGACCCACTCATCAAAGTTCATTCCTATCAGGACACTCTTTAAAATTGACCTTGAGACTTGTTACCTCCTCCAGTAATTCCAACAAAAACCTAGCCATGAGCAGCATCTGTGCTCTCTTAGCAAGGAACAGAATGGTATCATCTGCATACTGTAAGTGAGAAATGTTCACCACCCCTCTAGCCCCCTAAAAACCAGATATCAACCCCGCCGCTTCCGACCTCTGCAATACCCTGGTCAGCACACTAGAAATCGAAACAAAAAAGAGTGGGGGACAAAAGATCTCCCTGACGCAGGCCCCGACTGCTATGAAACTAAGAAGAAGACTTCCCATTAATGAGGACTGCAAAGGATGCCGAGGAGATACACATCCTGATCCAACTAATCCATTTCTTACCAAAGTTCATCCTGTCTAAGACACTCATCAGGCATTGCCAATTTACCCGGTTTCAAGTCCAACTTCAAAACCAAGCCTTTCCTCTTCTTTTGCTTCAAAGTGAATAAACACTCGAGAGGAAGTCATCCAGAATACGCCTCCCCTTAATAAAAGCTCCTTAGAAGTGGTCAACCAGCCTCTCCATGACAGTAACCAACCTTTAGAGATGATCTTATACATATGTGTGTTGACGTACATACAATCATATATTAATATAAACAAAACATATATATATATATTTTTGAATATTGTCATAAAAAAATATGTATACCAACCTTTAGAGATGATCTTATACATATGTGTGTTGACGTACATACAATCATATAGTAACATAAACAAAACATATATATATATATATATGTTTGAATATTGTCATAAAAAAATATGTATGTCAAATATGACATATATTACATAAATCGCATGATATGTTATTGTCTACATGTGTTTGTGTACTTATATCCATAAATATGTACATTAATGTACACAATCATATTATACATATTAATTTATGTATATATATACATATGCACTAATTTTCAAGGTTGGCCAGACTAGTGAACCGAACTAGACCAAATTCTCCAGATACCGATATGAACCAAAGTGTACTAGTCCGTTTGGTCTGGTTTGTATTTAAATTTTAATAATAATAATTAAAAATGAAGAAAAAAGCCTTACTGGGCCGACTGTGCCTGGGACAGCAAGGCCCCAATACTAGTACGGTTCATGGTTTGCCGGATCGGATCGAATCGGTCCGATTCGGCCGAATCGGATCGAATCAGGAGAAACCCGATTCGCCCTATTCCCATGCGAATCGGTCCGATTCTGGTAAATTGTGGCGGATTAGGAAAAACCCGATTCGCCCCGATTCCCCGATGCGGCGAACCTTGGTACGGTTTAAGAGTACCAGACTGGTTCAGTCCGGTACGCCCAACCATGCTAATTTATATATGGAAATGATAGTTTAATGCATGTATTAATCAATATACAAGAAAAAATTGTTCGGCATAATTGGCCGGACTGGCCTGGGATCGGCCGATCCAAGCCAATCCAGACCAATTCAGTCCACTTATGGCTGCTTCGGCCTGAATTTTTGCAATCTAGGGGGCAACCATATGTCGATCCGATACGGAATCCCCCAATTCCACTAATTATGATTCTAGGTATCTATAGAATGACTAACACATCACAAATATGTCACAATTGTTGTGATTTGCCATACTTCTTCCTCATTTTTGGCTCATGCACACCTGTTTCCTTTTTAACCTTTTCTCAGTACGACGTGAGAATAAACCAGGTATCAACACGTAAATAGATATTTGCTACAGACAGCATGCTCCAAATGCCATATACCTTCATTTGGCAACTCAACACCTTGAGATTTTTGATGTTTCATTGAAATGCGACCTTTATCAACTTCACCCACAATATCACGAGCTTGAGTTTCCTGAGATATTGCCAGAAAAGTGTCTCCCCCATTTTCAACTCCTGCATTCTTCTCTTGCTCAGATGGCTGTTCTAGATTGAAAAAGAGAGTGAAACTGAGTATACCTTAGCTTTGACAAATGAAAGAATAAAGTAAGCAAATTGAACAAAAGTCCTGCTAAAGTCATATATAGCTTCATTAAACTATTAGATCACAATATTTAAAAAGTACCTGTGAAGCAATTTTTGCCCGTATCTGTCTCGCTCTTTCGATCTTTGGTAACATTTTAGAAGCTCCAGAATTGCATTTCTCAATAAACTTATGCTGCAAAGAGATTTCAAATCAGTGGCTGTTTCCTCTACAATAAATTCTAAGTTGGACCTCAAAATGATATATGAAGAATAACCTGATAGAGCAAGATTTCTTTCAAATACATAATAGGAAACACAAAATGCTTCCTCAATAGACCAAGGAAATATAATTAAAAAAAAAAAAACATAATGAAGCTATCATGTATGCCTCATAGAACAAGATAAATGAATGCTAAGAGAACACTTAACAATAAATGCTTCCTCAAGACCAACCAGACAGAATGAAGCTATCATGTATGTCTCATAGAACAAGACAAATGAATGTTAAGAGAATACTTAACAACAAATGCTTCCTCAAGACTAACCAAATCAACAGAGAGAGAATGTAGCCATCACGTATGTCTCATAGAACAGCAAAACAAGATAAATGAACGCTCAGAGAACTATCAGTCTTGGAATCAGAATTGGAACAGGTAGGGCTGATTCAAGTTTCAACTTCAAAATCTAGCTTACATAAACTCAATGCAGCAGACAAAAAACAAGAGAGTTGACAATGGAATATACAGGCTTGAGGATGCTCAAACTTGGAATAGGGTTGCATCAAAGAGAGAGAGAGTTGTTGGAGAACATACTGAACACCATATGTGCACTGAATATGTTGTCCTGCATGTATAATGAAACATCCAGTGAGTGGTGGTGAGATGGTCTGTAATGGCAGATGAGGCAGTGATCGCCCATACATACCTCCATCAAGTGAGAGTGCCAGTGTGGACAAGCGGAAAAAATTCCTCATGGGGGAGAATATTTCGTTTGTCGTTTTCTCTCTTTGCTTATGCTTGTTGGGCGTTTTATGTTGAGTTTGGATTGGTTTCTTCTTCTTTTCTTTGCCTTGCGGGGCGTGCCAGCCTGTCTAACAGACAGAAGTAGAAATCCGCACAGTGCGGAGAGAAAATTTGATGTCCATGAAAATGGACGGGGTGCGCCGGTTTATAATCTGAACTTCTTAGATTCTGCGTGATTTATTTGTCAGGCGATTAGGGTAGCGTGTGCTGGACCTCTGTCTCCATCGATCGGAATCGATGTTTTGTTTACATCGAGTTAAAAGCCCTTGATGTTATTTGACATCAGTTTTAACCCGAATACCATTCATAGTAAAGTCGAGGAAAAATATGCATTTCTAGAAAATTCTAATGTGATGTTTCCCTTTTATCCTTTTTATATTATCATACAAGATTATCTTTTATTTTGGAAGAAGGAATTGTTCCTTGAAATATTCCGTTTTGAAAGCTTTACTTTGGAAGAGTATGAAAGCTCCTTTTTGGGTTCAAAATATGATTTTTGGGAGAAGAGTGGGAATATACCCGTAGATTTGTTTGGTGCCGGGCATATTGTTTGCTTTAGAATTTTATGTGGATGAGGTATGAATAAACGTGTGCCCCTGAATTTATCCGGGCTTTGGTATATGCTGAGAATTTGGGCAGCACTCCCGCATAGGTAGAATTATTACGCAAATGTATGAGTATGAGTTTAATGAACATATGATAGTATTTTTTTTAGGAGAGTTCCTGTATAAATAGTATGTCTCCGTGAGATACAATCATATGAACACATATATTATGAACATATGAATATATCTCTGGGCAGAACCCCTGCTTAGGCAGAATTTCTTTTTTAGAAGACATATTCACATGAACATAATTTCGTGAACATATAGATATATTTTCTACAGGATCTCTGTCAAAACGGAGTTTCTCCCCAAGAAAATACCCATATGGTCACAACTCTTTTGTGAGTATATGGATATATTTTCGACAGAACCTCCGCTTGAGTAGAGTTTCCCTTTAGAAATATACACATATAAGCACAATATTTATGAATATATGGACGTATTTCCAGCAGAACTTCTGCTTAGGCAGAGTTTCCTTTTAGGAAATATATACATATAAGCACGGAGTTGTGAACATATGAGTATGTTTTCGGGCAGAACCTCCGCTTAGACAGAGTGTCCTTAAGAAAACATATACACATGAGCACGAGTGTGTGATTATATGGATACGCTCTCGGGCAGAACCTTTGCTTAGGCAGAGTTTCCCCTAAGAAACATACGCATATAAGCACAAATTTGTAGTTTTATGGATATGTTCTTAGGCGGCATCTCTGCTTGGGCAGAGTCTCCATCAAGAAACATATATATATGAACACAAATTTATGATTATACGAATATGTTCTTGGACAGAACCTCCGCTTGGGCAGAGTCTCCTCTAAGAAACATATACATATAAGCACAATATCCACCATCCCGGAGTCTTGCTCGACGGGCGGGGAGAACATATGCATCTAAATGCGCATACCCATAGAGTCTTGCTCAATATGGAGGCATTTAGAGCACGAGAACAAGGGTATTTAAATATCGTGTATCCATAGAGTCTTGCTCGATATGGATGGTATTTAAACCCCGAAGGATATCTCCCCCACAGAGTCTTGCTCGATGTGGGGGCAAGGACTACGCTATGATTTTGAGAAGCCCTCCATAGAGGGAAATAAAGGAGATGCCGATGTCGTATGAAGACGATCTCCCGGTTGTTTTTGCCATATCGGGTGTTCCACATTTTACGCCGAACGGGGAGAAGAGGTCGGTACCTTCACGCCAAACAAGGGAACTTGAGGAACAAGTAGAGGGACTTTTGGAGGAGGCAGAAGGGTTTTTTCTATTTCTTTGGAATTTCTGAGATTTTTGGACAGCAGGGGGACAGCACTGCGCAAAAGGGGGGAATGGCTAAGCCGGAACCCGAAAAGGGGACCCCGTTCTTAGGGGGAATAGGGGGCCTTTTATAGGGGAAGGCCCCCCTCCCTTTACATGCGTAGGAGGTGGCACCCCTCCCCCCCTCTAACCGATGGTACTCCCATCGGTTAGAGGGGGAATTCCCTTTAACCGATGGTGTTACCATCGGTTAGGGGGATGTCCCCCTTAACCGATGGTACCCCCATCGGTTAAAGGAGTAAAACCCCTTAACCGATGGTACTACCATCGGTTGGGGGGGGGGAATCCCCTTAACATCGGTTAGGGGGAACATCCCCTTTAACCGATGGTACCCCCATCAGTTAGGGGAAAAACTCCCTTTAACCGATGGTTCTATCATCGGTTAAGGGGAGGAGGGGGTTTTGCCTATAAATAGGCCCCCATATCACCCATTTAGGGGTATTAAGTTGCTTGGAAGTGCCGAAAATTCTGCTTCTCCTCGGAGTTCTGCCCAGCGAAGAATTGGATTTGCAACTCCTTGGAACTTCCATCGCGGACTTGTTCTTGTACTTGTTCTTCGCATTCGGTCTTATAGACCTTGTGCTGCCGGATTTTTTCCGTGCCGTATCTTGTGCGGAGAATTGTTCTCCTTTGAACTTTGGCTTGCTTGGAGGGCTTGCTGCCGCTTGAAGACCAGACTTCCTTGTTTAACTCGGAGGAAATCCCTGGATTGTCTTGTCACCTAAGTAACCGTGGGGTTACTTTAACCATAATTCACTTGGCCTCTTGAATATGCTACCTGACTAATTTGTTAGATTCAACATTTCCCCTGGTAGCTATCAACCACCTTTTAAGGTTCAATAACCCCCTTTGAATGGGCTACCTAATTAGTTTGTTGGACCATTGTAAAATGGACCTCAATTAACTAGTTTGTTGGACCACTATATAATGGACCTCAACATTTCTTCTGGTAGACATTTACCGCCACTTTTTATGGTTCAACAAATGCCCCCCACGGGATACGTGTCGGAATTGACGAGTAACGACACGTGGCCCGTGTAGATTCCTTGCATAGGACTCCATCTCATATCTCGAGACGCCTTTTGGTTGTTGTTTTTGCCTTTGACTTCTTGTTTAGTCGGACTTGGTGCCCCTTTTTCCTTTTCTCATTTGTGCTTTTCTTTATGTCTTTTCAGGCTTTCATCATGCCTCTGGGAAGGAAATTTCTGTGTCGTAACGACTATGCTCAAAGAACTCGTGACGGAGTTATCATGCTGGATGACATGATGCCAGCCCTGGGAGAGCCCCGCATCACAAGGCACAACTTATCCTTGCCGGATGATGGTTATCATGCTATTGTTGATGTCAGCTCTGACGATCTATCATCTGATGGCAAGGTGAACTGCTCATGCATCAGCCGCCGGAGAGGTTTCTATCACTATTCACGGGAGGAGGACTATCCTGAACACTTTCCGGTGGATAGAGAGTTGTTCCCTTTTATCCAACGATTCATTCCTTCTCACATGACCGCCGATGATCCCTGCCTAACTGCTGAAAGGCGGTATCTGGAGTCGGCTATTTTAAAATCACAGGACAGCCTTCTTGGCAGTTGTGCCTTTTCCTATCCCAGCTTTCCTCTGGGGTTTGCTGCTCAGAAGCGGCTTCCTACGGCCGCTGATTTGGGTTCTTTCAGCCACGACCTTGATTGTTACACTCGGTTACGGAAGATTTCTCCGGCGATATGGAGTTTGAAGAATCGTCACAAGACGATGACAGAGAGTGACGGCCTATAGTTGATGCCTTGTGACTCCCATTATGCCGCCGAAGGTTACGATAATCGGTGCCTTCTGGACCAAATCATCGACCATACCTCCCCCAGTTGGTATGGGAGATGGTTAGTCCTTCCTTCCCGTGCTTTTCATTATGGGGCCACGGAGTGACTTATAAGAGTTCTGCATCACTATGGCGAGCTCCTCAAATTGACAGGCATCTATGGGGCCGTTGAGGCGGTGCTGTATGATTACCCATGTTATACTGGGATTCTTCAAGCCTTAGTGGAGAGATTCAACGCCTGCTGGAATACCTTTGGGATAGCCGAGGGTGAGACTTCCATTGACTTATGGAGCTTCCACCGGATTTCCGGGCTGCCGATATCCGGACGTTTTTATGAAGAAGTCGTCCTGGATGACTTGCATAGTTATCGCAGCGACGGCTTCGGACAATATATTTTTCTTTATAGCCTCCGCTTCTTGACAAAGGTATGGAGGGACTTGGCTTGTACTGGGAGGAAGGATGGGCCACAATCTTCTACGACAAATATGAGAGTAAGCCAAAATGCATGGCTCCGTTATTTCTACAACATGCCATTCTGCTTCTTTGACAACTTCGCAGTGGAAGGCCGTCGGCTAGAAGAATATCAGCAGCTGGAAGTGAGGAAGTCTTCCCGTGGGAGATATATTTTTGCCCCAAAGGATGAAGGGTGGAACCCCCGCCAGTTACCAGATCGTACTTATCTGGCGGCGTATTTGGTATACTGGCTATCAACTTTTGTGATTCCCCATGGAGAAGAGGAATCAGTTCGGCTGGGATTAATATATCCCGCCTGTCTTCTGGCCGAGGGTCACCAGCTTGCCATAGCTCCTGCCGCCCTGGCCAATATATTTCATGGATTGGGATCATTGAGCTCGCATCCCAATCCTTGGGATCGAAAGACACAGCTGCCCACCCATTATTTGAGTGCCTGGGCTGGTCTCCTGCTGCCTGGCTTATGCCAGATTATTGATCTGCCTCGTCCAACGGCTCCATTGATTTTATTATTCAGGAACCGGCCTTCTGGGGACTCACTGACACAGCTTGTAGATGCTCGCTCCAGTTTATCCTTTCTCCCGAACGACGAACAATCCCTTCTTCCATTTGGCAGTATATCCCGAGGTGCCAGACCCTATAGTACCCAGACTTCAAACGGGATAAATTATCATCTGCCACATGGTGGCAATTCTGGCCAGTCCTTATATCGAGACTGGTTATACTGCATTCGGCCAGGTGTGCTAGTGTATCGTAGGGGAACAACTCTTATATTAGAGCCATACTATCCTTCCCGGTTTGCCAGGAATTTTGGCTATGATCAATCAATCCCGCCGAACACGGAATTTCCATTGCCCATCCGCCTTAGCCGCAGTCGTTGCCTCCACCTGAATGCGGCAAGTTGGTGGAACTATTTTTTCCGCGATGAAACGAGCTCTGTATGCGCTCTTCCAGCCCTCGAAGCAACAGGGCGTATAGACCTTCTTTATGCCCGATGGTGGTTTGGTCGAAGCAACATTTTTCGGCTTGCCCCTCGCAAGCTGAGGGAGGCCGAAGAGTCTCGCCTTAAAAAGAAGGGCTTGCCCTTAGTCTCCATCGCTGAGAAGTTCCTTCGGGATCATTTCTCAAGCTTGGTGAGCTCATATATCAAGCGGTACAATTCTAAGGTGTCAAAGAACACAAACTCCGACCCTGATAAATATTATTATCAAGGGGAGATGCCACGCCTAGAACCTGTGGAACTTTTTGGGAAGAAGACTCCGGAGAGCAATAATGACCTTCCAGAGTATTATTGGTGGAGTCACTTGTTGTCTGACTGCGGCTATCCTCCTGAAGTTGCCTTGTCAGCGAAGCTACCTCCGGAGTGCGTCGGTCACCGGGCATGGACGCGTTGGGAGAGGCATCTCATCATTGCCATTGGCCATGCCGGGCCGTTGGAATTTTTGCCTCGGCTTGAAAACGTCGTGACACTCCAAGATATTTGGAGTATTATGAAGAAGGTTAACGACACTTGTAAAGCTGGTTTTTCCCAGCTAGTGCCGGCATCTCCATCCGAGTCAGCAGGTATACTTTTTCTCCTTTTCCCCTTTTTTTTTTACTAGATTCCCTCTTTTTCCCTTTTTTTTTCTCCTCTTTTTTTTTACATCTCCATGTTGAATTTTTTTTCAGTTGCCCCTGCTTTAAGAATCGGCGGAGACAAGAGTAATGAGGCTCGCTTGGATGCTCCCTCCTCTCCCAGAGACGGGAGGGCCGATAAAGGCAAAGCGGTGGACTACGCCTCTTCGACCGGTATATCTTCCTTTTCCCTCTTTTTCTTTTCTTCTCTCATCATGGTCATCTAGAGGATTTCCTTTCTTTTTCTTTTGAGTCCTCCTTTGTTTTTTTGTTCTTCTTCTTTTTTTTATTGACTCATCATCTTTATTTTCATTTCATTCATTTTTTTTTGTAGATTCGTCTGCCTCATGTGACGAGACAGCTGGGGAAGATACCACCCCGGTTACTTCAGACGAGCATGATTCTTTGCCTGGAGGTTCTCTCTTTCATGGAGAAGAATATGAAAGTACCTCACAAGCGGCCGTAGGCATTTTGCCTGAGGATGAGAATGACGGGCCACCATCCCACTTTGCACTTTCTGGGACAGCGACAATAGATGATGGTAACCCCGCCTTTACATTTGCTGAGCTGGGAGTTTCAACGGAACAGTATTCTTCCGCTCCTGTCGAGGCTTATATTCCGATGCCTATCGGAGAACCTTCAGTTGCGGGAGCGGTTCCTTTAGGTGATCTTATTCTCCTGAACCAATATGCAGTTCTTCTAATTTCTTCATCTTGTATATTGCTGACGCCGGCTTTTTCTTGTCATATTTAAAAGGGCAAGAGCTCTGCGACCAGCTTTTCTCATGGGGAACAGTGGATCGATATCCCGTACCTGCGACCGATCCTCCCTTCCTGCCTTGGGGAAATGCAGGAAACCCATTTTTGGAGCCACAGGCTTATTCTGCGTTTCAAGTAGGGGGAAACACAGGCGGTGATGGTGGTTTTCAGCAGACGAATTATAATCCCAAACCGTCTGCCTTGTCATTAGATGGAGAACACTTCAGTGCATATCCAACTGATTTTCCCTCCTCCTCTCAAGGATTTTGTACTGAGCAGCCAAATTTTGCTCGACCCTCAAGTGCTGAGGTGGAGGTGGGGGAAAGAAATTCCTTGCCAGGTGAAATATAATGGATTTCATTTTTGCTTGAATTCCATTTGCTTTCTTTTTACTAAGCCTTTTCTTCTTTGTTGCCTGTTGGTATTCTTGGCAGGTATCGTGCCGCCCCTTGATGATAGTGGGTCCCCACAGCTAGAGATTGACGCCTTATCTGAACATGGTGTAGAATGGCCCACAGGGGACCAAGCGGGTCCATTTTCCATGAGCAACCAGTTTTGGAGTCCACTCACTGATAATATAAGAGCAGTGATGGGCACAGAGAATCCCCCATCAACCGAAGCTGTTAGACAAGTATTGAAGGAGAATACTGTAGTTGCCTTTAATACGGGCTTGTCTAGAGATCGTTGGATGGGTTTTGTTGAAGACACTTGGGGCGAATTATGTCGCCGTCATGCTGGTGCAGCCTGGGCTCCTTATGACCAGCGGCTCCAGACTCTGGCAGGTGATATTTGCTCCTTGTCCAGCGATGTTGACGAGTGCGATTCCCAGGTTGCTGAAGTGCGCAAACGCCGGAAGACGCGAGGTCTGAGAATGACTGCGGGAAGGGAGAACATCGCCAGGCTGGAACGCAAACTTGACGAGGCGAGATCTTCTTTGGATCAGGAGGCCAGAGATGAAACAAAAGACTCTGAGGAGGAGGCTGCCCTTGCAAAGGACGGAGATGAATTTCGCCGATCCATGTTTTCCAAAGTTAAGGAAGTTGAACGGCTAAAGAGGAAGAAACCTTCCTGTCTTTGCTTTACAGCATGACATTTGTATACTAAGCTTGTTGCTTTGACTTCTTATCTGACTTGTACATGGTAACTATCATCCTCCGTACATTTGTAACAGAGTGGCTTGTAAACTTGCAGATGTAAAAATGAAGGACAAAGTAGTCCCCCCTTTTCATTTTCCTTCCTTCTTTTCTTTTCTTTCTTTCCTTTTTCTTTTCTCTCTCTTCTTTCCTTTTTTTTGATTTTTTTTTTTACATTACCAGTCCCAGCACCCTCTCGGGTTTTCACTGAAACTAGCCCCCCTTTAGCTTTTTCCAACGCGCCCTTTCGGATTTTCACGCTGAGGGGTTATCCAGTTTTGCCCGAAGCACCCTTTCGGGTTTTCACTTCGGCCGGATTTTTGATCTTTTTACCCTTAAGAATACAGTGAGTTGTATACTTAAGTCCATCGGGGTATCTCTATTTTTAACCCCCTTTCTTTTTCTTTTCCTTTCTTTTCTTTTGAGATTTGGTGTCTAAGTATTTGATTTTGGTAGTTAGAGGGATAAGAATTTGGTTTAATGTGGGTAATTTGGGTTTGCTGACTTAGATTTGGATTTAGATTTAGATATGGTTTGGCTTATCTGTATGGGTTGCTGGCTTGGGTTTGAATTTGGATTTGGACTTGGGTTTGGTTCTGGGTGAAATGTGGAATTTTGGAATGGTATCTAGGTTTGGATTGGGAGTTGGGTGTGAATAGATTTGGCTGCTTTTGTGGTTTGCTGGCTAGGATATTGGGATTTGGGTTCTATTTGGCTTTGGATTTTGTTTTGGATATTGATATGGACTTTGCAATGGCATATAGGTTTAAATTTGGGATTTGAGATTTAAGTTCAATTTGGCTTTGGATTTGGATTTGATTTCGGGTATTGGTATGGATTTTGTAATGGCATTTATGTTTAGATTTGGGATTTGGGTTTAATTTGATTTTGGATTTGGCTTTTGGGATTTGAATTTGGAAATCTAGATTCGGATCTGACTTTTTTTAGGTTTAAATTGAGTTTCGCCCACCTTGATGGCTTATGGGCGAAATATAATTCGGGCTTGCCTTTTGGATTGGTATTTGTATTGGGATTCGGTTGATTTCTAGATTTGGTTTTGGTTTCGGATTTGAGTTCAGATTCGGCCTGCCTTGATGGTTGGTGGCTGAGATATGAAATTTGGATTTGAACTTGTATCGGATTTGGATTTGACGTTTTGGTTTTGGTTTTGGGTTAGCCCACCTTTATGGTTTCCAGGCCAGCATTTGAATTTGGAACTGGAGTTAGGAATGGGATTTGAGTTTTGGGTATGAATTTAGCCTGCACTTGTAGTTTTCTGGCTAAGATATAGACTTTGGGATTTGAGTTTGGGCTTGAGAAATGGATTTGGTTCGGTTTAGCCTCCCTTGAAGGTTTGTGGCTAATGGGCTTTTTTGTTTGTGCAGTCCCCTTTGATGGCTTGCTGGCTATGACTTGAAAGTTGGGTTTGGTTTAGTCAGCTTTTGTGGTTTGCAGGTGGGACTTTTGGGTTTTAAAATGGCTCCGCCTTCCTTGATGGCTTTCTGGCTAAGAATTTGTCATTTGGATTTGGTATAGCCTACCATTGGGGTTTGCCGGCTATGGTTTTGGAATTTGGGTTTGAATTTTGGTTTTCGAGTTTGGATTTGCATTTGATTCAGCCTGCTTGATGGTTTGTGGCTATATTTGGTACCTGGATTTGGCATATTCTAGCACTGTGGTTTGGTGAACATGGTTTTGAATTGGATTTGGATATGGCCATCCTTAATAGCTTACTGACTATGAATTTGGAATTTGGACTTGACGTTGCCTATCATTGTGGTTTGCTGGCTTATGATTTGGTATTGGACTTGGATATTGCTTGCCTTGATGGCATACTGGCTATGGTTGGGGTTTGAATTTGATGTAGCCTACCGTTGTGGTTTGTTGGCTATGGTTTGACATTGGATTTGTGTATGGCCTACCACCAGGGTTTATTGGCTATGCTTTGAGATCTGGATTTGATGAAAAGCGAGATATGCAAAATAATCCCTGACTTCCACTCCTTCACTTGTCTTTTTTTTTACATTAAATTTGTACATGGAATGCCCTTGGCTTCATGCTCTGGCGGGGATTGAAGGATTTGGAAATTTAGGATGTATAATGGACAATATGGAGGTTTGATTCCTTTGTCCCTATCTATGGCAAACTTCATTTCAACATTTTTCTCATTCCTTTTCGGCTTCGTGCCCTTTTGGGTGATTGGTTTTTTGTTTTGGTGATTGGCCAGGGAATGCATGTTCTGGCGCAATGTATAGTTTGAGATGTTTTCCATTGAGTGAAGGGAAGGGCACAGTACCTTTGTGGTCCACCAGCCTGTATGCGCCTCCTTCATATGCCAGGGTGACGATGTACGGGCCGAGCCAAATGGGTTGCAGTTTGCCACTTGACTTTCCCACCATTGCTTCTCTGCACTTGACCATGACGAGATCCCCCTGCTTGAATGCTCTGGGTCTTGCCAATTTGTCGAATGCACGAGCCATTCTAGCTTGATATGTTTGGAGAGATTTGTATGCTTCAAGTCGCCTTCCTTCCAGATTAGAAAGCTCCTCGAGTCTTCTTTCTATTTGACTTTGGTCTTGACTTTGGAGTTCATTTTGTATTGCTATCCGATAGGATGCCATTTCAATTTCTATAGGTATCATTGCCTCAGCTCCATATACCAAGGAGAAAGGTGAACACCCTGTAGGGGTCTTGTATACTGTTCGGTAAGCCCATAAAGCTTCATGAACTTTTTCGCCCCATTCCCGCTTTCGATTACTGACTATTTTGGCCAGCAACTTGCAGAGGGTTTTATTGAAGGCTTCTGCCAATCCGTTAGCTTGCGGATTGTATACTGATGATGTCCTCCAATCAATATGAAATTTGGTTGCTAAGGCGTAGATGATTTTATTCCGAAACTGTGACCCATTATCGGACATGATTCTGTGAGGGGTACCAAATCTGTATATTATGTTTTGCTTAACAAATTTGGCAACTACTTCCCCTGTTATTTCTCGTAATGGGATAGCCTCAGCCCATCGAGAGAAATAATCTATGGCAGCCAATATGAATTTATGGCCTTGAGATGAGGGTGGGAATGGTCCCACAATATCCATTCCCCATTCAGCAAAGGGCCATGTTGGCGCCGTAGGATGTAGTATGTTTGGTGATTTCCTCAGCACATGACCGAACGCTTGACATTGATGACATACACGGGCATATTGGATGCAATCCGCGTACATGATGGGTCAGTAGAAGCCTTTTAATTTGATATTGATTTTCATCTTCTCACCTGCCTGGTGTGCTCCACATAGCCCAGAGTGAACTTCTTTCATGATGATTCTGGCTTCTTTGAGAGATAAACATCTGAGGAGGACTGGTCCTTTTCTTTCGTGGACCAATCTATATAGTTGATCTTCCATCAGTTGATATGATGCGGCTCTACATAAGAGCTGAATTTTCTGAGCTCGATTAGGAGGTAGCCAGCCTTTCTTGATTTTAATAATCGGCTCACGCCAATCCTCGTATTCATTTGCTGCCTTTTCTTCTGTGGTATATACTTCTTCAACTGTAATATAGGATTCACTATCAAGGACGCTTGGCATGAGCCTTCTATAACGGACAATTATGTCTAACTCTCCTTCAGGAGGCAATTTTATAGCGGAGGCTAATTTGGCTAGAGCATCCACTTGCGAATTTTCACTTCTCGGTACATGAGATATGTTGAAGAAGCTGAATTTTTCTTTGAGCTTCATGACTGTATTATAATATGGAAGTAGTTGTTGTTTTCGGACTTCATATTGGCCCAAGACTTGTCGGATGACGAGCTATGAGTCACCATATACTTGTATGCCCTTGACTCCCATTTCGAGAGCCAGCCGAAGCCCAATAATCAAAGCTTCGTATTCAGCTTCATTATTTGTCAACGGCTTCATGAGAACACATGAGTTATATAAGATTCCTCCATGGGAGTAACAAAGACGAACTCCTCCATGGGGAGTAACAAAGACGAATTCCTCCATGGGGAGTAACAAAGACGATACCTGCTCTAGTAGTGAGGCTGACGAAACCATCTGTATATTGGAGTGTTCGAGAAGCTCCATCGAAGTACAATTCCCATGCGGGCAATTCAATTGTGATGACTTCCTCTGGATTTGGTCCCTCTTGAATTTGATTTCCTCTCTCATTTGCAGGAGAAAGAGTTTCTTCTTCTAGAAGATCAGTAGACAAGGGCGAATCTTCTGCCACTGGATGTGCAGCTAGAAATTCAGCCAAAACTTGTCGTTTAATTGCCCTTTGTGGGATATAAATGATATCAAATTCCATGAGGAGCAAGGCTCATTTCCTGAGTCTTCCTGACAATACGGGTTGCCTCAATAGATATTTGAGAGGATCATACTTGGAGATGAGTTTCACTTCATGAGCCAGCAAATAATGCCTTAATTTCTTGACGGCAAATACTAGTGCTAGGCAGACCTTCTCCATTGGAGCATATCGAAGTTCTGGACCGATTAGCTTTCTGCTAAGATAATATAAGGGCTGCTCCTTGCCTTCTTCATTTATTTGTGCCAACAGAACTCCCAAAGAAGCGTCCATAGCCGCAATATAAAGTATAAGAGACTTTCCAGCAATTGGAGCCCCCAAGACTGGTGGAATGAGGAGATATTTTTTTATTTGCTCAAAGGCAGCTTGGCATTCTTGATCCCAGATGAAGGGAATATCTTTCTTCATTAATTTGCCGAAGGGCATGCACCTTCCTGAGAGATTAGAGATGAATCGCCTGATATAGGCCAGCTTTCCTTGGAATGACCTGAGTTCAGTCAAATTTTGAGGAGATGGCAGTTGCTGAATTGCTTTGATTCTATCGGGGTCTATTTCTATTCCCCGATATTTGACGATGAATCCCAAGAATTTGCCGTTTAAAACCCCAAATGCACACTTCATGGGGTTCATCTTTAATTTAAATTGACGAAGTCTTTCAAAAATACGGCGAAGATCATATAAATGGTCTTTCTGTTTTTTGGTTTTTACGACTAAGTCATCCACATAGCATTCACCATATCATGGATCATTTCATTGAATATTTTGGTCATGGCTCTTTGATATGTGGCTCCTGCATTCTTCAAGCCAAAAGACATTCTTTTATAGTTAAAGATACCTTTGGGTGACCTGAAAGCAGTATGATTTTTATCTTTGATTGCCATCCGGATCTGATTGTAGCCTGAAGACCCGTCCATAAAGGATAGAGCTTCATGGCTGGTGGTCATATCCACCATAGTTTCTGTGATTGGGACTGGGAAATCATCTTTGGGACATGCTTTGTTCAAGTCCCTGTAGTCAATGCATATCCGGACTTGACCATTCTTCTTCTTCATTGGAACAATATTGGCGAGCCAGATTGGATATATGCAGGGCTCGATGAAGTCTACTTCAGAGAGTTTGTCGACTTCAGTATTTACTTTAAGCTCCAGCTCATGTCGCATGCGCCTTTGAGATTGTTTGACAGGCTTGGCTGTATGAAGTATGGATAATTCATGCTCGCAACTGATGACTCCAGCCCAGGCATTTCTTTGTAATCCCAAGCGAAGCAATCTTGGAATTCTAGGAGGAGGGTTTGATAGGATTGCCTTTCTTGTTTATCAAGAAGGGCGCTGATGAAGATTGGCCGGGGATTTTCTTGATTCCCCAGATTGAGTTCGATCAATTCATCAATCGTGGCTTGCCCGCCATCTTCAATTCCTTGAGGAGCTGGTTGAAGGTCTATGAAATCTTGTTCATCGTCAGAATTGGCGATGTAGACCTCATAGAGACTTATATTTTCAGAATTTATTGGTGAAGATTGCTCGTCAGATTCTTCCGACGATTCTTCATTTGATAGTTCTTTTGTAAGAGAGGAAGTATCATCTTGGGAGTTGGAGTTGAAGAATTCTTGGCTGCTTTCTGTACTGCAGGTTTCTGGCAATAGCCCAATAGCATTGACTGTATAGAAGGACTCGGTATCATAACCTAGTCCTCTTGTATCCTTCCTAGAGAATGGAGGTTGCCCTCGGACTTGGGAGGGCTCCCATAATTGCCTGAAGAAATCCCTTCGGGAAGCATTTTGCATCTGAGGGATATTTTGTTTCTTGCACATTTCTTTGATATTTTCTAGCATATCAGCCATTTCTTGTACTGGCTCAAGATGATTGTTGGGTCTATCTTCCCAACTAAAATCATCTTCTGCATGTGTTTGAGGTGCTGGCTCCCCTTTATAAAAGAGAATCGGCTTTGCCGCCTTCCCGGCATTCTTCTTTTCTTCTTTCCTTTGATAAGTGACGACGAACGTTTCAATCGCCGGACACTTTGATCTTGCTTTGGGGAGTGAATTTGTGTGCAGTTAGGAGGCAGAGGAATGCTCCTGTTGATGGCTTGACTTACATGATCAGCCTCATAATTGATGCTTCGCCTTTCTAAGCGGGTTGATTTGCTTCGGAAATTCTTTGTGTGGACCCCGGCAAGGCCTTTGTCTATTACAAAAAGCTCGCCGGTCTCACTATCTTCATCTGAGCACCCAGTTTGCTTACCCTTCGCTTTGGACCGGGCAAGGGGTTGAAGAATTGGCCCTCCGAGATATAGAAGGGCATCAGTCAAGTTGCATTCATCTTCCCGAAATGGGGCTTGATCGGCAAAGACTGTGTGTTGCTTTCCTTCTTTTGCATATTTGATGCATTGATGGAGAGTTGACGGGATGACCCAATTTTCATGTAGCCAGGGTCTCCCGAGCAATACTCTGTATGTTGTATCAGCATCAATGATAAAGAAGGTCACCCTGGTGATGAAGTCTCCTAGAATTAAGTCGACAGTGACTCTTCCGATGGCTTATTCAGAATTTTGATTGAAACCAGTGATCCTCACATCTTTTACCTGCTGCATATAAGGCATACGATGTAGGGATTCAAAGGTCTTGTAAGGCATTAGATTGATGGATACCCCCGGATCGATCAGGATCCGATTCAGCTCGTTGCCGTTGATCTTCCCCTTCACATATAAGGGACGATTGTGATATGGAGAGGATAGCAGCACATCTTCATCTGTGAAAGTGACGTTTGCCGCCAGTGCTTCATATGCTTGGGCTTGGAAGTTAGCCATATGAGCTTCATATGTTTCAGGTTCTTGGAGTATTTTGACGAGAGTTTCTCTCAAGTCTTTGCTCCAAGCAATTGCCTCCCAGACAGTAATATTGATCGGGAGTGATTTGAGTTGCTGAAGAATTTTATCGTCAGCCTCGGCGCGTGTCTGGTCCAACGGGGAAGATCCCCTAGTCAAGGATCCAGATGGTTCCTTTGGCCTGACGAATTTCTTTTGGGAGAGGGGAGCTAACAGCTTTTCATTTGGGATGGGAGGAGCGTTGTCCGACTCATTTGATGAAGCATATGGACTTTGGTCCTTAGCTTTTGCATGAGAGGCTATATTGGGCACCCCCTCTTCTTCATCTGAAGGGTCAAAGACATAGGAATCTGCCCGAATTTGAATTTCAGGTAGAGGCCTTGATTCTTCACCACGGAAGAGTATGACTTTGTTTGGAGTTGTGATATCTGGCTTCTTGACAGTAGTGGATGCCGCTTTTTGCCGCCTACCACGACTTCTTCCGAGATGGCGACATGGATTATTTACAGGCCGACGCTGATATGTGAGCGTCGTTGGTTTATCTTCAGCTTGTATAACAGTATCACTTGTGGAGATTTGTAATTCCTTTGGCGGAGGCACGAACACCATATTGCAAGTGAAAGAGCTGAACATAGAGTCCAACTGTTCCATGGTGATTTCTTCACCTTCATTAAAGAGACCCAAGTCTGACGAGAGAGGGGACTCCTTGCCTTGTAGAGCTTCTTGGTGGACTTGAAGTAGCCAATCCCGGAGCCGGGTTTTCCGCTCGATCTCTTCCCATGGGATATATTGATCGAGCGTGGGTTTATCAGATGGCCTGGGGGATATGTATTCTTCCAGCTCATCAATTAGCTGTTGGAGCCTCTGAACAGGAGATAGTTCTTGAGGAACCTCTGCTGCCGCAGCATGCTCCACTTGCCTTTTCATTCTTCTTTTTTCATTTTTTCTTCTATTTTTCTCTCTATTTTTTATTTGTAGAGCTTCTAATGAATTTATCACTTCCTGCTCTAGAGACGGCTTGGGGATGCCCCTTTTGCTAGAGCCACCTTTCGCCATGGATTTACTGGATCTTCTGGAACTCACTAATCTCCGAGGGCCCACAGTGACCCATTCACCTTCTGAGGCTTGTGCCTGGAAGGTTGAATTGATTGCTTCTTCAACAACTCCAGATGGGAGTCGGTAGTAATCATCTACAAACTCCTCAGCTTGCTGCGAGATTGGCTCCGCCGCAGCTTCTTCTGGTATTTGATTTCTGTATCTCAAAATGGCTGCTTTGCGCTTTTCCATTTTGGCTTTGCGTTTACTTTGTCCATAGCCCAGTTGATGATCATAATATTCACATATTTCTGGATATAGTGCTTGAAATTCTGAACTTGGATCATGTGTTTGTTGTGATGCCTCACCAAGGTGTGATGATGCCAAAGGATTTCCATCCTGATCAATTACTCCTCGAATATTTGTTTCGATCCAGTCATGGAGATCCGGGCAATCTTTGGTGGGATGCATAGCTCTGGAGTGATATTCACAGTAGTCAGGCATTTGCTTTTCACTTTCAGCAATATAAGGCTCAGGTTCATACACCTTCACCAGCTTTTGCCTCTTGAGATTATCAAATATGAGCTTGGCATTTTCTTCGATGAAGGAGCGCTGATGTAGAGGATGCCAGTTCATATACCAATGGCTGGATAAATATGGATGTGGCATCGGTTGCTCCTCCTCTGACTCAAGAAAACCAGAGGATGAGGCATTGATGACATTTACCGAGTGAGACCCAGGATTAGCTGGCCCACTTGGCGGTTGTTGAATATGAGGTTGTGGAGGGTCGACCAGAAAACCACCCAGGTCGATTACCCCTTGTTGTATTAGCTTTTTCGCGTCATCTTTGAATTTTATACAATCTTCGATGACGTGGCCTTGCATTTGATGGTATGGGCAATAGTTGGATAACATTTCCACTGGAGCACGAAAATCCATCCATCCTGACCGCATGCATAGCCGGAAGAGTGCTAATGTTTGCTGTCGCGGGAAAGAATATAATCTTGCCGGCTCGACAGGGTTTGAAGATCCTTCAGATAGCCATCCGATTGAATCCACATATGGGGCCCACGGAGGCAATTCCTGATTCACCTGAGTATGAATTTGAGTAGGTTGCGGAGCGTAGGGTCCCTGAATGGGAGTATCCTGACGTCTCTCCACACTTTGCATAATTTTCCGTAGCTTTGTTGGCCTTGTTGTAGTTGCTGGAGTCAAGGTTTCGGCGAATCGGGGCGAATCGGATTTTTCTGATCCGCCACGATTGCCTGAATCGGGCCGATTCGCATGGGAATCGGATGCCGATTGGGATTCGATCCGACGATCACGCCATGGCTGGAGTTGCCTTGGACTCTCCGCATTGCCCTCCTTGTGGCTTGACGCCTGGATCTTGGCGGAGAACGAGCTCCAGAAGTATCTTGAGGTGGGTCGCATGAAGGACTGGCCCCAAGATTGTTTGAGCTTGTGGCGGGTTCTGCCGTATGTATGACATTAACAGATTGCTCTGGTCGATCCCAAGCATGAGGCTGAGGAGGGTCGACCAGACCATTTTGCATAGATATAAGGCCATCTTGAATCATCTTTTGAGCCTCGTTCTTGAAGACATAACAATCTTCAATTGCATGCCCCACCATACGGTGATACGGGCAATAATTAGGCTGATTGATCTTGTTGATATCCACCGGCTTCTTTGGCTCCGGCAGTGATATTAATTGATTGTCGAGGCAGAGATCAAAGATCTTCTTGGTATGCTCCTTAAAAGAATAAGGAGCTTTCATGCGCTCGGCCAAAGTTGGCACTGACGCTTTTGGCTTTGATTTCTTCTTTGGAGTGGTGGAAATTGTCGCCCCCTTTGCTTCATTGGGGGGGGGGGGGGGGGGGGAGAGAAGTCGACAGCATTAACCTCTTTCGCCGGCAGGTTGCGTTCTTTGGGGAGCTTGCCTTTGTGAGATACATGAGCCATTTGTTCGGCTAAAAACATCTCAATTTCTGCTACAACAGAATTCAATTGATCAAAACTCTTGATATTTGCTCCCAAGAGTTTTTCATTGATTGCTGATATGAGGCCTCTCCAGCAGATGGTTATTGCATCTTCTCGGACGGGAGGGTTGTCGCATTTCATACTAAACTCTCCACCTCTAGATGAAGTCAATTGCCGATTCCCCCTTCTTTTGTTTGAGGGAACATAGTTCGGTAAGAGAGACTTTCCTTTCGGTCGTTTGGAAATGGTGGATGAATTGCATCTGCATATCAGCCCAATCAGCAACTAACCCGGACTTGAGCTTTGAATACCATTGGAATGCAGCTCCGGTCAAAGAAGTTGCAAAATATCTAAGAAGATATGACTCGTCGGAGGCGAGATCACCCATAATAGTAAGATAATGAGCCACATGTGCCATTGGGGACCCATGTCCATCAAACTTTTCTAGTTTGGGGACTTTAGGGCATGCCTCTGGCAGCTTCTTGAATTGATGATGTATAGAATACGGAACAGAATATAAGCCCGCAACCTGAATACCTTCGCCCTGCTGAGTGAATATCTCTTCCATAATCTTCTTTATTTCATGCCTTTGTATGACAATATTTTGCACTGCTCCCATTTAAGGAGGTATAATATTGGACGGGTCATTAATATCCTGACCCGTAGCTTGAGGAAGAAGACCACTCGAAGAAGCCGCCGGATTATTTGCCGGGGCGGATCCACCCGGATGCTGACTTGAATGTTGAGGCTAAGTAGAAGCTGGCTCCATAGATTGTTGAAGGCTTGAAGTCGCCAGTCGTCTCATTTCATTGACCAGTGAGGCCATTTCAGACCGCCACTGTTGCATGACTTCATATTTGTCGTCATCCGACATTGCTTGGAAATTTTCCTTTGTTGGCAAGTCAGTGACGAGGTTAATAGCGGGAGTAGAAGGTCCGCCTTCCTCGATTTGAATATTTGTTTCTTCAAAGAAGGGGATTTGAGTTCCCTCATGTTCAGAGTCAACCCGAGGAGGAGCTTGACTAGACGTGCTAGCTTGCCCGCTGAGTTGGCGAGTTCTTCTGGCAAATTGTCTGGTGTTGGGGTGAATAGCCTCTGTAAGGATATTTGGAGTGGCTTCCGCGATTTGTTCCGCCGGTTCACCAGAGTCTCTTCCAGAGGCATAGTATGAGAATATTATAAACTTGGGTTTTTCCTGAGCCGCCCAAGTAACACGTCGTCTTTTTGACGGACGGGTACTGGCACTAGGAATTGCCCCCAGCCTGTCAAATACTGAGATTCGCGGTATGCGGTCGAAGACCGATACGCGAGCTTTGGATTGTTGAACTGGATTTTCTTTGACTACCCGGATATTTTTCGGGCCTTAAGGAATATAATTTGATTTTCTGTACACCCCTTTTCTCTTTTGTCCTTTGGGGTGTTCAGATTTGGTATGCTGAAGAGAAGTATTTTTGATCTTGCTTCTCCCCTTGACCACCTTTGATGCAATTTCTTGGTCTTTTTTGAACTTCTGGGTCTCCCTTTTGGGAACCCAAATTTGTTTGAGCATGGTGAATCGCCGCGTCTTTTGCTTGACACCGGCCTCTACCATGGAGTCTTCATGTTTTCCTCGGAACCACCGCAGAGCTGAGAAGCGGTTCGAGGTTGGAATTGTTGGAACATACCTATCACGAGGAGTGATAGGTGGTCTTCCGTCAAGCCGCACCCGCAGGCTTCCGACCATGATGGATTTGCCGAATCTGGAGGTGGCAACAGAGGCCTTTTTGCTTTTGTGATGTTTGTATTGCCCCCGTCGTGAGGGGACGGGAGCTACAATGGTGGAGGAAATCATCTGGACCGAGTAGGTCCGAACTCGAGTTGAGTGGGGTTTGTCCCCTTTAGCAGCATCATCTTTGGAGGGCATTTGGGTGCCCCTGTTGATAACTTTGATATTCGTATGGATCAAGGTTTGCCGGATCGGAATCGGGAGGCGAATCGGATTTTTCTTAATCCGATTCGATTCCCCCCGAATCGACCCGAATCGATCCGAATCGATCGATTCTCATGGGTATAATATATATTATATATATAATATATCATATATATGATATTTATAATGTATAATATATATTACTAATATGATATAATAATATTATATATATGAGGCGAATCGGACCGAATCGATGGAATCGAGAATCGGGTTTTCCATGATTCGCCCTGATTCGGGAGAACCGAGCCGATCCGATTCGATCCGCCAAACCATGATGGATCTTGCCGATCTTCTTTCTTGATTTGTTCGAATGAGACTTTTGAACAACATCCTCCTCTTGATGGGCCGAAACCACCCCTAGGAAGTAAGGGGATCCGACGATCGCTGGAAAATCTCCGAAAACGATTGGAGTTGCCAGGTAACCGAACCTAGCATGGTTGTTGATGATGAGCGGTCCATAGGTGACGGCCACCTCCAACAGTTTGAAGTTTGCTTTTTGTTTGTACGAGCATCTTCAAGGAAAAGCATCAGTATCAGAATTTTCATGAGAATATGCACATATCTCGACCTTTTACTATGAATGGTGAGAAGAGGTCCCACCGGGCGTGCCAGCTGTGGACATGCGGAAAAAATTCCTCACGGGGGAGAATATTTCGTTTGTCGTTTTCTCACTTTGCTTATGCTCGTTGGGCATTTTATGTTGAGTTTGGATTGGTTTCTTCTTTTCTTTGCCTTGCGGGGCGTGCCAGCCTGTCTAATAGACAGAAGTAGAAATCCGCACAGTGCGGAGAGAAAATTTGATGTCCATGAAAATGGACGGGGTGCGCCGGTTTATAATCTGAACTTCTTAGATTCCGCGTGATTTATTTGTCAGGCGATTAGGGTAGCGTGTGCTGGACCTCTGTCTCCATCGATCGGAATCGATGTTTTGTTTACATCGAGTTAAAAGCCCTTGATGTTATTTGACATCAGTTTTAACCCGAATACCATTCATAGTAAAGTCGAGGAAAAATATGCATTTCTAGAAAATTCAAATGTGATGTTTCCCTTTTCTCCTTTTTATATTATCATACAGGATTATCTTTTATTTTGGAAGAAGGATTTGTTCCTTGAAATATTCCGTTTTGAAAGCTTCACTTTGGAAGAGTATGAAAGCTCCTTTTTGGAGTTCAAAATATGATTTTTGGGAGAAGAGTGGGAATATACCCGTAGATTTGTTTGGTGCCGGGCATATTGTTTGCTTTAGAATTTTATGTGGATGAGGTATGAATAAACGTGTGCCCCTGAATTTATCCGGGCTTTGGTATATGCTGAGAATTTGGGCAGCGCTCCCGCATAGGTAGAATTATTAACCAAATGTATGAGTATGAGTTTAATGAACATTGATAGTATTTTTTTTAGGAGAGTTCCTGTATAAACAGTATGTCTCCGTGAGATACAATCATATGAATACATATATTATGAACATATGAATATATCTCTGGGCAGAACCCCTGCTTAGGCAGAATTTCTTTTTAGAAGACATTCACATGAACATAATTTCGTGAACATATAGATATATTTTCTACAGGATCTTTGTCAAAACGGAGTTTCTCCCCAAGAAAATACCCATATGGGCACAACTCTTTTGTGAGTATATGGATATATTTTCGACAGAACCTCCGCTTGAGCAGAGTTTCCCTTTAAAAATATACACATATAAGCACAATATTTATGAATATATGGACGTATTTCCGGCAGGACTTCTGCTTAGGCAGAGTTTCCTTTCAGAAAATATATACATATAAGCACGGAGTTGTGAACATATGAGTATGTTTTCGGGCAGAACCTCCGCTTAGACAGAGTGTCCTTAAGAAAACATATACACATGAGCACGAGTGTGTGATTATATGGATACGCTCTCGGGCAAAACCTTTGCTTAGGCAGAGTTTCCCTTAAGAAACATACGCATATAAGCACAAATTTATAGTTTTATGGATATGTTCTTAGGCGGCATCTCTGCTTGGGTAAAGTCTCCTTCAAGAAACATATACATATGAACACAAATTTATGATTAAACGAATATATTCTTGGGCAGAACCTCCGCTTGGGCAGAGTCTCCTCTAAGAAACATATACATATAAGCATAATATCCACCATCCCGGAGTCTTGCTCGACGGGCGGGGAGAACATATGCATCTAAATGCACATACCCATAGAGTCTTGCTCAATATGGAGGCATTTAGAGCACGAGAACAAGGATATTTAAATATCGTGTATCCATAGAGTCTTGCTCGATATGGATGGTATTTAAACCCCGAAGGATATCTCCCCCACAGAGTCTTGCTCGATGTGGGGGCAAGGACTACGCTATGATTTTGAGAAGCCCTCCATAGAGGGAAATAAAGGAGATGCCGATGTCGTATGAAGACGATCTCCCGGTTGTTTTTGCCATATCGGGTGTTCCACATTTTACGCCGAACGGGGAGAAGGGGTCGGTACCTTCACGCCAAACAAGGGAACTTGAGGAACAAGTAGAGGGACTTTTGGAGGAGGCAGAAGGGTTTTTTCTATTTCTTTGGAATTTCTGAGATTTTTGGACAGCAGGGGGACAGCACTGCGCAAAAGGGGGGAATGGCTAAGCCGGAACCCGGAAAGGGGACCCCTTTCTTTGGGGGAATAGGGGGCCTTTTATAAGGGAAGGCCCCCCTCCCTTTACATGCGTAGGAGGTGGCACCCCTCCCCCCCTCTAACCGATGGTACTCCCATCGGTTAGAGGGGGAATCCCCTTTAACCGATGGTGTTACCATCGGTTAGGGGGATGTGTACCCCCATCGGTTAAAGGGGGAAAACCCCTTAACCGATGGTACTACCATCGGTTAGGGGGGGAGTCCCCCTTAACCGATGGTGCTACCATCGGTTAGGGGGAACATCCCCTTTAACCGATGGTACCCCCATCGGTTAGGGGAAAAACTCCCTTTAACCGATGGTTCTATCATCGGTTAAGGGGAGGAGGGGGTTTTGCCTATAAATAGGCCCCCATATCCCCCATTTAGGGGTATTAAGTTGCTTGGAAGTGCCGAAAATTCTGCTTCTCCTCGGAGTTCTGCCCAGCGAAGAATTGGATTTGCAACTCCTTAGAGCTTCCGCCGCGGACTTGTTCTTGTACTTGTTCTTCGCATTCGATCTTATAAACCTTGTGCTGCCGATTTTTTCCGTGTCGTATCTTGTGCGGAGAATTGTTCTCCTTTGAACTTTGGCTTGCTTGGAGGGCTTGCTGCCGCTTGAAGACCAGACTTCCTTGTTTAACTCGGAGGAAATCCCTGGATTGTCTTGTCACCTAAGTAACCGTGGGGTTACTTTAACCATAATTCACTTGACCTCTTGAATATGCTACCTAACTAATTTGTTGGATTCAACATTTCCCCTGGTAGCTATCAACAACCTTTTAAGGTTCAGCAACCCCCTTTGAATGGGCTACCTAACTAGTTTGTTGGACCACTGTAAAATGGACCTCAATTAACTAGTTTGTTGGACCACTATATAATGGACCTCAACATTTCTTCTGGTAGACATTTACCGCCACTTTTTAGGGTTCAACAGCTAGCAACAAACAACTACTGAAACAAGAGCACCTGAGAGAATCCCTAGTAATGAGGTAGTGATTCACTAGAGGGTACTTCCGCACATGGTTTGGCGGATCGAATCGGATCGGCGAATCATAGAAAACCCGATTCTCGATTCCATCGATTCGGTCCGATTCGCCTCATATATATAATATTATTATATCATATTAGTAATATATATTATACATTATAAATATCATATATATGATATATTATATATATAATATATATTATACCCATGAGAATCGATCCGATTCGGATCGATTCGAGTCTATTCGGGGGGAATCGAATCGGATCAAGAAAAATCCGATTCGCCTCCCGATTCCGATCCGGCAAACCTTGCTTCCGCCTATGATGAAACAACTCCAATCTGCCAATAATGATGATGATCGAAGATTGTTGATGATGACTTAGTGAAGAACGTGGGAGGAAGGAAGAACAGCAATTGAAGCAAGATTTGTCTTCTAAAAACAAGCCTAATAGGAAACTCCGCCATTGTCGGTCCCAAGCCCGGGTGAGAAAGGAGGGTTTGCGTTAGGTTGACAGCTAGCAGTAAAAAAATAATGTCAAATCCTTACATGAATTCTGATCTAAATATTTGTGCTAATGCTAGGGGGTTCCCCGGAAGCGACACGTTACATCGGAACCCGGATGGAATGATAAGTGAGCAAAGGTTAGCTAGGGCGTTCCCCACAAGTGACGTGCCGCAATGGTGCCCAATTGCGGTGTCAAGTAGGCAAGGGTTCCCATGTGGGGTTGGGCGAACATGGGTAAAGAAGTTAGTCCAAAAACATAGGATCCGTCTAGCTACTTGGAATATAGGAACCTTAGTAGGCAAGAGTTTAGAGTTGGTTAAGCTAATGAAGGATAGGAGGGTTAGCATATCATGTCTACAAGAAACTAAGTGGAAAGGATCTAAGGCTAAAGATATTGATGGTTATAAAATTTGGTATATAGGAACTAGTAAATTTAGAAATGGTGTGGCTATAATAATAGACAAAGACTTAAAAGAGAAAGTTGTAGAAGTTAATAGACTGGGGGATAGACTTATTTTGATAAAACTTATTGTAGGTGAGGTTACTATGAATGTAGTTAGTGCATATGCACCACAAGTGGGTTTAGAAGAGGAAAAAGCAATTTTTGGAGGCTATCGATAGATTGATCCAAAATATCCCTAGTGAAGAGAAAATTTTTATCGGTGGGGATCTTAATGGCCATGTGGGTAAAAATAATACAGGATATGAGAGAATTCATGGAGGATTTGACTATGGCGAGAAAAACGACATGGGCACTAGTATTCTTGGTTTTGTTATGACCTATGATTTAGTAATTGCTAATACTTTTTTTAAGAAGAGAGACGAACACCTAATAACATATAAGAGTGATACACATAAGAGTCAAATTGATTATTTTCTTATTAGAAAGACTGATAGAGTTTTGTATAAAGATTGCAAAGTTATCCCTGGAGAGAGTTTAGCCACACAACATAGGTTACTAGTAATAGATGTCTTTATCTCAAAATATAAAAGAAAAACCATCATAAATAATTGCTCTAAGATTAAGTGGTGGAATTTGAAAAGTAAAAATTTGGAAACATTTAAAAATCATCTAGTAAAAGAAAATATTTGAAATTTAGACCAAGAAGTTAATGTAATGTGGAATAATATTGCAAATTGTATAAAGAATGTAGCAAAACAACTCTTAGGTGAATCTAAAGGCAAAAGAAATGTAGGAAGAGAGACTTGGTGGTAGTGAGGAAATTCAAAATACTATTAAAGTTAAAAGAGATTGCTTTAAGGCTTGGCAAAGTAATAAAAATAGTCAAACTTTAGAAGCTCATAAAACAGCTAAAAAGATGGCTAAAAGAATAGTTAATGAAGCTAAATCAAAAGTGTTTGAAGAATTATATAATAAACTAGGAATCCGAGAGGGTGAAAAAGATATATTTAAACTTGCTAAATTAAGAGAAAAGAAAAGTAGAGATCTAGATCATGTTCGTTGCATTAAGGATGAAGATCAAAAGGTTTTAAACTTTTAGTTAAGGATCTAAAGGTTAAAGAGAGATTGTGTAGCTATTTTCAAAATTTACTTAATGGAGATTGCTTTAAGGATGTCTCTTTAGAAGAGAATCATGAGTCAACAAAATATGATAAATATCAATATTTCAGGCGTATTAAGATGTTAGAAGTGGGTGATACTTTAGAAAAAATGAAATTGGGCAAGACCTTAGGACCAGATGGCATACCTATTGAAGTGTCAAAAGCCTTAGGAGACATTAGTATTAAGTAGTTAACTAAAATTTTCAATAAAATTTTGAAGGAACGGAGAATGCCAGAAGAATGGAGAAAAAGTGTTGTGCTTCCTTTTTATAAAAACAAAGGGGATATTCAAAACTGTAATAATTACCGTGGAATTAAGCTTATGAGTCACACTATGAAACTTTGGGAAAGAGTAATCGAGAAACGAATGCGATGTATGACTACTGTATCAGAAAATCAGTTTGGTTTTATGCCAAGTAGATCTACTACAAAAGCTATTTTCTTATTACGGCAGTTAATGAAGAAGTATAGAGAGATGAGAAGAGATTTATATATGGTTTTTCTTGAATTGGAGAAGGCATATGATCGAGTACCGAGAGATTTGATTTGGTGGACATTAACAAAAAGGGAGTTTCTCAAGGATATGTTGACTTGATCCAGGATATGTACGAGGGTGCCACTACTAGTGTGAGAACTATTGTTGAAGAGACTTGTGAATTTTCGGTCATAGTAGGTTTGCATCAAAGTTCTGCTCTAATCCCGTATCTCTTTGCTCTGGTTATAGACGAGGTAACTAAGCAATTGCATGATGATATCCCTTGGTATATGTTATTTGCGGATGATATTGTCTTAATTGATGAGAGTATTGATGGTTTAAATGCTAAGCTAGAAAGTTGGATGCATGCCTTGGAATCTAAAGATTTTTAAATCAATAGGAGTAAGTCAGAGTTTATGCATTGTAATTATAATAATAAGAGGATGTTACAGGAAGATATGGTTCAAATTGATGGACAAGACATTCCTAAGAATAGTAGCTTTCGATACTTAGGGTCTATCATCCAAGAGAATGGGGAGATTTATGACGATGTGACACACATGATTAAGGCAGGTTGGCAAAAATAGAGAAGTGCATCAGGAGTCCTCTGCGATCGTCGTATACCAGTGAAACTTAAAGGAAAATTTTATAGAATGGCAGTGAGACCTGCTTGGCTGCTTTATTATATAGTACCGAGTGGTGGGCGGTGCGAAATGAATACATTAACAAAATGTGTGGGGCGGAGATGAGGATGCTAAGATGGATGTGTTGTAAGACTAAGAAAGATAAGATTAGGAATGAGCGCTTCCGTGAGGATTTGGGGATAGCTCCAATTGATAGGAAAAATGAGAGAAAATAGACTTAGATGGTTTGGACACGTGCACCGTCGCCCTAACTCGGCGTCGGTTAAAAGATGTGACAAAATCTTAGTGGATACCAGTAAAAGAGCTAGGAGAAGGCCTAAAATGAGATTGTGCGATGTTATTAGGAAAGACTTGGACTTCTTGAGTTTAAACACGACTATAGAACTTGATAGAAATTATTGGCGGAAAAGAATTCATGTAGCCGACCCCAAATAATGGGATAAGGCTCTGATGATGATGATGAAACAAGCCTAATAGGAACAACAGTGACCTCTGACGATAACAGTGGAAAAGGGATCCATAGTGTGGCAAGAGATGACACAATCCCTGCAACAACAGGGATGATAATAGCAGAGAAAAGATGTCAAGGCTCCTGAGAGACAGACTCGTCTGATGATTCCCCAATCTCATGCTCTGATACCATATTCAGACAGGGAAGGGAAGAAAAAAAACTGTGCTATGTATGTTGGTAAAACCCATTTATCCCTGTAGTAGTATTTGTAAGTCACTATATACCTATAATGGTTTTGGGCCACTTCAGTCTTCAAGCACTAACTCAATTTTTGGGGGGGTCCATGCTTATAACATGCTGGGTTGGTTGTCACTTGTCGGGTTTCTCCCCATCTGTAGTTCCAAAGAGCACAGTTTGCTGTATGACTTCACCCACTTTTATTGTGAGGAAAAGTGTTTGCAAAAGCCACACCAGGAACTCACCTCTCACTCTACACCTATATCTGTTGCTGCCTTCTCACTAATTACGTTCAAAGGTTGGGTAGGCAGTTTGATGAAATAATATTGTGAGCAGCCTTAGCACAATAAGTCAATAATGAGTGATTAGGGCATCCTCAAGGTACAGGGGTATACACAGAAAAATACAAAAGCCAGAAAAAGATACATAACCCCAAGGACAAATACACAATGTCTATCCAACAGACTGAACCAACTTAAAAGGCTATCATATCTTGTCTCAAGTCATTAATAGTGACTTGATAAATTTACCTAGGAGATACAGAGCTATATCTGCTGGAGTAAGAAAGATGAAAAGCCTAAGCATCAACAAGACGAATACAGATATAGGGGTGGAAGATATAAAGTGTCATTGGCATAGTTTCATGAGCAATCTGCCTCATCATTTATGGTGGAAAAATAAATGCTGAATAATTCACTGATTTATTGGCCTCAAGGTACCTTCAACATCTCAGTTGCAGTAGGACGTAGCCGTGGATCTTTTGTAAGACACTTTGCAACAAAATCATGAAAAAGCAAAGACCTGAAACATGTCAAATGGAGAAAGAAGTATTACAGCAACTAGACACCAGTTTAAACAAAAAATATCAGAGGAAGGAACCAGAGGCCAAATATTTTGTACAGGCTACTCCAGAAGGAAACAAAGTGGTAAATAGTTGGATGTTGGAAGATAAACAGCAAAGAGAATTAGGTACTACAACTATTGTCTTGTGATCATATCACATGTTTCTCTCAACAATTAACAAAGACAAGATGTCGTGTCCCAAAAACATCCAAAAAAAATAACATTATTAGACATGGGAAGGAAAAGGAAGTTCAGAGAACTCAAAATAGAATGCAACTATTAGATGGAAGCAGGGACAAGGAAGGGAAATTTTATGAGAGGACTGTTTATAACTCCTCAAGATCTTTCATATTTACATATTACACCTCCAAACTAGATATTCATCTATAACCTCTTAAAATTCTGAGTGATTTAGTGAAATGCCTCATACATTAGGAAGCCACTGAAAAGGGTGTCAATCAATAAAGCAATTGTGCAATTCTGAGGGTTGATAAACAAATATCTAGATTTTATGGGTTATCAAAAAAATATTAAAGAATATAGGAGAGAAAAACTAAAAAACCCTATATAGAAGTATACACAGATATGTTCTTTAATACAGGAGAAAAATATACCACTTTTCCTTGTCTTCAAGCATGGGAGCAGGTTCACTAGATATCATAAATAGGACCTAAAACAGATAGATAAAAGATAGTGAGCTAATGAACACAAGAAGCCAAGAAGAATGTGGTACTATCCACTTTTCAAAAAACGAACCCAAGAATAGTAAAACTAAAATGATAATCACGGAGGTCATTGCAGGGTTAAGATCCAAGAGAACACAGAAAGATGCAAATACCCCTGCAAACCAAATAAGCAACAATCTTTTTACTTTTTCTTTTGTTTGTGGGAAGGGAATTACAGAATCAAGATGGCATTCTAACAGTTGAATGTACATGGTAATGTTTGTCATTTTGATGATTATTCATGCCTCAGAAAGAGAAAAAGTTGTCCACATTTATTGTGGAAACCCAATATGTGATCCAGCAGACATACTCATTGCCAAATCCATCAATTTCATCACCAGGTTACCAGAAAGGGCTACCAAACTCACCCTTTCACAAAGATGTCATTGTTTCACAGAATGAATGCGACTTGGAGATGGTTAGACCATTTTGCAATTGGCTCGTAAATTTCTAACATTTCTGCCCCTAGGTGAGATCTATTTTCCTGGAATCTCCAAATACCAGTAAAGATATACTCAAATGGAAAAATGGGAAGACAAGCAGAGATGAAACCATCCACGTATAGTGGCTTTCACCTTTTTTGGCAAAAATCCATTTCTTCCTCCCTAGAAGGACTAAAAGTTTAGCTGCATTCTATTGAATTATGAGAACCATTCGCTTTCTAGAAGTTCTCCATCCACTGGTTAAGGTTCATTATGTGCTTCCAAATTTTATCCTGTAGAGCAAGGAGAAGGTATATATGCTCTAAAAGTTTTTTTCATAGTCCACCAGTGTGCCTAACTGTCTGTCTATGTAGTCCACTTCTCGAATAACAAGCACCTAATAGATCTCTAGTCAACTCATAAAAATTCTCCTCTCTGAATCAGAACATCTTCAATCTAAAATAACTTTCCTATCCTTCTGCAACAGGTGAAGTATTGATTAGTCTCAAATATCAGCTCATCATGACAAAACAGGCAGCACCCAACCTTTGAAGTGCATCTTCCAATCTACTGAAACTAAGCAGAACAAACCACATAAGATAGAGACTCTAAAATGTTTGAAATTTCAACTACTTTCTTGCTGACAGCTCAGAACAACCTTCCAACACTATTATCCCTCTTCAGGAAGACCATCTTACACCAGGGTCTTTCTGTATTCCCAATGTCTGCCCCCTGGGGCATGGCAGCACAAAACGACACTAAGTTTACAAAAAGATCATAACCTTCAGTCTTCTGGGCCCTTTAATACAGTTGAAAGAAAAAAGAACTGCAAGAGACACATATGATGTTGGTTGCTTGAAGGTAGTTGTCCTTTGCCATTCTGGATGAGTAGTTGGCAACATCACTAAGAATCCTTCAGCTTCTTCTGCTCAAAAGAGTAAGATTTCTCACAAAATTATGTTGCATTGGAATATTGGATACATTTACATATTTTAGCATGTAGCTGGAATAATGCAATGACTTTAAGCCCTTCATGGGGGAAAGAGGATGCTAGTCTACAGGGTATCTAACACTGCAACACAAAAGACAGGTTAAATGAAATTTCACCAACTAGAGAAAGCACATTCAGATAGACAATTTCATGAAACTTATGAAATTGAATCATCATGCATATTTAATTTCTAGACAAAAGTATCCATGAAACTGAACATCAATCTAAGACAAGTACTAACTCTCATTGGGTGGACATTGGATCTTGGAGGAAATCCCTGAAAACAAAGAAAAGAATCATAAGGTAGAAGACATTGTACATAAGCATTGCACTTGTATAATGAACAACAAAAATTTGAACCCAGTATACTCATGTAACTCATCTGATTAAGCAAAAAACCACGTATAAATATGCTACTTGCATAAAACAAGAAATTACCTCTGCCATCTCAATTGCAGACACACCAAGAGCCCACACATCAACCTGGAAATATCATGCGTCAGATTTCTACAAAAGGTGACATTCAATAAAGAGAATCTCAAGGATAATTGAACGAGGAGGACTTGAAATTTGTAGAAGATAATCCACATGGGATAAGGCCTAACATATCCCTGCATGCACAACACACCTTCCTCCTAACACCCTGCTCCCTCTTTCTTCCCCCACCATTTAGACTCAACAAGAACCCAGTACGTGCCCCCTCCTTTCTCACTAACTCACACAAGCATGCTCATTGTGCACCGAGCGCAAAGTGTTTATTGGGTCGAGAAAGAACAAAGTGCTCATTGGATTATCAATATCTGACACATCTAAGAAGCTTGGTAATGAAGGCTTAGCTTATTCCATGGCCAAAGCTGACTTTATGCTATTGCTAACACCATAACCAGCCCTGCAGATGCATATGAAGATATACATGATAATAAAAATAATAGGTATATGAGAAACTTTCAAAAAAATCTAAGGGTGTCCGAAAAATCACACTGGCACTCAGATGCATATGAAGATATACATGATAATAAAAATAATAGGTATATGAGAAACTTTCAAAAAAATCTAAGGGTGTCCGAAAAATCACACTGACACTAAGAAAAGAGAGAAACAGAAACAAGGAATATGGGGTTCCTTTGACAGCTTCTTTCTTGGAACTTGGAAGGAGACCATGAGGCCATCATTCACAAAACCATAAAAGAAAATTACACTACTGGAAGACATCTTATGTTCACGTTCATCAATGAAGGTGGTAGAGTTAGTACAAAAAAAACCACTTAATTAAAACCCGAAAGTATCAATTTTTTCTAATTGTATATTTCCACTAAAAGAGAAATCACATGCTCTAGACTATATATTGATGATGCATCATTGAAAGATGAAATGTGTGGCATATATGATGATGCTGAAGGATTATTGAATTGCTCTCAAGAAATTTAATTTTTCATTTCTTTCCAGATAATCCAGTTGTTTTTGTGAGAAAGATCTCATTCTCATCACATAAATATCTCATTATTTGTTTCTTTATTTAATTGGGTTTCATGGCATCTTGTTTGTTGACGATGCGGAATAAGAGAAAATTTACTTTGGCGTTTGATTTCTTTTGTTTATGGCACAATGACGAGATATGTCATGGCCAGTACCTTCCCTCACGGGACAGATACGCGACGTACCGTCGCTACGTGTATACACACGCACATATATATTGTGGGCGTGCCAGTCTGTAAAAACAGACAACTTGAAATTCTCTTAATGCGGATTTTTACTCGTCCATTTATTGGACAGTGTTTATTCCGTGCGATTTCATCAGAAGATTGGGGTATCGTGTGCTGGACTGCTCCCCGTTGACCGCAGTCACCGTTTATTTACATCGAGCATAACTCGAATACCTTTGATACCATGCCGATTCAGCCTCGCTTTCTTCACACATAACATGAGTACATGACAATACATTGACCTAGGGACAACAACATACACCCCATATAGAGGATTTGTTTTTAATATTCCCCTTTAACCCAAATTTGGTTTGAGAAAGGGAGAGACAAACTTGACATTCATACCCTTGGACTCTTTTCTAGACACAAAGGCAATTTCCCAACTTTTCTGGGTATAATTGCAATTTAAAAGGGTAAATGACAGAAATATCTCATGAGAGTATTTTTCTTTCTCATGGTACATGATATTTCTGAAACATGAGACACAAGACATTTATACCTTGGACCCTTCTTTTGGACACAGGCAATTCCCCAACATTTCTGGGTATAATTGCAATAAAATAAACAGGTACATAGCAGAAATATCTCATGAGAGTATTTTCCTTCTCATGGTACATGTTTTTTTCTAAAACATGAGAGACATGACACCTTGGGGTTTATATATCACATTTCTACCCCAAGTTTACAATTTACAATTCATAAAAGAAGGGAGGGCTTTCTTAAAAATATGCCAAGGGTTGGAGCCCTATCATGGCACAGTCTTCTTCACCTGGAGCAGTGTATGGGCAGCAGGTGTTCACAGCTTGGATGATTGGACAGAGTCTTCTTTCACTTGAGTGGGCCCACCAATGGCCAATGAGATCCACTCTTAGCCCAAATCTCACTTGGCAAATCCTTCAAAGGGTAGCAACCAGTGCAAGCAAGGGAATTGGCCAATCAACCTTTAGATGGGAGAATGAACCAATAGCATGCCCAACACTTGGCCTCCCCCTCCCCTTATATAGACTTTGGGTAGGGGGATAGGATGGGAACCGGGGGGGGGATGTACCCCACCTCCAGTTGGGAGTGGGGGGCAACCGGAACCCCCACCTCCGGTTGGAGGTGGGGGGGGGGGGGTGGCTACTGGAGGTCCCCCCCCCCCTCCGGTGGATAGGCAGGGGGGGGGGGGGGGGGAGGAACCGGAGCACCCCCCCCCCCCTCCGTTGGGGGTGGGGGGGCTACCGGAGGTATCCCCCCCTCCGGATGACGGGGGAGGGGGGGGGGGGACCGGAGCCAACCCCCCTCCGGTTGGGACAGACCGGAGGCACCCCCACCTCCGGTTGGGCCCTCTCCTCCTTCTATAAAAAGAGGGGGGTCCCTCATGCCCCACCTCCACCCAAGCACAAGAGGGGAGTATTTTTGTAATTTTTTTAGTTTTTCAGGGGCATTTTTTCAAAGGAAAATCTCTGTGGTATTTTTGCAAAAGGTGGGTTTCCAAGGGTTTTTGTGTAATTTCTGGATTTGGTGGATTTTGGGAAGCCATTTGGTTGGGATCCAAAGACTTGGGTGGATTGTGGATTTTGGATTTTGGGGTTTATTTGGGGTATTTTTCTGGATTTATTCCAAGAGTATTTTTGGAATTTGGCCTTTGTGGAGCTTTGGGATTTTGGGTATTTTTTGGGATATTTTCTGGATTTGTTCCAAGGGTTTTTTGGTGGTCTTTTTGGTCTTGAAGGGTTTGGAATTTCTGGGATTTTGACTTGGCTTAGGCCATTTGTGGGGCTTTTGGGCCTTGGGGTTTTGGGCTATTTGTGGGGTTTGAGGTTTGTGGATTTTGACTTAAGTTTGGGCCATTTCCCTTTACCTCACATGGATGCGGTTTAATACCATCCGTCCATGGAGAATTGGCTTTTATAGTAAAATTAAATGTCCGTTTCATATTTCTATGGACAGAATTTTTACAGCCAACATTGTTTTTGATCTCATATTTTCATCACATAAATATCTCAGGATTTGTTTCTTTATTTAATTGGGTTTCATGGCATGTGTGTCTTTGCGTATATTGAACCAGGCCGAGTGATGTAGGCTCATGTCCTTTGCCCCTCCCCATCAACTTAAGTTGATGTTAATTAACTTGACTATATAATTGAATACCCCTGATTAACTACCACATGACCCCCATAATTCAACTGATCAGAAAGGGAAATTGGAAATAAAAGAGTTTCTAAAAAAACATACTTAATTGCATAGTGATTGCCTACTAATTTATTTGTTTGTTCATTCATTATTTGTATGCGTAGTTGCTTTGTCATCCAGATATTTGAATAACATACCTTATTCATTTAGCCTCTTTTAGTTGTTATATTGTTGTTTATTGTTTTCCTCATTTATACATTCCATTTAAAATGTATAGACTACTCCTTGGGGGATAATTCATGCAATTACATACTCAACAAGGGTTAAATAGGTAATTAGCCAGAAATTAGGACATTTAGCAATTAACTGAAAGATCAGGGTTTATTGCAATTACCTAGAAAATTGGGGGTATCACTGTGATTATATATTTTCCAGCTTTTTGATGTATTACATACACAGTATGTCAGAAAAAGTTGCACAACTTAAAAAAAAAAAGGTCTAGATCAGTTAAGTTGGCAAGGGTTTTTTTTTGCAAATTTGCATCCCCTGCCCTCAGTGTGCAGGAACAGTCTTCCTGGGATTTTTCCCTGTGCTGGAGCCTTCCTGTTGTTCTTTTCTTCTTCGTCTTCTTAGTGCTGATCTGAAATTGTGTTGCTGGCTTTTCTTCTTCTCTTCTTCTTCTTCTCCTTCTCTTGGCGCAGTGTCCACATCCTGGCACTGTGGCTTTCCTCGCCTTTGAGTGATTTTTTCTCACCTCAGTTGCTGTGATTGCAGGGGGCACAGCCCACTTTATATAGAGTGAGAGGGGGGCAGCAATATGGATGGCAAAATCGGCCAAATCGGATCGGAATCGGCCGATTCGAGCTCAAATCGGCAGGTGTCGAACTGATTTTTTTTTTTTTTTTTTGGGGGGGGGGGGGGGGGGGGGGAGGGAGGGAGGGAGGGAATGCCAAGCTCCCCACGATTTTAAGTGGAATCGGGGTGGGTCGAGTGGAATTGGACTGGATCGACCCGATCTAGTCCGATTCCTCACGAACCACCCTGATTCCACTCGCTGCAACTCGATTTAGGCGAGAATTGTTTTTAAGTAATGGAGTAAGAGTGAATGGGACCGGATGTAGAACCAGATATATACTTATTTACTTGAACATCATTTAAATGTTAGTATTTGTAGTTTTATTTACTTAAGATATTACATGTAAATAAGAAAGTATCCCTTATTTGAATCGAACAAAATATCAAAAAGATCAAATCTCTTACCAATAAAAAGTCAACACTCCCATTCAAGAAGAAAATTGCAATTTTAGTGATTCCATCAAAATAACGTCTTTCTAATCCCTCATAATTTGGTCTATCTAAAAATTTCATAATTCAAATAAACCCAAAACAACACTAAAATTCCAAAGTCCGGTGAAAAAAATCAAACATGTATATGACTTCTCCAAGGGAGCCACTCTCCTACTGACAACAACTAAGTCCTAGTCAGTAGGAGAGTGACTCCCTAGGAGAAGTCACGTGCACGTTGGACTTCTTTCACCGGACTTTGGATTTTTAGTGTTCCATGGAGTTTATTTGAATTATGAAATTTTTAGATAGACCAAATTACGAGGAATTAGAAAGACGCTATTTTGATAGAATTATCAAAATTGCTATTTTTTCTTGGATGGAAAAGTTGACTTTTTATTGGTAAGAGATATATATTTTTTATATATTTTTATTGGATTCAAATAGGAAGTACTTTCTTATTTACATGTAATATCTTAGATTCTTAAGTACTAACATTTACTTAAATGATGTTTAGGTAAATAACCATGCCTCGAGGTGATGTCCAAGTAAACTCAATTTCTCATTAATCCAATTTATTTACATTCAAATTCATGTACATGATAAGAATTGAATTTCATTGTGTTTACATTCAATGAATTTTTCTGATTTTTCCACATTTTTCTTAATTTTTTTAATCTATCCGATCCGATCCTGTCATCCATGGACAGGTGAGATGCACCGGTGAGGTTTTCTTTCCCTCTTTAGCTACCTCATGTTGGGCTCTGCTTATTACCTTTTTCAAAACCTCACTGGTGTCATGCACCAGTGGGGATTAAATAGGCAAGTGAGAGGAGGGGTGTTTCTATTCTTTCCCTCTTTGAAGTGCGGCCCTGCCTTTCCTTCTCTGAAAACCCATCAGTGTCAGGCACCAGCGAGGATTTCCTACTTGGAAGAGAAGGGGGCAGCCGGTTCTTGCCTTCTTTGAATCCCACCATTGTCATACACCAGTGAGGATTGGGAACGACTTCAAGAGGGCAGAGAGGGAGAGTGGTCCGATTGGGATTGGGAATTTCCCCTTTTGGAACCCTACCGGTGGGCAACAACGGTGATGATTCCTATTAGGAGATGGGGAAGGTGAGAGGAATCACTCCTAATAGTACTAGGACTAGAAGGGGGAAGGAAACAGGTCCAAGTCCTAGTGGGATTTGGACATGCTGCACTCCCCCCCTCTCTTCTCTTACTTTGGCATCATTTAGTAACACTTCTAGGGATTTCACTTTTTTGAAATCTCAAATCTCTTAAACAGCTCCCTTACACCAGCTTTTAAAGCCCAAAATCTAAGACATCATCATTACATTTTTTCTCTCTATCTCTCTCCTCTCTTAAAATCTACTTTTACACAATCCAAAATCCATTTTACATGTTTGATCAATAGAGGGAGAAAAAGTAGATTTTCATTGAATGATTGAAATCTACACTTCAAAAGTGTTACCAAACAATGCCTTTGTCTTGGGGGGGGGGGGGTGTGCATGGTTCGGTCCGAACCGAAAATCGAACCAGACCGACCAATTCGGGTCAGTTTAGTTCGGTTCGGTTTGGGAGACCCCCTTGATTCAATTCGGTTTCAAATTGTCAAACTGATTGAACCGAATATATAATAAAAATAAGAAATCCTATACTATTTCACAAAAGAAACATAGCGCAGTTGGTTAGCGTTCTTCTCCTAACCCAGGAGATCTTGAGTTTGAAACCCAGAATGTCCTTAAAAATAACTTTTTTCTTCTGTTTTGTTCAAACCGAACCGATTTGGTTCAGTTTGGTTCGGTTCGGTCGGGTTGGCCAAAAAATGGCCCAACCCGGACCGAACCGGACCATGCACACCCCTGGGGGGTGGGGGGGGGGGGGGGGGGGTGGGCTGGATAGCATTAAAAAAAATATGATCATTTATCGGAGAGAATCATTATCTTAGTGTCGGGTTTTCCAGGAGCTACAAGCTTCGGTGTTGCCGCCGGAAGCCCTAAGGTTTCACAAGCCCCGTCCGGAGGTGGAAGACGAGCTATAGCCAGGCATTTCAAATTCGAAACAAGTAGGGTTGCAGACCCACTCTATTAGGGCGGATCCAGTTAACGAAGCCATTGGCAGTCCGAGTGGCCTGAACCAGGGAGCGGGAGTGCGTGGTTTCGTGGGTGTCACGTGGTTCAGCTGTAAGGGGCTCCCGTCCGGGACCCGATTGCGACCCATGACTTACCCGGAATCCAGTTGGACACGCGTATTGGGTCTCCGGGACCCAACACTGTTCATCTTCCCACCCGGTAGATGGATGCGTCCAAGGGGTCTCTGCAAGCATCTTTCCGATGGTCGTCCGCCCTCCCTCCTCGCCCCAGCAGTCTCCAGCGGCTTCCTCGGTGGATCCAGCCCGGCATTTGGACGCAACGATGGGCAAGGATCTGGGAACCCACGAGGACGGCTTCAACAATGGAAGCCATCGTCCGACAGGGGGCCAGCCAGATGCAGGAATCCACGGCGACATGGGAGGGCTCCGGAGGGACAGGAATCCATCGTTTGTTATGGAGGGTCAAAGAATTCTTCTCTGCCTTTGGCTCTGGTGGAGGCAGAGGCCCCAGCGGGAGGATCACCAGACCGAGCATTTCGGCATCCTCGTTTCTCGGGGACTCACCGAGACCAAGATTCTCACGAGATCTCATGAGAATCTAGTGAGATTGCATTCCATGCTCTGACCCATCATGTAGCGGAAGAGAAGGGCTAATTGGTGCACCCCCAATGGAGCTTTTGGCCAGCTGAAAAGGATGTTTTGGACTGGCTTGATAGGGGTGCAGTTGCTCAAGGTTTTGTTGAATTCCTTTAAATACTGCAGCACCCATGACTGTGCATGAGTTTAATGACCTTTCCTTTGTTGAAATTTTATGGAAGAAATCCAAGGGGTTCAACACTAGTGTGGCAGCAAGTCACACCACAGCTCAAGCATTCTTCTAACCATTACAAATAAGACAGAATTAAGAAAGATTGCTCAAAAGCAAAAAAATCTTGCACAACCAAAAAAGTTTACCTTTCCATCATAACGACTCTCTTGAATAACTTCTGGAGCCATCCAATGTGGAGTGCCAATAAACTGCAAAACAAGGTCATAGCTAAATTACATCATTGTATGGTAATTATGACATCTTAGCATCAAGGACCACTATCAGGCCTTTCCTCTCCTTTCATGCATAGATGCACATAAAGGAATAGAAAGGTGGACGAAGAATGAAATGAAGATTCCACCTGGGTCCCCTAGACTGCAGAGTTGAGCCCCAGACCCCAGGATCAGGAGAACTGAAGCCAGATATGCAGTCAGTTGACTCAGTTCCATACCAAAATCTGAACACCAACAGCTACATGCTACAAAAGCTGGTTCATGTTCTGTGGAAATCAAGTATGTTGATCCTCATATTATCCACACCGAGACTTTTTAAGTATAATATTTTGTTGAGATGGGTTTACCTATTGTTGCTGCTCATGTGTATGTAAAAATGGAGGAAGAGAAAAATCACACTTATATTGCATCATGATAGACACCAACGAGTTTAAGTCTGGTCCCATGCAATCATCCTTTAATGAACCATCTGAGATGGCTGCTCCAGTCCCACTCCCAATCCAGTTTGGCCAGTCCAGGAACTGACTGTTAACAAACATCAGTAAAATTGCTTCCAAAGCACCACAGCATTTTGTTTGGGGGAGTTATTTGGGAGCTCTCCCCCTTCTCATGTATACATTTTTTCCTTTTATAATACCAGTGGCACCACCCACGTTCAAAAAAAAAAACACACCAAAGCATTTGAGGATGACCAAAACAGCCTTAAACCAACATCAAAATGTAACAACGCCATTTCATCATTTCTCTAAGAGGGACTAAGATTTTCTAGAGAGATACCAAAGATTTGTGTTCGAGTCCACAGTTACCAAGTCAATTTCTATCTCTGTCCTTGGAATAACTTGACTATCTCCTCCAGAGTCAGGTGCATTTAACCTCAGGCAAATCCATGTGACATCCTTCACAAATTCACATCTTGCATGCCTCAGGTACTTCATTTCAGTTCCATCAGGAGCTCTACGATGTTAGAGAAGCTTTTCCAGAGTGTTAGGGTAGGGTAATCCAACAATAAGATGCTTGCTTCCTAGGAGTCAAATACTCACTCTTGTGCACTCTCTTACTTACAAGCCCTGGACTACTGCACCTTGCTGCATGGGGTTACGCACAGTTTTGTTTGGTTTTAAGGAAAATCATGTGGTGCATGTTTTGGTTTGCTTTTGGGGAATCCTTTTTCCCCAAAATTAAACCAAACTGAAAATATCTTTCGTTTGTTTCAATCCAACCAAATTACACTTCTTTTGTAAATAAACCAAACATACACTAGCAACTGAACACACTTACTGTCATAAAAATGTTCTTGGTTTGTGCTTCATTGCATATTTCTTTTATTATCTGTTGCAGTGTTAACTCATATAGGTTCCTAAACTGACCACCATAGGGCCATGGTAACTGTTTTCCAGGACGTATACAGCAGGTCCTCTCATAAATAGAAGGTCCTTCAGTATCAAGGAAAACTCGGGCATGTGCCAAGTAATCCCCAGTGAGGGAAGGCAATGCACAAGGCCCCTCACCTGTCACAGACTCACAAGTATAAATTTCATCAATCAGCCATTCTGACCTGCTTTCCTTGGTGGATGTTTTACATGCAACTATTATCAAGCCTTCCGCCCATTTTGCCTGTATAAGGGACAAAGGAAAGCATACAGAAGAATTAAGTCAAAGAATTTCCTCTACCTCACATGGAACGGAAGCAAGAGAAAAAACTGCATGATCTGCCTTTTTTGTTTAGCCAAAGCCAGATCAGAACTGGCAGACCCGATCTTGTTTCAACTTTCACAGGCTCCAGGATCAGAGGTGACCACTTTCTCAAATATATTTACATTTTGAAATTTTACAAAAAATTGAATAATGTATATATCATTATATATACAATCTGACGAGATAAATATGTACTTTAACTTGGTCTAAGACATTAATGTATTAAGGACTTTTTAAGTTCCCATGATTCTATGAGCTGTTTTGCAAAGTCTACCACCTCAAACTTGTGAAAAAAGATAGTTGTAATGGGTTTTCAGCTTCTTTGGCTGATGCATTACTGATATCCTCCCTCCGCACCTTCATTTCTCTCTCTTCCTCCTCCTCCTTCCCCCACCCTCTTGTCCTTTGCCTTTCTCTGTCTAGGAACTGCAAGAATTGCATTCTTCCAAAGATCACCTGATTCCCAGCCAGAACCCCATGTTTGGAACTGAAATCATGATTTCTGGACGAGTTTAGTGAACACTTGATTGGATTCTGCCTGTGCATTCCAAAAGCATTCGATTGATTAAATGCCAATAGTTTTCTAACCATTGATGCAACAAGTAAACTAAACATACACCAAGTATCAGGACATCTCACATTCCCAGAAAATATCATGTTAATTCTTCACTAATAATCTATCTTGAGGTATGTTCGACATTTAACCAAGGAAGCTTACCGTGTTGCGTTTTGACATAGTTCGGGTGAGCTGAGCAGCAACACCAAAATCACCTGGTCAACAGGGCAGCAAAATAGTTACCAACAAAACAATCACACCTAGCTTTTTGCATCTACAAGTTAACCATACACTCTATAAAGCTGCATGAACACAGTACACCTGTCTTACTGGGATACCCAGTACTTACCCAACTTTACCTCTCCTTGCTCAGTAAGTAAAATGTTGCCACCTTTAATGTCTCTATGAACTTTAAAGATAGAGTGCAAATATGACAAGCCCTACAACAGAACAGGGAATTGCAAATGAATATTGATATTTGAAGAAAGCCAAGTATATGGCAAAAAGAATGCAAAGTAGACTAGTACAGTGAATATTTTATTATTATTCCACAAAAGGTGACCCTAGTAGCCTGGAAGAAGAGAATTTAAACTCACATTAAGTTGTAACTTGACTAAAGTCACTAGGAAACAACAGTCGCTAATTGGGAATCTTGGGATGCAGAAGAGAGTGAATTCTTTTACAATTATTCCTCAATGGATGACCCTAGTAGACTGGAACGAGACAATTTAAAATCATACTAAGTTCCAACTTGATCAGGGCACTAGAAGATTTCAAATCTTTTTTCACCATAACAAGCTCTTCTACCAAATCCTACAGGCGCCATCCCCAAAGGCTTATCAAAGGATCTGAGTGATTTTGTGTCCAAATTGAAAACTCTGATCTAGCACATTATCAAAAGTACAGCTATTCTGTGATGACATTTATATAAATTAATCTAAACATGAGGATGTCATTCAAGCTAAGGAGAAACAGCAGTAGTGATGATAGACTCCTCCAACCCGAGAAATTTAGTGAAGGTCAATAGTGTCAAAAGAGATTTGGGGGGTTTAGAATGAGCATAGAATATTGGAAGATCTTGCAGAATTTGGTGATGTCTGTATGCTGAACCAGTCATAATAAAAGCAATTGAATATAAGCTACTCAATATCTTGGACATTCATGAAGCCATCTCTATGGGTTATCAATCTCTCAACCTATCACTTTACAATGCAAGACAAGGGCACCAAAAAGCACCGTAATACCTTCAAAGCTTCTCTGCAAATGTATGCTATTTGTGACTCATCTAATGGCTCTTCGGTAACACTCATCAAATCAGCAACACTTCCACCACCACAATATTCCATTACTATCTGCAGGAAAAAAAAGTAACATGTGATGGAATTTAGCATCTGCTAGGAGTTGACTTATCCTAAAAGTAGAAAAAAGATAACCTTTATTATAGAAATAGATGGTGCCATTACTATACAAGTTTCCCAGAAAATGAGAGCTTTTCCTCAATCTAAGTAAAACCTTGTAAAAAGTACATACCCAAAGGTATTCTTCCCCTTGGTAGCTCCCAAAGTAGCGAACCACATTTGGATGGCTACATTGCTGCAGCATCTCAATTTCACCGCGAATTTCTTCATAACCCTCTTCCTGGTCATAACATTTATGCAATAGACATATTCACTTCAAAGAATATTAAAAAGCTAAACCAATAAAAATGACTCCCTAAGCATTTTTCTGTATAAGAAGCATGGAAGGCCAACCCGGATCGGGCCCCCAGATCGGACTGGACCAATCCGGGCCAGTCTGATTCGTTGGATTCTAAGGAACTCAGGCGATCTTGGATGGGCCAGGGGGAAAAAACCCCGAAGAAATCAAAGAAAATCAGAGAAATCAGAAGAAGAAAAAAAAACAAAAAATATGCAAACATTGTACACATTTAGTTGGGAAAAAATTGAACAAAGATACTACCTTATAATTTGAGCAGAGATATAAATTGACAAATGTAGTTAATTCAACCTGGAAATTCACATCTACATTCATTATACACTGTATTTCACATCTACATTCATTATACACTGTATTTAACGTCGTACAATGCTTAAACATGATATGAAAAGTTGAAAACATTTTATTAACACAAACTGAACTAGATTATCTGATTGAAGCCTTCAAGGAGATTTTATAGCATTTTATTAATATTTTAAACCCTAATTAGGCTTAAATTTGGGGATCGGCCCGTTTGGAGCAGAACTGGATTGGTTATGGCCGATTCCGATCCAGATCGAGCTTTTTTGCAATCCATGATAAGAAGTGGCTGCACAACCAATCATATCAAGAAACTCCTTACATAATGGCCAGCATGAAAGTGTGCAATGGCATCTCTAAATATCTAAATATAGCCATCACCCCAAAGGAAGGCTAAGCATAGACATCAGCAATGAGATAGACAGAATCATAAAAACAAAATTCTTTGTAGAGCGCGGTAAGGAGTGAGAGGTGATATAAGGAAGAAAACAAGGATAGAGCATCTTATAGCTGTGGTGCCATTCTGCAACATTACAACATTTGCAAATGTTGAGAAAAGATATGTCATGGAAAACTAGAGCATTCCCTCCTTGGAAAATAAGGGGAAAATGAGAAATCGTGAGACCTTAAAATATTATCTTGTGAGTTGCCATGCCTTGGTGCTTGACCCCACTTACCAGTGTCAGGCGGCCACTCGGCAGTTAATCAGAAACAACCCTTTAACCTTAAACTAGCTGATCACTTAATTGATAGGATTGGCTTTACAAATTTGGCAGGGAAATTAGCAAAAATAACATCTTCTAGTTTTAACACGCACAAATTCACTCAGAAGGTCATGACTTTTGAAATTAAGATAAACCACCAAATTGAAGACTAATGAAAATGGTAACCATTCATTACACCTTAAAGGTGAAGAATAAAGACAGGTCAATGATCTTGGCAAACTTGTTTTCATGGTTTCCTGAAGTTGAATTGACTATCTGACTGTAAGATGGAAGGTGGACAGCCACCGTCCACTAGAAGTTAGCAGCCGCAAAACAGCAGTGAAACCTGATGCAGGTGCGGCAATTTAATGGAAGGTTCTTGATGGACTTCTTTAATATTTTTAATGTAATTTTCAGTTTGAATTGTGCAAATATTTAGTTTAGGGTATTTTTGTTATATTCTAAAGATATTTTCATTTTATCTTATTTAAAAAGTCATGATTGGATTAGTTTTGTGTTATTTTAGCCTTATATGGTTTAGGAGTCCTAATAGGGTTTGAATTAGTCTAACCACTATAAATTTGATGCAAGGTCTTCTTTTAAATTAAGGAAGAATATTGATAACGAATTTCAGTGAATTTCTTTCTCTCTGCGATGGAGAAGAAGAAACCTGAGATGGGGTAGGGTGCAATGCCCTCATCATCAAGCAGCGCCCTGAGACAGTGTAGGTGTGATGCCCTGCTAATCTTCTTCCACTGCTGTCTTCTTCTTCCTCTGCTTTTCTTCCACCATGCCCTAAATTGCTGCATAGCGCCATAGTTTCCATCTTCCTTTCTCCTTTCTTTTCTTTTCCACGCAGCAATGTACCTGCTGCTCTTCTGCAACTGCAGATGCTTCGCATCAAAGCCCTATCAATGGAGAGCTTCACACTCTCTCCTACTCCATGAAGGACAATCACGGGGGCTGTTACAGAGACATCTAATGGAGATGACCACATGACATATGGACAGAGCTGGTCAACAAGAAAATACTAAAGAGAGAAGAGCATCATCCAATCTGTAAGAAGCCAAATTTTCTTAAGCTTCTTGCTTTTTGCAGGGTGCATCATAGGTTATGTAAAGAAGCATTTGGAAGTTGAAGCTTTTTTGAAAATTCTGATGAATCTATGACCAGCTAAGCATATGAAGGTATCCAGTGAAGATAGGAAGTGAGCTTAAATGTTTTCTATGCACCCAAAAACACATATCAGGCTCTCAAAGCAACGTGCTGCATCATTATTCTGTCGTACGGGCAGAGCAGGCACAACTGACATAGATCAAGGTTCACCCACATGGTATCAATTAGTTGGTATCCAACACTGTCTGTGGAGTGAGAAAAAATTTTCCTTGCTCCTTGTGATGCATCCAGGCATTAATTCACAACAAAATAGAGCAAATTCAAAACTTTGGATGAGAAAGCAAGCAAGAAAAGAGGATGGAGGAACACTCCTATCCACGGTCAACCTACCCATTGACCACTTGCAAGCTAGAAAGGGAGGACTAGAGGGGTACCTTACACGGTTTTAGATGGTAGGCACTTAAGCATAGTAATGGCATTGCCTACTCCAAAGAGGGGTACCTTACAGGTTTTAGATGGTAGGCACTTAAGCATAGTAATGGCATTGCCTAAACACAGTTCGAGCACTAGAGCATAACTGCGTAGTCATATGGAGAAAGAACAGCAATCACGGTGGAAATGTAGAAAGGAAGAATTTACCCCCTCGGTCAATGATATCACTTTGATGGCAACTAGCTCTGAAGTCTTTACATCTCTAGCCTTGTAGACAGCCCCATAAGAGCCTTTGCCTGACAATTTGCAAAGCATATAAATAAAAAGAAATTAAGTAAACCCTGAATAAACAACATAATAAGATCGAACCAATGTTTCAACCACATCAAAATCAGAATTAGCATGAAGCCAATCCATAAAACTGAACAGATTTACTTTGCCCCTCACAGAAGCCAGAGATCAAAACAGATTGTCTATCTTTAGGCACATCAAAAGCGACACAAACAGAGGTTTTATAGAAATAACATGACTAATTCAACTAAATACAACATATTCTTCACTTTCTTTTCTACTGATCTGAACTCACAGAGGCTGAGGAGAACATGGGTTACAGCAAAAGGAACAGCAGACAATAGGGTCAGCTGAAAGGAGGCATCAGGGCGCAGTTCAAAAAGGTTCAGAAATGAGGTTGGGATGACCAGAGAAGAAAGCTAATTAGGCACCAACAACTGACCTTGAAACAATAATTTGAAAGATGGCCATATGCATTATATCAGGGGAAAAAAATAAATCAATTGAAACAAGACACACTTCAGTTTTGCATTTCAGTGGACATGAAGGCAGTAATTTTTACATTACAAAAATCGTAGAGATAGTTGATAGTCCATGCCCTAGTTTCTAAAACCAACAGCCATATTGCAATTCTACAAATCACAGAAATAAGAAGACGAAATTGGAGTTTCATTATCTAGAAAACCAATATGCAAGTATGAGGCATAGTGACTCTGAGACAAGGATGTTAGTATCGGTTTCGATATCGGTTCTGGCCGGGTCCGAAACCAATATGGTTTCGGTTTTGTTTTGGCCGGTTTCAGGTGTCTCAGGCGGCCTTAAGAGTGGCTGGTTTCGGTCAGTTTTCGGTGGGTTTCAACCTAGTTTCGGCCGAAATTGGCCAAAGCTGATTAAAATATTATTTTTTAATGGTTTCGGATTTGCTACAGTATTTTGGGCCGGTTTCGGAACGACACTAACATCTATGCTCTGCGATTCTCACATCACCAAGAAGCTGCAATAGGAGATGCCCTATCTCCATCATCCCCTTTTGTACATCTTTCTTACCCACCCCCATTCTCCTCTTCTTTGTCATTATTGAGAAAAATCTATGGGCTTAAAGAAATGGGACTAGTGGAAAACTTCCAAAAAAAATGATGTAATAAATCCACTTCACATAATATGAATCAGCCAATCTTAACTGAAGATCAGCATTTTTGGCATGGATCAGCCCATTATGAATGGACATGCTGGTCAGGCTTTTGTGTCGGCTGCATCATTTTTATTTGATAACTATTGAAGCACCTGTTAATCTGGATACAAGAGAAAATGTTATAGGAAAAAGAAAAAGTCTCAACAGAGAAAGCATGGGATGAAAAATACAAGATTTAGCCAGCTAACTTGGAACCATAGAGATCCTTCAAGCTCCCTATTCTCAGCCCCTCCTGAATGACCTATCCAGTTATTTTTATGAAAGTGGAGTAACCTGTCTGGTTCTCATATGCCAAAGGAATTAATGAAGCTCCCTCAATGATCTCCCACCATCAACCTCATTTAGAAAAGTTCATTCTTCCACTATAGTCCAAAGGAATACAATTCATCTAGACACATCATCTAGCTCAGTCCAAGGTAGGTCCATATAACTTGAACCCGTTCATTGGGCCTGTTAACCTTTCAACAGGAATCCTTTCCTTTCTGGCTTTTAATAAAAAATGCAAAATCAGTTATCAGACTCACTGAGAATTTCAGCAGATCAAGCCTAGTGTATTCTGTTTCAAACTATGGTGTTAAAGATGAGATACGAACAAGAAGTAGATGCTCTTAGGACTCATCAAAAATAAGAAAAATTCTGTAGCACGAAGTACAAGAGGCATTAGCCATTTCAGAACTACTAAGGATGAGAAAAAGTGTTTGCACATAATTAGAAGATACAAGCATTTGATACAGATGCATAGGCTAGGTGACTGAGGCAAACATGGAGCAAGACAAAGCATTCTTGGATAGCCTCGTTCCACCTCATCACCTAGGTGACTGATGTCTTTGTTGACTAGGGCTGCAACCGTATTAGTGTATTTGCAGTAAAAAGAGGAGGGCACTTCCGATATCTGAGCCGCAACCACTTTCTAAGAGTAAATAACTGAGATGTGAGGAGGGCGATCAGTTTATCCCGGGTATCAAGGTCCATGCCTGCTGCTACAAACCTATTCAGCATTCGAAGCAGTTCAGTCACCTCTTATCTTAGTCTAATACATATTTCTGCACGTCCCTTTTATTTTTCTCGTCCTTTTACATCTTATTTCAAGGAATTAAGCCTATTGGTCGATTCGATTTTCCACCAAACTAAAACCATTTGATAACAGGCAATTCAGACTAAAAATATGTAACAAGATGAAATTTAAGCATCAATTTCCTGACATGGAATAGAAGAAAGTCCACAACAGATCAATTACAAAGGGGATTGAGGGTAGATTTTCTCCACCAACAATGGAGCACAACAAATTAGCGATCGAAAGTAGTATAGACGCCACCCAAAGGCTCAATGAACAATACGGAATTTTGAAGAACCGGGTCCATTCTTACCGAGCTCATGTAGTAACTCATACTTCGTGCTGGGATCTTCCCTGGTGATGCTGTCGGGAACCGAGCTCACCGACATCCTCCTCCTCTGTTGCTGCTGGAGCTGGCTCTCTTCCCCCTGCCTCATGATTTCCACTGCGCGGCTTATGGCAGAGGAACTCCCGAACCCACCCGCCCACCCTCCGCCACTGCTAGTCCTCCTCACCACCGACCCCGAATCCCAATCCTCCCTCGGCGTCGTCGACTCCCTCGACCGCGGCGTCGACCGGCGCACGAAGGTGGAGTAGGCCTCCTCGAGGTCGGCCCGGCTGCGCGGGCTCGCGCGCCTCACGTCCGTGAAGGAGGACCGGAGGGGCCTCCTGGCCGAGGTAGGCGGCGAGGGGCGATCGCGTCTAACAATAACCGTCTCGGAGAAGCCCAGCCCGTCGCCGTCGTCCTCGTCATCGTCCTCGTCGTCGGGGTGCGCGCCGAAGCCCTTGGGGAGGCGCTGGAGTAGAGGAGGGAGCTTGGAGATGTCCTCCTCGTCGTCGGACGGGGCCCTACCGGGGGTCTCCCCGTCGTCGTCATGGATGACCACGGTGGAGTAGATGTCCGACGCCTTGGCCCGTTGGTTGCCGCTGCGCGAGGAAGACGAGGAGGATCCCCGCGGAGACGAGAAAGCCATGGCCGCCGAGGACGAACCAGATAGAGAGAGAGAGACTTGTGAGTTCGATCTCACGAGTCCGGTGGGTGAAGAGTGGACTCGGGCGATGAATCGCCCGTCGCCCGATTTAATCGGATTCCTCTGCGTCGCCCCCTCCAGGCTGGCACCTGGAAGGCTGCCGTTGCACAGAATCCGGTGCAACCTTCCACTCACGGGGGGCGCGCCCCCGCCGAACCAGTTCCATTTTGGGCCGACCCACCGTCGCCAAAGTCTCAAGAACAGCACGTCTTCGGCCCATTGGGCTTAAGCCCAAAGGGCTTTAGATAGAGCGTTTCGCCCAGCGGGCTCCCTTCGCGTCCAAACGGCCCTGGCCGTTTAAGAAAGTTGTTTACAACAATTAAGCCTCAGTTTGGCAATGAGTTGGGGTTAGAGATAACTCCATCTATGACTAAAGTTATACATAGTTAACTTATTTTTTAATTTATTTTTTATGTGTTAATTCAGTTTAACTACAGTGAATTAACCCACTTTCTCTTAGAATTACTTTGGCAAGATAAAGTGAGTTAACCCATTTTCATATCAAAAAGTGACTTGAAAAAAAAAGTAGCAATTAATGTTGTGTTGAGAAAAGAGAAAGTAGCAATTAATGTTGTGTACTGCCAAGAGAAAAAAGTAGTTAACCTACTTGAGTTAACTCCAATCCACTTCTAGAGGTGGGTTGAAAAATTGTGAGTTAACTCACATTTGATCCACTTTTAATCTAACCTACTTGAGTTAACTTTTTTTTATTATCAAATTACATTTTGAGTTAACTCTGAGTTAACTTTGAATTAACTTTAAGTTAACTCCTTACCAAACTGAGACTAAAGGGATAGGGGGGTGTATTTAATTAGTTGCTATATCAAAAAATCCTGCATGTTTTATTGATCACAACTAATGGAACTTTCTCCTCCCAAAATGCTAGTGCCTTTGAGAAACCCAAAAAAGATAACCCCACCACCCCCACAGTCATGAAAAAGAAGTTTGTCCTTTTGCAGATGGCATTCATATCACAATGCCAGTGCCCTATACATGTGCCCTTTTGTGAGAAAAAGAAAAAAGCTGTCCACAACTTGGTCCAATGTATGCTGTGTTAAACACATGCACGTAGCAGATGTGGGTGCCAGCCCCCCACCTGATGCGGTCTCATGGGAGCACGGATCACCAACCCAATCCCCCCGCAACACCCGCAGCACTTCATGTGGATGCCACCTGATGTGGACCAGGGATGTTCTCACTTCATGGGAGCTTGGAACACCAAGCAGGCCCCCTCCCCCCACACCCCTCATGCTGGTTGCTGCAGAGCTGCAGATAAGGCCTATGAAAAGTTGTGAACTGTATCCAAGACATCATGAGTGGGTCCTATAGCAACGAAGTGGTCAGTCGGAACCACTGGGGGGAGGGGGGCTCATTTTACCTTCCTTGGGCATGTGGATATCGACAAGATAGGGACAGTGCTGCTGCCGCAGCTCAAGCATGGAGTTGAAGCTGATCTGGACTGACCAACTCTGTGACATGACATTTGCCCCGGCCCCCACCCTCATAAACAAAGAAGAATAATGAGAGCCACATAATCTTACATAGAAATGTGTGACATGACATGACCTTGGATTTGCTTCACCTCCAGGGGGATTCATTCATTTCTTTAGCTGTACACGAGGGGGAGCTGGCCACTCCACTTTTGAGCCGGTCGATGGTGAGGGATCAGGGAATGGTGTTTTGATTCGGATCCCTCTGTCTTCCGGGAGTGGTGCTTTGATTCGGTGCTCAAAGTTGGAGATGATAAACTCATTTGGTGAAGTGCTAGAGGGCCCAACTTCTTCTTTACAAGTACCTAGTGTTCCTGCCCCTTTGCCTCCCTCTTCTTAAAGGAAAAGAGCTCCAGATACCTCTAGATTGACGAATGCAATAACCACATTAGTCCCATTGCATGAAAGATGGGTACCATATCTACCATAAGAAAGGGGAAATGCTTGAAGAAACTTGTGTAAATAATAAAACCCTAGTCCGTATGCATGCATCTGTGCCCACCGGCCTATAGCCTCTGGAGGCATCTGAACCTTCATGCAAGATCTAATTGGATATGGGGTATCGGCAGGCAGGATGCATGGTCAAGTGCCATTAATTAATTAACTAAAACCACAACCACCAGAATGATGGAATCATGCATGCATGCAGTTGGGGCTGTTAGATGAGGATGGCATCATTAATTTATACATGTTAATGGACATGAGGAACAAATATTTAAAGGGTTCCAAGTCATATATAGCAAATCAGAGTGCACATGGTGGCCGGATCGAACATCAAACCCACTTAATCATGGGAAAGCATGTGCTTCATGCAAGTTGGCTCATTGGTCAATATCCTCTTTAATTAATAGTACTATAACTTCATTGTTATGCGAGTTAATTAATATACAACTAAAATGATTAGGCATGATGACAAAGGGAGAACGGCGGATTAATCTATATATGTAGATTTATTGGCTTAGTTTTAGATTGATACTGGCTATTAATTAAGACTAATATATATATCGAAAGTTCACATGCATATATATCTCAAAGATTTTATAATTAGGAGATAGGAGAACACGAGTACACGAGGGGAGATTTTGGCCTGTCCACATCCCACCTCATACTAATTAATCATTTAGGCAGTGAATTAATTTACTTCAGTATTTCAAAAGAGAAAAAGATGCCTACTTATAATTAATAACCATGTCAATTCATTTTGGTAACGTTGACAATGAGACGTACGTAGAGAGATTAATTAAAGAAGGAAACTCTACCCCGGCCGCTCTTAATCTATTCTTCTTAACTCGGATTTTTTTTTACTGATTTGATTTTTGGAGAATCAACTCCGAGATCATCATCCTCGAGATCAACTTCTCTGTAAATTGAGACAAGTCGAGTTGAGTGAAGATTTATTCTCCACCACAAAATTCTGACCCGAGGCCTGACATGATCGCCCATTCTTGAGGCTCGTTATAAGTCATGAGGTCAAGACTAACATATATATTAGAAGCCAATTCGATAGTGCAACGGCACAAATCAGATACGACTTGTCTATTCCCTAAAATTTAATGAGCTTGGTGCGTGCTATATTTCAAACCTTTTTCAACTAAAACTTTAGATCACCGGCGGGCTGCCGCACAAGGGTTTCTGATCAATCTTCAACACCCTGTCATTCGTTTGGCTCTTGAGCATTTTTATAACAAGACTTTGAGTTAATTAACCCTTCTTGTTGTGACACTAGAGAGAATATATATCTCTTCTTCACGGCGACGCCTTCATTTGGATTTGATCAGAATATTAAATACTGGAAAAAGGATATATAACGTATCACTTTCTCTTGATCTCTATGATCTGCCTGCTGCTTTTGCCATGCAAGGAAGATTCCCATATCAAATGGAGGCGCATGCACTTGGAGATAATTAAAAATATTTCATGTCAAGGACGCTTCATATTCTAATTTCCAGCTATATATGTATATAAGCTAGTGCCTAACTGGGGGCAGTGCTGCATGCATTTGGATAATCTACACGTACCATATATACGTTCTCATCATCTTTGGGGAGGGAATGACGCTTAAAGCTCAGGCAATATTATACATATATATACAGTCGTTATACTTTGATATTATAAGATTAGCATCAGAATAAAACCTAAATATGACTTCGCACATTAATGCATGGTGGGCACCCAATGCGTATCATATCCTCTTTGAACACCACTTTATTGTCGAGTTGGTTCAACAGTACCAGCCCGTTGTTTAATCCTTGCTGCAGGAATCCACTGTGTTGGTCGTTTGGCGCGTGCACGACTAGCTAGCTAGCTAGGGAGGCATGCATGTAGACTAAGATTGATCCGATCCAAATATATTCGTCGGCATTTGCATGCAGGCATGCATCTATACAGCTCGATCGGATCCCTGACGATCGATTCTTATCTATGAAAAGTGTTCGGGTGAACGGACGCCGGGGGATGTGTCTGCAATCTTTAAAGTACTTTACTTTTCTTTTCTAGGATATCCCAGTTCTCTCTCTCTCTCTCTCTCTCTCTCTCTCTCTCTCTCCTCTCCCCCCCCACTCTGCATGATAATGGAAACACGTACACGTTTTATATAGGAACCATGCAATTTTTAAAATTTTCATTAGGTAATCTCGAATAATTAAGATCTCATGCTCTGTAAATTAAGGACTGAAACAGGCTTTAGCTGAGAATCTCGCCTAGCATTCGGATGAGATCTCACCCTGCATGGATGCTCTTCTAGCTAGGTGGCCACCAAGTCGTCCCCGGCCAATGCGAGCCCTTTCGAGCTTGTGTATATATATAATTAAGGGTGATAAGCCCTATTGTCTGTCATAAAAGCGAAGTTCTTTAGCTACTTGAATTGGGAGAGTGATCTAATATCTGTTCGGTTACGAGACATGACATATTTGTATTATAAACTCAAGATTTGGTGGTGTGTGGGTGTCATAGAGACTTATCTTATCCTACAATATATATATATATATATAGAGAGAGAGAGAGAGAGAAAGAGTAGGTCTACGATACAGCAGTGTGTCCCTGTTGTACCGCAATTCAAGTGGTGCAAACTACACCTCCATTGGGGGTGAGCACAACCCTCACCCCAATGGGGGTGTAGTGACATCACCCCACCCAATGAGTGGGGGAGCTTGTTGCAAACTGCCATGTGGCAGTTTGCAACAAGTGTTTTCCAATTCAGTATCATCAAATCTCAATTTGATGGTGCATTTAAAAAATAAAAAATTTTGATCTATTGTTTCGCACGACTGCGGCGCATGAAATGAAACAGCTCTCACTTAATTAGATCCGATAGATCTAGATCTAAGCATCTCCCTATATACATATATATATATACATATATATATATATATAGAAAAAGAAAGAGAGAGAGAGTGATGTTGGGATATAACGGTGCGGCCATGTCGTATCTCAACTGTTGTCGTTAGATGGACATCTAACGACAGCCAAAAAAAAGAAAAAGAAAAAATTAGCACGTGCGAGGCACGCGTAATTTTTGTTGTTGTTAGATGCCCATCCAGCGATAGTAGCTGGGGTGTGGCAGGGCCGCACCGTCGCACTCTATATATATATATATATATATATATATATATATATATATATATATATATCATGAATTGTAGAATTGAAATCAAACTCAATCCCTCCTATTGCATTCTTCTCTTTAAATGTAGACGGTGCTTCCCAAGGTAACCTCGGACAGTGCAGTGGTGGAGGGTGTATCCGAGATTCACATGGTAACATCTTGGTGGCGTTCTCTCACTTCTATGGTATTGGAAATAGCCTCATTACAGAAACCCATGCTCTTTGCAATGGTCTTCGCCTGGCTAAGTTTATTGGTTGCAGCCTCACTACTATCTACAGTGATTCCCTCACCCTTGTCACTTCGCTCCAGCACAACAAGTGCACCTCATGGCACATCTTTTGGTGGTGGCGGGAAGTGAAATCTATCTTGTCTGATAATGGTGGTTCCATTCATCATGTTTTCAGGGAGTCCAATCAAGTTGCTGACCGCTTGGCTAATCATGCTTTTTCTTCCATGAAAAATGAGATCTTCTGGGGTGCAAATAGTCTTCCTCATATTTGTAAGGGACCAATGGTCATTGATAAAACTGGTCTTATGCATATTATACTAGTTTAAGGGGGGTATGCCTCCTTATCCATTGTAACAGGTTGAGTTAATAATTTTCGGCCCAGGTGTTCTTGTTGGTGGAGTGGGAACATTCTCCCCCTCTGGGGGAGGGTGCGCTCTCCCAGCTTTTGACCCTGAGGACCTCCTTTTGGTTAAAAAAAAAGAAAAAGAAATCAAACTCAATCCGATAGATTCAAATCTAAAGTGGCTGGTTCTGACTTATTTTAGCCGGAATCGATCGATGAAATTTGGATCGAAATCGGCCCTGTATGGTCGAGGGCCGGGCCCGGTTATATCCCCTTTCCATGTGTATTCGATATGAGAAAGATTTATTACATTTTCACATTGCACTTTAAGTGTAATGTGACTACACATTGTTGGATACCACATGAACCTTATGCCAAATCACATTGCACTTAAAATACAATATAAAAGTGTAATAAATCTTTCTCATTCGATATATGTGACGACAATGCATTATCAGCTGCAGTTCCAAACATCATGAGTTATATCAAACTATGCCGTCACGTCTTGTTTTGTAAAACTTCATGTTTTAACGAGACAAAGTAAAACCATAGAAATGATTCTGGGGAGGGTACATATATGAAGAAGACAGGATTTTGTCCTGATCCGCCCGCGCACTATATGTGCACCCTCACGAGCTGGACAGGGTTTCCAATATGAGCTTGTCGTGCTCGTGCAGCAACTATATATAGCTCGAAATACTTACTAAGATTAATGAGAGGAGGTGAAATGACGACCGAGATATATGGCACAGGATAGAGCATTATCCCAAAACGAAAATGGAAGAGTATCTAATTAATGTTAGTTGGAAAAAAAATTTCCGTGTTACTTTGAAGTGTAGAAACGGATTAATGTAGAAGATCGATCGGAAATGATGGGTTTAACTTGTGATATATATAAGAGACCTTAATTTGTATATATAACAGATAATTATTAAGATATATACATATATATGTAGAGATATTTTTTAGTCTTACATTGAAAGATAGTAAGAACAAATGTGTATTTATCAGCAAGAATCTCACATTTTCTCTCAAGAGGGTTCTTTTAAAGGACAAAATCCGAAATATGGGGACAATACTTCTTGAGAGGCATATTTAAATCATGTCTTTTCATTGACACCGTCTGTGAGAACGAACGAGAGGTCATGTGATACGTCTCTTCAATATGCACAAGATTAATACACATCATATGTGGTGGAGATAAGAAATAACCCGAACGCCCCAAACATGGAGACAATACTTTTTGAGAAACACACTTAAATCACATCTCTTCGATATGCACAAGACTAATACACATCACATGTGGTGGAGACAAGGAATGATCTAGCTAGCTAGCTCATCTCCGTTGTCCGTTGCCGAAGAGGATGGCCTCATGCGATTCTGGAGAGGATACATGCGAAGGCGACGAGATTGATTATGTCTTGATCACTTACATGTTTCGAACAATTATATATCAATATCGGTTAATTATTGGCAAATGCAAAAGTGAATTAATAGACGTAACATATATGCATCGAGGTCTTTTAATACGTACATCGATATACTAATCCAACCGAAGCTCTGCAGTATGGACATCGACGACGTCGCACAAGAACTGCAAGCCCGTGTGTTGCCCACATGACAAGAATATTGTAGCCAACTTTGTCATCGTACGTCTTGTATTCATCTCATTTTTTGTTTGACAACGAAGTTTCAATATTCCTGCGGCCGGATACAACAAAGGACATAAAGACTTGATGATCCCTTGCCTTTGTCCCCTTGCTCGCCGTGAGCATTCATATAATGACACTACAACAAAATTGGACTGTACTTACGGCAAAAAAAACGTAAGTGTTACGTGAAATTTCGTAAGTAAAGACATATACTTACAAAATTACTTACGACTATAAAGCGATAGCGTAGCAACCGATGCTATAGATCTACCTACGGTTTGTCAACTATAAGTGTTACCATCGATTTTAAACCGTAAGTGTAAGATTTATACTTACACAAAATAACCGTAAATAAATGTAATATAAAACTGTAATTATTCATTCTTTTTTTATTTACAATTGTTACACTTTTGAACTGTAAGAATTTAACCGTAATAATTTTTTATTACAATAACAATATCTATAAATATTTCATAGCTATAGTGATAAATCTATTCACTTTTACTATCAATTTTCATCCATCTCACAAAATACATTTTATGATAATACATAATTTTATGTAATTCGCCTGCATTATATCCAATCATACATCCATCATTGATCCACCTATACATGCATCACTTGTCAACCACAAGAAAAGGCAATACATGATAATCATCATTCTATCCATTGCATAAGAAATATTCACAAACGTTTTTGTCGTATGTACAAAAAAGTATTGTTCATCAATCATTTGGTCAAGTTGATACATTGCCAACAAAAAAGATTTGATCTCAAAATGAGTTTCAAAAAACTAGCAATGTAGCAGCTGAATAGGTTGATTTCCTCCCGAAAACTGTGCAGCGGCTGAGCCCGTGATGATCCTTCACTGCGGTGTCCAACGCATGCTCTCACCACCCTTCTGACATATACTGAAACTCTAATACCATTAGAAATAATATGTGATCATAACATGTAAAAGACATATTACTTCTACTACATCCATATGCAATTAAATACAGAAAGAAGAATGCTATTGGTAAGAACAGAGATGGGAAATAATGCCATCTAATAATGTGCCTACTGTCAGAAAATATTTAATTACTTTTGCTTGTTATCCTTTGATGATGCTATTTTGGCTATGGAAAGAGATTAGCAACAAGAGGCCATAAGATCTCACTACCAACATAAAAACACATAGCTTGATTGAAAAGTAGTTCCACATAACTGAAAAGAGTAAGCACACCATAAAGATGTATTTACTCCACTGTCGGAGGTCCTTTAACACATAGATAACAAGTCTAAAAATTATTTCCATACGGTTGACAATAGTATGCGTACCATCAATAAGTTCAGACTTACCTCAAAGCAGAGTGGAAAATTTACAAACACATATAGGATGGAGGAGAAATATGTCCACTCCAGATGGTCAATTTGATCTCCAATGCTTCATCAAGTTCAGCTCCATTCATAACCATGGAGTTCATCTACAGGTACTCAACGTTGTATGCCCTGGTTGTGTATGAGATCAGTGCATTGTTCCCTCAAACTGTATGCCATATCACTTTCGATACTACCCTCCCACCATAGCATAATGATGTGGCATAGGGTTCTGCATATTTATCTTCTATATGATATTGATTCATGGTCCTTTTGCAGTGGCCAATTACTGACTGTTTACAGGGGAACTCAAACTTAAGTATGAATTAATATCCTGGAAAATGTAGCAGTGCACAGCAAAATGACATGTCCCATGATCAAAAAGAGAACTCTTCTTTTTGTCATTCAACAGAGCATGGAAATAGGAGAAACCTTGTTTCTCCTGTCCCCGGGTCTGCAATATCACCTCCCAAGCCACCATTCTAGAACTTTTTTTTCTTCTTTTGGACTATTCCAAATCCATTATTCCATCTCAAAAATATACACAACGGAAATCTGTTGACAAGGAGCAGAATTTGGGAACAGAGAAAGGAGCTCAGAACTAGAAAGGTGGGTTTTTTTTTTCCATTCTTACCTCAGATTTGGGCAACTGGGTAGTGGAACTGGTGGCCAAGGAGTCTTCTCCCCCACTTTATTGCTGCTTCTTGTGGACCCATTTGAAGCTACATATCATTTCCTTTTATTTTAACTAGTGTCCAAGTCAAGATTACATCACCATAATCTGAAGAAATATGTTCAGATGTCACTGCTACATATCATTTCCTGTTATTTTAGTTAATCCATTTGATTACCCAGTCAAATGATTAAACTGAACAGTACCTTAAATCAGTCAGTAAAAGAAAGAAAGAAAGGTGGTTAAGGCATGTTCCCGTAACTTCTTCAATTCATGTATACAAACTACCAACAACTTACTGAAAACTTATGTCCACATTATGCAAGAAAGGAATGTGAACATAAGAATAAAATAATGTTGAATCTGTAATGTATATCTGCTACACATTTATGCAAAGACATCACCTATTATAGACATACACAAACACAAAAGAAATCATATGGTAACCAAATATGGGTTAAAAGTCACTTACATACCAATACCTGATACCATCCATTCAAAGACCACTTACATAGTCTTTGAACCAAGCAATGTGGCTGCCCACAGCATCCCCTAGAGTTTGTCTGCCAATTCTTTCACAACTTTAGCTAATTGAATATTCTCCTCATTCTTTTGTGATTGAGATGTTCCAACACCCCACAAAGATTTTTGGGTTGGACCTGTGCCAACTCCACGAATACGTCCTCCTTGATCCTTGCCAAATACATGTGCATATGCATCATTAGCTGTAGCAATTGCGGGACTAGGGGAGGATGGTTGTGTCATCTTCTGATCTTTAAGTTTTTCCTACAATGATGATGTGGCCACGTCATTGTATCTGTATTGTTTAGAAGTAGACATTCAAAAAAAAGAAAAGAAATAACATCCTAATCACCAATAAAATTTTAACATAACCTATGTATGAAGTTGCACTGGACATTAAACAAGAATATGAAGAAATAAGCTCATACCTACATTAGTCAAGTCACCCTTGAAATGCTTGTTCTGAAACACCACCTGCAAATCTGAGACTATCCGCTGAAAGGAGATACGAGGGTTAGTCCATATATACCCCACCAAATTTTTTAGAACACATAGCCTTCCATATATATGGACCAAATTAGTATGAAACTGATAACACCAGATAGATGATAGATAATCCCAGAATTTTCCTGCAATTTCACTCTTAACAAACAGATGAGATTAAAGGGATATATATATGGATAAATTAATTATAGGTTCTCATCAGAGGGAATTTTAACTATAGATCCTTATAAGAAATGTCTATAGAGAAAAATCATAGTACTCATTACCTGAGGATAAGCAATAATTCCGAACAGCAACAATAACTGGGTTGTCCAAGGGCTAGAAACTCCAAGCATCATGATTAGGATTATTAATAACATCCTTCACTAGCACTTGCCCCTCAAACGGACCAGTAAGCAGTTGTTGGTGCACCTCCAAACCAAATGTCCCTGAGGAAGTCTACCCTTGCACCATAAAAAATTATCCATTTCATATACCCAACACCAAAGCATTCCTGGCCAGTTCAAAAACACCACGCCCTGCTCCCACTGAGATATATAGGATACAAGCAATTAACTCACAAGGGGCTTGTTTCTAACATATTTTTGCTTGGCAAAAGAACTCTACAACGAACTTCCATGAAGGACATTTCCATATTTGCTTCACGACCATGCAAATCTGAAACTGCTCCAGCGAGCGAATAACATGGACACTACCTCATCCATCTCCGGTCGTTTATTTGGATTTCCATCCCACCACCTCTTCATCACATTTGCCAATGAATTTGGACAACAATGTGGTATCTCAGGCCTCAAGTTGTGTAAGGTCAAGAGAGTTATTTTATGTCTTAGTGGAGGATCACCACCATGAAACAAGTAAATGCGGCCGTCTAACGAACAACTGCCGATGAGAAGCTGAGATCAGGATATGGCATGTCACAACAGTATATCTTCCACAAGCAGATGCCAAAGCTATAGACATCACACTTTCTATTGTAAGGGCTGCCATTAAGGACCTGAAATAAACATGCAGATGATGTTTCTTGGAATTTACCGCAGAAAGAGAGGGTATGTGCAAAATCAAATTTGATATGCAGATGAAAAGCTAACAATTTCGTATCTTGAAAATAAACTGAATAAAGAGAAAAGAACGCAATCCCATGACAACATTTTCCCACATGGAATTGTGGATCACTGTCACCAGATATGGTATGCTAGAAGATATGCAACCGTAGCTGATAGGAAAGTCATGGCAGAAGTTTCATGGACGATCGTTTCTCAAATAAAATGAATAGAAATAACCAAATGCAAACATTAGTTTCCTTCTAGGAACAGAATCTTTCTCTTCTCAGCATTATACAACCTAGTTTCCTCTTGTAACTATCTCCTTTACATGATGTTCAAAGGTACAAACTACAGAGTAATTGAATATGATGGTTCACACTTCTCCATGGAGGAGAGGTATGGCTACAGTTATGATTTTTATTGCAATAAAATAGAAAAAGGATCATGCAAACTGTCCTTGCCTTCGCACAAAATAGTAGAAAAAAAATCTAAAGTTCCCTTTCAGTAGAAAGAAGAAAAAATAAAAACTCTAATGTTCTAAATGGACAAGAGAAACAGAGTGTTCGGGTTACACTCATTTCAGATTGATTGTAAAAATCCGTCGAATGAAGCCCTTTGGATCTCGTCGTCTTCTCATCTGCAACAAATCGACAACAGAGAATTTATCAAGCAAGTGGGGAAAAAATATTAAAATCAGAGGATGAGAAGTGTTTAATAAACACATCTTAGAAAAAAAAAGTAAAAGAAATATAGGAGGGTAACTGATGTAAAATCTTTGCAATTCTCCTTATAGATGGTAGATGGAATCACAAGCATCGGAAAAAGAATCATTAATCCAGAGAGGGAGGGAGGATTGCTTACCTGTGACGATGCTAACGACACTCAATGGCACCGACTAGTCAGCTCGTCAGCCGCTGCTTTGCTTGGAGAAGCCCCACTGGCACCCAGCTCATGCTCGCCAGAGATCTGGTCGTGCCCTGCAAAATCCCTCATGTTACCCGTGGCTTTCTCCATCTTTCTGGCTTTCTCTGCATATGATATTCCCTGATCTAGTGTGGAGGAGGAGGAGGAAGTAGGCGAAGCTCAAGAGAGCGATCAGAACAGAAAGCAAAAAAAAAAAAAAAACAAACAAAGAAGACTCTGCTCTACCAGATCTACCTCGCCTGTTACCACCAGCACAACCAAAACCCAATGAAGAACTAGAAAAAAAAACAAGAACACACACACACCGACGATGACGAGGCGAGGGCCGCCGCAAAGCACCGCTCCAAGGCCGCCTGGTCGTCCACGTCCACCGCACCAGAGGGGGAAACCGCCATGGAGGAGATGCGACCATGACCACACGGGAGCGGCGGGCAGTCTTGAGGTGGGGGCAGAGGCAGGGGCGAGAGACGAGGCCACTGCCGTAGGTGGGAGGAAGGCCACGGCGGTGGTGGGGTGGGGGCTTGGCGGCGGCGCGAGAGCGTTGCTCTTCGTCCAAGCGGCCAGCGGGATCCCACGATCGGAAATGCCGAAATGGGAGGTGTGTTTTGTGAAAGAAGGGAGAGAGATGAGAGCGCAAGAGTGGTAACTGGGAAAGAGAGCAGAGGGTGAGGGTGTCATGGATGATGGGGGCTGTGGGCGAGATTTTTAAGGGGGGGGGTGTAATATACCTACAGTTTTTACATATCTTTTTATTTTAATAAAAAATGTCACCTTATATATATATATATATATATATATATATAGAAGAATTCACAAAACTAACACTTAAAAATAAAAATCGTAATGACTGATTAATTTAATATTACGAAATTTTAAACAGTAAGTATAAACCGTTACTATAGACTAAGTTTGTTGTAGTGTGAGTGGCCAGATCCTCACTCTCTCTCTCTCTATATATATATATATATCATGATCAGTACTTATACGTACTTGCAAAAGGAATTAATTAATGGCGATGAAACTTCATTCTATAGCTGTCATCATTAATCTTCCTTAATTTGAGAGGTGATCGCATAACAAACTTATAGTTTGGTATCACATTAGCAAATAATACAAAGATCGATGCTGTTTGCACACACACATCCTCGTCCTGCGGATATGCATGAACTATATATATATAGCTGTATATGTATGTTGGAGGGCGCCCTGCAGAAGGCAGCTTTTGCACGTCTTTGCAAGTTGCTAATCAAGCAACTAGACAAGGTGTACTGCATGCGACGTCTCACCCTCTCCCACGATACGTCCAACAACGTTCATGCAATTTGAGGGCCCAGAGATATCGAGACAGTAACACAAACATACATACACAGGGATCATCCTATAGGGTTCTGATTAGGGCTGTAAACGGGTCGGGTTCGGAATCGGAAACACAGATTCCGATACCGATTCCGATAACCGAAATATGGTTCCGATTCCGATTCCGATAAGAATGGTTAGTTCCGATTCCGTTCCGATTCCGATAACATTATTGGAACCGAAATTCCGATAAGGTAAGATGTTTACCATAATTTTACCTTGAGTTTATGATAATTTATCGGAATAACCGATACCGATACCGATTCCGATTATTTTTTCGATTCCGATAACTTATCGGAATATCCGATACCGATTCCGATAAACTATCGGTATCATTTTCCGATTCCGAAACCGATAATTTTTATCGGTATCGGGTCGGAATATCGGAATATCGGGTTCCGTTTACACCCCTAGTTCTGATAGGGCCATTGGACTGGCCTAGTTAGATTTAATGAGTCCATCCTAGCTTAGCCCTTACTCAAGAATAAGTGAAGAGAAGAAGAGGTTCTAAGAAAGAGTTTAATCTCATACTAGAACGATCAAAATATTCTCTTCATCTCAAGACCATTTTCCACTTTCTCTTCTGACGGTTAATTTTAGACATCGGTTTTTAAAAAAGACATAAAAGACAACTTATATAAAAAGACGTCACTATTTTTCTTTTCACATACCTACTCCCAAGTGTAATGAATAAAAATCTTTTCATCCTGCTGTAAATCTTTGACTTGTTAGAAAAATTTAAAAAAATGATTTCTAATGAAATCGCGCGCCTTTTACAGAAATGGTCCCAAACGATGCCCTCCATAGACTGCACTCAAACCATCCGTGGTCTTCTCCCTCCAAGATCTAATAGAGATCAGATTCACCATATATCAGGTTCATTTGGTTTAACGCAGAACATAATGATATTGTAAAACAACACGCATAATAGTACTTATATGATATTTGCGCTAGTAGAAAATAGGTTACCGCCGACTGTCAAAACAGTTGGCGCTTTTAGGTAGGCCGATTGTTTACGGCCGCCATATATTTAGCCGACTGGTCGACAGTCGTCGTTGAACAGTGGGCTACTTTAGAGTCGGTAATTAGTGCGGCGACTGTTTAGTAATGGTCATCTTAGGAAAACAGTCGGCGGTTCTGCAACCTTTTTACATAATATTCGACAGTTTAAGAACAGTCAGCCATTCTTTCAACTTTTTTTATTATTAATATATTAACAGCGATTATATGATTAACCACGGTTGGTAACCGGTTGGCTATTCTTTCATACGGTTATTTTCAATTTTTTAAAATTAATGTAGTGCCATTTGTCACCTACAAGATATGCATTCACTTGTTTCACGTACTGGTCTCCAAAACATACATAACCACATCTTTCTTCCCTACAATATACACATTCACATATTTAATTTTGCAAAAGAAATCTATATTATGTTCAAATGTATTAATTCTTTGTACACAAAATACATATCCACATGCTCATACTGTCCTAAAAATCCACTTTTGTCATCTACATATACAATAAAAAAGAACAACAAAGATCCCTCTTTTTCCAAATTCAACATTTCTTTTTGAAAATTCCTTTATTCTTCTTCTCAAATTCTCGTTTCTTATCCTTTTCTTCCTTCTTTGTCAACTAGTAGCTCACTTGTCAACTAAAGACTGTCATGGCGGCAGACTTTATTATGTCCACGAACTCCAGCTGGAAACAATCAAACAAGGACATTCAGGTGCTAGGCCAACAAGGAAATAGATGACCTATTTTGATAAGTTCAGCTTCCATACCTACTTTGACATCTCAAGGGCGATGAACTCTGCTATGCCAGTACCAGCCTGCAAGCATCACAAAAGAAATAAGACAAGAAAGATTGCAAACATGGACATGCAAATATATCTTATCAAGGGTCACTCAAAAGCACTATGGCTGTCACACAAAGCATGCATATAAGATGAATAAGTAATTAAAACAGGGGCATGGTTCCAGATGGATACCTGAAGCTTTAGTAAAACACTCACTTTCTAACATACTGATGGTAGGACTCAAAAACAAATATTCAGATCTTACTAAAATCCTAACATACTGATGATAGACTTAACATTTCCATTTGTTCCTTATTTCAGGTGCCAATAGAAAGCAGAAATAACAAGGCAAAGGTAACAAGTGTGCTGAGTCTACAAGCGCAGTGTGTCAAAAAGCAATGAATAGAGATAATCCTTATTAACATAGAGTGATAAAAGTGCCTATGTGAGAATGGTTGGGGGTAATATGTTGCTTAAATGAAGATCATATATCCTAATATTAAATTTGTCTCTTTATAATCTTGAAAGAAATAATGAAATAACCTTAGGCACCCACTATGGCTGATGTTTCAAAATAAAATTTTAAACAATCAAACTTTCAAAAAGAAGCACAGTGTGTTACTTAAAATCTTGTTTCATGTTGCCTTCTAACTAAAAAGCATTATGACAAACAAACAACTTGAAAATTTCTGTGGAAGCCTACATATTGAATGAACAGATTTCATATATCAATTGGCTTTCCATGTGCAGAATATTTTTATAAAGAAAGGTGGATAATGATGTTGCATATGTGTCCTACTATAATAGCAATAATAACTGATAGAGCATGCTCTTATCAGCAGTCACCAAACACCTAGATATTACAGGAAGGGCAAAGGTTCAGATAAAATATTCAGTCCCTTTCACCTGTAGAGAAAGGCAATTATGCATAAAGATCGGTCAAGTCTCAGTCAGTTTGGCAGTCTGGAGAAATCATTATTGCAGTAGAAGATAATTACATGTTGAGCCTTTGAAATTTGACTACATTAACTGCAGGACAGTCGTTTGAACTGAATAACTGTTCTCTACTTTTATCTCATAAGAGTTCCAGCCCAACCACCTTCAAGAAAAGGTAAGTTGCAGCATCTCATTCAATTGTGCACCTAAAGGCAAACAGAGCATACTGTCCAATTCCGCGTCTTGGCCAACCTCCTCGCCAGTGCGTGAATACAATAAATCACTTCCGCCCATGGCCGAACTGCGGAGGTGGCAGCAAATATCTCTGGAACGTGGAACACAATCAGAACGGGAACCATTCTGATAGAAATACCCATAAATCAATCATCATCACAGTCCCATCAGAAAAACCATAATCGGAGAGAAACAAAAAACGTGAATTTCGCAAAACAGCACCAGATTCCAGGTTCCAATTGTCCAAGGAAGACATCACTCACTCCTCACATGTGGTTCCTTCGGGGGGCACTCTACGTGGTTTGCCGCCTTCACGATGGCAACATTTAGGTCCTTCCACCAACAAAACAGGAATAGTGTCAACCAAAAAATAAAAAAAAAGGGAAAAAAAATCTGCATCCCAATTGGCATCAATTCACAGAGATTGCAGCAATTAAGGTAATGACATGCTAAATGGAGATGATAAGAATACTATAACAAGAATATGATAATAGAATAGAGTGTGAAGATGAAGAAGTTTGTACCAAAAAGATAGGTCTATTCCACAATAGATAAAGACAAAGGAAAACAATACTAGAAATACTTTGGGAAAGAGAAGTCCAAAACAAAGGAAAAAAATCTTCCATAGAAGCGTTATCCATTTTCCTGCTCAGCTTAAAAACGGGAATAGAGACCGAAATATTCGGTCTCTATTCGGTCTCTAAACAGTTCAGAGACCGAATAGCGACTGAATAGAGACCGAACTTGTCGGTGAACAATTTCTGGTCACAAATCTGTGACCGAAACAGTTCGGTCACTATTCGGTCACTAATTAGTGACCGAATAGTCACCGAAGCACTTCAGTCGCTAAAAGTGCACATCATAGACCGAATAATTTCGGTCTCAATTCGGTCGCTATATCAGGGACCGAATTGAGACCGAAATTATTCGGTCTCAAATAGAGACCGAACCATCAGTCACAATTCGGTCCCTGATATAGCGACCGAATTGAGACTGCAATAAATCGGTCACTAATAGAGACCGATCAAATCAGTCACAATTCGGTCCCCGATAAAGGGACCGAATAGAGACTGATGCTTTCGGTATCTATTTGAGACCGAATAATTTCGGTCTCAATTCGGTCTCTATATTAGGGACCGAATTGTCACTGATTTGTTCAGTCACTAATCGGTCTCTATTTTTGTAATTTTTTTTTAATTTGTAAATTTTTAACAAAATAACCTGTGTAAATAAAACAACGTCCACAACAATAATAAATATCCACAATACAACACAGTAAATAACCACAAACAACAATAATAAAAATGTCAACAACACAATAATAAAATAAAAATGTCCACAACAAAACAATAATATAAAGTTCATAATAATAATATAAAGTCCACATGAACAATAAAAATATACACAACATCATAATAAAAACTATCCACAACAACAATACAAATGTCAATAACAATAAGAATAATAGTAAAATGGAAATCATGAATCATCCTCCTCGTTCTCGTGCTCGTCTCCTCCCACGCCACTCGCTGAAGGAACCTACAATACATATATAACAATAATAAGTTAAAATTGAATATTATTAGAAACAATAAAATATTTAAATTTACAAAAATTTCGGAGGCCAATCGGATGAGTATTTCTAATTTTAAACCCCTAAACGTAAGTTAATCATTTTAATGTAAACTGACTTGTTGATTGTAAGTTTGAGGCGTCGAGCTAAAACCGGGAGTCCGAATTGAACTCCGTCAGTTTCCACAAGTCACATTCATCGCCGTGGCCGTGGTGGAAAAAATCGGAGGCCAATCAGATGAGTATTTCTAATTTTGAACCCCTAAACGTAAGTTCTTCATTTTTAATCTAAACTGACTTGTCGAATGCAAGTTTGAGGCGTCGACCTCAAACCGGAGTCTAAATTAAGCTCCGTCAGTTTTCACAAGTCACATTCATCGCCCTGGCCGTGCTGGAAAAAACCGGAGGCCAATCGGATGAGTATTTCTAATTTTGAACCCCTAAACCTACCTAAATTCTTCATCTTTAATCTAAACTGACTTCTCGAATGCAAGTTTGAGGCGTCGACCTCAAACCGGGAGTCCGAATTGAACGCCGTCAGTTTCCACAAGTCACATTCATCGCCCTGGCCGTGCTGGAAAAAACCGGAGGCCAACCGGATGAGTATTTCTAATTTTGAACCCCTAAACCTACCTAAATTCTTCATCTTTAATCTAAACTGACTTCTCGAATGCAAGTTTTAGGCGTCGACCTCAAACCGGGAGTCCGAATTGAACTCCGTCAGTTTCCACAAGTCACATTCATCGCCCTGACCGTGTTGGAAAAAACCGGAGACCAATCGGATGAGTATTTCTAATTTTGAACCCCGAAACCTACCTAAATTCTTCATCTTTAATCTAAACTAACTTGTCGAATGCAAGTTTGAGGCGTCGAGCTAAAACCGGGAGTCCGAATTGAACTCCGTCAGTTTCCAAAAGTCACATTGTTCGCCCTGGCCATGCTGGAAAAAACCGAAGGCCAATCGGATGAGTATTTCTAATTTTTAAACGTAAGTTCTTCATTTTTAATCTAAACTGACTTGTCGAATGCAAGTTTGAGGCGTCAACCTCAAACCGGGAGTCCGAATTGAGCTCCGTCAGTTTCCACAAGTCACATTCATCGCCCTGGCCGTGCTGGAAAAAACCGAAGGCCAATCGGATGAGTATTTCTAATTTTGAACCCCTAAACCTACCTAAATTCTTCATCTTTAATCTAAACTGACTTCTCGAATGCAAGTTTGAGGCGTCGACCTCAAACCAGGGGTCCGAATTGAACTCCGTCAGTTTTCACAAGTCACATTCATCGCCCTGGCCGTGCTGGAAAAAACCGGAGGCCAATCAGATGAGTATTTCTAAATTTGAACCCCGAAACCTACCTAAATTCTTCATCTTTAATGTAAACTGACTTGTTGATTGTAAGTTTGAGGCGTCGAGCTAAAACCGGGAGTCCGAATTGAACTCCGTCAGTTTCCACAAGTCACATTGATCGCCCTGGCCGTGCTGGAAAAAATCGGAGGCCAATTGGATGAGTATTTATAATTTTGAACTTCTAAACATAAGTTCTTCATTTTTAATCTAAACTGACTTGTCGAATGCAAGTTTGAGGCGTCAACCTCAAACCGGGAGTCTGAATTAAGCTCTGTCAGTTTCCACAAGTCACATTCATCGCCCTGGCCGTGCTGGAAAAACCGAAGGCCAATCGGATGAGTATTTCTAATTTTGAACCTCTAAACCTACCTAAATTCTTCATCTTTAATCTAAACTGACTTCTCGAATGCAAGTTTGAGGCGTCGACCTCAAACCGGGAGTTCGAATTGAACTCCGTCAGTTTCCACAAGTCACATTCATCGCCCTGGCCGTGCTGGAAAAAACCGGAGGCCAACCGGATGAGTATTTCTAATTTTGAACCCCTAAACCTACCTAAATTCTTCATCTTTAATCTAAACTGACTTCTCGAATGCAAGTTTGAGGCGTCGACCTCAAACCGGGAGTCCGAATTGAACTCCGTCAGTTTCCACAAGTCACATTGTTCACCCTGGCAGTGCTGGAAAAAACCGGAGGCCAATCGGATGAGTATTTCTAATTTTGAACCCCGAAACCTACCTAAATTTTCATCTTTAATCTAAACTGACTTGTCGAATGCAAGTTTGAGGCGTCGAGCTAACACCGGGAGTCCGAATTGAACTCCGTCAGTTTCCACAAGTCACATTGATCGTCTTGGCCATGCTAGAAAAAGCCGGAGGCCAATCGGATGAGTATTTCTAATTTTGAACCCCTAAACGTAAGTTCTTCATTTTTTATCTAAACTGACTTGTCGAATGCAAGTTTGAGGCGTCGAGCTAAAATCGGGAGTCTGAATTGAGCTCCATCAGTTTCCACAAGTCACATTCATCGCCCTGGCCGTGCTGGAAAAAATCGGAGGCCAATCGGATGAGTATTTCTAATTTTGAACCCCTAAACCTACCTAAATTCTTCATCTTTAATCTAAACTGACTTCTCGAATGCAATTTTGAGGCGTCGACCTCAAACCGGGAGTCCGAATTGAACTCCGTCAGTTTCCACAAGTCACATTCATCGCCCTGGCCGTGCTGGAAAAATCCAGAGGCCAATCGGATGAGTATTTCTAATTTTGAACCCCAAAACCTACCTAAGTTCATCATTTTTAATCCAAACTGACTTGCTTAACAAAAAATTGTGCGTCGATCAACCCAAATGAAAGTTAAAATAACTTGCCTGTGGAGGAGGTGCTGCCTGTGTCGGAGGAGGTGCTGTCTGTGTGAAGGCCTGGGCGATAACCTGGGAGAGGGTCTGGGAGAGCTGGGCCTGTAATGCGTCGGTCACCTGCATCTGCATCTGGGCAAGACGAGTCTCCATCGAATCCGCCAGACGAGACTCTAAGCCCGATATCCAACTGTCAATGAAGCCCATCAGCTGTCCTGGAGAAGTAGAAGGACTACCAACTCCTGCGTGGAATGCACTGGTCTGTGACCCTGAGCTGGATCCTCCAGATAACACCCGGCTCGTGTCGATGCTGTGCCCAAAACCATACACATGGCCTTTCTTTGGGGCCCCAGCTGCCGCAACCCATACCTCATGATCTAACGGCGGCTGCTCATCCTCCCCGGCATACTTCTCCGTCATTTGTTGTCTGTATGACTCCTGCAAGAAAACAGAAAAAAAGGATAGTAGTTAATATTCATATTAATGTGAAAAATTAAATACGAAATCTTCTAAATACTTACTGCAACCACGCGGGCTCTATCGCTAATGTATGCATCCGTTCCTTTTTTCTTGTGTGTTCTATCGAACACCTCCGAAAATGTCGGCTGCCTTTTTAGCTCCTTCTCCTATTTCACAGAAAAAACATGACATAAATGAGTACCTTTATAAATAAAAGAGACCAGAAATGGACAAATTACTTACCAATCTGGACTGATGGGTCGCAAAAGAGACAGACCCACTACTATGCATGTTTGCTTCTGGATTGGCAGCCCGATTAACTTTCATTATTGAGGATGTTTCTTGCCATTTTTCTGCAGCCCAGATGTCGTAAAGAGTTTCCCAATATTCTCCCCTCATCCAACTTGGTGCCCGCTCCTTCCAAAGAGTCAGGTCTACACTCTGAGAATGTTTCTCTGCATTTTTTCTCGCGTTATACATCAAATGCTTGAAATTTGATCTTGCGGTCATCGTCCATACAAATCGAGACCACGCCTCGTCCGGACGACACGTGAATCGATGTTGGCTCTATATACATAAGAGTTAGTTAACTGCATGTATGAATACGATAAGAATTAAATTACAAGCGAAATTACATACCATGAACATCTGATACAAGTGCTCCTGGACCTCCATCAGGAAATCATTGAATCTATGAATAGGCCCAGGAAAGTGTTCTTGTAATGTTCTTGTGATAAATTGAGATGCTTGAGCAGGCTCTATTTTATCACTGCAATGATGTAACTGCATAATGTCAAATTATGAACTAAATTCACAAAATTGCCCGTAAGAAATACATACACGTTGATTACGTACCCATTAATCCAGACCTCCCACAGAGTGCTCTCATAAAAACTACCTCCGCCCTCCTGCTGACTCACAGCATCCTCTGGCCCCGAACATGGAAAAAATTGAAGAACAACATGAGTAATGTACAAAAATACTAAATAATGACTACAGAAATATCCTAACATTTAAATATACAAACCTAATGGTGCATCTGCAGAATGTGTAGAGTGACCTGAGCATGTGACATTTTAATGGCATCAGAATTAATGCGTACATGAAAGTATAACTTTAAATATACATACCAGCTGCTACAGAAGGAGACTCGAAGGATGCACCAACAGCTGCTACAGGAGGAGACTCGAAGGATGCACCAACAGCTGTAACTAGAATAGAAGGCATAAGTAATGAGGAAGATGAATGCACAATAAAAGTACATCTGCAAATATTATACATACCTGCGGGCACGGTAGGAGGAGCAGAAGGACTAACAACTGTAGCAATTCTAATAACATTAATAATATGTATATAGAGCCACTACAAAAATACTTGAAAATTGAAATATACATACCAGCAGGTACGGTACGAGATCCAGAAGGACCAGCAACTATAGCAATTCTAATAACATTAATAATATGTTTAAATAATGACTACATAACTGCTTGAAATATGAAATATACATACCGAGTCTGCTAGGGGGAGGAGGTGTCCGCTCATCGAAGGAGAACCAGAAGCTGTAACAATTTGAATGGCATTAACACTACAGAAGTACACATAAATAATACACAAAGAAAAATACACACAGATGACTACATTAGAAAAATATACATACCAGATGCGACGAACAAAGCCCTCCCACGGCTGCCCCTCCAAGAACTGCTACCAGATCTAGCTCCGCGCACCATATCTTCATAGAGAACATAAAATAATAATGTGTAATAGTCAATTACTTATATTCAAAGTGAGCTACTTGACATATACTTTCCAAGTGTGAAAAAAATCTACCCTTGTTTAATTGATATCCATTTCCTCCTCAGATGATGACGATATGTTCAATTCAACCTCCATCTTCATCATCATCTTCACATTCATCACTGGTATATTCATCTTCCTCATCAGAACTTTCACATTCAATATCTGTACGACGAGCACTATTGTCTTCCATCTCACGTACATCGACTTCTTCGACCTCATTTCTGTGAGACAAGGACATTGGTGCTTCAGATTCAGCTTCTCCAATATGAGTTGTCAACTCTACATTTCGACAAAGTCTTCTTGAAAGAATTCAGCACTGACCTCTACAGGTGTCTGATCAGTCATGTCCAATTCATAATCAGAGAATAGTCTTGACTTAACTCTGCAAACTACCCACCAATCATTTCGTTCTTTGTTTGTAGATGATGGATAGCTTGTATAATACACTTGCTGGGCTTGTGTGGCTAAGATGAATGGCTCATAAGTATTCAATTTTGACTTATGCTTAAGCTCGACAATCCCATGCGTTGTGTCATTTCGAATGGAATTCGGATCAAACCAATGACACTTGAACAAGAATATATGATTGTCTTGTCCTAGATATTGCAACTGTAGGATCTCCTCTACAATACCATAGTAGTCATACTCACTTTCATTGTATGTACTCCCTTTTACACATACGCCACTGTTCATGGTAGATTTATTCTGCCCATAGTCTTTTGTATGAAACCTATACCCATTAACAATAAATCCCACATAATTCTGTGCAATTTTGGATGGGTCGTAGGCTACCTGACGAACTCTTTCATCAGTAATTAAACCTTCTTCAACCTGCGTGTAGAAAAGGCTAGTTAAAAAGTGAAATGAATTTTGTTGAATACTCTTTGACGGTGCACACTTACGCGTTTTCTTAGCCATAAGGCCAATGACTTCTCTCATTCTTTTTCAACCTCAAAATCAGTGAGATGTGGATTTCTTTGAATTATTTCTGAATCAAATTGTCTGCAATATGAATAGCAGACCACATTCAATAGGTAGAATAAAGGCAAAGAACTTACATATAAATTTAAATTGTGATATTAGTACTTACTCAACATAACATTCTAGCTCGGAACAATTTAAAAGATATATCTCTGCGGCACATAACTCTCTGTCATCCAGCATTCGAGTTGAAGAACGTCCGAAGGCACGTCCAGGATGAGTAAATATTGAGATTCGATTTGAACCCACAGATTCCCTCCCATCATCATTACGTGGAGGTTGTGTCCAACGAGTTTGAATGTCTGCTTCAAAGTACATTGAACAAAAGTTACAGATTTCCTCCATAATGTATGCCTTTGCAATAGAACCCTCCACTTTTGCTTTATTTCGGACTTTCATTTTGAGGTCATGCATACACCTACATCCACAATGTAAGAGACAATTAGAAACTCTATCTCTTATGTAAGGTGCAATTGTAAGAAGGAAACAGTTAATATCATGCATATAATGGATACATCCATCTATATTGTACTGGCCCTCCAACCTTTGCTTCATATGGTAGATGTACGAGTAAATGCTCCATTGAATCGAAGAAACCAGGTGGAAATATCTTCTCCAACTTGCATACAATGGTGACCACATTCTGTTCGATAGTTTGCACATCCTGAAGCCTGAGTTCTGATGCAGATAAATCGTGAAAAATCGACTCAACTCAGATAACGCTCCCCATAGCGGCTTCGGCAAGATGTCACGAAATGCAATAGGTAGCAACCTTTGCATGAACACATGGCAGTCGTGACTCTTCATTCCATATATCTTCCCTCACTGACGTTGACAGAACGAGCAATATTTGACACATAACCGTCAGGAAATCTCAGCTGTTTCAGCCACTGACACACTTCCTTAACTTGTCCTCCTCCAAGCACATAAACTGCTTTTGGTTTACTTGATTTCCCATTTACTTCAATAATTTCTAACTCTGGACGTTTACAGAGCATGGACAAGTCCAAGCGTGCATTCACATTGTCCTTTGTTTTACCTTTGATATCCATAACTGTGTTGAATACATTATCAAAGACATTTTTCTCGATATGCATCACGTCTAGATTGTGCCGCACAAGAAGAGTCGACCAATAAGGTAGCTCCCAGAAAATGCTTTTCTTCACCCAGTTGTGCTCCTTCCCAAAACCTGAAAGGTGTCGGGTACTACCCATCTGTTGTGTGATATCTGGAAAATTTTCAACACGTGCTGCCATATGATGACCGGACAACCTCTCGAATATAACTTCATCTCGTTCCTTTCTGTTCTTTAGGAATGCATCTTTTTGTGTTCTGAAAGGGTGATCAACTGGTAAAAACTGACGATGGCAATCAAACCAGCAGGACTTCCCACCATGTTTAAGTACAAACGATTTGGTATTATCCATACAATACGGACATGCTAACCTCCCATGTGTGCTCCAACCAGATAGCATTCCATATGCAGGAAAATCACTTATAGTCCACATCAATGCTGCCCTCATGGTGAAATTTTGCTTTCTAGATGCATCATAAGTATTGACCCCCTCAGTCCATAATAATTTCAATTCATCAATCAACGGTCTTAGATAGATGTCTATATTTTTTGTAGGACTTTTCGGACCAGGAATCAATAAGGACAGGAACAAATTCTCTCGCTTCATGCACATGCTCGGAGGAAGGTTGTATGGTGTCACGAACACTGGCCAGCTGGAGTAGGAAGCCACTGAACCTCCAAATGGATTGAATCCGTCAGTGCATAAACCAAGCCTCACATTACGTGACTCCCTTGAGAAGATAGGATAAACATGGTTGAAATGAATCCAAGCTTCGCCATCTGCAGGATGAGTCATAATATCGATGTCCCGACGTACTCTTTCTGCATGCCACCTCATATGTCCAGCTATCTTTGAAGACATATACATCCGCTGCAGCCTGGGTGTAAGGGGGAAATATCGCAATGACGCATAAGGTATATCCTTTCCCCTAGAATTGACCCCTCTTTTAGGTTTAAATCTATCATGACGGCAAACTGAACAGGATACCATATCTGCATTCTCTTTGTCATACAACATACAATGATTAGGACATGCATCTATTTTCACATATCCAAGTCCTAATCATTCACCATCTTCTTGGCACGATAAAATTTGGAGGCAGCTTTTCATCTGGAGGTAACATGCTCTTGATGATGAGGAGGAGACGATCAAAGCAATTCTCAGAATATGAAATTCAGATTTCAAGTTCAACAACTGTGACACCGCTGACAACCGAGTGTGCTTTTGACAACCATCTCACAATGGCTCATCAGCATCCTTAAGTAACTGATAGAATCTTTCGGCTCCCTTATTCGGCACGTCTTCAGCGTATACAAGATCCACATGTACACTGAATGCCGGACCAGCAGCATCTACAACCATATCCACGTACGTACTTGTGCCTTCCACATTACTAGGCTCGTGCGACCAGAAGTCCTCACCATGACATGTCCAATTCATATAACCTTCAACAAACCCTTTTCTGTATAAATGGCGTTGAACTTCCCATGGGGAATTCCACTTCAAATTTTTACAAATCATACAAGGACATCGGATGCCACCTTGGCTGTCTACTTCTGCATTTGGATTCCCCAATGCAAACTGAACGAAATTCTCAACTCCGACCCTAAACTCCTGGGACACCACATGATCAACTATTCTGCGATACATCCATGAACGGTCTGAAGCCATTACTGTCCTATGCCCAAACAATATCAATAGACAAATAACTTTAAAATTCTAAATCGCACATCCTTCGACGCAACCGAAATGAATAGGAAGGATTTATTATTTAGATTATCACTTTTTACCCATCTGTGAATATTTGATCGCACTCAGATGACCATTTACTATGTGATTGTATTATTTGCTAAAATTTCGGCAGCATCTCCCCACACCTCTCCGATATACCAAAAATATTTATTGATTAAGATATTTTCTTAAACACTTACTAATAAGTGGTTAAGAAAATATTCTAAATCAATAAAGGTATATTAGAGAGGAGTGAGTAGACACACCCGAAATTTTCAACAAATAATACAAGCACATAGTAAATGACCACCTAACTCCGATCAAATATTCACAGACTGTCCAAAACGGGACAATTCAGAGACTTTGAGTTAGATATACACATTCTCATCTTTGAAAATAAGACTCGTGCACATCAATCCCAAAGTCTTGAATGGGAGGTTCATTGACACGGGCTTAACACGCTCTCGTGAAGTGTGTGCAGTGTTAGAAAGAAAAAAAACAAGTGCTTACATGTAAATGAATTGCATTATAGTAATAAGTGCAATACTGATAGAACAAGTACAATAAATAAACCACATAAATATGAAAAGAAAATGAAAACAATATCATACATATAACAAGTGCAATAATAAACCCGACTATGCCATCCATGGTTCTACCTGGTGAACGCAAGTAGCTGGTGAGGAAATGATAGCTAGTGTCATTAAAAAATATTACAAAAATTCATGCAGAAATAAGCTTGTCAAAGTAACGGGTCTTTGAGAATACTGGGATTTGCATGAATGAATAACACTTGCAACACACCTTACTTAAGATTGGGTTTCTTATCTTCACTAGCAATTCCCGGCGTCTTTATCTAACAATTTTCTGAAATGTGCCTTTACAATATATAGGCTTGAAAGTCAAATCTCAACTTTTTTTTGCCTTTGATATCCCTAACTTTTTTTGCATCTTTTGGATCAATGACTTCAATCTTATTTTTCCATTTGGTATAGTGCAAAATATGTGTTGGGAATCTGACATCCCTTATCTGTTATACACCAGAGAAATTAATCTTCCACTCTTCCATGCATTCATGTGCATCTATTGGACACCAGTGGCTAGAAAAGCTTTGCTTGCTTATGGTGGTTTCCCTATTCACATGTTAACTCTACGAATTTTTAAGCAATTAATCTGCCAAAGCAGTCTGATCTCTCTAAAATTCCACTCAATTTAAAAGATCCAACAACTAGTAGGATCAGATCTGATTCACAAGAACATAAAGAAAATTATGTACAGATTTAAAAAGCTCTGTTCAACAATTAGATCAATCCAACAACCAATTAGCAGTTCTCTATGCACAGATTTTACGAAAAAACAAAGATCCACATGTAGTGTAACTGTCCCCTTCCTTGAGCCATTAAACCCTTGATTTTTGCCTCTAGAGAGTCTCCTCAAGTTGGGGGAGATCCATCAATCTAGCCTCCACACATCTAATTTATTCTTCTATTGCCTTCTTACTTGGTGCTTTGATTTCGAGCTCCAGAAGTCTTTTGATCTCATTTTGGTCTCTATTTATCTGTAACTATAGATTGCCCACCACTTCTTTGTTTCACTTTCTAGAGACACCTTGGTTCTTCTAATTAGTTTTTCTACTAGCATGGTGAGTCTCACACCTCTTAATTATCTCTTTGCCTCAAGCATCTTTGATGACTTCCAGATAGCCTTTTCTCTGCAGCCAAAAAACCTCAAACTTGAATGGAACTGGGCCTCTTTTCCCAAGATCACCATTAGTATCTAGTAGAGGCACATGATCTAAACACACTCTCAACAAATGGGTTACCATAGCATTGGAGTAGTTACCTCTCCAAGTTGTAGTTGTCATTGCAACTATCTAGAATTTGCAGGTTCAAATCCCTCCCATCTCTCAAAAACTAAGTTTTGATGCTTAGTTGTAGTTCTTTATGAACTTCATTCCAAGGTATGTCATGCCGTTGCGATACACAGCGGCATGACCGTATTACATAGTGTCAAGAGTTTATGAGTTCTAACATGGTTGGGTCACCTCTCCAATTTTTTTTAATCTGTTTACTAATTTCTTATGATCAGTCGATCGATTTCTTTTAATTAGATGACCGATTCTTAAGATCTATTTGATCTTTAAAGAGACGAAAATTGAGGCGTCGACCTCAAACCGGGAGACGCTTGTAATTGGGCTAATCCTTTGGAGGTACAACTTGAACTTGTTTCTCATTTACGTGTTATTGTTTCTTAATTTTAATGTGATATATATCAGCTTTTTAACCCTTTCCGTGGTTATATAAAATGGTCAATTTGGACTTATTTTTCTTAGTGCAGTTACTCTTACAGTCTAAAATAGGTTTTCGGAGTACTCCCTATCCTTCCAATGGATCTGTGTCAATCAGGTTAGTGGTATTTGCATGTTCATCTTTTCTTTGCAATTCTGGTAATTTTTTTTCATATTAACTGGATGAAATTTGATTATTTAGGCACCACTTTAGTGATTTTGTGAAACCAAACTCAAGCAAAAGAATACCCATAAGGATATCCAGCCGAGTGATGGTGGCATGGAAATGTGCATAGATCTTGTTCTTTTTCTTAATCCTTCCCCTTATATGGTACCAAAAGATATGTCGTTAGCTTCTAAGGTAATCTTGATGAAAATCCAAAGATCTTGATTTCATTTGATTTCTCTGAGTGTTACATGTCATGTGATATAGGTCTAATCTAAAGTATTTTATCATTTAGATGTATAATCATTTCCGACAGCCGGGTTTGAGGCATATATTTGTAGTCCCTCGAGCCTCTCATGTTATTGGTTTGATCACTAGGAAAGATTTGCTGATTGAGGTAAACAACAGAGCACTACCAATATACTTCTTAAATTAAAATGTTGTTCATGACACATTTCTTTATTAAATGGAGCTTGTTCCCCATGAGGCAAAGTGAAATAAAGTACATGACTAATGAAATTTCTAGAATCCTAATTGATCCTTCCCTTTTCTTCATTCGTTTTACACATAAGGATATCAATTCACTGCACCCCACCCCCCGGCCTCCACTGCCCCTAAACCCCCACCCCACTGCCCCCCACCCCCCGGCCCCCACTGCCCCTAAACCCCACCCCACTGCACCCCACCCCCCAGCCTCCACTGCCCCTAAACCCCCACCACTGCCCCCCACCCCCCGGCCCCCACTGCCCCTAAACCCCCACCCCACTACACCCCACCCCCCGGCCTCCACTGCCCTAAACCCCCACCCACTGCACCCCACCCCCCGGCCCCCACTGCCCCTAAACCCCCACCCCACTGCACCCCACCTCCCCCCCCCTCCTACAGCCGGTTACCCTCAGCCCACCGACCGGCCCCCGCCGTACACACACACACAGACACACTCACACACATATAGACACAAACATACATAGAAAAGGGGGAGCACCCCTCCTCCATCTCACACATACACACACACACAAATATAGACACACAGAGAGAGAGAGAGGCCACAAAGACAGAGAGAGAGAGAGAGACAACTTACCGACGACAGTGATGGCGACGGGGTCCGATGACGACGGCTACTTGGCCGCAGCCGGGGCGGGGGCGGGGACTGGTCGCAGTCGGGGTGAAGACCACGATCCTCGACACAGTCGGGGCGACGGCGGGGACCCGACGTAGTGGGGACGACGCCGGCGATGTCCGGTGGCGGGAGTGACGACACCGGCCTCCGGTTGGGGCGAACAAAAGAGAGAGGGAGAAAAGAGGAGAGGCGACGGAGTGCGTGGCGGCGATGATAGCACGATGTCGTCGCTGGCGAGAGAGAGGGAGAGAGAGGACAGGAGGATGTCGTCGTCGTCGGCGGCGTCGGCGAGAGAGAGGGAGAGAGAAGAAAGGAGCTGTCGGCGTCGGCGAGAGAAAAGACAGGAGGGGTGCAGACGGTGGAAGAAGAAGGTTTAGAGACCGCATTGAGACCGAAATCTTTCGGTCTCCATGTGGTCTCTAAACGCGCAAGAAATTTGTGACCGAATGCCAGTCGGTCACAATTCGGTCTCAGATCTGAGACTGGATTTGTGACCGAAATATTCGGTCACAAAATTCCACCCCCAAGCCCGCCATTTCATATTGTTAGTGACCGAAAATATTTCAGTCACTATTCGGTCTCAGATCTGAGACCGAATAGTGACTGAAGTATTTCGGTCACTAAATCTAAACATTAGTGACCGATATTTTTTAGTCACTATTCGGTCTCAGATCTGAGACCGAATAGTGACTGAATAATTCGGTCTCAGATTCGGTCTCTAAAAGCGCATTTCTTGTAGTGTTATGACTCAAACCTATTCCCAAAATTTTCGTGCTCGATGCTCAACCTGAACTAGATGCATCATAAATAGGCCATCCATATTATGTCCAAACCCCTGCTTTTCCCAGTTTAGGGACTGGATTGAACTGCATGTACTATAATCAAACTATACTTTCTAGAATCAAACTGCCCAAGCAATATAGACATATCCAAAAAATAACAATAATTTACAGGTAAACCAACAGAATACTAGTTAATAACATAATTAACCAAAACCACTCATTAAAAAAAGATTTAGAGAAGATCTGTATGCATAAACATGAACTCAGCCATGAAAAATATAATAAAGCCTGTGAGATTATTTTTTTTCCCTGAGCTTACTGATTGCTATTTCAAACTGAAAACAACAAAATATTCCAATGTTTGCAAAGTATTCCACAGCAAAAGATGATGCAATAGGTGAACATGTTTTAAAAGTCCACATAAAAAACTACATTGTTTCTTTCTAAGTTAAAAACTCCAATTGCATGGTTGCATCCCATAGTGTCATGTCGAATCTCCAACCTATGAAAAATAGAAATAAAATAGAATTTAATAAATATTTAAAGAATGGAAACATAAACTCTAAGTAAACTTAAATGAACTCACTGAGCTATTAGAAAAATGCATGGTAAACATAGCTTCCATGCGTTCCATCCTTCCTTGCATCTCCCTCTCTCTAGCTTGCATAGCCTCCTCTCTCTCCTTCTCTCGAGCATGCATAGCTTCTATTTCAGCCTTTGCATTTTTTAACTCAAGGGTAAGTTGTTTGATATTGTCATTTGATGCCTCGTTTCCAATATCACCCCAACGTGACATTCTAGACCATCCTAACCCACATCCTCTTTCATATCCACCATGGTGTCCATTACAAACACCATCTAGTATAGGAGATAGTATTGCTGGCTCTGAACTAGACATGAGATCTTTCTCTTGGCATGCTTGTATAACTTTTTCCTACAATACAAGTAAAATTATAGATATAAGTAAAATGAACACATATTTTACAAGTGTAAGTTTATATGTACATACACATATAGATCTAGTGTGCTCATTGGGATAATCTCCACTTTTTGTTTGATGAGCCTTAATATATGCCTCAAGTGTTGTGTAACTGTCTCCCAATTTCTCTCGCTGCATCAAAGTTAGTAAACAATTTATGAAAAGAAAATTTGTAAGCAAAATAAATCATAACATACTTGTTCTTGATTATGACGTGCAATGGATTTTGCACCAAGAGTATGAGTTGCTAGTTCATGTGCACGATTCCTTTGATTTCTTTCACATTCTTGAACATTCTCATTAGTTCCCAAATATTGCACGAGAGAATCCCATGTTGCTTGAGTTACCCTTTGCTCGGGTGGTTCTACGAACAATTCTTCATTCTCGCCCTTCATATATCCTTTCTTCTTCAACTCGCTTCGCCATTCTTTCAGTTTAATTTGTAATGACCTAAAGCAAAATTTATTGACATCTTCCATGTTTGCAGGCATCCCCTCTTGATTCACAAACTCAAAGTGTACCTGCAATAATTAAATCATCAACAAATATACACATAAATATAAAGAAAGATACATAAACATTAAATTAGAAGTCAATTAACATGCCATTATTTCCTTCATGACATCATTAAAGCTTTGCATGGACTGTTGCTTCCACTTTTTGTAGGGAGAGAAATAACTCTCATTTCGTGTGTATATTCCAAGTGTTCCAGCAAGTTTTGATGATGGTTCTCCAATTGGCTAGCCTCTGATGAACATGCATGTCCACTTCATTCCTTGGGGGGGCTGAAATGCTGTCATTTGAGTTGGCCCTCTTGTCTTCCTCACTTTAGAAATAGATGTCGATGGTGCTTGTACATTGCTAGAATTACTTTCATGTATATCATTAGAAAGTCTCCCATCTACTCCAACAGATGAAGGAAATTCTTGCTCATTTGCTCCATTATCAAGAGGACCTTCTTCTAAAATTTCAGCTCTAGATGCACTCTTTTGAGTTGGTAAACATGTTCTCTTCACTGAAACACATAAAAGTAAGAACATCATAATTTATATTCATAGACAATTCTCAATATTTGTATGCAGAAAAAAAAATCAAAACTAACTAATAGGAGGACCTGGTACACGCCCTTCTTGGGGGATAATAGTTGGTACTAAGGTTGTATCATCATGCATGACATTCATCACTCTCTTTGACCTGGTTTGAGGGAGATTGTCTGTGCAATATTTGGTTAGAGCATCTAAAAAGAAAAATAAGTATTTATAGAAGACTATATCTACTTGTCTATCCACAATAAACATGCAAGATAATATAAGTTACCTGGAAGAGAACTCAAAGTATTTTTATTTTGGGAGATAGTAGTTGGAACTAAGACACTTTCATTTTGCATGAAATTTGACATAGACTTAAATTTGGTTTGATGAGGCATTCCTGTGCAATATTGGGTTAGTGTATGTAAAATAAAGAGAAATATTTAGAGAATGACCATATCTAAGAAAAACAACAAATTCTTTAAAATGAAAGTCTACAATAAATTAAAACATAATATAAGTTACCTGTAAGAGGACCCAAAGCACACCTACTTTGGGAGATAATAGCTGGAATTGAGACACTTTCATTTTGCAAGATATTTGTCATTGACTTAAATCTGGTTTAAGAGGGCATTCCTGTGCAATATTTATTTGAAGCATTTAAAATAAAGAGGAATGTTTACAAGGGGCCATCTCTAAAAATAATAAATAAATATTTTACCAAAAACTAATTCTAAATCTACAATACCAAAAAATATAGTATACATTACCTGAAAGGGGACCCATAGCACTCTTACTCTGAGAGATAGTAGCTGGCATTGAGACACTTTCATTTTGCATGAAATTTGTCATTGACTTAAATCTAGTTTGAGGGGGCATTCCTGTACAATATTGAGCCGAGGGATCTAACATAAAATGGAATATCTATAAGTCACCATATCTAACAAAATAAAGAAATCATTTACCAACAATTAATTCTAAATCTGTAATAAAGCTACCTGGAAGAAGACTAGAGGCATGCCTAATTTGAGGTATAGTATTCGAAATTTTGGTGCCATCATTATGCCCATCATTTGTCATGGACCTAAACTTAGGTTTTGGAGGCATGTCTCTGCAAATTATATTTTCAACAAAAGTGCATGTTAAAATAATAACAAAATCACTACCTAAGTTATTTCTGTTATTTATTTTTTTTACGTGCTTTTGCCAATTATTCTTCATCTATTTGCGTACCAATTCCAAGTTCCCTTCTCACCCAAGAAACTTCATTGTCACTGGATATCAGATTATCACTTGAAATTGTTGGCTCCATATTTCTCAAGAGTGTCTCATCCTCATTTTCCATTTCTTCAATTTCAGTTATAGGCACTTCATAAGTATCTCTTGGCTTCCATCGACAAACTACACTCCATCCTTCCCTCACAGGATCCTTAGAGTAATAAACTTGTTGTGCTTGTGATGGAAAAATGAATGGCTCATCTTCAAAAGTAGAGAGTGTTGTATCCATAGTAGTGAGTTTGAACTCATCCACTACAAGACCAGATCCCTCATTCATATCATACCAACTGCACTTGAACAAAAATATAGGTGGCATAACCCCAAATTGAAGCTCGAATATATTTTTCAAAACACCATAAAAGGCATTTCCATGGTCACCAATTGTTACAATGCCACTATTCTGAGTAACACGTGCATCGTCCACAGAATTGATTTCAAATTTGTACCCATTTATAAAAAAACCTTGATATGACACAATGCTATGTTTGGGACCTCGAGCCAAACTAGTAATTTCTTCTGGTAGAACCATTTGACATCTTAATTCATCGATCTAAGAACATGAAAGACATGAAAATGTTAAAATACTACTAACTCAATATCTTTTGAAAAGAAAGAAATAAGCAAATGCTAGTAAACTTACGTAATCTCTAAACCACCCAACAAATTTATTATGTTGTTCTAATTGGATTTGATCATCACTCCAAGTAGGATGTTGACTCTTCACGAAGTCTTTATGCAACCTAAACATTAGCATTAACCATTGTTATTAAATGATAAATGTTCAAATCTAGTAAGAAAGATGATACATAAAATTAGACAACAAACTTACAATAAATATGGTTGGATTGTTGCTGTATTGAATAAAAGAAAACGATGTGCTTGATAAGCATTCTCTGCAGCAATAAACCCCGTGACACCAACTCCAATTGGACCTTCTTCAAATCGCACAGGCCTCTTCAATTTAGTCTCTACATCATTGAAGTAATGTGCACAAAAGGTTGTTACTTCTTCCATAAGATATCCTTCAACAATGGAACCCTCAGGCCGACTTCTATTGTGTATGTAATTCTTAAGTGTTAGCAAATATCTCTCTATTGAATACATCCATCGATATTGCACTGGTCCAGCAAGTTTAGCCTCTGTTGCAAGATGGACAGTCAAATGCACCATGACATCGAACATTGCAGGAGGAAAGATCCTCTCCAACTTACATAGAATTTCAGGGATTGAGTTTTCAAGTTTCTCCAATGTCCTAACAACCACAACTTCAGTGCACAACTGTCTAAAAAAAATGCAATACTCATTCAAAACAAGAGCAACTGATTTTGAAAGTGTAGTTCTCATAGCCAATGGAAGGAGTTGTTGCATTACAACATGACAATCATGGCTCTTCATTCCCACAATTTTTCGTTCTTGTACTCGCACTTGTTGAGAAATATTTGAGGAAAATCCATCAGGTAGTTTCAAAATTTTTAGCACTTCTAAGAATCTCACCTTCTCTGTGTTACTCATAGAAGGCCTTATAAGGCCTTGGATGCAAAGACTTTCTTATTTTCAACTTTTGCATATCAAGACGTGCTTTGACGTTATCCTTACTTTTCCCATTTTTTCTAGAATTGTATGCAAAATCTTGTCACAAACATTTTTCTCAACATGCATGACATCTAGATTGTGCCTCACCAATAAAGTTTTCCAATATGGGAGCTCAAAAAAAAATACTCATCTTCTTCCAACCAGTTGGTAATTGTTGTGCTTGTCTCTTGCTAGCTTGACGTGCATCCTCAGGAATCTTTCCAAATATGACATTATTGTAACCTTCCCAACTCCTCAACACATCCTCTCCGGATAAGGGAATTGGTGCCAACTCATATTCCACTTTTCCATTGAATGTCCGGGTATCATTTCTCCATGGATGGTTAGCTGGCAAGAAACGACGATGCTTCATGTAGACACATTTACGACTAAAAGAGAGATGTATAGATCCATGATGCACATGACAAATAGGGCATGCCATATATCCTTTGGTGCTCCAACCTGACAACATACCATATGCAGGAAAGTCATTTATAGTCCATAAAAATAGCATCACGCATACAAAAAGTTTCTTTCCTACTTGCGTCATATGTCTCAACTCCATATTCCCATAAGATTTTCAACTCATCAATCAACGGTTGAAGATATACATCAATGTCATTACCAGGAGACTTTGGACCATCAGTGAGAAGAGACATCATAAAGTATGATTGTTTCATAGCCAACCACGGAGGTAAGTTGTAAGCAATTATAATGACAGGCCATGTGCTTCGGCTACTGCCTGCTGCTATTTTAAATGGATTGAAACCATCAGTAGCAAGTCCAAGTCTAATATTACGAGGTTCTCTGCTAAAGGTTGGGTGTTTATCATCAAAGTCTTTCCAAGCAATAGAATCTCTGGGATGACTCATTTTTCCATCTTCATCTCTTGGAGCGAAATAGTGCCATGTCATCAAGTCTCCAGTTTTATCTGACATGAACAACCTTTGAAGCTTTGGTATTAATGGAAAGTGACGAAGAACTTTCATAGGCACATTCTTTGATCCTCCTGTTTTGCTTGCTCTCTCCTTCCATCTTGACGTATTGCACTTTGGGCATTGACTTAGATTCTTATACTCATTTCTAAATAACACACAATCATTTGGACATGCATGTATTTTTTTGCAACTCAAGCCCAACTCAGACATCATCTTTTTACATTCATACCAACTATTTGGAAGTGTATTGCCATCAGGTAATGAGTCTTTAAACAATGTAAGCATAGCAGAAAAGGACTTGTTGCTCTATTTGTGTAGACATTTCAATTGAAACAAACGCACTATGAAAGAAAGCTTGGAATATCTATTGCAACCTGTATAAAGTGGTTTCTTGGCTTCCTCCATAAGTTGATTGAATTTGCCCGTCTCTTCATTTTGTTCTTGTCTTTGCACATCATCATTAATGGGTTGCCATATAAAAGCATCATTCAGCATTCCAACCATGTCATCTACTGTGCCACTAGTTGGATTATCCTCCTCTCGAGACCTCTTACGAGATTCTCCATGAAAATGCCATGTAGTATATCCACGAGTAAATCCCTCTCTAACAGTATGAAAATGAATTGTTTCCTTATCATGATAAAACTTATTTTCACACTTCATACATGGGCATTTCATCTCCAAGCTTTCATTAACATTCATATCTTTCAATGCAAACTGCATGAAATATTCAACTCCAGACAAAATATGTGAGTTCACTCGATCATGCTTGCTTTTGTACTTATACATCCAACTCTTATCGGCAAGGTAATTAGGCTCCATCTTCAAAATAAAAAAAGAGAAATGTTATATCAATATAAGGGTCTTTCTTTTGCAATCAACAAGAGCCAAATTAATATAATTATATATATGTGGTATAAATAAGGCCTAATTAAAGAAAAGGAAAATTAAAATTCTAAGTTCAAATTCCTAACATATGCGATCATTTCACCAATATAATATCTTGTCTCAGAAGTATCACCAAACTACCACCTTTTCCCGACTAAAACCGCCCGACATGTTTATGAGAAAGAAGATATGGGGAGACGCTGCCGCCCTCCCCCAATATGACAAAAAAATGATGTATTAATAAAGTGTAGATAAAATATTAAAATAACAAATTTCAACATTCACATGTTAAGAGGACCTATTGGTATTCAGCTGGACAATAAATGTTTATCATAACTGTGACCTATTGGCATTGAGCCGGACAATCTCTATGTGCTCCGGTGTGAAAATGGTGTTCTTGGGCTGTGGTATCAAGGAGCTGAGAATTGCATGTAGATAGACATATCATATCATCATGAGAGGTGGAACGATGCTACCAGACCGAAATATCAGCATCACAGCTTCTTAATTTGGTCGACTCTTTTCACATGCTGAATTCACAGTTGATTAATGAAGGAATCTATGAAGAAGCTCCTAAACCACAACACCATTTTGGTATGCAACGCAGTTAAAGACAAGCTATCTACATGCGAAGAGACAGTCTAATGGATAAAATTGCTTGGCTCGAATTCTAACTCAAAGTTTAAGTGAGAGAATTCTCTACATATATGGAGGTGAAAATTCTATACATTTCTAATATAAAACTAAACCACAGCAGAAGCAATAGTTTGAAACCATTAGAGAACTTGAAAGTGCCAGGCTAATTGTTGGCTTAGGAGTCCCTAATTAAGTCTAACTTCAATTTGGAAAGTAAATCATCCACTCGAAAAGCAATTACCCATTTATACCAGCAAAAGTTCTTCTTCCATGCAGGTTTTGAAATAGGATCTCATTCTTATCCGATTATGGATTAGTTTAAGATATGGATATTCTTAAGCTTTCTCTCAACTTTTTGGTTTCTAAAGAATTTTGATGTGCTCCTCTTAAGAAACATTGTGTCCTTTTTAAGATTTTGTCTTTTTCTTTGGAAAAGAACTCTCATGAGAGAGGAGATTATATGTGTCATCCTTATAAACACACACACTTATTTTAACTAATCTTCTATATTGGACTAAATCATGTTTCTACACAAACAAGATAAGAGTATAATGTGTGTATTTGTATAGGAGCTCAAACACAAAATATTAACAGCACTTGCCTTCTACCTGGTCATCTCTTCAGCACCTAAGTAATAGTTCTATCTATAATCACATGGGCTTATAAAAAATTTTGTGCTCTTAATAGCTCCCAACAGAGTCGGGTAATTTCATAAATTGGCTGGTGTTCAATCCTATTCTTTTACTATTTCCACTGGGTAACTGGAAACCAGATAAGTCACGAATTCGTCATTTATGTGGTGAATGTCACAGAACTTACAGTAACGAATGCTCCTTCAAATATTTATGTTCTCCATTTTTTTCATGCAGGAACTTGGTGGTAATGCTGCCTTGGTATTTTGTGGCACGGAGAGGCAAAGGGAAGACACCATACATGGAATGCCGATGCCCTGATTTCTCCAAGTTTCCCGCAAGCCGTAGGACGTCGACCCTCCTCACCTTCAAGGCAGGATGATGATCTCTATCTTCCAAGATCTTTAAATCTTCTGCAACAAATGATATCCATCGTAAGCCTTACAACATCTCTCCTTACCTTGAAGCAGGACGGTCGACATCGTCCAGTATCTTTTAAATTTCCTGTAATAGATGACATCTGCGAAGGCCTTGCAGGCGCAGGGGAGTAGGAGGGACACGAGGGAGATGCTATCGTTGAGGCCAAAGAGAGACAATACCTAGATCGCCGACGGCTACAACTTCGGCTTCCAAGGTCTTCGGTGTCCAAGGCAATCACAGGACAGGAAAAAAGGAAGGGCGGCGAGGTGCGGGCGGCGTCGTGTAGGCGGCATCTCCAAGGCGATCGGCGAAGGGTGTGGTCGACGTCGTGCGGTCGGCGTCTCCAAGGCGATCGGCGAAGGTCGGCGACCAAGGCGATCGCAGGAAAGGGAAAAGGCGAAGGGTGCGGAGTGGGGCGAGACGGGGAAGGGGCGGTTTGCGCTCTCCAGACGAGGGAAAGAGATGGAGAAAGGGGGGAAAGTTTTGGCGCCGCGTATAAATTTTTTCTTTTGGCGGGTTGTGGGGAAGAACCTACTGCGACTGTTTTATGTAATAAAAGAGTCGGCTCTCTACCCAAATAATATTTCATGGCACCGACGGTCAAAACAGTCGGTTGTTGCTTTAAACCGCCGACTGTTTTAAAACCCCAGTCGACTATGCCCTGTTTTCTACTAGTGTTGATGGTATTCTTAATTTGTAGGAGAGAGACTTTGTGCACTCGTGCAAAGTGCACAAGTATAAGATCACATGAACATTTTACCCATGTGACATCATACACATGAATTTTTTGTCTATGTGGCACCATAAAAATTAGTGTCACATGAACAAAAAATCTATGTACACTTGTGCACTTTGCACAAGTGTAATAAACTTTTCCCAATTTATAGAGATATGTACATTACTCTCAATGAGTTGGATTGATATGTCTGCATGGACGTGACTGCATAAGTATTCATTGCTGCACCGCTACCAATCAATCACTATTTCGTCACTAATAACCCATCTTATCTGCCACAAATGTTGTCCATGTTCGTCGTAGTGCGTCTTTCATTGCTGTCACCACTAATTTTGATCATTACTTCCATCAGCGAGAGAATTCAACCATTCTATATATATATATATATATATATATATATATATATATATATATATATATATATATATATATATATAAAGAGAGAGAGAGAGATTACAGGAAATGGGGGATAACCGAAAGCCGTATATTATATTTTTTTTTTGTAGACAGCTAGGTAGCCATCTAAAGGGTCGTCCACATATATACATGCCGTCTACATATCATATGTAGATAGATATACAAAATCGTCTACTAAAACAATAAATGTAGGTGGCTGACTGTCATCTACAAATATAAGTAGATGGCCTATCAACGCCATCTACATAGGTTTTTGTAGATGGATGGTAACTGTCTACTTATATAATTCTTAGCAGATGGATGTAAGTTGACGGCCGGAAGCCGTCTAAATAAGTTTTTATTGAAGCCGTCTACATAAGTTTTTGTAGACGGCTGAAGCCGTCTACATATGCACTTTATATTAAATATTACATTTACCACATGTACTACATCTAAAAGAAAATTGATATCATCCATGCACACATAAATTATCTGAAAATAAATATAAACATCATAAACAAATCATCCAAAATAAATAAAAAGTATGTCATAAACTATAACAATCTAATCATCATCATTATAATCATCAGCAGACTCATCAGCCCCCTCATGCACAGGAGGAGGCACATGTGATGACTGACTAGTCAATTGTTGCATGAGGGCACGCATCTCTAACATATGATTGCGCATATCCTCTATCTTCTCGCGATTCATACTCCTCTCCTCGTGTAGATCTTGCACCTGCTGCTGCAGCTATTGCACCTGAGTGTGGTAGTCGCCTGAGGAGCTTGATCTCTCCCTTCTTCCGTACACATCAAGAAAAAGCAGTTTTTCCGACGAAATGATTATGTCGGAAATCAGCCAGAAATCCGTCGAAAAACATGCCTTCCGACAACTTTCCGGCGAACGACCGTCGGAAAAAAAAGCGTTAGAAATTATCGATGGAAAAAAATCTGTCAAAAATCAGTCGGTATTTCTGACAGAAATATTCGTCGAAAAATCCATCAAAAAAATAAAGATTTTGACCAATTTACTGACGACATAAATCCGTTGGTAAATTCCGATGGATAATTCAGTCAGAAAATCCATCGGAACTTCCGATAGATTCACCGATGGAAATAACTGTCGATATTAAGTAGCTTCTGACGGAAATATTCATCGGTAAATCATCGAAAAATCCGACGGTTTTACCGATGGATAAATTCTGTCGGCAGTCTTGTGTGTCGGCGTTATTTTTGATGGATAAGTTTCGTCAGACAATTCGTCAGAAATTGCGTTCTTAATGGTTTTAAAAATATAATTAAATACAGTACTAGGTACCAACTATCGAGCATTTCTGCCTTACCCGCACAACGAACACGGCTAGACCTATCTCATCCCATGACAGCTATGAAGAAATCCTCAGTTGAAACGGAAGCGACAACAACACTCTGGAGGGCAGATCGTCATCTGGGTCATCCTTTCCTACATAAAAATTCACTTCATTAATAAAAAATCTTTAATTATAAACTAATTTATTAAGAATATTTTATGTAAGACAGATGCACTTACAAAATGTGAGCTACTTTCATCATCAACCCACCGTTGGGTACCATCAAGGAGGTCTTTATATCTCCCCATCTTAAAAATCTCCATGTGGTTGGACTCATGCTGTTTAGTCTTCACCTGTTAAATTAATTGTATAATCATGAAGTAAGATAAAATAGTCAGTAGAGATTATTAAAATTACATTCAGTAAAATAAAAAACTTACAAAGTCATCTCTCAATTGATATATACTCGTTCGCCCCTGTCGATATGTCATATTCTGATGGTGGCGATTCCGCTTGTTACGCTTGGCAATATCCTATTAAGAGGAAGACAATACATATATTTGATGAAATAGCAAATAGAAAATCATAAATAATATATACAATTAAATCCTATTATTTTACCTGCTACTCCCTTGTGTTCCATTTTTCACACATTGTTTGTTAATCAAATGGATAAACACCAGGTGGAATAGATTTAATAGCATCCTCAAAAGTCTTGCCCTTATAATGCTACAAAATGATAATTACAAAGTTAACAAATTGTTCATTATCAAGATACAAAAAAAGAAATTTCAATCACACATTACTTTTGAAAAATGATTTAGTTTCGACTACAACATCCTACGTCAGCCTTTCTGCATGGCTGTCATACACTACAAGAAAAAGCACGAAGTCGCTATTCAGTGACTATTCAGTCGCTAATATGTACAACAACCGAATAGCGACCGAATATGTCGGTCAAAATATATTGGTGACAATATTATGACCAAAAAATTCAGTATCTATTCGGTGGCTAATCTAAGACTGAAAATAGACAGTCTCTATTTGGTCGCTAATTGGACGACCAACTAGTATAGTGACCAAAATCATTCAATCGCAACATCGGTCACTAAAAAGTCAATGAATTGCGACCAAAAGAATTCAGTCGCTAATACTTAACAGCAACCGAACTTGTTCAGTCACCATTTCGGTCACTAACTTGTGACTGAAATTACGATCGTAAGTGTCCAGTCGCTAAGTTAAATTACTAACTCGTTCGGTCAAAGTTTCAGTCACTATTTAGTGACTAACACTGTGACTGAACATGTTCGGTCGCAAAATTAAATGTATACAAGATATTGCGATCAAAATCTTTTGGTCGCTAATCAATCTACAAAAACAAATAAAAATAACCTCAAGCTCAAAATATTCCATTCTTTTTCTCTTTAGGCAGTTTTGAAAACTTTTTCTGCCATATTTTGCAATACAGCCTAATGACAATGCTCATACGGCTTATAAAGTTTGTTCCTTGCTCACCTACAATGTGTCCACTAATCACTCTCACATTCCACTTATGCCCAAGCTCTATCCTCCTCTCATAGCATCTTTAGAGGGACCCCGGCAACTGGTCCTCCGATCCCACGACGGTGTCTCTATGTAAAGATATATACATAAAGAAAAAGATTAGATTTTATGAAAATAAAATAAATATAAATTACAATGCTACTGATTGTGAAAATATATATGCTACAGAAGAAGATGCAGATGCAGCAAAAGACGCCCCCTAAGTGGTAGGATTAAGGGCCTGAGCAAGAACCAAATGATATCTAGCAACAGAGTCTTGAGATGAAGAACCTGGCACGTCATCTACAGTTCGTGATCTTTGAACCCGTGATCCACTATGTCACGTCCTAATAAACGTCTGTTTATTGGAAATGACAGAAAACAAGCTTACGAAATAGAACTTATATTCTCATACATCTGACATTGTCATAGCGGAAGCTTAATTACATTGTACTTCTCATTAGTGTCCATAAGAGAAGTAGGAAACAAAAAGAAAACTTAATTACATCTCACTCCTTCATTACTAAAACAAACTAAAGATTTTGGATTTCTGAGGTCTGGTTGTCCCTCTCAGCACACTCCCCCTTAAGCATTTTGCTCATCTTGATCACCTGAAAAAGTAGGATTTGATGAGCTAACTAGCCTAGTAGAATTCAATCTACTAATAAAAAAGAATTAAGATAACCAAGAACAGGATAAGAAGTTTCACTGTTAGCAATGCTGGATATCAAAGGTGACTAGATGACCATGTCAATTAGATAACAATTGTGAAACAGGAATACTGAATTAAGATTACATGATCAAGAATTCAGAATAACAACCACGTTCTGGTTCAAATTCATATGCAACTCATGATAAAATAACATGATGACTAATCAAGCTAATATTAATGCAATGCTAAACATCCACAGATCCTTTATCGTTCCATACGGCCACTAAACGAATTCAGATGCTCCTCCTAGGACTGGACCAGCCCCATTTGCACAGGCTTATATCTCAATTGAGTCCAAAGACCCACAAATTCTCATCATAACTCATACTTGTAAAAGATTCAAGTGGGGGTACACAAGTTCTCGAGATCTCTTATAGAACAAAGGTTCAGGATTCATTGTCAAAATTTATAGAAGGTTGAAGACATGTAGGAATCGAATATACTTGAGGTGTTCAAAGACAACTCATAGTCGAATATGGATGACATTTGAATGGTCTTTTTCAGGGATACAGTAGGAATCTAAGAAAATAAGGGAAACAACTAGTTGGGTTAGTACCAAAGTGTCCCACCTTTGGTTAGACATGAAACAGATCAAGTTGAACACCTCAGACAGGTGTATGTCGACAGCCAGGAAGTGGCTGTCGACAGCTACTGTCCTCCCAGAACCAGTTTCTGGAACTTGAACACTACCTGTCGACATGCCAAGGTCGGCTGTCGACAGGTGAAGACCATCTGTCGACAGATGAAGGCTATCTGTCGACAGCTACTGGTGGTTCTGCATTATCTGGGTTCTGGAAGCATGAACCCTGTCGACAGGTGGGTTCTGGCTGTCGACAAGTGCAGTCTAAACTTCTAGAAATAGTGTAAAACTACCACGGGATACTCTACTAAGTGTCTCTATGATTCCTAACATGATTAACAACATCAAAGGATCTTGTTTCCAGTTCTAAACACTACTTTACATGAGGGAAACAAGTAGAACAACAGGAATATATTGTGGCATGGACATCTATGACAAGATGATAACTGGAAATATTCTTCCAAACCACATTCTCTTGCAACTAATAGGAAGATTTCCACAAGTATGCTTGGACATAACACGAATATTTGCTAAAGCATGATTACAAGGAATAGAAAAACAATTCTATAGATGTTTCCAAAATCAGAGGCAAGTGTGAACATGGTCTAACACCTAAACATGAAGCTCTTTAGGAAGAGTAGGAGACAAGAATGAGAAAAGAAAGAGAGAATCCTACCTGATGTAGGAAGGTGGCAAATGTCCTTCTTCTCTTCCTAAATAAGAAACCAGCAACAAGAGGAAGAAGAAGGAGCAGCTATGGCAAGTTCAGATGATAAAGTAGCAGCAACAGCAGCTACAGCCACGACAAGCAGCAGCCACAACAACTATAGAAGAAGCAGCAACGACAGCTCCAGCAGTAAAGAGACTAGCAAGAGGTGGAAAAGATCTACACGATGGGTGAAGGGAGAGTTTATATAAACTCTCAAACCCCATGCATGTATGGCATGTAGGCCACACATGTGTTGCGATAAAAACCTCTCTTACCCATCCAAAGACATGTTTACCATACAGCCCCCCAAGACTTACACGTAGGGTAAAACGTGTAATCCTTCTAACCTAGTGGTAATAAGCCTTACGTAGCCAAGGCTATGTAAGCAAAGAAAATAAAAAAAAATGTTTGCCATAAATAAGAGATAAATCTACAGGTCCATTTGTCCCTATGTTTTTGTATCCAAATGGCTTCCATTCAAGTTGAAATTTCAACCATAGGCTAATAGGAAGGTTTTACAAATTATAGTTGTTGATGCTAGAGCAAAAGGGATAGGCCCGGGGCGAGCCTGATGGATGACTTGAACGTCGGAGTCTCTGCCCACCGAGGACACTCGGTGGTTTTCTGCAGGTTGGAGCTCGGTTTCGTCCACCTCGACACAGTGGTCGTCCGCCTCAACGTGCATCATTGTCCATTGGATCAGCTCACCCCGGGCCTATCCATTTTGCTCTAGCAGCAACAATAGTGATTTTAGTTTAATTTTTAGAATTTATTTTTCACCCAACAAAAATTGCGTGAAAAATAGTTGCGTCGACTTAATCTTAAAATCCACACGTCAACAATTCTGGATATTTACATTTCTAATATCAGCACATTTTTTCTAGAAATTATGGTATTCTTAGATTTTAATTTCGTTACATAATTCCGGTGTCGCCCTGTCGAAGTGCGCACCTCTGAGTACAACACTGGAATAATATTTACTAATACCAATTAATCCTAAATTAAAGTTAATTACATCTCATGATAGTAGTTATGTTTAACAATCAAAATCTTCACATTTTTCTAATTTCCAAATAAATAAAATTTTTGGGGTGTTACACTAAAAAGATTGATATTAATAAACAGTGTATAATTTATAAAAAAAATCGACAACAATCCTCCTAATCAAGAGTATATCCACGCCTGTAAAAAACAATAACTTATAAAAAATAACTTTATAAGCATGTACACAACCTCAAAAAAAATGTACACAACCTGTAAAAAAAAAAATAACATCCGCACATTCACATTATGTAAAGAAAATATTTACATTCGTACATTCACATTATGTAAAAAAAAAATATAAATCAAGCCATTGACATCTTGCAAAAAAATTAAGTTTTCATATATTCTCTAACTCTCACATTGATTTCTTCAATTACATCTGTTACTGCTAGAGCAAGTGGGTTCGGCCTGTGCCGAACAGAAGTTGACCCAGGGGACAGAAGATGTCGCACCGACGTCCTTCCGATGAGCGCCGACCTACAAAGACCACCGAGAGGCCTCGGTGGGTAAACACTCCGACGATCAAGTCAGACTAGCTTCACCAGAGTAGAGGGCTTCTTGAGTGTAAAGAGTCACATACCTCTCTAAGGTGGATTACCTTTACCTTTTATAGGGGGTCGCTTGTGACGGGTCCGCGGGAGCCACTTATGGACATGTCCGTAATCTCCTCCCTTAACCTAGCGATTCGGAGTTCCGCATGGCAAGTGTGCCCGAAATGGGCCCGGATTCCACAGGCCAGCTGTCGCCGGGGTGGCAAGCAGCCATGATCCCGGACCTTGCCGTTAGCGAGAGTTTCCTTTATAAGCTTGCGTAGTCATTGGCATTCGCATAGCCGAAACTCTCGGATCTCCGTGCCCATGACAGGTCAGACAGCCAATATAACCAAGTCCTCCTTGTGAGGGAAGGTCCAGATAAGCTGACCGAGGAGGACCAGGGTTGATATGTCGTCGGATTGTCGTCAGGTCGGCTGGTAACGTCCATCATCATTGGCCCCCCGAGTTCTTCTTGAGACGAGCATTTGGGTCGAGTAGAAGCCTTAGCAATCTGACGGTTTTTGGCTGGTTGGCTGTCCTCACGATATGAAGTGACGTGCATTCATTAATGTTATCCTTCCATATCTGAACGTATCTAAAAAAGCTGCTAAGCCGCCCTTGACAGACGCCTCTGTAATGATAGCGCCCGCGATCTTCTTGTATTCCATATCCGCCTGCCTTATTGTCACTGTCGAGAAGCCAACCGTTGCGTACATAGCTGATCCCTCATGATGGCGTCTTCTCGACGGTCGCGAACATTACGGATCCGGGTGATAACCTCTCGGCCGACCATAAGTGGGCACGTGGTGAGATCAAGATGGCCCGTGGTTTTCGTTAGTTCCGGGATGTCCGATTGGAATGACCCCACCGGGCCTATAAATAGTGGGGGTCATTGCCAGAATGGGCACCCTTACTCCGTGCGAGCCAACGTCTAAGTGACGACTCGACGACTTGCCAGCTCCTGTTCGGCGTTTCTAGGAACCCTACTCGGCTTGCTTCCTTCTGAGGTATTCCATGAGTCCTCCATCCGTTCATTCTTCTTCCGGGGGTTCCTCGTCTTCTTCTTCATCTTCTTGTAGTGATAGGACCATCGGTGAGAGCTCCCAATCTTCCAATGGCTTTCCTGGTACTTTAATGTTGGGTCCCGTAGAGAAGAAGTTCATCCTTGAGGTCAACACAGGCGAGTATGTTCCTCGTGCGCCCTCGGCTCACACATCCGGCGCTCGTCGCCTGGCCGATAGTGTGGCCAACGCAATATGCGCGACAACTCATGGGACATTTTGTTGGGTTAGGAAACACCCGGGGATATCCCTTCCACCCGATGTGGTGATCTTCGCCAATCGCCAATTTCGAGCCCATCATGTGATGGAGAAGGGGGTTTGCATATACACTGAAGCGGTCAGGGTTGGTTTGTGCTTCCCCTTTAACCCTTTTACCGTTTTCTTGCTCCTGGAGCTCGGGATTGCCCCTTCACAGCTGACCCCAAATTCTTGGCGAACGATTATTGGCTTTCTTTCGGTCTGTATCTCGGCCGGGGTCCCTTCGACCACGCGTCTCTTCCTTTATTGCTTTTCCATAAATCCGTTCGGAGACTGGATTTACTTCTCAACCAAAACTAGTTGGTAGATCCTCGGCAAGCTCCCGACCTCTGTCCACGACTGGAAGAGGAATTTTGTTTTCATCTATTGCCCGTCTGGATGGCCTTTTCCGACCAAGTGGTCAGAAATCGACCTTCGAAGCAAGGCATTTGGATCGCCCAAACTTACCGCCACTGAGCTCTCGAATTTTGGGGATTTAAAGGCGATAAAGGCTCCAGATTTGTATGAACCTTCCGAGAAGCTGCTCGCACTGATTGTCGAAGGCATAAAAGGTCATAGTCCTTCCATCGGCTTCCTCGGTTTGCTTGCGCCCTCATCGTTCTAACCGCCCACTCCTTTTTTCTTCTAACAGCTATGGGTGACAAGAGTATCTCCTCGGCTCCTTCGCCACGCAAGGGGAAGTCACTTGCAGAGAAGGCACGGGAGAAAGTGTTTTCTAAGGGAAAGAAAGTCACCTCTCGTCCGGAGAAGCACCCCCGGGCCGAGGAGGCGCAACCTGAAGGTCCTCCGAGCCAAGCACACGCACCAAGCCTGGTATCCATCCCGTGACCAGAGGAGAGGCCGACAAAACGCCATCAACCATCGACGACGTCTTCCCCTCCCGCACCCTCGGCCCCCGTGCAGACCCACATAAAGCTAGACCCTGTTGAATGGGGTCGTCAAGCCCTTCTAGCGGAGCTGAAGGCTGAGGCATTGATTAGGTCACTGAGAAGGCTGATGCACGACTTCCACTCGTCGCTCCTGAACCAATTGGCGGCGTTCGAGGCTTTTGTCCATCAGGCCGAGGTGAAGAGGTCATCTTGCGATAAACGCGTCACCGAGGCCGAACAAAAGACTGCCGCCGAGAAGGAACTCTGACAGAAGGAGTTGGACGCGGCCAAGAGAACTGAAGACGAGCTCTGAGCAGCCCTTTCCGCCGAGAAGGAGGCTCTCTCGGCCGCGAAGGAGGCACTTGAGGACGAGAAGAAAGTGCACGCCAACGAGGTCGAGGAGCATAAGAGGACAAAGGATCAATTTGCAAAGCGCATTGCTGACGAGAGGGAGAAGGCAGTCGAAGAATATTGTGACTCTGACGAGCTTGGAGAAGAGGTAGCAGGCTTGTTTCGGGAAGGCTATACCGCGTGCCTTGACAAAATGAAGGAGCTTTACCCCAACCTCGACTTGTCAGGTGCGGTTCTTCCCTCCGGCGACGATGAAGGTGATGGTCGGGATGCGACAGCGGTGACCGTCGTTGAGGAGGGGATGCGGGGTGCTGCCGAGGAGCTCTATGAAGAAGCAGCCGACAAGGTTTTGGATGAGGACACTCTGGCTCCCTCAGTGTAGTTTCTTATTTCAATCGACAAGAAGTTGTACTGTGCAACTTATGGAATTTTTCTGTTTGCTCATCGTTTGATTCATAGCGTATCCTTGTTGCTTAAAACGTCTCTATAACACTTTCTGAGGGGCCTTACTTACGAGTCCAAGGAGACATAAAAGAGGGCCGAAGCGACCTCGTTGATTAGGGAGTCCGAAGCGACCTCGTTTACAAAGAGAGTGCCGAAGTGACCTCGTTTATGAAGAGAGTGCCTAAGCAACCTTGTTTACAAAGAGAGTGCCAAAGTGACCTCGTTAACAAGGAGAGTGCCGAAGTGACCTCGTTTACCAAGAGAGTTCCGAAGCGACCTCATGTAAAGAGAGTGCTGAAGCAACCTTGTTTATGACGAGAGTGCCTAAGCGACCTCGTTTACCAAGAGAGTGCCGAAGCGACCTCGTTTATGACGAGAGTGCTTAAGCGACCTCATTCTTCAAGGATAATATTTTCGGAGATGCTCGGCGTTCCATGTCCTCGGTATTGGTGTTCCACTCAGATCAGCTAAACGGTAAGCACCAAGGCCGAGGTCTTCCGTGACTCGGTAAGGGCCTTCCTAGGTCGCTGACAACTTTCCACTGGCCGATCTCGGATCTGAGATGGCGACTTCCTCTGTACAAGGACCCTTGCTTTAAATTTCCGTAGAATGACTGTTTTGTCGAAGTTCCTCTTAACTTTTCTTTGGTAAGCTTCCATTCTCACCGACACCATACCTCACTTCTCCTCGATTATGTCCAGCTCGGCGTGAAGAGAAAGTTCATTGCTCTCTTCATTAAACCCGAGGACCCTTCTGGAAGGGATGAGCATCTCCACGGGTGTTACGGCCTCTATACTGAAAGCCAGGGCAAAGGGTGATTCTCCTGTTGCTTCCCTTGGCGTAGTTCGGTATGCCCATAATACATGTAGAAGCTCGTCGGCCCATCGTCCCTTATGGTTCTCCAGCCTTTTCTTGATCCCGTCTAAGATTGTTCGATTTGTCACCTCAGCTAACCCATTAGACAGCGGATGAGACACCGAAGAGAATCGATGATTCACCCCGAGCATTGCACAATTGCGTCGGAACTTGGCATTATCGAATTGCCTGCCATTGTCAGTGACGATTGCTCGGGGGAGGCCAAACCTGCATATAATATTCTTCCACACAAAACCTCAGGCATTAGCGTCGGTAATCTTTGCTAATGGCTCAGCCTCGACCTACTTGGTGAAGTAATCAACTCCGACAATGGCAAACTTCCTTTGGCCTGACGACGGGGGGAACGGCCCGAGGATGTCCATTCCCCATTGGGCGAACGGCCACGGGGATGTTATGGGCGTGAGCCCAGCGGGTGGTTTTCGATCTGTCTTGCAAAAGAGCTGACACTGATGGCAACTATTCACATATTTCTCTGCATCCTTCAACATGGTCGGTCACCAATAACCTTGCCGGGTTATTCTTCGTATGAGGGACCGAGGACCTGCATGGCAACCGCATGTTCCTTCGTGCACTTCGCCAATGATTTCCTCTTCTTGCCTCATGCTTACGCATCGAAGGTGAGGATAGCTAAATCCTTGTCTGTACAGATTGTCTTCGATGAGGAAGAACCTCGCCGCTCGCCTCCTCGTCTTGCTGCTTTCTTCTTTATTTTCTGGGAGTGTGCCGCTTTTAAGGAATTCTATTAGTGGGGTAAACCGGAGCCGAGACAGTGAAGAAACCGAGGAGGGAGGAACCGTCGTAAGGAGAGAAACGACGAGAATCAGAGAGGCGGCGGGATTCTGAACGCGATCGTCATCCAGATGAATCGCGTCGCGTAAGAGACCTCCCCCGCTTCGGGAGGCTCCCTTCCAAGATCCTCCCCATTATCAAGAAACTTCCAGAGTTCCGAAGGCCCGAACCAATGCGAAGGGCCCCATCCGGCCAGGGAGCTAACCTCTACTGCGACTACCACAAGGAGTATGGTCATCTCATTGACTAGTGCAGAAGTCTGAAAATGGAGATTGCAGAGATGCTGCGCAGAGGGATCATCGGCAAAGATGTCGTAGATGGATGGACAAAGGCACACTCCTTGGAGAATGATTGCGAGGTTGTTGAAGGAAAAGGGGCCGTCCTGGTCCTCGTAGGCGGCTCGACAAGCGGCGGCGGCAGTGGAAGAAAGCGTCTTTCCCATGACTCGGTAAGGGCCTTCCGAGGTAGCCGACAACTTTCCACTGATCGATCTCGGATCTGAGACGGCGAGCTTCCTTAGTACAAGGCCCCCTACTTTAAATTTCCGCAGAATGACCGTTTTGTCGAAGTTCCTCTTGACCTTTCTTTGGTAAGCTTCCATTCTCGCCGACGCCATACCTCGCTTCTCCTCGATTATGTCCAGCTCGGCGCGAAGAGAAAGTTCATTGCTCTCTTTGTTAAACCCGAGGACCCTTCCGGAAGGGACGACATCTCCACGGGTGTTACGGCCTCTATACTGAAAGCCAGGGCAAAGGGTGATTCTTTTGTTGCTTCCCTTGGCGTAGTTCGGTATGCCTATAATACATGTAGAAGCTCGTCGGCCCATTGTCCCTTATGGTTCTCCAGCCTTTTCTTGATCCCGTCTAAGATTGTTTGATTTTTCACCTCGGCTAACCCATTAGACTGTGGATGAGACACCAAAGAGAATCGCTGATTCACCCCGAGCATTGCACAATTGCGCCGAAAATTGGCGTTATCGAATTGCCTGCCATTGTCAGTGACAATTGCTCGGTGGAGGCCAAACCTGCATATAATATTCTTCCACACAAAACCCATGGCATTAGCATCGGTAATCTTTGCTAATGGCTCAGCCTCGACCCACTTGGTGAAGTAATCAACTCCGACGATTGCGAACTTCCTTTGGCCCGATGACGAGGGGAACGGCCCGAGGATGTCCATTCCCCATTAGGCGAACGGCCACGAGGATGTTATGGGCGTGAGCCCAGCGGGTGGTTTTCGATCTGTTTTGCTGAAGAGCTAACACTGATGGCAACTTTTCACATATTTCTCCGCATCCTTCAACATGGTCGGCCACCAATAACCTTGCTGGGTTATTCTTCGTATGAGGGACCGAGGAACTGCATGGCAACCTCATGTTCCTTCGTGCACTTCGCCAATGATTTCATCTGCTTGCCTCGTGCTTACGCATCGAAGGTGAGGATAGCTAAATCCTCGTCTGTACAGATCATCGCCGATGAGGAAGAACCTCGCCGCTCGCCTCCTCGTCTTGCTGCTTTCTTCTTTATTTTCTGGGAGTGTGCCACTTTTAAGGAATTCTATTAGTGGGGTCATCCATGTCGTTCTCACCTCGGCAGACATCACTTCGGCTTGTGTGATGGACAGCTCCCGAAGCTCCTGAACCAAGACCGACCCCCCAATCCCGTGGAAGATGACGAGAACTTGGATAGGGCATCGGCTTGCGCATTCTCGGTTCTTGGGATCTTCTTCAGCTCAGCCGACTCGAACTCAATCACTAGCCTTCGGACCTCGGTCATGTAAGACGCTAGCTTGGCTTCCTTTGCCTCGAACTCTTGCAGCACCTGGCTGACGACTAACTGGGAGTCACTATAGACCAGGATCCTCACCGCACCGAGCGATTTTGCCATCTTTAATCCTGATATCACGGCTTCATACTCGGCCACATTGTTAAAAGCATTGAAGCCGAAATGAATCGCATACCTTAGAATGAGGCCCTCTGGTGAGTGGAGGACAACACCTGCTCCGCTGCCCTAAGAGTTGGATGCGCCGTCAACGAACACCTCCCATCGTTCGTCGGCTTCCTCTTGTGTCGCCGACGCTGTTCCCTCAGATATGAAGTCGGCAAGAGCCTGGGCTTTGATGGCGACCCGAGGTCTATATTCAATGTCGAATTCCCCGATCTCTATAGCCCACTTCGCCAACCTTCCGGAGGCCTCGAGTCGGCCAAGGACTTGCCGGATTGGAATGTTGGTGAGAACGACGACTTTGTGCGCTTGGAAGTACGGGCGCAATCGTCTAGCTGCTATGACCAACACGTATCCAACCTTCTCAAGTTCAGAATACCGCTTCTCAGCTCCTCGCAATTCTTTGCTCATGTAATATACGAGAAGGTGGTTCTTGTTTTTTTCCCGCACAAGCACCGAGCTGACAGAGTATGCAGTTGTGGAGAGATACAATAGCAGCTCATCCCTGACCACATGCTTGCTCAACGTCGATACGTGCGCCAGATGAGCTTTCAGCTCGTTGAACGCCTTTTGGCACCCTCGGTCCACTCGAAGCGGCCCCTTCTCAGCACCTCGAAGAAGGGCGTGCATCACTCTGCCGACCTGGACATAAACCTGCTAAGAGCCGTAACCCTGCCGTTAAGCCTTTGTACCTCTTTTACCGTCCTCGGAGTAGACATTTCCACAATCGCCTAGACTTTGTCGGGGTTGACATCGATCCCTCGGCGCGACACGAGGTAACCGAGGAATTTTTCTGCTCGGACGCCGAAGACGCATTTTTTGGGATTCAGCTTCATTCTGTACCTCTGCAACACGTCGAACGCCTTGGCTAGATCCCGAACGTGGTCCTCGGCTCGTTGGCTCTTCACCAGCATGTCGTCAATATAGATCTCCATCGTCTTCCCGATTTGCGCTTCGAACATCATATTTACGAGCCTCTGGTACGTTGCCTCTGCATTCTTTAATCCGAACCGCATGCGAGTGAAGCAATACAGACCTTTCTCCATGGTGAAGAACGTCTTTTCTTCGGCTTCCGGAGCCATTCTTATCTGATGGTACCTAGAGTAGGCATCGAGGAAGCTCAGCAGCTCATGCCCCGCCGTTGAATCGACGAGCTGGTCGATGCGAGGGAGCGGGAAGCTGTCCTTCGAGCATGCTGTGTTCAGGTCGGTGAAATCCACACACATTCGCCATTTTCCATTCGCCTTCCGCACTAAGATGACGTTTGCGACCCATTCGGGGTAGAATGAATCTCGAACAGTCCCTGCACGCAAATATTTTGCCAAGTTGCTGTCGACCACCTCCTGCCGATCAACCGACAAAGGTCTCTTTTTTTGGCGGACTGGTCGGACGTCAGGGTTCACGTTCAGGTGGTGCTGGATAACCTTTGAATCAATCCCCGGCAGGTTGTCGTCCGACCAGGTGAACACGTCGCATCTTTGCTTGAGGAAGGCGACGACCTCCGCTTCTAGGTTGCTAAGTTCAGCTCCTACGACGAGCGCACCCTTCTCCACCTCTACTTGCTTGGTTTGCTCTACAGGTTTGTGTCTTTTAACATCATCAAAAGCGGGTGCGTACTCCAGAATCACTGGTTCTTTTGCTTTAATAGAGTTTACATAGCATCGGCGGGCCTCGGCCTGACTTCCGACAACCTCGCCAATCCCCTCGGGGGTCGGGAACTTTAACTTCTGATGGTAGGTCGAAGGTACTCCCCCCAACTTTCCCAACAGGCCCCGACCAAAGATCGCGTTGTAGGCTGATTGTACCTTTACAACAAGGAAGTCGACCTCAACCGTTACATGGCGTGGCCGGGTGCCCAGGGTTACTTTTAACTTAATCGACCCCTCGGCATTCACGGGCGTCCTGTTGAATCCGAACAATGGAGTGACGATCGGTTTGAGTTCCGTACTCAAGTTGGTCATTTTAAGGAAACAGTCATAAAAAAGGACGTCGGGTGCAGCTCCATTATCAATAAGGATACAGTGTACATCATACCCATCGACGTCCGCATGGATTACTATCGCGTCGTCGTGGGGAAGACTAAGCCTGACAACATCCTCGTCAGAGAAGGTGATGACGCCCTCGGCCTTTGGTGCCCTCCTTCTAGCGCCACTGCTTGACGCGTAGGCCTTTCGCTTTCTTCCGCTGTCACCGCCACTTGCCTAGCCGCCTGCGAGGACCAGAATGGCCCCTTTTCGTTCAACGACCTCGCGATCATTCTCCCGGGAGCGTGCCTTTTTCCACCCATCTACGACATCTTTTCCGATGATCCCTCTACGCAGCATCTCCGCAATCTCCATTTTCAGACTTCTGCACTGGTCAGTGAGATGACCATATATACTCCTTGTGGTAGTCGCAGTAGAGGTTAGCTCCCCGGCTGGATGGGGCCCTCATCATTGGTTCGGGCCTTCGGAACTCCAAAAGTTTCTTGATAATGGGGAGGATCTCAGAAGGGAGCCTCCCGAAGCGGGGGAGGTCTCTTACGCGGCGCGATTCATCTGGACGACGATCGCGTTCAGATTCCCGCCGCCTCTCTGATTCTTGTCATCTCTCTCCTTGCGACGATTCCTCCCTCCTCGATTTCTTCACCGCCTCGGCTCCGGTTGATTTGTGCTTGGATGGTCGCCTGAGCCTTCCTGCCGTGCTGAGGGTCGATTCCAGCCTTACGTATTTTTGCATTCTAGAAAGGAGGTCAGAAAGACTTACAGGTGACCTTTTTTGCTATGGAGGCTACGAACGCTGCATCGGAGCACACCCTCGTATGGATGTTGACCACCGTCCTCAGGTCCAGATCTACCACTTTCATTACTTCGATATGGAATTGCTTGGCATAGTCTCGAAACATCTCGCCTTCCTTCTGGGCGACAAGCCACACAAGTCATCGGTGCATAGCGAGTGCTGAACAGTGTTGTAGAAATGATCTAGAAACCGCTGGGCCAGGTTGGAAAAGCTGACGACCGACCTGGCCGGCAGTGCCTTGAACCATTGCAGCGCTGCATCATCCAGAGTAGACATGAATGCACGGCATTTCAAGGCGTCAGTTATATTTACCATTTCCACTTGCCCCTGGAAGTGGTCGAGGTGATGAATGGGGTTGGTGGTCCCATTGTAGCATCTAAACTTTGACAGCTACAACTTTGCTGGTATGGGTGCCGAGGTTATTTCTTCGGCAAATGGCGAGGACGTCAGGAGCGTCGCCACCGAGGGTACACGGGCGTCGTGCTGCAGTGCATCTATTTTTCTATTCATCTCTTGCAAGTCATCCTTCCACTGAGGATCAACCGGTAGTATGCTCGTCACGACCGGTTTTGACTCTGCCGAGCAGTGATCGGCGACGTCGGTCCTCGACATTCTGCAATCCGCGACCGCTGCTGGTGCGACCAGATGTGTGGCAGCCTGCTGAGGAGCTGGTGGTGGAATCATGTGTGTAGCTCACTGAACGTCAGCATGACTTATCGACAGTGCTGGTGGGGCTGTTTGCTGACCAGGTAGCCCTGTGTCCTCCTGGGTACCCAGATTCTGAACCATTTGTTAAACCAGGGCGTCGCCTTGGTTTGGGGGTGCCTGTCGATTCTACTCCATCCTTTACAGTACTTACTGAAGACTCGCGAGCATCTGTTCAACGTGATCAAGGCATGAGGATGTCGACGAGTCTTGGTCCCCTACTCCGGAAGCACCTCCGGCGACCTCCTTAATCACATTGGTGGGGGCCACTTCATCGCCAGACGACCGCGTGATCATCTTTCCCTTGGGTGCCATGGAGAAAAGCTTTTTCATTCGATTCCCAAAGACGGCGCCAAACTGTTGCTGCTAGAGCAAGTGGGTTTGACCTGTGCCGAACGGAAGTTGACCCAGGGGACAAAAGATGTCACACCGATGTCCTTCCGATGAGCGCCGACCTGCAAAGACCACCGAGAGGCCTCGGTGGGTAAACACTCCGACGATCAAGTTAGACTAGCTTCACCAGAGTAGAGGGCTTCTTGAGTGTAAAGAGTCACATACCTCTCTAAGGTGGATTACCTTTACCTTTTATAGGGGGTCGCTTGTGATGGGTTCGCGGGAGCCACTTATGGACATGTCCGTAATCTCCTCCCTTAACCTCGCGATTCGGAGTTCCGCATGGCAAGTGTGCCCGAAACGGGCCCAGATTCTGCAGACCAGCTGTCGCCAGGGTGGCAAGCGACCATGATCCCAGACCTTACCGTTAGCGAGAGTTTTCTTTATAAGCGTGCGCAGTCATTGGCGTTCACATAGCCGAAACTCTCGGATCTCGGTGCCCATGATGGGTCAGACAGCCAATATAACCAAGTCCTCCTTGTGAGGGAAGGTCCAGATAAGCTGACCGAGGAGAACCAAGGTTGATATGTCGTCGGATTGTCGTCAGGTCGGCTGGTAACGTCCAGCATCAACATCCACATCAAATAAGTCACGTCCCAAAGCACGACAACGGATGAATTTGATTGAAGCGTTGAGATGTGAATAGTCGGCAAATAAGCCTTTAGTGAGCAATCACACATAACACAACTAATTGTGCTCATAATAAAACTCAAACTCTTTATTTCATTTAAAAATGGGAACTAGTACAAATTCCAACTCAAATCAAACTACAAGACTAATTCTCAAATAAAGGGAAAATTACATACTATCCTCACTCCTACTACAAATCTCTAGTACTCTCATTCTCAGACTATAACACTAAGACACTAAGATATTAAGACTTCAATACTAAGTCTAGAGAGCACTCTTCACTCTTGTTCATCCCAGTATAGTCTTGGTTCTCTACATCTTCCATATCCTGTTCACCTGAAAGGTTGGAAAGTAGGTAATGAGCACACTCGCCCAGTAGTATTTACATCTTCCGGCAATGATATAAGTGGTTAACAGTTTAAAAGCTAGAAGGTATGAACATGCTATGTACAATGCAACTAAAACGACGGTAGTAACACGTGTGCAATGTATCATGCAAGATTGTGAGATCAAGAGATGTAATAATCAATCTAGCTAGAAAGTTGTATTCAATATCTCAAGATAGAGTGAATAATGATATAGCAAGATGGTAACTTCATGAACAAGAGCAAGATAGCATGTAATAAGATGGCCATTTCACTAACAAGCATTTTGAGTAACCCACTTGGAGCACCCCACAAGAATATCATACAGGATCTACTGGTGTCTCATGCAAGTACGTCTTTCAACCACTTGGGTTAAGAACCAGCACACAGTAGTAGGTAACAAGCAAGTAAGTTTATCACGTGTAACAAGTACGTGCCATTCCAAGCACCAATCATGATTCTGCACCACGCCAGACACACAACTTTGTTAGGGGATCAACCTAACAATCAACTCATGGGGTAACGAACATCTTTGGGAAAACTGGGCAATCAAGACCTTGGGGTAAACAAGACTTTATCAGGGGAGAATCTGAAAATTACACCCATAGGTAATAGGACTTTGCTAGAATCTCCAGAACCAGGTATGGGCCCTCAGTCAGGTTCGTATTGCGCAATACTGGCATGTGTCCCAATGAGCCCGTCGACTCATGGGCGACAAGAACGAGTTTTGAGTCCATGACTCCAATATCATTATTGTAGTTCAAGAACGTATCACAAGAAGGCAATGTGTGTCAATAAGGATAGACTGGTCGAGAAAGTTCAGGACTATCATGTCAATAGTAATGATTATCGAGAGTGTCATGTCAATAATGATATAGAGTTTAAGGGTATGTTGGGAATATCGAGTCAAGAGTTCAATCTGAAAGCATAACGACACATTTACATAGATTCTATCTTTAATAACTTGTTTTCATGTGTTATACTCGATCACTCCGAGAAAGTCAAGATGAGGAGAGTAAGATCTCGTCAAGAATGCCGAGAGAGAAGAGATACATGCACACTAACTTCCGAGTACTTTATTGGTACAACCTGCTTGTCGGCCATGTGGGAATCCATGGTTAGAGAAGACTTATGAAGGCCTTGGTCAAGGGGTCACTAGTCTTGTAGAAGGAATATCCGATGAAGAGTTCACCACAAGCCAAGAAGGGGCTTTCCTATCGTGCTAGAGTGTATGCGCATGCCGCGTGTGAGAATCGCTACAGTGCGTGTGTGAATCTGATTATGGAAACTCTAGTTATAAAAACTCTGTTTATGGAAACTTCATTTTTGGAAACTCTATATATGGCAAGTATCATGAGTACTAAAACATGCATGACCAACTTTAGCAAGTAACTATGCGTTTTTAGCAAGTTTGATAACAAGGCAGGAAGTAGATAATCGGTAAGTAGGGAATATGATCATGAACTTAAGATCACTTAAAATTCATGTAAACATGTTTTAAATCACTATATGGGTTGATATATGCGTGATATCAGTAACTAACTTCGTACAGGAGAAGACGGGGCATGAAAATGACACCAAACGGGCTAAACAGAGCTGATCTGCCCAGGGGTGCTTTATAAGGGGTTTTCCCTAGTTCGATTCAAACTAGGTTTGACACCTGTGGGTTTGAAAAATCATAACAAATGCTAGGGTGATCCAAATCAGGTGAAACTACCTTTGTTAGTTAGAGTACTTCCAATACTTTGTACAATGACAAATAATCGAGAAACAAAGGTCGTTTGCTTGGGTAATTAGACATATTTTGACTGTCTACATGAATCTGACACAGTGATCATGTTTGGGCTAATACTCTCAGTACGGTCAACAAAATTTGGGAAACCAGTTTCAAATGAAAGTAGACTCATAGGGTAACAAGTTCTATGTTGAATACGTGGTCTAAAAATGACTTCACAGAGAGGTATGGAACTCATAAGACAAGTCAAGGTTAAATCACGATAGTACAACGTCAAGATCATGAAAGATTTAATTCGTGAAACTCTCAAGATAAAATTGGGGAAAATAGTAAGAACATAATCTATACATATGGATGCAAGCATGGACGAACTTAATTAGAGTTTGTCATGGAGATGACCTACTTTGGAGTTGAATAAGATTCGCTCTCCAGAAAGACCTAGTTCTGACCACCTGAAGGAAAACGCCTAATACTCACGACCTACTGGATAAAAATTGGGAAAAATTGGAAAAAATAAGGGAAAATGAAAGTAGATTTAAAGAGATTTCCGGTAGTATATTCCATGTTCAGTTTGAGCCCGAGATCACCTACCTTTGATCGATGTTAAGAAGTGACTTCTGCAGGTCGATGAAGAGAAGTAGCTGGGGAAGAGAGCTCTGGTTGGGGGTGATCTCCACCTCCTATGGTGTCCAAGCTCTGCTCCACACGACCCCAGCCTTAGTAAACTCGTCCCCAAGGGTTTTAAGAAGAGTATTTAAGTGGTTATGGTTGTTTAGTAGCCCTATTGTGTCTAGGAAAGGGAAATTCCGAGTTTTGGTTAGACCCATTCTAAGTTTGAGGACGCCCATCCAATTAGAGTGGAATGGCCATTAGGAAACCTCCTAATATGGTTAGGCATGAATTTGGATTGCTGAGTATGACTAATTGCCTTTGGATTTGCCCTAATTACCCCTTTCTATTTTCTACTCAATTTGGGTTACGAATTTACATGGTATTTTCTTACTTGATTTTATTCATGGACCAAAAATTTCCCATTAGTCCAAATCCGATAATGGACTATCAATCCATGTTGTTTAAAGCCTACCCATCATTTTTAATTTAGTTTATGATCACATTTTATACACATGATAATGGATTTTCGACTTATTCCCTAATTACGATAATTAGTCACAATAACTCTTAAACCTAGCCCAAATGATTTTTATTGACCCAAATTTCTTAATGGGTCATTAGAGGATATTATTTTAAGTCTATCTATGATTTTTATTTAATTTTCTGGCTCATATAAGTATGTGTGATAATGATTTTTCAACTTATTTATGAATTATGATAATAAATTGCAAAACACTTTAAACATGGCTAATCAGGTTTTGTTTCATTCGAATCTCTTTGTGAGTCATTTAAAAGTATTATTTAGAGTTAAACTATGATTTTTATGGAATTTTTCCATGTGATTTCATCTCCGTTATGTTGGTACGTATGTTTTTACTAATTTGGGAATGTTAAATTATTATTTTTAAATTATTTCTAATTTTTTAATTAATAAAATTTTTGGGGTGCCACAAAATACCACTCCAGTTATAGGAACACCAATCAAATTTTCTTGATATGCTTCAACAATGTCATCATCGGGCACTTCATCCTACATGTTATAATAGTCTCGAGGCTGCGCTCTGACTGGAATGATCCATCATGTTCTTCTATTATCGTTCATATAAAAAACATGCTCTACTTGTTGGGCAAGTGCATATGACTCATTTGTCCTCAATTTCTGACTTGTGTTCAGGATGATGATCTCATATTTATCAACTTAGAATCTTTTGCCTTCACGATAAACATCTCACTAGTCACACTCAAATAATATAACACATCTATTATGGTGAAAACATATTTGCACAACATCCTTACGATGTTCATAATAGCCATCACATTTATTATTAAGATCTGCAATCACAACAACAACACATAGTTGAGTTTGCTTTGTATAATCTGCAGTTCTTATACGAAACCTAAATTCATTTGCAACATAGCCTGAATGTGAATAAGTAATATTTGATGGTGTTTGTGACAAAACTTGGATATCTTGAGTACATCGAGGATCATTTGCATCTTTTAATTCTTGAGCATAACTTCAAAACCATTTTCTAAAATCTTTCTAAATTCTTCTTCAAGTTTCTAGACTTTGTCTGTGTTCAGCCAAAAAAAGATCAATCTCCTCTATCTATTTCAAAATATACATGTGCGCCATATGCACTTCTTCCTCAGATAACGCATGATTTTCAACTTTACCCTTCAAAAAACGTCCTGGGGTATTGAAGATTGACAAGGAATCAACATCGACACTATGACTAGGTGCGCCATCATAATTTCTTTTGTATGATTAAACCGAGTGACCATGTTAGGCAAGTACATAGAACAAAATGAAATAGTCTCCTCTAGAAGGTAGCCTTCTACAATTGAACCTTCTGATCGTACTTTATTGTGCACATAATCTTTCAATTTCTTCAGGTATCGTTCTATAGGATACATCCACCGATATTGAATCAAAACAACAATTCTGGCTTCATATGTCAAATGCGATATCAAATGAATCATGATAATGAAAAATGACAGCGGAAAATTTTGTTCTAACTTATATAGTGTTACTGCTATATCACTTTCTAACTTAAACAAATGATCAGACCACAGAACTTTGGAACATATATCTTTAAAGTACATACTCAACTCGGTAATTGGTTCAGTCACATCTGCATAAACAATGTTGCGAAATGCCAAAGGTAGCAACACCTGCATATAAACATGAGAGTCGTGACTCTTCAACCCTATGAGTTTCTCATGTGTAAAGTCCACACACTTTGACAAACTAGATGAATATCCATCTGGGACTTGAATATTTCTTAGAAATTCACAAATTTGTAACCATTGTGTTCTGTTCAATGTAAAAATCATTGCACGTGGTTTTCCTTCTTGATCTTTTGACACATGAAGTTGCCGACGTATCCCCTAGTCTTCTATGTCCATTCATGCCTTAATTGTGTCCTTACTGTAACTAAATCCAAGGAGATTTAAAGTACCCAATAGATTGTCGCATACATTTTTTTTTATGCATTACATCTAAATTATGATGGAGAAGCAGATTCTGCTAGTATGGTAACTCTCTACAAAAAATACTCTATTTTTTCCCATCCTTTTAGTTTATCAATATCTTTCTTAAATGTCTTCTCAAACCTTGTAATAGGCACGTTCTGTTGGTGTTGTTCCCACAATTCACAGCCATTCAAAATTTTGGAGTTTTTCCAACTTCGACTCTGCCATCAAATATATACTTATATGTGCTTTTCCTCCATCTATAATATACTGGCAAAAAATGATGATGCCTGAGATAACAAAATTTTTGATAATTTTTAAGTCTTCTTGAATGTGTACTGTAGTTACATGTCAGACATGCATATGTTCGTTTGGTGCTTCACCCTCATAGATTAGCATATACAGGAAGTCACTGAGCGTCCAGAGGAGAGCAGCTCACATGGTGAAGTTTTGTTTCTTTGCTGCATCATATGTTTGCACACCATTATATCATAAATCCTTCAACTCATCTATAAATGGTTGTAAGTACACATCAATGTCATTTCTGGACTCTTTAGGACCAGGAATGAGTAAGGACATATGTTTGTTTCATACACATCCACAGTAGTAAGTTGTAGACAAATATAACCATAGGCTATATACTGTACCTACTACTCATGTTTGCAAATAGATTAAACCCATCACTTTCCAAACCGAGTCTTACATTGTGGGTTCAATAGTAAAGTCTGGATAGACATTATCACAATGCGTCCATGCCTCAGAATCAGCAGGATGCCTGTAAGACCCTCGAATTTCCGTCGTATTTTTCGTATTTATGTGTGTATATTGTGTTGAGTATGTATGTACGTATTTTACGTGGATGTTTAAAATAGTATAAATACGTGTGCATGTGTTTATATTGAACGTAACTAATGTACTCATTGCATGATGGTAGTGTGGATACGATACTATATGTACATTGCATGTGTATATGCCCGGTATGCATGGTTTCTGCATAAATTAGGGTTCTGGCCGAAGGCCCTATTGGCGTCAATCCCCAGGCCGTTGAGGTGGTGTCAGCGTCCAGCCCTGGACGCCAACACTAGATCCGGCGTCCAGCGATCTGGACGCCAACCTCTCTGACCTGCATGCGCAGCAGAGCTGCTATCTTCTGAAGCAAGGCATGGCAACCATTGGGGGGATGTCCCCCAACGGCTCCAAGCCTGTCTAATCAGTATGGTGAGTGGGTGAGGGCCTCTCCTACACCCTGAACCCGAGATGGTCCCTCCCCACTTCTCCCTTCACCTTGTGAGAGGAGGAAAAGAAGAGAGAAAACCCTAGAGAGCATTCTGTGAGAAAAAAAAACCCCAGTTTGAACCCCTAAAATCCGACCCTTGGAAGCTGGTTTTGGAGATCTTCTGCATCAAGGAGGGAGCTGAAGCAAAGGGGAAGGCCTCCCCATCATCTCCTCGGCGTGGAGATCACCCAGGAGCTCGGAGGAAGGCGTTCTTGGAGGTGCTTCTGCAACTTCTTGGGACTGCCCAAGGAGGTCTTCTTCGAGCCACAGATCTCTTGGAGGATTTTTAAAGAGGCAAGTGACCTATCTATGGTATCCCCGTATGAGTCTAGGAGGTTTTTATAATTTTTATGGAATTCCCTCGAGTCCTAGACCCTCCATTTCACCCAAATTTCAGAGCTCGGGTCTGTGTTTCTGCACAGACCTGAGTAAACGGCAAGGTCCCTGGACGCCTAGGATGAGCTTGGCGTCCATCGACCGTGCCGCTGACTCTGAGTCAGCGGCCAGAGACTACCGCCTAGTTCTTCAGGACAGAACAGTGAGCTGTTCTGTCCCTCTTATACATTTAATTCCGGTATGTTTATACGTTGAGGATATATGGTATTCCTATAAGCTATGTATATGGTACATTGTGGTTGTGGATGTATGTGAGTTGTGTGGGTGAATGTGGCTAATGATGTCTTGTAAGCATGTGAGAATAACTTGTAGATCATCTTGCAAAACCCATGATTCATGATTTAGATTAATGTGAATGCCTTGATTTCGGTCTATTCATGAAGAGTTGTGGGACATGTATGTGTGTTCTGAAATTTTGGAATTTATACATGCTTGTGAAATTACTAATAAGTCGGTTCGGTAATATGAAAGCATGTAAAAATGGTTGTGGTAAACGATTTATAGATGTATGAATTAGGAAATGTTGTACTCTAAATTCATGTGTATACACTGGTAGTTTATGTTTAAACAGCAAGTGGTAAGTTACATGATGTGTGAATTCCATGTTGATGAAAAATGTGAATAACATGCTAATTAGGTGTTTGATTTTCTGTAAATCCTATTTAGCTCAGAAAATTCTGAAAAATTGAGGGTATGATCATGAGCCCGAAAACAGCCTGTGGTTAAATTTTCAGACCATTTGGACCCGTAAATAGAGAGTTATGAGTTTTCATGTGAATGTGAATAATTCGCACATATGATCGCAATGTGACTAGATTTTTGTTTAAATCAGCATGATTTGGATGTTACTGTGTGTTAAAGCCTGAAACTCTGTAGTACCATGTTAGTAAAACAGAGGAGTTCATGTGAGTGAGGAAGTGAATGTGATGGGAAGTGTAAAGTGTAAAAACCATGTGTAAAACGCTAATTGTGTAAAAGTGTAAATTGTGCCAATGTGATACTGCTTCCGAGAAGGCAGTGGAACTGTATCAAGGAAAAGTCCCCCTGAGAAAGTTCATTGTGTTAAGTGACCCTAAGGGCATTAGGGGGAAATCCTGGAGGTGGACAAGTACCACTGGTTAGGGTGGAGACTTGTTCTCCCGGTCTGCGCAGTCCAAGAGTCACCATTGCATTGCCTAGATGGTGCCTATGTGTTATGTGATGTGAATGTGTCTTCTTTGGTGGTTTGGACTATGTGTCACGGCACCTAAATTGTGTAAATATGTGTAAAGTGTAATGTGTAAAGTGTATGTGACATGTGTAATGTGTAAGTGACATGGGATGTATATGTGTAAAGTGTAACCATGTGAAAAGAGGAAATGTGTAAAAAGGGAATGTGAAATTCTAGATGTGTAAATGTGTAATGAAACCATGTGAGACTAAATCTGAAACCAAGTAAATTCTGAAAATGCATGTTATTATTCTCATGTTATGTATGCAAAAGTGCGTAGAATCCATGTTAGAGACAACTAATGAACATGTGTGTGAAAAGAGCATGATGGATTGTTCACATGCGATGTTTAAGCAACATTGTAGATCTCATGTGTAGGTTTATAGTCATTGAACCATGTAAAAATCAGCAACCTAAGGCATGTTGAAAAGTTTGGTACGTACTTAAGAACTTGTGGAATCCATGCTAATTACGTTCCCGTTCATGTATGTCAATTGTTCATGTGAATAGTTCTCACGTTTTGATCAAAGTCTCATGAGTAAATTGAATAGAGATCATGTGATAGGTGGGTTTCATCTTAAAAATCTGAAAGCATGCCTTATGTATAAAACTGTAGAACCTTCATGATAGGTTGAAAACTTGCGTTGACTAGCATGCTTGTGTGTGAAATCTGTAAATGTGCATGTAGAAACCACTAGGACTTGTACGTGAATATCATATATAGTGTTGCTTGCTGAGTCTTTAAGACTCACTCTTGCTTCGGCGTACAGGTTCAGACGGTGACGAGACCTTCGTGGAGGAGACAGTGGAGATAGACTCCGAGCGCGGAGTTTAGCTTGAGGAGTTGTGCATCCCTTTTGTTGTAATCTTCATAGTATGTACTTGAAACATTATATTAGAATTATCATGAAGAAAATGTAATATGTGGACATTGGACATTTTGTATTTTATTTCAGCATTTAAATTATGAGAACTTTAATTCTTCTTTGCAAATTGTAAACTGCATGTATGTCTAATCTGGATGATGAATGAATGGAGATAGTTCTCTTTTACTTCCGCTACTCTGTTATGTATATTCGCGTGTATCTCAACTGTTTGTATCGTTGGATAAATGTCCCACTGTGGCAGCACACTCGTTATATCGACGTGGGTCGGTGTGACCGTACCGGTGTAACGAGGGCCGTCACAATGCCTCATCTCCCTATTTTCTTGCAAAGTTCGACCATCTTTATGCCATGTCATCCACTTAGCTACCATAGAAGACATAAACATTCTTTACAATCTATCTTTCATAGGAAAATAACGCATTATTAGGTACTCGCTTACGTGTAGAAGATTCATTTGTAAGATTGACTCTTTCTTTATTTCTCGGTGTATGACATTGTGAACAATCATCTTTATCTTCATTTTCCTTCCAAAACAATAGACAATCATTCTCACATGCATCTATCTTCACATGACTTAACCCCAAATCTCTAACTGCCTTCTTAGCTTCATACCATGATTTAAGGACATAGGATCCTTCTAGTAATATTTCACTCAAAAGATCAATGGACATACCCACACAATTGCTTGTCACTTGATTCATTGTCTTAATGTGTAGCAATTTTAAAAGTAATGTCAATCTACCCATTTTCTAGCAATCAGGATACAAAGGCGTTTTCGCATCATCTAATAGTTTATAAAATTTATTCGCCTTTGCATTTGGTTCATCTTCATCACAACAAACAACCATATGATCATGTAACATCTGAACTATATTATCAACTATCATCTGCTATTCTTGCTCATTGACCTCCTCTGATGATATGTCACCAATGGTGTAAGGTCTCGGGTCTTTAGTGGATCCTTATTGGGTCTGTAGTGGTTCTGTGTGGTCGACGACAAACCATTGTCGTTGACTTGGGTTGACGGCCAGGGCTTGCCGTTGAGTCAGAGTCAGCGTCCAGCGATGTGGACGTCTGATGTTGAACTCAACGACATGGGATCTGGACGTTAGTCTGTTGGCGGTTCAGTAGGCGACCAGTGATGTTGACGTCGACTAACCAGTCCTGTTGAAATAGGGCCCCGAGAGCAGAACTCATTTTCTCCTTTCCTCTCCTTCCCTCCACCTTTGCTTTTCTTGATTTCCGCAGCTTCTGTTGGGTGATTTGAGCTCGTGGGAAGCCCCTGGATCGTGTGGCGTTGCTTGATCGGGCGGGGAACGCGAGATTTTGGTGTGATTCGCGCGGAGTCTTCGAGGGAACCCGGCGCGATTAGTGGCTGTTTGGGGATTCTTAAGGCTTTCTGAGGTAGGGACTTAACCCCTATAACCTTCCCCAGCAAACCAGCATGTCCAATTAAGTGAATTGGTGTGCAAATCATGGTTTAGGGTTTGGGTTATATCATGCCGGGATTTTGGGTGTTAGAATGTTTGTTTCTGATGTTATGGTAGTGTGGATTGATGAGAGGATGTGTTTCCCTCCATCAGTCGGAATGTTATTGAGTTTTGCTGCCCATTTGAACTGATTCGGTTCAGTTCTGGGTTTAGGGGACTGAAGATATCAACGTCCACATCTGTTGACGTTGAGATATTCAGGGGTGATTTAAACGACAAGGTCGATTGCCGTTTAATCAGGATAAACGACATGGTGAGTGCCGTTTACCTCATATTGGCGGCAATCGATGTGGCCGTTAATCTCCTGTTTCCCAACAGACTTGAGTTGTGTGATTAGAGGTGATTGACATGTGATGTCCGCCCTAATAGCACAAGTGGGACAGGCTTAGAGTGTGACTCCACCTGTGCATTTGAGTAGTTGTTGTGACTCGAGGTGTTTACTTACTGTACGGAGTTTCAGACGTTGAGTGTGTTCCGTCTGTTGTACGCGCGTTGCGTTACCGTGTACCCATTTCTGTTGTGTTACCTAGGCGTGGGTGCGACTCCGTCTAGACGACTAGCGTGTGGTTGTCCTCCGCTAGTGAGCCAGGACGCCGAGTGCGACTCTGTCCTGTGCGTACTCCTTGTGGTGGTTTTGAGCCGGTCTCCGTGGAGCCCCTTCTCTACCGCTAGGGTCAAGCGTAGGGGAAAAACCGGTCGTGGACCAGACGCGAGAGAGAGCGTCTGTAGTGTGCACACGTGGCTGGGGTTGAGAGCCTCTGTGGTGACGGGACGCCGAGCCACAGACCCTAGCTGAGTCCTACTTGCTGTGTGTGTGAGTGTGTTACTGAGCCGCGTGGTTTACAGTTTGTGTTGTGGTGCGACGTGTACTTACTTTCAGTTTTTACTTTCCGCACTTTAGTTCAGTTGCCGGTGGGGTTACTTTTCCTACTGGGTCTCTTTTCTTGAGACTCACTCCCTTCCCTTTCAGGTGGGTCTTCGTCGACTCCCGTTCCAGGCGAGTCTAGCCACTCCGGTGTTGGTGCTCCTTAGCTGCAGTGAGTAGTACCTTTTTGTTGTACTTCTGTACTCTGTACTTTGCTCAGACTCTGAGGTTGTATATGATATGTTCATATAGTGGAATTTTACAGCTTTACATGGTGTGTATCTTCTTACATATAGTCTCCTCGGACTTCACTTCCTACCCTTCCGAGCTTGTCTCGTGGGTTAGCGGGTCAGAATTCGGGTTACTGGTTGTTACTGGTAATGCGGATTCTGGGTCGTTACAAATGGATTCCTCTCCATGGCACACCCAATTTGTATAATGAAGCCATATCCCATCACATATCAAATGAGTTTTCACTTCATACCGAGTAAACTTCAATCTATTACGACACTTTTTACAGAGACATTGTATCAACTACCCATATCTCATGCCTGAAACTCCTCCTATCTTCATGAAAAACAAAGTCCAATAGTTCTTTGACTCCTTTCTCATACCTAGAATTCAAACGATACGTAACTTGCATCCAACTCTTATCGACTCCAACCGTTTAAAAATAATCTAGAATTAAGAAGTAAAAGAAAAAAAATATCAGATATGAATTAAGTCACATCATATGTACAAACTTAATTATACAATGACATAATTAGGTATGAACGTATAATTCAAAGAAAATTCGTCAGTATCTCCCCTACACTGGGAGAAAATTCTCATTTTCATAACTGTCTATATTCACACATTCCTACAAAGAAAAGGGGGGGGGGGGGTACCTACATGAAATCTTGCCCATCTATGGATATTTGATCATCTGATGTTCTTATTATATGTGTTTTTAGATTTTTCTTAAAATTTGAGCAGCATCTCTCCACACTTCTCCAATATACCACCATTATTTAATAATTTTAACTATGCTCAGAAAATCACTAGCATAGCATACAAGTGATAAGAAGGGTAGTTAAAATTAGCAGGTATATTAGAGAAGAGTGAGGAGGTACTATAAAATTTAAGACAATCTGAAAACACATATAATAAAGAACATCAGATGATCAAATACCCACAGACTGTCCAATTTGGATAATTGAAGACTGTATGCTCGAGATATGGCATTACTATCAAAAGACAGTAACAACATATATCGTAACAAAAGTCTTGAACGAGCATAAAAAAAAAGGTCCACTCATTCTCACATCCATATGTTTCATCCAATGCTTACAACCTGTATTAAAATACATTCACATCCTGCAAAAAATATATTCACTCCCCACACATCTTGCAATAAAAATCCATTCACACATCCACACATCTTGCAAAAAATACATTCACACATCCACACATAATATAAAGTTGAGCCACCGTCCAGGTTCGCTGGATTAACTAAAGATTAGCCACCACCCTTGCTCATTGGATCTTACTTGAACAAAGAGACTCAAAAAATGAAAGCAACCAGATGGATCTCTACACATGTTTAGAACAAAATCTGTCATCATATTTTACAATATATATATATATATATATATTAATAAGATATGGGTAAATCAAGACAATTTATTCAGTACATTACACAGCATGACAAGAATATTAGCAATTACGAAATGTAAGAACAAGATGAAATTAGCATTTCACTATAAAGTGGCTTATCAAAAGTGAGATTAGGGTGTCATGTAGTTAGGAACAATCTAGTATAACTATTGATACAAGACATTTATTGAGGCAACATGAACACACCAAAAAAGGGGGAAAAAACAGAAGGAACGTCCAAACAACCAGGAACAACTTGCAACACTCAGAAATTATACTTATTCTTGCAGCAACGGTGTCAATCACTCGAGAGACAGAAGAAGGTTAGAGTTTGCAACCATCATAGGTAACGAAGGGTATGTGTTAAATCTTGCACCATTCCTCTTCTCATTTCTTTTCGAGCCTTTGGATGAATTCCTCAGAAATACCTATTAGTTGCAACTTCTGTAGTGTGATTATGTGTTGTAACCCCTCTGGAAGAGTCTTCAAGTTAGGACAATCATCAATGGTTAAACATTTTAGATAGGCATGGCTCCATTTGTCTACGGTGCATTGCTCCAATTCCTCTAGGTTCCATAAGAGTAGCTCCTCCAATTTTGTGATTTGTGAAGAGAAGACCATCACCTTTCCAGAGTATACATTTTCAAATAATTGGAGGATCTTGAGGTTTGGGATGCTTTGCAACGATGCCTATCCCTCTTGCTCATATAATATGCTAGAAATACCCAATGTCAATGGAATGAGGGATGTTGGGAATTGGAGGCTCTGATCCTGTTGTGGGTTCAACTGCTATTGTGACTGTGATTTCCTCCCAGCCAGAGTAGCTTCACATATGAAAGACAGACAAATTGAACAACTTATCATTTGCACATGCTGGAAGCTGGTGATGGCTAATTCATCCAGGACATTACAATTTACCAAGGTTGCTAACACAAATTTAGCAACCATCGTATCAGTATGGAAGTCCAATTTTAGCTTGTTAAGAGTCTCATTTTCTTCAAGCACTTGGGGAGCATTGTGTCATGTTTTGCTAATATGCCTCCTATTTTTAAAACTCGAAGATTGGTGAACTCACCAAGGCACCTTCCCACCTAGCTGTCGGCCATTATTGTCCCCAATGTCTGTAAATTGGCCATGCAATTAACATTCTTTCCACTTGTCTTTTTCAAATACAATCTTTGAGCATATATGTACTTCAGTATATCAATTTTCAAAATAGTATCCGGCAACAAAAAACAATGACGTGCCCGCAGAGTGTGTAGGTTATGTACCCACGGAGTCTGTAGGTTGCACAAGATGCCTATGGATGGTGGAAGTGTTTCTATATCCATACCCTCCAATCCTAGGAACCTTAGGTGAACCAAGAGTCCTATTTTCTTCGGCATCCTTATAATATCAGACCCCTCTATATTAAACACCCACAACAACTTTAGATCATTAATAGGAAAAGGTAGCTGGAATGAGTACCAGAACATGAAACGCACCAAGCCTAGCAAAAATTTGTAAAATTGTTTTCATGATATTTACAAATCTTCCAATCTTCCTCTGGTCTCTCAAGACTTTACTCTAAAAAATAAACCTATTTCAGACCCTTCAAATGTCATTATTAGTCAAATCCCTTCCAGTGAGGAGCTTGAAAAAATTTTTTCTCTCTTTCCCCTAGAAATCTCCTAGTCCAGATGGCCTCACTGCTCAGTTCCTTCAAAAACATTGGGATATTGTAAATGCAGTCAAATACCACAGCACCCCCAATTGACAGACACACTCAAACCCACCCTCCCTCTCACTAGTGGAGTAGAGGGGTTGGCCCCAAATTGATCAAACCCCCCCCCCCCCCTCACACCCACAGAGTGCAAGAAAGAGGGAGCGGCCAAGAGAGGGAGGCAGACAAGGTGATCTAGGGAGGGGGCAAGAAAGAAGGGGAGGCAGAGCAGGGAAAGCTAGATCGAGAGAGGGGGGGTGATCTTCGGCGACGGCATCTCCTGGCATTGTCTCCAAGTGGCATCTCTGGCAGCTCTCCAGCAGGGGGCGACGACATCTCTAGCAGTGGACGGGAGCGTCGACGGAGGAGGAGGGAATGAGGAAAAGGATGGCGGGCTAGAAATATTAGGGAATATATGTAGACGACTATTTAAAGTTCTCTACATATATTCGATATATGTAGATTGTCACGTCCTAATAAAAGTCTATTTATCGAAAATGACAGAAATCGGGCATAAGAAATAGAACTAGTATTTATTCATTCAATAATAATATTGCAGAAGTGTTTTACATAATACTTCTCATTATAGTCTATATGAGGAGTAGAAAAGAGAAAACCTTTTTCTATTACATTCTATATTCACAATACTAAAGAAAAGTAACATGGTTGGCTTCTGGTTGACAGACAATCCACTCAGCACGCACTTTCCCCTTAAGCAACATCCTCATCTTAGTCACCTAAAATGGTAGGAATATGTGAGCTAACTAGCCCAATATGATTCAACTCCTCTAATCAATAAGGACTAAGGTATACAAAAATCAAGATAAGTGACCTGACTGTTATCAATACTGAATGTCAAAGGCATGTCAAATAGACAATAAATGTGAAACAGAAATACTGGATACAAGTACATGGTCAGGAACTCATGATAATATTCATGTTTTGATTCAAATACACATTTACAAATGTAAAGATAATATGATGACTAATCAAGCTTGTATCGATGCAATGCCAAACATCCTTGGATCCTTTATCATTCTGTACGGCCTGTAAACGAATTCGGGTGCTCCTCCCAGGACTGGACTAGCCCTATTTGCACATGCATATATATCGTGTAAGTCCAGGGACCCAATAATTGTCATCACCAGTCATTCATAAACAATTGGGGTACTCAAGTACTCAAACTCTCATGTAATCAAAGAATATGAATTAAGGTTATTGAACACAAGAAGATGTAACCAACTAGATTCTACCTGTACTTGGGGACTTCAAGGATAATTCAAAGTAGGAAGAGGAAAACAATTGGATGATTTCTTTAGTGATATGTTGGTAAAACCCAAGAGAATGAATGTGGTATCTTGCTAGGCTAATATCATGATGTATCAACAAGATATTGAGCAAAGAAAGGTGCTAAAAAACTGGGCAAAACAGCACGGGCTGTCGACAGGTGTAGGCTTCAAGAACCAGATTTCTGGAGCGTGGACAGTACTTGTTGATAGGCCAGGTCTGGTTGTCGAAAGGACAAACCCATCTGTCGACAGATGGAAGCCATCTGTCGAAAGCTACTGGTTTTCCAGAAGCTTTGGGTTCTGAAAGCTTGGGGTCTGTCGACAGGTGATCCCATCTGTCGACAGCCGCAAGATCAACCTCCAGAAATGGATTTGCAGACACTCTAAAGACCTTATCAATGGAACCTATGGATCCAACATGAACCACAACAACTAGAAAGACTTATCTACAACTCCGGATACCACTTTACATGGAGTATAAAATTAAAGCATGAGGAGAACACAATCTAAACATGGTGAACTTGACACTTAGAACAACAAGGTACTGGGAGAACATCTCCTCCAAACAACGGTTACTTGCACTCAATAAGAAGACTTCTTCAAAAACACATGATGAACTCACAGTTCTAAAGGTATTGATGGAATCAAAACAAAGGTTTAAGGATTCAAACACCTAAACAGGAGGCTCTATAGCATGTTTAAAGGATAAGAATGAGAAAGGAGGAAAGGAATCCTACCTGACTTCAAAAAGATGAAGACCTTCACTTCGAAGAGCCCACAACTAGCAGGAGAAAGAAGATGTTAAGGTTGCCTCCGTAGAAGACCACCAGCAGTTACAGCTTGTAGCACCTCCAGCAAGAGCAGAAGAAGCAGTAGCTCTATCAGCAACCACGATAGCTCCAGCAGCAACTCACCCACACAAGGGTGTAAGCACAACAACAGCAGGAGCAGAAGAAGGATGCAGGAATAAGAACTAAGAGCATGCAATAGCTAACGCTGGAAAGGTGCGCACGATGGGTGTTGGGGGGGTTTTATAACCCTCCAAGCATCTCATGCACGATGGCACGTCGGCCATCGATGTGTCGCAGTAAAAATCATTTGGTTTTTACTGCAACACGTTGCCCATGCAAGCCTCCCAATGCTTACACATAGGTAAAAACATGTAGGGTTTTTAACCCTAAATGACATGAGCTTATGTTGCCCACATAACGTAAGCAAGCAAAAATCCAAAAAATTGTTACCGTAAATGGGCAATAAATCAGCTGACCCAAATAACCTTGAGTTTGTGTGTCCAATTAGTGTCTAACCATGTTAAAATTTCAACCATAAGCTAATGAAAATGTTTTACAAATTATGGTGATTTTAGTTTAATTTTTAGAATTTATTTTTCATCCAGCAAAAATTACCCGAAAAATAGTTGCGTTGGCTTAATCTCGAAATCGGCACGTTAATAATTCTGAATATTTACATTTCTGATATGAGCACATTTTTCGGAAAAGTATGGTGTTCACAGATTTTATTTTCGTTACAGAATTCCGGTGTCGCCTTGTCGGAGCGTACACCTCTGAATACGACACTTGAAATAGCATTTATTGTCACAAATAAATCCTAAATTAAGGTTAATTACATTTATGATAATAATTATGTTTAATCATCAAATTATTCATATTTTTCTAGTAAATAAATTTTTGAGGTGTTACATAGATGGCTTAAGTTACGCTGTCTACATATCAACTATATGTAGACGGCTACAATAAAGCCGTGTACATAAGTTACATAGACGGCTTCTAACCGTCTACATATATTTGATATGTAGACGGCTATCTTCAGTCATCTATATATTTACATATGTAGACGGTTGTAATTAGCCATCTATAAATATTATTGTGTAGACGGCTACGATTTACAGCCGCCAACATATCCTCTATTTCTTGTATATATATATATATATATATATATATATATATATATCTCTCTTAATTAAACATCATTTAAAACTCTTAGATGTGTTGGATGTGGGGGGGAAAAAGTAAAAAAAAAAAGGGGGGGAGGGCAAGAGTCATGGCACGGTAAGGGTCGAACATATCACCATAGTACGTGACGGTACGGTCAACCCTACGTCCTACACAATATATATATATATATATATTATATAGAGAGAGAGAGAGAGAGAGAGAGAGAGAGGGCAAAGATTGCAAGTGCGATTTTTTTTTAAGGAAAAAAGTATGAGCAATTTGGTACCCAGAATTTCAGATTCAAGAAATTTGGTTCTAACCCTACATATTTTATTTGTAGGCACATATCTTATCTTTAAATACTTTAGCCCTACAATTCGTCCATATAATTTATTACACCTTTTAAATTCTGATACCTATTTATAAACCTTAATTTTATATTGTGTAGGATGCAGGGGTTGGCCGTACCATCACGTATTATGGCGGCATGTTCGACCTTTACCGTGCCATGGCTCTTGCTCTCCCCCTTTTTTTTAAAAATTTTTCTTCCCACATTCCAACACATCTAAGGGTTTAAAATGATGTTTCAATAAGATGAAATTTAAATATAAACTAATTAAGAGATGATACAATTTATATTGATTTTATTTTAATTTTTTAAATTAATTTTTCATCAAGTGAAAACTACCCAAAAAATCATTACATCGACTTAATCTCAATATCTTTATATGTATCAATAATTTTGATATTTATGTTTTTAGAATCAGTATTTTTATGATAATTATGGTGGCTTCTTATTTGACTTTATTTTTAGAACCGAATATTGCCGTCCTATCGAAGTGCGTATAATCAAAGTCGTACTGGAATATAACGACTTTGTCGGTGACTAGTCGTCAAATTTCAGCTATTAATGACCAACAAGTCGTCAAATTTCAACCAATGGTGACTAACGAGTCATCAAATTCTGACAGACTATCGCTGGAATCCGACGACTCCGTAGAGATCGACGAGTATTTTTATCAAATAAGGTATTAATTTAGATATTTTTTTTTTTGATAACGAGGAAATCCCGCCCCGTGTGGCTTTGTGGACTCAAGGATTGGTGTTCGTGAACTCCAAGGTCAGGACTTGGCAGCTCCTACTTTCCGTATATCCGTATTGCCCTTACCCCACTTGACCAGAAAAAACCCCGGATTTACACACCTCGAGGATTGCATGTAAATCAGGTAAATCCCCCCCAGGAATCGAACTCGGGACCTCTTGCTTTTAAGCAAGAGTTCTAACCGATCGACCCAACCGGGGTCCTCATTAATTTAGATATTATTAAGTTAGTGAATAGAGTTAATTATATGATATGCATAGAACATGTAAAATAAACTAAAAAATCTAAAAATAATAAAAATAGGACATATAATTTTTTTTAAAAAAATCATTTGAATTAGACTGGCTCATATTGCTACAATATGATATAGTACCATCTAATCTATATAATAATACTAAATAACAAAGGCCCCTCCTTGAAAAAATTCTCTTGGTGGTGGAGGGATACAAATTTCGTATAGTTAGATAATAAGAACTTTAATTGGCATCCACTTCGTATACCCAAGACAACACAGATCGCGATAATAGATGATTATGTTGGGTTAACTTGAATGACTCAGTAGAGTTTCATATAATTTTTAACCTCTTTATGTATTGTTCTTATGTTTTGCTCATTTTTTTTAAAGTTTGCGCATTTTAAATGTTGATCAAGTCATAAAATAACATAAAGTAAATCAAACTGACTCATTTCTCACTGTATCTTAATTAGCAATACGGTACGGTACCGTGTGCACAGAGAATGCGGCACGATCGATCCGCGCGGTATAGCGAACCATGGTTGGACGCCTTATAGCACCTCTGAGTTTTTTTATTTCAGTTGATCTCCGCCCTTTATGTGTTAATTTCTTATATTTTGATATTTATTTATATACCATAAATATTGGCAGATGTTTTTGAGTATTTTTCCAATCAGTTGAGAGATTTCCCTGTTTATTGGGGATACTTCATTAAATCATCTAAGATTATGAAAAAGGTTATACATAAATATCAAAATTTTAGAATATTTAAGGATAAAATATATGCATAAATATAAATTAATGTATAGAGTTAGAAACCAAATTACTTAAGAATCTGGATACCGGCCAACGAGTTTCTCGCTGGTAGAGGTGCGATTGCCATGCCCGTACTTTTTCTCCCTTTTTTTTATCTCGCAATGTTTGGATAAAGATCTAAAAATCATTAAAAAAATTTAATTGTTCGAAGATCGAATAATCTAATTGAGGGTCTGTTTGGTTGTATGTAAAGTATTTTTATAGGAAAAAAGTTTTCTACAGAATAACTTTTACATGAAAATTAAAAAACACGGTCAGTCATTTGAATATATGTAAAATATGTTTTAAAAAGATCTCAATTTCAACCACACCGGAGCTGGAGACCACGCGCTGGGACAGTTGCAGACGAAGGTTCTGCTGTAGGAGGCGGGGATGCCGAGGGGGCTGCTGCCGCTGCTGGACATCGTGGAGTGCGGGTACTCCGAGGAGACGTGGTTCATGTGGGTGAAGCAAATGAAGAAGGTCGAGCACTGCTTCGACAAGGTGGGGAGGATGGTGTCCTATGCCGCCGAGATCACCGTCTACGTCGAGGAGTTCCGCATCTAGAAGCTGACGGGTGTGAAGGTGAAGGAGCTCATGCTCTGGCTCACCATCTCTGAGATCTCCGTCGACGGCTCCGTCAGCTCCCCCGCCGGCAAGCTAACCTATAGGACCTTCGTCGGCCTCTTCCGTGTCTTCCCCGCCTCCGCCTTCGAGCTCCCCAGCAACCCTCCCCGCTTCCCCAGGCACCCTCAACTCCCTCCTCCAGCTCTGACGGTAGATCACCAGCAGCAACAACAGGATTAGGAGATCAAGCCGAAGCTGGAGGCCTGATTGATCACACATTCACCTGGCAGTACTGTGGGCATCTCCATACACCTGCTCTGTGTGATCGGCAGGGGATGTGGAGTTGTTCTCCTCGGAGCCGGTGGGGAAGTTGCCTAGGGGAGGCTCCTAGCAGCAGTGACGAAGCTGGGCCCGCTCCTCCAGAACATGATGTTGGCCGACCCGCTTCCGTAGTGGCGGCACCCTCCTCCGGCCGTCTCCGAAGCTCGTTGCGCCAATGGTGGAAGGGAAAAAGGCGGACGAGATCGCGCAGCCTCGGGAAGGGGGGAAGGGAAAGTGGGAGTTGGGGTTTTTAAAATTGGAGAAAACGTCATTCCGGATTTTACATCGGATGCTAAAATCTAAGGATTTCACGAAAATGGTTTCATGGATCAACTTTTCAATCCAATCAAATGACCAATTTTATAAACTTTTTGGAAAAATCTTTTCTTGTGGGAGATTTTACAGGGAAACAAACAGACCTAATAAGTATCCTAGACACAATCTTTGAAGAGGTACTGAATGATCCTCATAGTAACCCAGATCCTCTAGGACTATATTTAGGACCGAATAATAGAGAAATGTTAGCCGACCTCTTGATCGAGTAAATCATTAATTTATCTAATCGAACATTTCATTGGTCGGCTGGCTGCTTTGGCAAGTGTGACCTAACCATTCGCCCAATGAAATGCTTGATCAAGTAAATCACTTATCCAGCTGAGAGGTTAGTTAACATCTCTTCGGATAATATATTTATTCGCCATCAGATAACAAGTAGTTTTCACAAAATAACATTGCTACGGGGGTGCAGCTTACATGGTATAGTACCAAGTGCCTCTGCAGTAATGTAGCGTTTCTCTTTTTAGATAGATAGAGAGAGAGAGAGATAATGACGTGGCTGGGCGCTCAAAATAAATATTTATCTTCTTCGTCAAATTTATTCGGAAGAATTTTACAAGGTATATATCTTGGCGGTGGTAGGAGGCAAATGCACCACCGCAAGCACCAGGAGACATCCGAACTTTGTACTCATCGAACAAGTGGTTTCTTTCGCAGTGGTGGTCACTTCATGTAACCCTACCGCTGGCTTCCGGTCATATCTAGTTTTTAAATCCCGAAGCACGTCTTGGAGAAAAAAATCTAGTGCTACTTGTACACCCAATGGAGGCCCTTGTCGTGAGTACGTACCCCAGCTTGATAGCTAGCTAGCTAGTTGTTGAAAGTAACTTTAGAGCTCTTGCCTGCACGTCCATCAAGCGATACGATACGGGATAACATATGTATATATAGCCTAATGATCTTCTATTGGCTGCTGCTGTCAAACATATATCCCAAGCTCGTCTCTTTTTTTTTTTTTTTTGTAAATGGCTCCCACCTCACCCCAAATCTATTATAACTTAGCATATCTTAGAACTAGTGGCGGACCTACGTGGTCCCCTCACAATTTTATTGAATTGAAAATTTTTTATTAGGGGTATAAATTTTTATCATTTAAAATTTCACTAAATTAATTAATAATTAGATTAAGATGCTACATCCACCTGCCACTGCTATAATTAGAACCCAAGTCCATTAGCGCACAAGGTACTAAACTTGTAAGAGCGACCTTATGTAATCAGATTGAGATGAGTGATCCCCCGGCCCGTAATATAATGTGCCACTTAAAGAGTATCAATTTAAAAGCTAGCTAGCGGCAGTACTTTGTTATGGACAAGGAAGACGGGAAGAGAGAATAATCTTTTTTCTGTAAGATGACCCCCCGTGTGCCCGTATGGGCAAAGCAAAAGGGAGCTAGCTAGGATGGGAAGAACCACATCTTCACATTCCTTTTTCCCTCCCTCGATCCCCCCTTAAGTATTGTTTCTCTATTACGATAGTGGTGAATCTCTCTATTCCAAAGTAACATGAGTATGATGTGAAGCACGGATGATTGGATGTGGAATCCAGTTTGAAAGCTACGCTTGTGAATTTTCTAATCAAAGCTGCACAATCCGTGTTGTCAGTGAAGTGTTGGTGAAGATGACTCCCTGGACAAGTGGATGAAGGCACCAGGGAAGGGGCTGTCTGGAAGTTGCCCCCACACACCCACTTCATCTGCTCTCATCTTTGGAGCAAAGAGGTGGCTTGCAGCTGAACCCACCACGCGTCTGAAGTTGGGAACACCATGCATGGGCCTAGCTATATGATTATGACGCAATGGAATATTAGATCTGCTCTGAAAGGGGACCTTGGAGTGAAACCCAGTGGTTTCGGTTTACATGCTAGGCATCACAAACAGTGAGACCCATTGGTAGGAAAGCTGTTCTCTCCTCCCCCACCCCCCCCCCAACCCCAGTGTGTGTGATCAGATCAGTACATCCCCTCCACTCTGAACTGCATGATGATGGTATTGCCTAGTGATGGATGCCCGGCTTGTCCCTGGAATTAAGGTATCTGCGGATAAGAAGATCAGAAGCCCCCAAGTGGCAGCATCTAGTACCTGCATGACGCAATGGGCCGGGGGGAAAGGCGTTGGGAGGTGCGGTACCATTGAGGGGAGTGGAGGGGCTCTCAGGATGGGCGTGGCATGCATGTGAAACCTCTCTGAGAAGCTTGAAAGGGAAGTGGGTAGTGTGGGAGAATATTTTTGGATGTTGAATTCAATCGGTGGCATGGTCAAAAGAATGTCATCTGCTTTACTTGATCATATATATGCTCCTGGGAATCATACACATTCCCTAGGCTTACCGACATATGCCATTGTCAAAAAACAGTAAAGATGCATTTGATCTTTTCTTTCGGTCTGCCATACCAAAATCAGACCAATGCGGCAAAAGCCCTGGAATATATACGTTTGGATGAAAGGTGCAGTATAGAGAGAGAAAGCGAGAGAGGTGTGTACGTGGGGGTGTGTCAAGTTGCAGTTTTTTTAGTTTTTTATGGCAAGGGGTAGTTCGAATATTCAAATGCCACGTAGATGTACTCTTCCCAAGGGAGAGAAAGGATGAGGGCTTTAAAAGCTCCCAAATGTTCTATATTGGGGGGATTTGTGTAACTACTTCATATCGTGGAGCTTGGGTTTTTATTCGTCAATCATTAACTAGTGTTGTACTGCAAAGTGAGGCCTAGGGTTTAGAGACTAGGCTTTAGTCAGATAAATTCCCCCAAAAGTCCCTTCGAAGAATCTTTTTGTTCGCAAGTGAAAGAGCTAGCCATGCATGCTTAGAAAAGGCATGCACAGGGGAGATTATATACTAAAGCATGCAGGCATTTCACCATGCACATATGTTATGACCGACAGTGGGAATTACAGGGCGTGCCGAGAAACGCGCGCAGCCTCATAGCCCATGAACCAGGTCCTACCATGTTCCGACGCGAAGAAGATAAGCGATCACATATCATATATCTCTCAACATCACATGTGAGTTTAAGTTACTAAGCTTAGAATGGAGAAAACTTTGGAACAGAAGAAATCAAGCTTGACCCAAATATATAGCCTGCCTCCCTGATAATAGAGCTATCCATTTATTATGGAAGCTTAATTGATCTGACTTCTGAGTGTCCTGTGAAGCAAAAGAATTTGAGAGCTCACATGAACTTAGCAGTAGGAGGGGTCTTCAATGCTTAAGACAGCAAGGGGACCAAACAGGGAGTGAGCAACCTCGCTGGAGGGACCGCGCCCCCCCCACGCACGTGCCGCGTGGAGGGGCGGGCCCCCCAGTATTAAATGCTTCGTTTTTTATTTTTTGTATACTATTTGTGTGCACAAATGATATATTTGTGTGTACAAATACATCATTTGTGTACACAAATTGTAAAAAAAAAAATAGTATTAAATGCTGGAGGGGCCCGCCCCCTCCACGCGACGTGCGCGTGGAGGGGCGCGGCCCTTCCAGCAAAGTTGGGCTCCCGGCAGTGCCGGGAGCCTAGCATTACTCGTTATTTAAAGATAAGGGACCAAAACTTGACTGTCTTTCAACAACGAGAAGAAAAAAAACAAACTTGACTGAAGATAACTCTCATAGTCCTCAACATGTAAGCTTACAGTAAACAAGAACTCGACGAGTATCGACAAACTGGAATTTCTTCTGCCTTTGCCAAGTACACGCATGCCAGTTTTAGTACTGATACATATCGCATGCAGTGTAAACCTCGCAAGCAACTTGATATATGTAAATCTGTAAGTATCCACACTCGCATTCCATCGCCTCTTAATTTTCAATCCTCCCTCTCATTTGTGCTCCTGTGTCCTAAAAATTTCCATGCAGCTCACGGCGATGGTAGCCCTCAGAATTCAAGTCCGGAATGGAAAAGCTTACAACAAGAGAAACATATATACAACAAGAAAAACAGTTCAGTAACATACTCTCATTTGACACAAAATGACACATGTATTTGACAGTACTATTCACATGACATAAATTTTAAAATAAATAATGTCAAATATATATGTTACAAAATGATGCCAATATTAAACCATGGGACAATAGCTCCAAAACTTTGTGTACCGTGCAACATACAGTGATCAAGCAAGAGGACAACTAGAACTAGTAGCGAACAACACACGACGGCCGGTAGAGATCAAAAGACAAGTCGGTTTCACACGGGTGGGCATCGAACTTCATTAGGACATTGACATTTAGAGTCTTCCTCTTTCAAACCAACTTTCTTACGAACCTCGAAACTATGATATTAAAGTTGAAAGATCTAAGACTATATATATGATACAGAGAACCCATGAGATTTTCGATATACAATTATCTCTTATCAGGACTCCAAAATTCCCCCTCACGGTCAAGATCATATGGACCGTAAAAATTAGATTAGAATGAAAGTTGCTCAATTATCATAATAGATATTAACTTTGATTCTGATTCCATCTTACAAATCTCAAAATCAAGATGTCAAAATTGAAAGACCCAAAATTATATATATGGCACAGAAAACTCATGAGATGTTCGATATGAAGTTATCTTCCATCGCGACTTCAACAAACCTACAATTTATAATTCACATACGTATATTGAGGGATGTATTAATTTATTGCATTCCATTACACAACCGGGCAAGCAGTACACCCATATACATACCCCCACAGGTCCATATATAAAAACTACAGCATGCAGCACCAAGCTATTCTGTACCAAAAGCTAGGGGACCTACAAACTAAGTATCAGCTGAAGAGAAAACGATGGGGGAACGAGGAGAGCAGGAACAAACGCAGCCACGCTTACTAGCCTACACTTGAGTAACAAAATGCGGGAGATGCCGCCGGTCACATCCGTACCATCATCTCTGCGCCCACCGAAGGACCTAGCTTGTGGAGCAACTTGCAAAAAAGGGAGGGGCAGCGTTCAGCATCTTGCTACAGTCCGACAGACGAGAGGGTGCCTCATCTCCATCGACATCTTCAGACACTCGGACAGGTCCACGCCGTTGTTGCCCGAGGGGACCCAGTCGAAGCGCTGGAGCAGCTGGGCGAGCCACAGGTGGACGGTCGCCAGGCCCAGAGCCTTTCCCGGGCAGACCCTCCTGCCGGACCCGAAGGGAGCCAGCCTCAGGTCCGAGCCGAGCACGCTGAGGTCCTGCTCCATGAACCGGTCGGGCTTGAACTCGTCGGGCTCGCTCCAGACGCGCTCGTCGTGGGTTATCGCCCACATGTTCACCATGGCGGTCGTGCCGGCGGGGACGAGATGACCGCCGACGTGGACGTCGTGGGTGGCGAGCCTGGCCCAGGAGAGGAGCGGCCCCGGCGGGTGCATCCGGAGGGCTTCCTTCACTACGCACTGGAGGTATGGGAAGTTGGGCACGTCCGAGTCGGTCACCGCCCGGGAGCGGCCGACAACGGCATCGATCTCCGACTGGGCCTTCGCCTGGATATCCGGGTGCAGCACCATCCTCGCAAGAATCCACTCCAACAGGATAGCAACTGTGTCTGTTCCCCTAAAGATCATCTCCTGAGGATGAGAGAACAAAATTAATAAAGAAAGATTAAAAAAAAAAAGATCAAACACCCATGCAAAGGCGGCTGTAGTCAGTAACTGTAAATTTTTGACTTGCCACCAGTTCAGCACGTAAAGACTAGAATCGCATAAGTTAAAAGATAAAGCATGAAGTTGCAGGAGAGGAACAGCTGATCAAAGATAAGAACAACTAGGATCCAACAAAGTGGTGGGATAGGATCGAGAGCAAAAGAACAAAAAGCAAATTGACAAATCAAGGAACTCCTGCGAGCCATCTGTTTTGCACTATTTTTTTGGCTGGGACAAAGTACTCCTCCTATCATGGGCTTCAGACACACGGTGAACAAGCTCCAGAACAGAAAGTGACAGTTCCCTGGAAAGAGCAACTCCACAACCATATATAACCCTTTACTCTGTATAAAGGAAAAGCAGACCCAGACATGCCGCGAGCTCACATAAAACATCTAAACAATTGGCGTCGGCTTAAGTTTGTAGAGGCACCAGATAACTTTTAGCTAGCTAGGCGCGCAGACAGCGACATGGATTTAATCGACCATTGGCGTGGCTAAGTTGTGAACGGTCCGCAGTCTATACATGAACAACCTAGACGAGGAAAGGAAGAGAGCTCCCCAGCTGGGTGTTGTGCTGTCAATGTCATTAACGTTAACTAAAGCCATCGATGAAATGATGAACCCGTATGACATGCAAGACGCTACCGCGGTAACTGTTATATGGAGACAGAGGGGGGATGTTCTTACCCAGAGCACAGCTACCATGTCGGAATCAGAGAGCCTGTACTCCTCCAAGTCGAGAAGCACGTCCACGAAGTCAGGTCCACCTGCAAGGATGCCCCTGCAGCTTCGCCCAGAACCATCATCCCCCATCCTCCTCCTGCGGTGCTCCTCTATGATCCTTCCAACATACGCATTCACCTTGCCCATCAGCACCCTGCACCGCTTCCTCACCCCCTGCAGGTCCAGCCAGCCCAGCATCGGCAGGTGGTCGCTCCAGTTGAACATCCCAAGCAGGTCGTACCCTTCGCTCACCAACCCTTCCAGCTCCGACCCGTCCCCGCCCTTCCCGAAATCGACCTTCCTCCCGAAAACGCTCATCATCATGCTGCTTAGTGACCCGAAATGCAGCACTCTCCTCACCTCCACCGCCCCCCTGCTCTCCATCTGGGCGGTGATCTCCACCGCCATCTCGTCCCCAATGGCCTTACGGTACTCGGCGGAGGCGGCAACATTCCTGGGGCTGAACATATGAGTGGCGGAGATGCGTCTCAGGTTCCTCCAGTACTCACCGAAGGGAGCGAACCCCATGGCCCGGTGGAAGAGCAGCTCGTAGGCGGACTCCTTGACGGGACGGTCGGCGAAGGCGGCGTTGTTCAGGATCTCCCTCGCCGTGTCAGGGTGGCTCGACACCACGAAGCGGGTAGCTCCCACAGAGAACGCCATGAGGCGCAGGGCGCGGTGGGCGCGCGCGAGCTCCGCAAGAGTGCGGTGGGCCAGCGGCCGAGACAGCGCGAGAAGGGACCCCGGGGGGCCCGGAATGGTGGTGACCGCGCGGCGGGCGGTGCGGGAGACCGCCCAAGCGAGGCCACCGGGGGAGAACCAGACGGTGAACAGGGCAACGGCAAGTAGGGCGAGCAGGGAGGGGAAGGCGGGTGTGTGATACAAGTACAAGAAGAAGATGAAAGCTGAGTCCACCACGTCAGAAGTCATCGGCGGCTTTTCCACAGACGGCCACGGGATTTGACGCCTTCGCTCAGTAAACGTTTTGGCGGCGGCAGGAGCGGCGGCGGGGAGGGTGGGGGCGCCTCTGGAGCTTTCCAGAAGAGCAGAGGAAGACGAGGCGATAAGAGCAACTGGTGGGCAGCAGCGGTGAGAGGGGAAGGGCAGGGGCCGGCCGCTTAAATAGGCGGGGAAAGTATTATTCTAATTAAAATAGAAGAAAAGAATGTTTTGAAGTGATGGGATAGGAATTTTCTACTAGTAGAAGTGAGCATGTACCTCATCTCTCTGCGCCCAAAAAAAAAAAAAAAAACTCATCTCTCTCTCTCTCTCTCTATATATATATATAGATAATATGTATATATATATAATATATAGAGAGAGAGAAATAAAGAGAGGATAGAAAATTTCTATTAGTAGAAGCTAATATTAGTCGTATAATTTGAATCAATTGAGTTAAATTTTTCGTGATATAATATGACATAATTTGTATTGTATCAATACTCTCCTCCCCCACCCCTTACTTCCTCTTCCCCGTACACTTCCTTCCCCCCTCCACCAACCAGACCCCTTTGGTAAGGGGGTACCCCCTTACCTCGGGATAAGTTTACCCCACCTCAAAAGGTGGGGTAGAGGGGGGTTATTTTTTTTATTTAAAAAAATATGAAAAAATTATCATAAAATTTTAAATATTTTTTATTATATCCTCATATTTTATTTATTTATTTATTTATTTTACATAAAAATAAATTAAGTCAAAATTTATAGTTGATTAAAAAAAAATAAGGTAACCCATCTCCATCTCAAAAGGAATGCCCAAAGTAAAATCTCTCCTACCCTGAGTTAACCTACCCTGGGTTAACCTGCTCTAATCTTCAACCAAAGTGGCCCGAGTCTCTCCTTTCATTGGCACCCCCTCCCCCACTCTACGTATCCCCCCTTCCCCCTCTACCCCCCCAACCCACCTTCCTCCTTTGCGTCCCTCCCTCCCCCCCTATCGACACCCCCCTCGTTTGTCGAAGACCACCACAACAACTCGGCCCCAATGTGGAGGAGGGGGCGGGGAGTGCTAATGGATGCGGGAGAGGGGCCGTCAAGGGATGGGGGAGGGGTCGGACATGCTGACCAAGATAGAGCTCGAGTTTGCTCTAGTGTAAGCCAACTCGAGATCACCGTAACACGACATCTCAGATCAACTTACTATATTTTTGAACAATCTCTTACATATCTTTTAATGAAGAAGAATTTATACACATTTTCAATAAATTACTTTACTTCTTCAGATAATTGATCTTTTTGTGCATGCTACAATTATATCCATACGGTCTCAGGAGTTCCACCGCCTACAAATTACTTATCGACCCTATCACGTGTGAAGAACACTTAAAACATATATCAACTTTCACAGATTCGTAGATGAAATTAACCTCTCTATTTGAAGCAATTTATAAAAAAGATAGAATCTATGATTTTGAGAAGATTTTGATGTGTTATATTGAAGAGGTAGATAGATATTAGATACCCATCCATCCATCCCCCGTCAAAAGTGAGCGACAATTAACCACGGATTAAATAGGTGCATCTAGCTAATTTCGTTGTCAAGAATACGATACTATCTGGGTGCGTGCGTGCTAGGCCATGCACGGTACCCTTGATGTGGTAATTTGGTGCGGGTAATGTGCTGTTAGGTGCCTATATATCTAATCCCAATTTCGAGGTTGATAAGCGCGATCACAAAGATAGAAAAGGTTTATTTTTTAAGGAGATCTCAAGTGCTTTATTAAAGATCTCGATCACCACCAATACACAAGTCTGAAGTCTTAACTACCTTCACACGGTGGTTTGTACGGTGCGACCGGTGAGGTCCTCATCACAGAATTCGGCCGGCTGCTGTGAGCCGTCCAACGCGGCGCGTGTGACGTATTGGGGTTGGGGGCGAGGGAACGTGCGGGATGGCCGCCGCCGCCGCGCCGTCCGTCAGTACGAATCAGGGTACTGATGGATCGCATCTGGAGGCGGGGCATTAAATGGGGAGTCTCGAAGCTCGTACAGCTACGACGCTACCTACGTTCACGTCTGCCCTGGCAGGCAGCGCAGGTGGAGGGCCGGCCCGACGCGGTTCACACGTGTTGGTGGGGAAGCGTGCGAACATTGATTCCTTCGCCTCTTACGGGAGTCGGCGCCACGCGGCCACTGAAAATGGCGTAACATGGTTAAATTTAGGGAAACTTACATATGTATCTGTGGAGATGTTTTTCTGCTTGGATCGGAGTCGAGCGGATCTACATTCAAAGGAAGGGAAGAAAACTTTCGATAGTAGGCGGATGTCTATAAAATTAGAACGGAATTAGGAGGGCTCTGTTGAAGAACCGAGGAGAATCTTTCGATGCCTAAGTCAGTGAACTGCATGTGAGGCTTTGGAGAATGAGGGTTCAGTGTTATGCAAGAGCGATGTGTCTTAGATTGCATACCTCCGCATGGAGGCTTACCGGAGCCTTTTATAGGCAGAAGTCTCGAGGGAGAGGGACGGAACGTCCCTGATCAATGCCGCAAAGGGCGCGCCTGTTAACGTCCTCAGCGGAGGATTACATGTTGAGGCGTCCGTTGAGGAGCTCTGCAGTTAGTGCACCACTTGATCGTGGGGCGCATGTGGTATAGCCGTTATAACCGCCATGAGGGGATGTAGGGCTACTTGGATTCTCCTGGACGGAAGGTACCGAGAAGGTAGCCTGCTCGGTGAGCCAGACCTGCTGTTCGGTAGTCGAGCCCGCTGTTCGGTGCCTGGTGCCCGAAGACATGGCTTGCTGTCGGATGTCGGATGCAAGGAAGTGTTGCTCGTGCCGAAGAGGTTTCGGCACACGCCGAGCAAACGTTGCTCAGAAGAGAGGGCCTTGGGCCGAACATGCTATAAGGTATCCGGAGGTGACTCTTAGGTCCCGCTGGTACCTGAATGCAGGGATCGGCCTCGGGACCTTGAAGCTGCTCTTAAAAAGACGTGGCGCCATGCGGAAGGGCCACGTTTGTCTATTGAATTGGGCTGGGCCATGATGGGCCTAGCGCATGAAGGTGGCTAGGAATAGCCACCACACTTGCCCCCCACGCCATCGAGTGAGCTCAGGAACCGGGACGCTCGAGGGCGGAAGCCTGCTCGAACGTCACCTTCGTATTAAATGTGACGATGACCTCAGATGGCATGGAGGTGGATCTGACGGGGGCCTCGAGCACCGGTGCCAACGAGCGGAGTGCCGCACTCGTTGGTGAGGAGACAATCGTGCAAGGGGGCGAGAAAGCCCGTTGCACTGCTGAAGTACCTGAGGGGGTCGTTTCCTCAGTGACGACAGCCCCTGCAGTCATGGAAAGGAGTTTGATGACGCCGCCCGCCCTGCCCCTGGAGAGGATTTCGGCGACGACAGACACCTTGCCCCCCATTCCCCCTACTGAGGCGGCTGTTGAGGCGATAGCACAAACAGTCAGCGCAGGTGGCGATGGGGCCGAATAGGTCATCGAGACCGATGAGGGGGAGCCCCAGAAATCCCCCGCTGCTGCGAAGAACCAGGAGGTGGCGGTCAAGGTATCCAGAGTGGTTGAAGGGGGCCCTTCTACAGGGCAAATGAGCCAGGCTGCCAGGGACTAGGTCGCCTCCGAAGAAGACCAGAGGCCTCTCTCCCAAGTGCTGGGGCGGAAGTTGCCAACGCTTCCTTCCGAGGCCATGTTGGAAGCGGCCCTGGAACGCCTCGAGGGCCAAACCTCGAGGGTCCATCCTCCATGTCCAACTACGTCGCAGTTGGAAGTGTTGGCGCGGTGTCAGCGACAGAGCCCGGAGGAGACCCCCGAGCACTCAAGTGGAGTGTGACGACCCTCATTATACCGATACGGTTATACCAACCCACGTCGGTATAGCGAGCGCTGCCACAATGGGACATTTACCCAAACGATACGTACAGCTGAGATACACGCGAATATACAACAGAGTAGTGGAAGTAAAAGACAACAGTCTCCATTCATTCATCATCCACATTAAACATACATGCAATTCGCAATTAACACAAAAGGAACTAAAGTTCACATAAATTAAACTGCTGAAATGGAAATACATAATGTCCACACTTTTACATCCTTTTCATAATACTCTAATACAATGTTCAAATTACATACTAATGAAATACACAATCTCAAAAAATTCCAAAGCTAGCTAATCTCCGCGCTCGGAGTCCGTCTCTGCTACCTCCTCCGAAGGTGCCACGTCACCAACTACACTTGTACGCCGAAGCAAGGAGTGAGTCCAGGGACTCAGCAAGAAACACTACTCATGATATACACGTACAAGTCTTAGTGGTTTCTACATGCATATTTACAATTTACAACACATAGCATGCTAGTCAATTCAAGTCTCAACCTATCATGAAAGTTTTACAATTTTATACATGAATCATGCTTTCAGATTTCTAAAAAAATAAAATTCACCTATCACATGCTCTCTACTCAATTTACTCATGAAACTTTAATCTTTAAAGAGCTAAAACATGAGAGTTACCAACATGAACATTTTACATACATGAAAGGGGAACACAACTAGCATGGATTTCACATGTCCTTAAGTGCATACATAACCTTTTCACATGCTTTAGGTTGCTGATTTTACATGGTTTAACGGCTGTAAACCTATACATGAAAGCTACAATATGACATAAAACATATTACGTGATTAAGCAATCATGCTATCTTTTGCCCGTTTTCACCAATTATCCCTAACATGGATTCTAAACATCTTTGCACATAATAACATGATGATAATAAGATAAATTCACTGATTTCACATGATTTCAGATTTGTCTCACATGGTTTTCAATAACACATTTTCACATCTTTAGTTTCACATTTTCTTTACACGAATTTCCTCTTTCTCATGGTTCACTTTACACATACACATTCACATTTGTCACTTACACATTTACACATGGACACATACACATTACACATTTCACATTACACATTTTTAGGTGCCGTGACACATAGTCCAAACCACCAAAGAAGGACATATACACATCACATTACACATAGACGCCATCTAGGCATTCCAATGGCGACTCTTGGACTGCACAGACCGGGAGAACAAGTCTCCACCCTAACCAGTGTACTTGTCCACCTCTAGGATTTCCCCCTAATGCCCTTAGGGTCACTTACACATTGAACTTTCTCAGGGGGACTTTTCCCTGATACAGCTCCACTGCCCTCTACGGAAGCAGTGTCACATTGGCACAGTTACACATTTATAAATTTACCGTTTTACACATGGTTTGACACTTCACACTTTTTATCACATTCACTTTCTTACTCACATGAATATCTCTGTTTTTCCTAACATGGTACTACAGAATTTCAGGAGTTTAACACACAGAAATTTTCACTAATTAAGTTGGTTTTAGACAATAACTAATCACGTTACGACAATATACGTAGATTATCACATTTCACATGAAAATACATAACTTTTTATTTACGAATCCAAATGACCTGAAATTTTAACCACATGTTGTTTTCAGGTTCAAGATCATACACTCAAATTTTCAGATTTTTCTGAGCTAAATAGAATTTACAGAAAATAAAACACATATTTAGCATACTATTCACAACTTAAGTTAGCATGGGGTTTAACATATCCTGCAAATTGCCACTTACTGTTTTAAACAGAGGCTACTAATATATGCATGATTTGATAATACAAAATTACCCTAAATCATACATCTATGGATTTCACCACAACCATTCTTGCATGCTTTTATTTTACCGAGCCGGATTCATTAGCAATTTACACAAGTATGGATAATTTACCAAAATTGCAAACACATATACTGACCCACTAATCTTCATGATCAGACCAAAACCAAGACATTCATACTAATCCTAATCATGAACAAGGATTTGCAAGATTATCTACAAGTCATGCTCACAAGTTTAAAGGGGTACAATTATCCTACATTTACCATCACGCATCACATTCATTCACACACCACAATTGATAAAATACATAGAGTATAGAATTACCATATATCCTCATCACGAAAAACATACCGAAATTAATGTATAAGAAGGGCAGAACAGCTCACTGTTCTGTCCAGAAGAACTTGGCGGCGGTCTCTGGCCGCTGACTCAGAGTCAGCGACAGGGCAGATGGACGCCAAGCATAATCTGGGCATCCAGGGACCTTGCCGTTAAGCCAGGTCTGTGCAGAAACACAGACCCGAGCTCTCAAACTTGGGTGAATGGGAGGGTCTAGGACTCGAGGAAAAATCCATAAAAATGATAGAAACGACCTAGACACATACGGGAATACCATGGATAGGTCACTTGCCTTTTAAAAATTCTTCCAAAGGGTTTAAGGTGTTGGTGAAGCTCTCCTTGGGCTGTCCCAAGAAGTGCAGAAATCCCTCCAATGATCTCTTCCTCCGGGCTCCTGGATGATCTCCACGCCAAGGGGATGTCGGGGAAGCCTCCTCCTTTGATCCAGCTACCTTCTTGAAGCAGTGGAACGCCGGATCAAGCTCCAGGGGGGTCGGATTTGTGGGTGCTAAGAGGGGTTTTTCTCATAGACTTTCTCTAGGGTTTTCTTTCTCACTTTTCTCCTCTTGCAAGGTGAAGGGAGGAGTGGGGAGAGCCATTTCGGGTTCAGACCTAAAGAGAGTCTCTCTCCCACTCACCAGGCTGATTTGACAGCCTTCAGAGCCGTTGGGGACAACCCCCAATGGTTGGCTTGCCTTGTTTCAGAAGCTTGTAGCTCTGCTGCGCATGCAGGCCAGAGAGATTGGCGTCCATATCGCTGGACGCCAGGATTAGTGTTGGCGTCCAGGTCTGGACGCTGACACCACCTAAACGGCCTGGGATTTACGCCAAGGGGTCTTCGGCCATAACCCTAAGTTATTCAGAAAACCATGCATACCGGGCATATATACATGCAATATGTATACAGTATTATATCCATACTATCACCATGCAATACATACATTATTTATATTTAATCTAAACATATGCACACGTAATTATACTAATTAATACGTACGTAAATATGTACATACATACACAAGCACAAACATACACACATAAATACAAATAATGCGACGGAAATTCGAGGGTCTTACACCCTCTCCCCCTTAAAGAAACTTCGTCCTCGAAGTTAGAACGACACTACTCAAACAAAAGGGGATACTTCTTCTTCATCGCATCCTCAAGCTCCCACGTAGCCTCCTCACGTGAGAAGTTTCGCCATAGAACTTTCACCGACACAATACTCTTGTTCCGGAGATGCTGAACCTTCCGGTCAAGAATGGCTATGGGTTGCTCGACATATGAAAGATCTGGCTGGATCTCCACTAGCTCATGACTAATCACGTGAGACGGATCTCGGACATACTTCCTGAGCATAGATACGTGGAATACAGGGTGAACGCTAGCCAAAGCTGGGGGTAAAGCTAGCTCGTACGCCACGCTGCCCAAACGTCTGAGAATCTCATATGGGCCAATGAATCTAGGGCTTAGCTTGCTATGCCTGCCAAATCTGACAACTCCACGAGTAGGCGATATCTTCAAGAAGACATGATCGCCAACCTTGAACTCCAAATCCTTTCTTCTGTTGTCGGCATAACTCTTCTGCCTATCCTGTGCCACAACAACCTTTTCCTGATAAGCTGAATCTTATCCGAAGTTTCTTGAACTAACTCCGGTCCGATCAGCTGCCTATCACCAGTCTCCTCCCAACATAAAGGAGATCTGCAGGGCCTACCATACAACGCCTCGAATGGAGCCATACCAATACTAGCATGAAAGCTGTTTTGTATGCGAACTCCACAAGAGGTAAATGACGCTCCCAATCGTCCTTCCAATCCAGAACACTCGCTCTCAACATATTCTCGAGCGTCTGGATAGTCCTCTCGGACTGTCCATCGGTCTGGGGATGAAACGCCGAACTGAGCTTAAGCTCCGAACCTAACGCATCCTGAAGACCCTTCCACAATCTCGAAGAAAATCTCGGATCTCGATCCGAAATGATCGACTTCGGCACACCATGCAATCTAATGATACCGCTAACATACAGTCTAGCTAAACTCTCTACTGACTGCTTCTTCTTCATAGGCAAGAAATGAGCAGTCTTCGAGAATCTATCTACAACTACCCAAATCGAGTCATTGCCCCTTCTAGATCGAGGCAAACCCGATACGAAATCCATAGTGACAGCTTCCCACTTCCATACGGGGATATCCATCCTCTGCATAAGGCCGGATGGTCACTGCCGCTCGGCTTTCACTTGCTGACATACTAGACATCTAGACACATAATCCGCAACATCCTTCTTCATGCCGGACCACCAAAATGATCTCTTCAGGTCTTGATACATCTTAGTGTTACCCGGATGAATAGATAATCGCGATCTATGAGCCTCCGCTAACACATGCTCACGGACATCTACTACATCAGGGACACAAACACGGTGCTGAAATCTAATCACACCGTCCTCATCACGAGCAATGCCCGCCTTACCCACTAATTCTAACAATCTAGGATCGGCTTTCTGCTGCTCAATCACCTCATCCAAGACTGTGGATCTAAGGGATAGCTGAGCTACAAAAGCCTGACACAACGATGGCTCTAACTCGGTCATAGAGCACGCTGCATCCTCCAACATCTTCCATTCCTGCTGGAGCGAAGACCTCTTTCTACTAAGAGCATCCGCTACAACATTCGTCTTTCCAGGATGATACTGAAGGTCGAAGTCATAGTCCTTCAAGAACTCAATCCATCTCCTCTGCCTCAGGTTTAATTCCTTTTGGGAGAAAAGATACTTCAAGCTCTTGTGGTCGGTAAACACCTCAAATCTGACACCATAAAGATAGTGCCTCCAGATCTTTAGTGCATGAACCACTGCTGCGAGCTCCAAATCATGAGTCGGATAGTTCCTCTCATGCTCCTTCAACTGACGAGAAGCATAAGCCACTACCCTTTCTTGCTGCATGAGCACACAGCCTAAACCAATATGAGATGCATCCTTATAAATGGCAAAGCCCTCTAGACCACTAGGCAATACCAGTACCGGAGCAGAAGTAAGCTTAGCCTTCAATAGCTGAAAGCTGCGCTCACATGCCTCAGACCATACGAACTTCACACCCTTTCTGGTCAGCTTTGTCAAAGGGGCGGCGATGGATGAGAAACCCTCAATGAATCGCCGATAGTAACTAGCTAACCCAAGGAAACTACGAATCTCTGAAGAGGTCCTGGGAATCTCCCAATCCATAACTGCCTGGACTTTTGCTGGATCAACAGCTACACCAGCGCCGGAGATAACATGCCCGAGAAAATGAACCTCGCGCAACCAGAACTCGCACTTGCTGAACTTCGCATACAGCTTGTGCTCACGGAGAACCTCTAAGACTAACCTCAAATGTTGACGATGTGTGGCCTCATCCGGAGAATAGACCAACACGTCATCAATAACACTACGACAAAGCTATCTAAATACGGACTAAACACCCGGTTCATGAGATCCATGAACGCTGCAGGGGCGTTGGTCAATCCGAAAGGAAGGACCAAAAACTCATAATGTCCATAACGGGTTCTAAATGCCGTCTTGGACACATCCTCACTCCAATTCTCAACTGATGATAACCAGATCGCAAGTCAATCTTGGAAAAGACTGATGCCTCTCGCAACTGGTCAAACAGATCATCAATCCGAGGTAAGGGATACCTGTTCTTCACAGTCACTTGGTTCAACTTCCTATAATCAATGCACAACCGAAGTGACCCGTCTTTCTTCTTGACGAATAATACAGGTGCGCCCCAAGGGGAAACACTAGGGCGAATAAATCCCTTATCGAGCAATTCTTGCAATTGCTTCCTCAACTCGGCTAATTCTGCAGGTGCCATCCTATATGGAGCCTTCGAGATAGGAGAGGTGCCTGGAAGCAACTCTATGGTGAACTCTATCTCCCTATCCGGTGGCAATCCAGACAAGTCATCGGGAAAGACATCTGGAAAGTCCTGCACCACATCGATCTCTGCAAGAGTCAGTGACGAACCAGCATCGGGTACTAGCATAACGCTGGCAAGAAATGCGTCACAACTCTTGTTCACCATGCGCATCACCTTCATGGCAGAGATAACTAACTTTCCCACTAAGTTCTTTGGCAAGGGATGAGAGAACTCATCCTCACCAGGAATGCGGAAAACAATCTTCTTCCTACGACAATCCACTAACGCATAGTGCTCCTCTAGCCAATCCAGACCAAGAATACAATCATAGTCCTTCATCTTTAGCAAGAAGAAACACCCATCTAGGAATCTATCCTCAATACACAGGTAACGACGGAATACACTTCCTAGTCGATACCGTACCCGCAGGGGTGTGCACAGACAAAGGGACCTCTAACTCCTCAGACTCTATGCCTGACTCTAGGGCTAACTGCCTAGCGAACCGCTCGGAAATGAACGAGTGAGTAGCACCCGTATCAAACAAAACCCGAGCGTGCACACCGAAAAGCAAAACCGTACCTTCGGCGACATGCTCCGCCTGCTCGGCGTCCTCGCGAGCTAAAGCAAACACTCGAGCTGGGGCTCGAGGCCTTCCTGGCCGTCCTGTAGCTGGCGCGGCTGCCGCTACTGCTGGTGCTGGCGCTCCACGCTGAGCTCCTTGCTGAAGTCTTGGGCAGTCTTTGATCTTGTGGTCGCTGCTCCCACACTTTAAGCATCTACCCGCTACTAACCAACACTCGGAACCTCCATGGGTCTTCCCGCAATGGGGACACTCTTTCTTCGCACCGGGGGAACGTACAGAAGGTACCTGAGAGTTGTTGACTGTCACTGATTTCTGCGGTGTCTGGTACACCGTTTTCTTCTTATCCTGCCGCTAAAAAGTCACTGCCGGCCTCTTCTGCGAAGCCTTCTTCTCTTCCAGATATTGCTCCATTTCTCCCTCTTGCCTGCAGGCAGCGCTGAGGGCCTCGTCTAGCGTGCGGTGGTCGAACGCCACGAGCCTCGTCCTCAGTGATGGTTTGAGACCCATCACAAACTTCTTGGTCTTCCTGCGCTCATCCTCTACTATATGCGGTGCATATTTAGAAAGTTCAGAAAACCTTGCCTCGTATTCCAGGACGGTCATTGATCCTTGCGTCAGGGAAAGGAATTCTTGCTCCATCTTGTCCTGGATATGCTCTGGGACGAACTTGGCTCGGAAGAGCCTCACGAACGCGTCCCACGCTACGTCTACTGCTCCGTCCTCAAAGCGTGTACGTAGTAGGGAGGACCACCATACATCAGCTCTCTCCTGCAATACACCTTCATAAGCACTAACTAACAAATTCTAACTTGACAAACAACATACAAGCATAACTAAAGCATACCTGTAGCATGTAGGTGGCTAATGTCACCTTGTCCTCATCAGGACACCTGATAGCTCGGAAGATTTTCTCCGTCTCCCTCATCCAGCTTTCTGCCATTAGCGGATCACTCTCCCCCTTAAAAGAGGGTGGGGTCATCCTCTTGAATCGCTCCATGATGGAAGGTCCACCATGGTCCTGAGCTGGGGCCTGAGCCTGCTACATTAAACAATAAACAATATACAATAAACACAATATCACACAATTTAAATAGCAAACTACTAGGTTGTTTCATTATTCTACCTGGGCCTCCAACTAGGCCTGGAGTGCTGCCTGGGTGTGGGCCTGCGTCTGCATGGCTTGCACCAGACCTTGCATGAATACTCCATAGTCCACTGGCGGTGGTGGGGGAAGCACAGAACCCTGTGGGGCCAGGGCCTGCTGCTCCGCCCGCTCCTCACGCCTCTGCTCGTCGTTGCGAGCTGGCACACCTCCACGTCGTCCACGGGAAGCCATGGCTGTAATAAAATTTCAGCCACCATTAGAGCTAGGTTACTAAGTTCTCTAACCATTTCTTATCTATCTTTCACTCCTTATTAGTGTTTTCTACACATGTGGACATACTTAGCATGCAATGGGGATGATGACTTAGGTATATTCATATGTAATCTCAACCGGTCGCTCTAATACCAATCTCTGTGACGACCCTCATTATACCGGTATGGTTATACCAACCCACGTCGGTATAGCGAGCGCTGCCACAGTGGGACATTTACCCAAACGATACGTACAGCTGAGATACACGCGAATATACAATAGAGTAGCGGAAGTAAAAGACAACAGTCTTCATTCATTCATCATCCACATTAAACATACATGCAATTCGCAATTAACACAAAAAGGAACTAAAGTTCACATAAATTAAACTGCTGAAATGGAAATACATAATGTCCACACTTTTACATCCTTTTCATAATACTCTAATACAATGTTCAAATTACATACTTATGAAATACACAATCTCAAGGAAACTCCAAAGCTAGCTAATCTCCGCGCTCGGAGTCCGTCTCTGCTACCTCCTCCGAAGGTGCCACATCACCAACTACACCTGTACGCCGAAGCAAGGAGTGAGTCCAGGGACTCAGCAAGAAACACTACTCATGATATACACGTACAAGTCTTAGTGGTTTCTACATGCACATTTACAATTTACAACACATAGCATGCTAGTCAATTCAAGTCTCAACCTATCATGAAAGTTTTACAATTTTATACATGAATCATGCTTTCAGATTTCTAAAAAAATAAAATTCACCTATCACATGCTCTCTACTCAATTTACTCATGAAACTTTAATCTTTAAAGAGCTAAAACATGAGAGTTACCAACATGAAAGGGGAACACAACTAGCATGGATTTCACATGTCCTTAAGTGCATACATAACCTTTTCACATGCTTTAGGTTGCTGATTTCACATGGTTTAACGGCTGTAAACCTATACATGAAAGCTACAATATGACATAAAACATATTACGTGATTAAGCAATCATGCTATCTTTTGCCCGTTTTCACCAATTATCCCTAACATGGATTCTAAACATCTTTGCACATAATAACATGATGATAATAACATAAATTCACTGATTTCACATGATTTCAGATTTGTCTCACATGGTTTTCAATAACACATTTTCACATCTTTAGTTTCACATTTTCTTTACACGAATTTCCTCTTTCATGGTTCACTTTACACATACACATTCACATTGTCACTTACACATTTACACATGGACACATACACATTACACATTTCACATTACACATTTTAGGTGCCGTGACACATAGTCCAAACCACCAAAGAAGGACATATACACATCACATTACACATAGACGCCATCTAGGCATTCCAATGGCGACTCTTGGACTGCGCAGACCGGGAGAACAAGTCTCCACCCTAACCAGTGGTACTTGTCCACCTCCAGGATTTCCCCTAATGCCCTTAGGGTCACTTACACATTGAACTTTCTCAGGGGGACTTTTCCCTGATACAGCTCCACTGCCCTCTACGGAAGCAGTGTCACATTGGCACAGTTACACATTTATACATTTACCGTTTTACACATGGTTTGACACTTCACACTTTTTATCACATTCACTTTATTACTCACATGAATATCTCTGTTTTCCTAACATGGTACTACAGAATTTCAGGAGTTTAACACACAGAAATTTTCACTAATTAAGTTGGTTTTAGACAATAACTAATCACATTACGACAATATACGTAGATTATCACATTTCACATGAAAATACATAACATTTTATTTACTGATCCAAATGACCTGAAATTTTAACCACATGCTGTTTTTAGGGTTCAAGATCATACGCTCAAATTTTCATATTTTTCTGAGCTAAATAGAATTTACAGAAAATAAAACACCTATTTAGCATACTATTCACAACTTAAGTTAGCATGGGGTTTAACATATCCTGAAATTTCCACTTACTGTTTTAAACAGAGGCTACTAATATATGCATGATTTGAGAATACAAAATTACCCTAAATCATACATCTATGGATTTCACCACAACCATTCTTGCATGCTTTTATTTTACCGAGCCGGATTCATTAGCAATTTACACAAGCATGGATAATTTACCAAAATTGCAAACACATATACTGACCCACTAATCTTCATGATCAGACCAAAACCAAGACATTCATACTAATCCTAATCATGAACAAGGATTTGCAAGATTATCTACAAGTCATGCTCACAAGTTTAAAGGGGTACAATTATCCTACATTTACCATCACGCATCACACTCATTCACACACCACAATTGATAAAATACATAGAGTATAGAATTACCATATATCCTCATCACGAAAAACATACCGAAATTAATGTATAAGAAGGGCAGAACAGCTCACTGTTCTGTCCAGAAGAACTTGGCGGCGGTCTCTGGCCGCTGACTCAGAGTCAGCGACAGGGCCGATGGACGCCAAGCATGATCTGGGCGTCCAGGGACCTTGCCGTCAAGCCAGGTCTGTGCAGAAACACAGACCCGAGCTCTCAAACTTGGGTGAATGGGAGGGTCTAGGACTCGAGGAAAAATCCATAAAAATGATAGAAACGACCTAGACACATACGGGAATACCATGGATAGGTCACTTGCCTTTTAAAAATTCTTCCAAAGGGTTTAAGGTGTTGGTGAAGCTCTCCTTGGGCTGTCCCAAGAAGTGCAGAAATCCCTCCAAAGATCTCTTCCTCCGGGCTCCTGGATGATCTCCACGCCAAGGGGATGTCGGGGAAGCCTCCTCCTTTGTTCCAGCTACCTTCTTGAAGCAGTGGAACGCCGGATCAAGCTCCAGGGGGGTCGGATTTGTGGGTGCTAAGAGGGGTTTTTCTCACAGACTTTCTCTAGGGTTTTCTTTCTCACTTTTCTCCTCTTGCAAGGTGAAGGGAGGAGTGGGGAGAGACATTTCGGGTTCAGACCTAAAGAGAGTCTCTCTCCCACTCACCAGGCTGATTTGACAGCCTTCAGAGCCGTTGGGGACAACCCCCAATGGTTGGCTTGCCTTGTTTCAGAAGCATGCAGCTCTGCTGCGCATGCAGGCCAGAGAGATTGGCGTCCATATCGCTGGACGCCAGGATTAGTGTTGGCGTCTAGGTCTGGACGCTGACACCACCTAAACGGCCTGGGCTTGACGCCAAGGGGCCTTCGGCCAGAACCCTAAGTTATTCAGAAAACCATGCATACCGGGCATATATACATGCAATATGTATACGGTATTATATCCATACTATCACCATGCAATACATACATTATTTATATTTAATCTAAACATATGCACACGTAATTATACTAATTAATACGTACATAAATATGTACATACATACACAAGCTCATACATACACACATAAATACAAATAATGCTACGGAAATTCGCCTGGAACTAGGTCGCAGGGACTAGGTCGCCTCCGACGTACAGGGCAAATGAGCCAGGCTGCCAGGGACTAGGTCGCCTCCGAAGACGACTGGAGGCCTCTCTCCCAAGTGCTGGGGCGGAAGTTGCCAACGCTTCCTTCCGAGGCCATGATGGAAGCGGCCCTGGAACGCCTCGAGGGCCAAACCTCGAGGGTCCTTCCTCCATGTCCAACTACGTCGCAGTTGGAAGTGTTGGCGCGGTGTCAGCGACAGAGCCCAGAGGAGACCCCCGAGCACTCAAGTGGAGTATATCGCCCAGAGCACCCTACTGATCACGACGATGATGACGTCGATGTAGGGGCGTTGACGGACGAAATTACGAACTCCCTGGGCGTGTTGAAGAAGCTTGCCATACGCGCCCAGAATCAGAAACAACTGTGGGAGGCAGAATCCGCCTTCTTCAACGACCTGGTACAACAACATAAGGCCCGCGAAGCGGAGCTGCTGAATGAGGTGAATAACCTCAAAGACGCGCTTCGGACTTCCGAGCTTCACTTAGCCGTTGCACGCGCAGCGAAGAACCGAGGAGTGTCCGAGTACAAGGCGGGTCCGTGCTTCAAGGAAGACTTGGAGCAGTTTGGGGCCCGCTGCTATAAGGTGGTCCTCGATGCCGGGAAGGAGCTCGGGCGGGGGCTTGCAACAACCGAGCATGCCTGAGAGGCATTCGAGGCTGCCGTGGGGGAGTGCAGACGCCAGACTAATGATGCTCGTCTGGATGGAGTACGCTTTACCCAATTCCAGTCAGGGCGAATGCCTCCTGTAGACGATGGCGCCAGTGCCTCCAGACAGGTCCTTTGAATATATCATCCTTCCCTTTTTGTTCGGTAGCTCGGCCAGAGCAAGCTTTTGTACAGAACCTGAATAGATCTCCTCTTCTTTTTTTTTAATGGCTTCACTTTTTCTATCTCCTTCCCTTGTACATGTCCTATCCGAACCGGAATTCGTTGGTCGTGTAGAAGGGTTCGCAGTCACCACGCAGGTCGTTTGGAACTGCCAAGAGGTTTCGACCAGGAGTGTTTGTGCGGAACACTATACTAGGTGGTATCGCCTTTAATCCTTTAGAGCTGAAAAGCTTTGGGCAAGGATGGCCTCGGATATCAGCTCAAGCCGACCTAAAGAATGGGAGGAAGAGAAGTAGGATGCCGAACAGAAGGCTTTTATAAATAGTAAGTGTGACGGAACACCTCGACCAAGCCGTTAAACCGATAACGTACTTGATCTGAGTTCGCCTCCTGCGAACGGGCCGAAGCCTTGCAAGGGATACCAAACCACAGTCCGTGTAAACACAAAGGAACACACCATTTCACATATATATTTCAAAAGTTTACATAGCCATAATTCCAGAAAAAAGAAAAGAAAGTACAAGAGCCTGGGGCATACCCCGAGGTAAAACTGAAGAAAGTAACCAACTAGCTACACTATACTATTGGGACTACACTGCTGGAACTACAACTACACTATTGGGACTACACTGCTGGAGGTACTGACCCTGCACCGCTACGTCGCGGCTCTGAACTGGACGACGGTCGAGAAACATCCTCCTCGCTCTCACCTGTGAGAGCAGGGGTGAGCCTCACTAGTCACTGGCTCAGTAAGGAACTCCCCAAAATCGAGCAAACCAAAAACACAGGTACAAAAGCAGTAAACAGTACCAATAATTTATAGAACAGCTAAGCAGGATATGAAAGTTGTAAAAGTACTCACCGTCTGCCGACTACGAAAAACAATTGTAATAATTAAACGGCAAACCAGTACAAGTGTACGAGCTAAAGTAGAGACAGCCAAACACGAGCCACGTGAACTGGTTCGCGACACCAGTGACTGACTCGGACAAGCTAACACAGGTCTACCTCTCAGTCTCGCAGCCACGAACGAAAGGTCCAGCTGCCGTTCCACGTGAAAAGGTCAAGTAACTGTGGAGACCAACTAAACACCACCACCTGCGGACCACACGGTCGCAGGCCCATGCCTGACACCTCCAGAGAACCAGGCATGGGATCGCTAGAGTGAGGCACTGGAAAAGGACTAGCTGGGGACCAGTGTCGACTACTGGTGTCCGTACCCCCAACTACGAGCGCACTACAAGTGACTAAAAGACAAGTACGACAGTCACTGTCCCACTGTCGTCTTTCCCTCAGCCGGACGTACAACTCAAACACAGGAGTGAGGGTGTCCAGGTTAGACGACACAGACCTCGACAGTACAACACAAGTACCGAGACAAAGCCCCGAGCTAACAACCTGGCTCATAGAGAACCTGGGGCACCCAACTGGAGAGATAACCACGGTAGGCGTCGTACTACTTGCCACGTACACAAAACCACGTGCACGTCACACACAAACCACGTGAAGACTCACGTAAACTGCGTGCACTAGTAGTCCACTACACATGAACACCACGTAAACACGTAAAGAACCAGCCAACTGCGTACCCAGTACGCTAGTCTCAAAACCACGAGCACTGGGTGCACCACAAATATCATTACACCGCTCGATATCATTAAATATCTAATATAACAATATTTTCATAAAAACATGCTGGCGGCAACATCGACTGCCGTCAATGGGATGTAAACGGCAAGGTATATAGCCGTTAACCTCCCAGTTGAAGAACCTGGCGTCAATCGATGTTGACGCCAAGATCTTCGGCCATCAACTTCACAGAAACCCTGGGCTGATACCTCAGGTATTCCCAGCCCTAAAACCAATAGAAAACACGAGGAATCACCTTCTCTAGCATGCATGAATCCTAATCAACTCGAAACAACATGTTTCCATTGTTAAATTAATCAAACCACCCATTAACCCCGCATGAAGTACCATTACCCTAAAACACAATTATCATGTGAATTCATGCTTTCCAAATGCATTATCACAACCTATAGGGACTAAAGGGATCATTCCCTATATTTCAATACGCACTTAAACCTCCTAAATTCTCTTGCTTCGCACCAAACCCTCCGCGAGCTCCTACGGCGATTACACCTCGCTCCGGCGTTTCCTTGGTCGATTCGTCACCACCTCACGTTCCACAATCCTCCAACTAACCTTTTACAACTGTTGGAAGTAGTGGGGAAGCAAGGGGCATGAAAGCAGGGCAAGGGAGAGGGAGAATGAGCTGAGGAAACTGTCCTCGGGTAGACCTATACTCTGCAGATCGCATAGGTTGGCGTCAACCCTAATGCCTCTTAGGGAACCGTCACAGTAGACGTCCACAAAGCCTACCGTTAGGTTCATAAGGTTGGCGTCACCTTCGATGGACGCCAAACTAGTCAACGACCACATCTGGCTGTCAACCCCTAATCAACTGTAGCAGGTCCTATCTTGTTTCAGAACCAAACCTGCACCAAACCTGCGCACACCACACGACCAAACCACATTGGCCTCACAATGGCCACCACAACCAATACACACATGATCCATAAGGATCCGAAAAGCACGCGACGTTACATTACTATCATCTAAACAGAAATTTCGACCTCGAAATTCATAACACAACTCAAACTTAAACAAATTAAACATGCACATTCTTACAAATACTATCATCTAAAAAGAAATACAAAAGCTTATTCAAACAGATATGGATACCCTTTAGCCATCTCCTCGGCTAACTCCCAGGTATCCTCACCACCCAACCTATTTTCCCATCTCACTTTAACTAATTCTATTTCTTTATTTCTCAACTTCTTTATCTTTCGATCATTGATCTGTACCGGATATTCTGGCATGGTCATATCCGGCCTTAGGTCACCACCTTGATAACTGATTATGTGAGCTAGATCTTCAATGCATTTTCTTAACATAGAAACATGAAATATATCATGGACATCCACAAAATCTGCTGGCAAATCCAGCCTATAAGCTGTTTCCCCAATTCTCTCAATCACCTGGAAAGGTTCCACATACCTTGGGCTCAATTTTCCAATCTTGCCAAATCTCATAATACCTTTACTTGGGGAAACTCTCAAGAAAACAAAATCTCCCACTTCAAACTGAAGTGGTCTCCTCTGTTGAACCACTCTATGGCTGTCCTTGTATTTTGGTGATAACAAACTTATGATGATAACATAATGAATATTTTTGTTTCATCTGTGTCGCATCAATCCCATAGCAAAATGCTAAGTCTTTCATTGATGCAATATATGGCGCACTAAAATGATAAAATCGATGTTTAATCAATATACATCGATTTCTGTTTAAAGTGCCAAAATATTAAGCGCAACGATCTGTTAAGAAGTCGATGCCATAACGATTTCTTCTGTAAAGCGCAAGAAGTCGATGACATAACGATTTCATAAGTGTTCGCAACGATTTCTTCTGTAAAGCGCAAGAAGTCGATGCCATAACGATTTCATAAGTGTTCGCAACGATTTCTTCTGTAAAGCGCAAGAAGTCGATGCCATAACGATTTCTTTAGACCGTAACGATTTCTTAAGTGAAGGCATCGACTTGCCTTCACAACGATTTGTTAAGAAATCGTTCCCATAACGATTTCATAAGTCATGCTCATAACGATTTCTTCATGAATTCTGATCAAACACAGATTGCCTTTATATTTCAAATATGCTTGGCGCTTAAATAAAAAGTCAAATATCTTCTGACAAAAAGCTGCATGCATATTTCAGAGTCTTGTCAAAAAGATATGACCTCTATTTTCAGTATGTTAGCAGAAGCACAGTACCATGCATCGTTTATCATAAACACTCTTTTATGCTAACACTCTCTTCTATGCTCACAGACATCGAAGACCATCAGAGTCTGATTAAGACAAATGAAGATGAGATGAGCAACGGCTAGAACTCCAACGGATCTCTTCAACGGATCCATTCAAAATGCTCATATAAAAGAAGGAGCACTGCTGAAGAATAGAAGAGCCTTTTTCCTGAATATCTTGTAGGAGTGTACAACTGTGAGAAACACCTCAACTCCACACACACTCAAGAAAGAGAGAAAGAGCCTGAGCCAAGAAGAAGCATTCAAAGCATTTCAAGCTCTCAAGCTTCCAAGCTTTCAAGCATTCGAGCCTTCTTTTCTCTCTTCTGTTTTCTCTCCGAGCTCATTGTATATCTGGGGAGAGTTTGGGACTGTGAGCTTTACATGAGTGTTCATCTTGTAAGGTCTCTCAGTCTGATCTTTCTAAGAAAGATCTGTGTCCAGCTGTAGGACTGTATACAGTTGATAACCCAGCTAGGGGTTTGTGTCTAGCTGAACCAAACTGGGGTTTGTACCAGTTGATAACCCAGCTAGGGTTTGTGTCTAGCTGAACCAAACTGGGGTTTGTACCAGTTGATAACCCAGCTAGGGGTTTGTGTCTAGCAGAACCGCACTGGGGTTTGTTCCAGGAGGTTGGCTTCTTGACCTGTAAGAGAAGTGGGCTGCCTTCTTGCCCGGGAAAGAGAAGAAGACCTGGTGGGGGATCCAGGGTGTTGTAAGGTCCATAAGGGGGACTGTACCCTTGGTTAGTGAAATCCCAAGAGTTGCTTGGGGACTGGACGTAGGACTTCCATGTGGGAAGGGCCGAACCAGGATAAATCTCCTGTGTCCTTGTGTGATTGTTTATTTGCTTCCGCACTGCACTCTCTATCACACTGAACTAACCAAGCTTTCAAGTGTTATTTTCTGTGTTTAAGATTCTATTTCAGATTTCAGAAAAACCTATTCACCCCCCCTCTAGGTTGGCTTGCTGCCGTACCAAAAGGGCCAACATCCTCCGGATATCTGCATAACTCTTTTGCCTACTTTGAGCTGCCTGTAATTTATCCTTAATAAGCTTCACTACTTCTGTGGTTTGCTGAATCAATTCAGGACCCACTAATTACCTTTCTCCCACTTCATGCCAGTTTAATGGGGTTCTACATGGCCTTCCATATAAAGCTTCATACGGTGCCATCCCAAGACTGGTATGATAACTATTATTATAGGCAAACTCAACCATTCCCAAATGATGCTCCCAGTTACCTCCCCAAACTAAACAACAAGCCCGCAACATATCTTCAATCGTCTGGATAGTCCTCTCTGTTTGACCATCTGTCTGGGGATGATAAGCGGAGCTATATCTCAGCTCAGTACCAATTACCTTTTGCAAACTTCTCCAAAACTCAGAAGTAAATCTTGGATCTCTGTCAGACACAATAGTCTTCGGAATACCATGCAATGGAACAATTCTTTCAACATAAACTTTTGCTAATTTATCCACTGTCCAAGACATACTTACTGCCACTAATCTGCACACCTTAGTTAATCTGTCAACAAATACCCATATTCCATTATGTCCGGAACCCGATCTTGGTAAACCTGTCACAAAGTCCATGGCAATATCATCCCATTTCCACTGTGGAATGGGCAACAGTTGCAATAAACCTCCAGTCTTCTGATGTTATGCTTTAATCTGTTGACAGATAGCACACCTTGCAACAAATTCTGCTATTTCTTTTTTCATATGAGGCCACCAGAAATGCTTCCTCAAATCGTGGTACATTTTAGTACTACCCGGATGGATAGTGTACCTGGATTTATGGGCCTCCTCTAACACTCGCTACTTTACTTCTCTTTCTGCTGGAACAAATAACCTGCCTCTGAGCCTAATCACACAATTATCATCAATGGTAACTCCTTCCATTTTTACAATCTCAGCTAAACTTACATCTGCTCTCTGAGCCTCAACAATATGCCAATACAAGGACGGCTCTACAGCACTAGCAGCTAGTACTGCCCGTCGCTGACTACTAGGCACATACAAGGAGTTCTCCACTATCTCTTCATACAGCTTCCACTCATTGATCATCATCAGATTTATATATGTCTTTCTGCTCAAGACATCTGCTACAACATTGGCCTTACCCGGGTGGTAAGCCAAACTGAAATCATAATCTTTTAAATATTCAATCCATCTGCGCTGACGAAGATTTAAATCCTTCTGCGAGAAGATATACTTCAAGCTTTTATGATCTATAAAGATCTCAAATCTCTCACCATACAGATAATGCCTCCACATTTTCAAAGTAAACACAATTGCTGCCAATTCCAAATTATGAGTGGGGTAATTCTCTTCTGCTGGCTTCAATTGCCTGGACGCATAAGCTATCACTTTGTCATGCTGCATAAGTACTGCGCCAAGTCCTCTCCTTGAAGCATCCGCATATACCACAAAACCACCACTCCCTGCCGGTAATGTCAATATGGGTGCTGTTGTAAGCCTCTTCTTTAACTCCATAAAACTTTTCTGACATTCACCGGACTACACAAATGGCACACCTTTTCTGGTCAACTTGGTCATAGGCGCCGCAATCTTAGAAAAATCTTGTATAAAGTGCCTATAATAACCTGCCAATCCCAGAAAACTTCTAATCTCAGTAATTGTCTTAGGCACTTCCCATTTCATCACTGCTTCCACTTTACTTGGGTCCACTGCTACTCCTTTAGCTGAGATGACATGACCCATAAATTGAATTTCTTTCAACCAAAATTCACACTTACTGAATTTGGCAAACAACTGGTTATCCCTTAACAACTGCAGGGTGAACCCCAAATGAGCTGCATGCTCCTCTTCATATGCTGAATAAATCAGAATATCATCAATAAAGACCACAATGAATTGGTCTAAATACGGATGAAAAATTCTATTCATCAGATCCATAAAACCTGCAGGAGTATTGGTCAACCCAAATGGCATAACCACAAACTCATAGTGACCATATCTGGTTCTGAAAGCTGTTTTATCTATATCCTCCTCTTTAATTCTCAACTGATGGTACCCAGACCTCAAATCAATTTTAGAAAATACCTTCACTGATTGCAACTGATCAAACAGATCATCTATCCTCGGCAACGGGTACTTATTCTTAATGGTCACATCATTCAACTTTCTATAATCAATACACATACGAAAACTTCCATCTTTCTTTTTCACAAATAATACCGGTGCTCCCCACGGGGAATGACTCGGTCTAATAAACCCTTCCTGCAACAGCTCTTCTAATTGCTTTTTCAATTCCTTAAGTTCTGCTGGTGCCATCCGATATGGAGCTTTAGAGATCGGCATGGTACCTGGCAGCAACTCAATGGTAAAGTCCACCTCTCTATGTGGAGCTAAACCAGGCAAATCTTCAGGAAAAATATCAGCAAATTCCCTAACCACGGGAACTGCTTCAACTGACTGACTAGCTTCTACCAGACTTACCGAGGCTAAATAAGCCACACATCTAGCATTTATTAACTTTCTAGCTCTAATTGTAGAAATTAGAAACTTAGAGGTATAAAAAGACATACCTTGATATTCAAATACTGCACCATTAGGATGACAAAACCTGATCCTTTTCTTTCTGCAATCTAGCATTGCTCCATAAGTCTCAAGCCAATCCATACCCAAAATAATATCATAATCTGTCAACTGCAGGGCATACAACCGACCCGGCATCTGGTTCCCTTCAATCATAACAGGAGCTTTATCTATATAGCTCTAAGTGAGTAGGAATTCACCCGATGGAATTTCCACTACTAACTCACAAGACTTTTCCTCTAAAGGATGAGTCATGCAATCCAAAAATTCTTCGGAAATGAAAGAATGAGAGGCACCCGAATCAAATAAAACTCTTGCTGAATAGTCATAGATGGGTATAGTACCTTCGATCATATTCGATGCCTCCGCTTGGGCTCGGATGATAGCCATAACCTGGCCCCTTCCCCGCTGCTGCGGTGCTCCTCTGCCACGACCTGCCTGTGGTTGCTGAAACTGCTGCGGCTGCTGCTGCACACCTCTTCCATACCCATACTCTCTTGGATAGGGGCAATTGCGAATCAAATGTCCTGGCTGATTGCAATTATAACATCTATACCCTGGTGGAATAATGGGCTGCCTGGCAGTACTCTGTTGCGACTCCTCCACCTCAGGCCTACCACGACCTTGCTGAAATTGCTGACGACCTCCCCATCCTCTTCCTTTACCTTTAAATGCTTGCTTCAATTTCTGGCCCCATTTACCAAAGCCTGATGAAGAAGGTCCAGCTGGTGCTTTACCCTTACTCGCACCCACTGACTGCTGCGGTAGCCGAAAACTACCTGAGCCTGACTCGCCCACCTGACGAGTCCGAATAGACCTCTCCAACGTAGCTGCCCTCTGAGCTGCTTCTTCCACTGTTTTACACATGAGAGGTACTATTGCATCCTGCAACTCTACTCTCAAACCTCTAATGAAATACTCAACCATCATATTATTATCTGATACTACATAAGGCGCATATCGGCTAAGTGCCATAAATTGCATCTGGTACTCTAAAACTGAAGAATTACCTTGATGGAGTGTCTGAAACTGCTCTCTCATCACTTGCTGTACTTGAATCAGAAAGAATGTATCATTAAATACATCAAGAAATTCCGACCAAGTGATACCCTCTTCTGTCCTGCCTGCGAAGGTGGTCTGCATCTTCAATCGCCACCATTCTAATGCAAAACCCCTCAATTGATAGGCAGCTAGCACAACTTTATCTGTTGCCGGACACCTCATGGTCGCAAAGACTATTTCAATCTCATGGACCCAATGTTCCGCTCTATCTAGATTCGGCCCTCCTGAGTAAGTAGGCGGCTGCAATCTCAGAAATTTCTCAACTTGCATCACTGGTTCCTCTGCTAATAACACTGGTGGTGGTGGCAAGGGTGCTACAAAAGGTACCTCCACTCCTGGCGGTGGCGGAATTGGAACTATAGGTACAGTCTCTCCATCCCTAGGTGGCACTGCAACCGGTGGTACCGGCCCCTGCTGATCCATCCTTCTTTGGATATCAGTGAGGCTCTCCCAGATTCTCTCTATCATATGCTGAGTACTTTCCTCTGGATCATCTCCTCCACCACCCCAATCTCTTCTATCAGCCATTTCAAACTTCTACATAAACAAAACACCAAACAAAACAAAACAACAAATTATCAGAAACCAGGGCCCCTACCAGCAGTGTACAAAGACCAAAATAAGGCTATGTATCTTTCTAGTTCCCTTATATTAACATGAACCTTTCTCTGATACCAACTGTGATGGAACACCTCGACCAAGCCCGTTAAACCGATAACGTACTTGATCAGAGTCCGCCTCTCGCGAACGGGCCGAAGCCTCGCAAGGGATACCAAACCACAGTCCGTGTAAACACAAATGAACACACCATTTCACATATATATTGCACAAGTTTACATAGCCATAATTCCAGAAAAAAGGAAAGAAAGTACAAGAGCCTGGGGCATACCCCGAGGTACAACTGAAGAAAGTTACCAACTCGCTACACTATACTACTGGGACTACACTGTTGGAACTACAACTACACTACTGGGACTGCACTGCTGGAGGTACTGACCCTGCACCGCTACGTCGCGGCTCTGAACTGGACGACGGTCGAGAAACGTCCTCCTCGCTCTCACCTGTGGGAGTAGGGGTGAGCCTCGCTAGTCATTGGCTCAGTAGGGAACTCCCCCAAAACTGAGCAAACTAAAAACACAGGTACAAAAGCAGTAAACAGTACCAACAATTTATAGAATAGCTAAGCAGGATATGAAAGCTGTAAAAGTACTTACCGTCTGCCGACTACGAAAAATAATTGTAATAATTAAACTGTAAACCAATACAAGTGTACGAGCTAAAGTAGAGACAGCCAAACACGAGCCACGTGAACTGGTTCGCGACACCAATGACTGACTCGGATAAGCTAACACAGGTCTACCTCTCAGTCTCACAGTCACGAACAAAAGGTCCAGCTGCCGCTCCACGTGAAAAGGTCAAGCAACTGTGGAGACCAACTAAACACCACCACCTGCGGACCACACGGTCGCAGGACCATGCCTGACACCTCCGGAGACCCTAGCCTGGGCTCGCTAGAGTGAGGCACTGGAAAAGGACTAGCTGGGGACCAGTGTCGACTACTGGTGTCCGTACCCCCAACTACGAGCGCGCTACAAGTGACTAAAAGACAAGTATGGCAGTCACTATCCCACTGTCGTCTTTCCCTCAGCCGGACGTACAACTCAAACACAGGAGTGAGGGTGTTCAGGTCAGACGACACAGACCTCGACGGTACAACACAAGTACCGGGACAAAGCCCCGAGCTAACAGCCTGGCTCACAGAGAACCTGGGGCACCCAACTAGAGAGGTAACCACGGTAGGCGTCGTACTACTTACCACGTACACAAAACCACGTGCATGTCACACACAAACCACGTGAAGACTCACGTAAACCGTGTGCACTAGTAGTCCACTACATGTGAATACCACGTAAACACGTAAAGAACCAGCCAACTGCGTACCCAGTACGCTAGTCTCAAAACCACGAGCACTGGGTGCACCACAATTATCATTGCACCGCTCGATATCATTAAATATCTAATATAACAATATTTTCATAAAAACATGCTGGCGGAACATCGACTGCCGTCAATGGGATGTAAACGGTAAGGTATATAGCCGTTAACCTCCCAGCTGAAGAACCTGGCGTCAATTGATGTTGACGCCAAGATCTTCGGCCATCAACTTCACAGAAACCCTGGGCTGATACCTCAGGTATTCCCAGCCCTAAAACCAATAGAAAAACACGAGGAATCACCTTCTCTAGCATGCATGAATCCTAATCAACTCGAAACAATATGTTTCCATTGTTAAATTGATCAAACCACCCATTAACCCCGCATGAAGTACCATTACCCTAAAACACAATTATCATGCGAATTCATGCTTTCCAAATGCATTATCACAACCTATAGGGACTAAAGGGATCATTCCCCACCTCAATACGCACTTAAACCTCCTAAATTCTCTTGCTTCGCACCAAACCCTCAGCGAGCTCCTACGGCGATTACACCTCGCTCCGGCGTTTCCTTGGCCGATTCGTCACCACCTCACATTCCACGATCCTCCAACTAACCTTTTACAACTGTTGGAAGTAGTGGGGAAGCAAGGGGCATGAAAACAGAGCAAGGGAGAGGGAGAATGAGCTGAGGAAACTGTCCTTGGGTAGACCTATATTCTGCAGATCGCACAAGTTGGCGTCAACCCTAATGCCGCTTAGGGAACCGTCACAGTAGACATCCACAAATCCTGCCGTTAAGTTCATAAGGTTGGCGTCACCTTCGATGGACGCCAAACTAGTCAACGACCACATCTAGCCGTCAACCCCTAATCAACTGCATCAGGTCCTATCTTGTTTCAGAACCAAACCTGCACCAAACCTGCGCACACCACACGACCAAACCACATTGGCCTCACAATGGCCACCACAACCAATACACACATGATCCATAAGGATCCGAAAAGCACGCAACGTTACAGTAAGCCTTCAAGTTGGATACATGCCAGGTTCTGGGTATGACCCCGCCACTAGGAGTAGTTAGCTTGTAAGAGCCTTTTCCAAGAAGCTGGGTGACCTGATAAGGTCCTTCCCATTTTGGGGCGAGTTTGCTGGCTACTCTTCGGGGATCCGATGCCGAGCAACGGCGAAGAACAAGGTCCCCTTCGAAGAAGCACCTTTCCCGAACTCGGGAGTTATAATATTGTGCAAGTCGTTGTTGGTAGGAGACTAGTCTGATGCTGGCGTCACTTTGGCGTTCTCCAAGCATGTCTAAGTTTTCCCTAAGCGCACGATTATTGGCGGCCTCATCGAAGTGAGTTGTCCGGAGAGTGGGGAGAGCCACTTCCAAAGGTACAAAGGCCTCTGTGCCATAGGCCAAATGGAAAGGGGTCTCCCCGGTGGCTACCCGAGCAGTTGTTCGGTGGCACCACAACACATTAGGGAGCTCGTCAATCCACGAACTACCGACAGCTTCGACTCTCGTGCGAATCCCGTGCAGTAATGTACGGTTGGCGTTTTCGACCAGACCATTTACCTGAGGATGTGCCACGGAGGTGAAGTGGTTGTAGATGCCAAGTTCAACGCACTTCTGCTTGAAGAAGGTGCTATCGAATTGCTTCCCGTTGTAGGAGGTAATCACTCTTGGGACGTCAAACCTGCAGAGGATGTTCTTCCAGACGAACTTCCACGCGGCTTGTTTGGTGATTGTGGTAACGGGTTCCGCTTCGACCCACTTGGTGAAGTAGTCGATGGTCACGAACAAGAACTTCTTCTGACCCTGGGCTTCTGGGAAGGGACCCAAGATATCAATTCCCCACCTGGCGAAAGGATGAGGCTCAAACAGGGTATGAAGTTGCTCGACAGGTTGCTTAATGAGCTGCCCGAACTTCTGACATTCTGGGCACCTTCTGACAAAAGACATACAGTCCTTTTGCAGAGAGGGCCACCAGAACCCTGCTCGAATAATGTTGTATGCCAGCGTTTTTCCCCCCAAGTGGCTTCCGCACAATCTCTCGTGAACCTCTTCGATAGCCGAAAGGGCCTCCTCAGGGCTGAGACACCGTAAAAGGGGTCATGAAAGGGACCATCGGTAAAGCTTGCCTTTAATGAGGGTGAAATTCTGAGAACGCAGTCTGATCTTCCGGGCTTCACCCTGCTCCTGGGGAAGCTCGCCTCGAAGTAGATAGGCTAGGAGAGGGTCCGTCCAGTTCGGAACTAGAGGGTCGGACCCAATGGCTGCCACATCCACTTCGGTGCTCGGTGTGGCGAGTTCTTCGATGAATACAGAGCGAGAAGGGGCGATGTCACCTGAAGACACCAACTTGGCAAGTGCATCAGCTCGCGCGTTCTGCTCCCGTGGGACGTGTATGACTTCGAAGTAGAGGAGGCCTTCTGCTCGGCTCTTGACCTGTTGGAGGTACTGGGCCATGCGTGGCTCTCTTGCTTCGAACTGTCTGTTCACCTAGCCGGCAACCAATTGGGATTCGCTGAAGGCCCTAAGTCGAAGGGCTCCAAGGTGGCTAGCCATTCAGATTCCGGACAACAACGCTTCGTATTCAGCAACATTGTTGGAGGCCGCAAAGCGGAACCAGAGGGCATATTGGAACTCTAAACCCTCCGGAGAGGTGAGGACCATGTCAGCTCTACTCCCTGTGACACACGAGGATCCATCGACGTAGAGCTCCTATGGGGGCTCGTCGGCCAGCGGGGGATCCTGTTCGGTAGGGAGAGTGCATTCCACGACGAAGTCTGCCAATGCTTGTGCTTTGATGGCCGTCCTTGGACGGTAGCTGATGTCGAATTCACCTAGCTTGATGTCCCATTTAATGAGCCGGCTGGAAGCCTCTGGCCGCTGAAGGATAGACTTCAGCCGCTGGTTGGTGAGAACCGTTATTGAGTGGGCCTGAAAGTAGGGCCTGAGTTTCTGGGCAGCCGTGACCAGAGCAAGGGCGAGTTTCTTTGCTCAGGGGTACCTTCTTTCAGCTTTTTGAAGGACCCTGCTGATGTAGTAAACGGGACGCTGGGTCGCTCCCTCTTCTCTGATCAATACTGCACTGATGGAGTGTTCGATAACTAAAAGGTATACGAACAAGGGTTCCCCGAGCACAGGTTTCGAGAGAACAGGTGGGGCTGCCAGATATGCCCTCAACTCCACGAAGGCAACTTCGCAGTCCTCAGACCACCGTACATGCCCCCCTTGCTATGAGAAGCCTCTGGGTCCTCGCAGCAATTTGAAGAAGTTGAAGCTCCTCTCTGTTGCTCGGAACATGAATCGGTTGAGTGCGGCTAGACGTCCAGTCAAACGTTGGATGTCGCGTATCGTTTTAGGGCTGCTCATTTCAAGTATTGCTTGGATCTTCTCAAGGTTGGCCTCTATTCCTCTGTTTGAGACGAGGAAGCCGAGGAACTTTCCTGAGCACACTCCAAACGCACACTTGGATGGGTTGAGCTTCATGTTGTACCTTCACAAAGTTGCGAAGGTCTCTTCGAGGTCAGAGATGTGGTCAGTGCCCGGGAGCGTTTTGACCAACATGTCGTCGACGTAGACCTCCATGTTGTGCCCGATCTGCTGCTCGAACATCTTATTGACCAGTCGTTGGTATGTCACACCCGCGTTTTTCAGACCAAAGGGCATCCTGGTGAAGCAGTATAACCCCAAGTCTGTGACGAACTTGGTGGCGTCTTGATCCGAGGGATGCATACTGATCTGGTGATACACAGAGTAGGCATCCAAGAAGCTGAGGAGCTCATGCCCGGATGTAGCGTCTACCAGCTGATCAATGCGCGGCAGCGGGAAGTTATCTTTGGACGTCGCTTTGTTGAGGTCCTTGTAATCCACACATACACGCCATTTGCCAGTGGTTTTACGTACGAGGAGTACGTTGGAGATCCACCTTGGGTACTGGGCTTCCCGGAGAAGCCCAACGGCTCGACTTTTGACGACGTGATCTCGGATCATGATCTGCCGTTCTTGGTTGATGGGTCACCTCCTTTGTTGAACTGGTGGGACCCGTGGGTCTAGGCGGAGGCGATGCACGATCACTTCTAGAGGGATGCCCGGTAGCTCATCGTCAGACCACGTGAACACGTCTAAATTAGCTAGCAGGAAGGTTCTATACCATTGTTGCTCGGCTTCCGCTAGTAACGCGCCAATGTATAGGACATGTTCGGGGTCATCGTCCACTTGGACTGGAAGCAGGTCCTCGGCAGGAGCTCCGCAGCTGGTGGAAGGCTGGTCGGCCGGTGGAGGAACAGGTGTTGGAGCCGCGAGTGCCTGCTTGTCCCTTAGAGAAAGGACATAACACCGTCGGGACTCGCGCTGGCATCCGAGCACCTCGCCGACCCCACACAGGGGTGGGGAACTTCATCTTCTGATGGAGGGACGAAGGCACCGCCTTGATCCACCCATTCAGACCTCTACCAAGGATGACATTGTAGCCGGGCATGTTCCTGATGACCAAGAAATCCACCACCTTGGTCACGCACTTCGGAGCCGTCACGAGGGTGATCGGGAGGCGAACTCTACCCATAGGCTGAACCGAGACCCCCGAGAAGCCGAACAGAGGCGACTCTATAGGGGTGAGCTGGTCGGTTTTTAGGCCCATAAGGAGATAACAATCGTAAGCCAATACGTCGGGGGCACTTCCATTGTCTACTAGAATCCTGCGCACATTACAATGATTAATGGTTGCCGAAACGACCAACGCATCAGTGTGTGGGGTAGTAACCCCTACAAGGTCTTCTTCCGAGAAGGCTATAGCCCCCTTGGACCGTGCGTGCGTGGGATTAGAGGGATAAGGAGCCGGCCGAGGTATCGGAGGCCTGTTCACGACATGTACTCGCCTTGCCTAATCACGTCGGCTTTGAGTGCTTTCTCCGCCTGCTCCGAATCCTCCCGCGATCACATTGATTTCTTGCCCGTTGGGCTCATTGTTGATCGGTTGCTCGGGAGTCCGCTCTCGGCGTCTGGGGCGGTCTTCATTCCGGCGCACGAACTGTCCGAGGTAGCCGCGCTTGATAAGGGACTCGATTTCATCCTTGAGCTGGCAGCATTCGGAGGTATTGTGGCCGTGGTCGCAGTGGAAGCGACAATACTTATCTTGGTTGCGCCTCCAGGGATCGAAGCGCATCCTCTGTGGCCACCGAACATATGGTTCATCCCTGATCTCTGGCAGGATCTGTTCGGGTGCCACCTTCAGAGGTGTGTAGTCGGTGAAGGGTTGTGGTTGGCGCGGTGAATCGTCGTTGCACTGTCCTTTCTTCTAATCATAGACGAAAATGTGGTCGGAAGGCCTCTTTTTGTCTGATGATTCTCCCTGCTCTGTTCGGCCAGCAGCCAGACTCTCTTCGCACGTGGCGTGGCATTGTGCAGTACAGAGGAGCTCGGCAAGGGTGGAAGGCTGCTGCACTCCCAGCGTCCTCTGCAGAAAACCATCGTGAGTACCCTGGATAAGGGCACTGGTGGCTAATGGGATATCGAGGCGCGGGATGTGGAGCGCCTCAGTCTGGAACCTCTTGACGTAGTCCCAGAGTGCTTCTCCCTTCTTTTGCCGAACAGCGAGAAGGGAGACCACGGTGCGCGGTTGCGACCTTACACCCAAAAAGTTGTCTCGAAAGGACTTCTTCAACTGATGGAAGGAAGAGATGGAACCTGCAGGGAGGGCTTCGAACCAGGCCCGAGCAGTTTCCTTCAAGGTGGCCGGGAAGTCCCGGCATTTGGCCGCATCAGATGCTCCATGGAACACCATATGCGACTCAAACCCATGGATGTGATCCGCGGGGTAAGAGGTGCCGTCGTATGGCGCGATGGTAGGCAGAGGGAGCTTGGGAGAGACCCGCCCGAGCCTCCAGGATCTCCGCAATGAACGGGGAGTGGAAGTTCAAGTCCTCCTCGACCGGAGCTTTGCCCTCAGCACCATGGACCATCGCGTCCACACGACGTTCCAGGTCGACGATGCGGCGCAAGCGCCTGGCCAACTCCTGTTCGGAGTGGGCCGAATCCACATGCCCAGTCCTGTGGGAGTTGGCTCCCACGACCGAGCGCGGCGGGCACGGGGCCGCCGTGGAGTGACGGGGTGAACGACCGCGGCTCTCTGGTGCTCGTTCATCAGACGGGGCACGGCGCAACCTCCATGGAGAATCGGCATGCTGCTCCTGGAACGACTCCGTCGGGGTAGGGGGTACGCGCGATCGCCGATGAGACGACTCTGCCTGGCGCTCCTGCGGAATGGAGGCTGTTGGGACCGGCTGCCCAGCCAACTGGGCCTGGAGACCCAGGCAGATTCCCGTCAGCTGCTGCATCTGCCCCTGAAGTTCGGCCATTTCCAAGGTGGTCGCAGGCACTACGGCGAGGGGCGCAGGGACACCCCCGGTCGCAGCAGCAGGGGCTACGGCGACGTCGATGGGAGTCTGCCCACGACTGGTGGGACCTCGTTATACGGCTCCCTATGTTCTGGTATAAAGATCGTCCGCGATCCATGGCTGTCGTTGCTTCCCACAGACGGCGCCAAAAGTGTGGAGACGTTTTCCTGCTTGGTCCGGAGCCAAGCGGGCCTACACTTGGAGGAAGGGAAGAAGACCGCCGGTAGCGAACGGATGCCTGCAAAACCAGAACGGAATCAGGGGGGCTCGGTTGAAGAACCGGGGAGAACCCTCCGATGCCTAAGTCAGTGAACTGCAAGTGAGGCTTTGGAGAAGGAGGGTTCAGTGTTATGCAGGAGAGATGTGTCTTAGATTGCGTACCTCCGCATGGAGGCTTACCGGAGCCTTTTATAGACAGAAGTCTCGAGGGAGAGGGACGGAACGTCCCTGATCAATGCCGCAAAGGGCGCGCCTGTTAGCATCCTCAGTGGGGGGTTACGCATTGAGGCGTCCGTTGAGGAGCTCTGCAGTTAGTGCACCACTTTATCGTGGGGCGCGTGTGGTGTAGCTGTTATAACCGCCACGAGGGGATCATGGGCTACTTGGATTCTCCTGGGCGGAAGGTACCGAGCAGGTAGCCTGCTCAGTGAGCCAGACCTGCTGTTTGGTAGTCGAGCCCGTTGTTCGGTGCCTGGTGCCTGGAGGCATGTCTTGCTGCCGAATGTCTGATGCAAGGAAGTGTTGCTCATGCCGAAGAGGTTTCGGCACACGCCGAGCAGACGTTGCTCGGAAGAGAGGGCCTTGGGCCGAACAGGCTATAAAGTATCCGGAGGCGACTCTTGGGTCCCGCTGGTACCTGAATGTAGGGATCGGCTTCGGGACCTTGAAGCTGCTCTTGAAAAAGTGGCGCCATACGGAAGGGCCATGTTTGTCTGTTGAATTGGGCTGGGCCATGATGGGCCTAGCGCACGAAGGTGGCTAGGAATAGCCACCACAGTATCGAATATGTAGTCTTCGTAATTTATTTTTGAAATCTGTATGTTAGATTCTATATTTTTATGTTATATATATTTTATCATTTTACTTTTTTACTGGTAAAAAAAAATATCCATCAATTCAATCATAAATGAGTTAAAGGGTAAAAAAATTAACTTATGCTATGTAACTCTTAAAAAAATTTAATCTCTCTCACATATTTCTCTCTCTATCACCCCTCCCATCACTCTCTCTCTTACCTCTTATTATTGGAGTTACGGATGGAGGCCCCTCCGATGCCACTTTCTCCCTCCCTCGAACACTCTTTTCGGTCCCACCTTCTCTGCCAGGTGATTACAGACACGTGCGAATAGTACACTTTTCTTATATTAACACATCCTTTCTTTTGATCCCCGCATAGCTAGAGTTGTAGCAACCATGGAACTCTTTGGCAGCGTTTGGGACAGAAGTCCCAAAAATGGAAATTTTCAGAAGCTGATTTGTAAAGGTTTCTGACATATCTCCAGATTGTCATGATGACTTTTTAAAAGTTGAGCCTTTCATTTGGAACAGCCGCAGTGTACAAGGAGATTTTTGGGACTTTTTACTATATTACCCCTAATTTTGTCTGACAAGTCACAGTGGGTAAAGAGTTTTTGGATATTTCAGATGCAAAATCTGCATCAACTCCCCTAAAAGTGTCTTGGAGACCGCTTTTCAAAAGATGGAAAGAGAACTTTTGTTCTCTCCATCTCTCTCTTCAGCGCTCAAAGCGCTTTTCACGCAAGCATAGGTGGGCTACTTCTATTTGATAACAATTTAGATTTTGTCAGTGATTTTTTCCTCAAAATCGCTGCAACAGGGACTCCCAAACGATGCTTTAGTCACTTGTGTGAGTCTCTTGGGCTTGCATGCCTTGGCATTCTCGACCTGTAACTCTTGGTTCGCAGGGGGCCGAGCTAGCAACAAGAAAGGTGAGCAAGTGGTACTCAAGTTGTAATATTCTGAATGTTCGGATCGAAGTTTACCGGATTTGGAGACTAGTGTGTAGCTCATTGGTTGAGTTTATGCATGTATATGTGTTTTTACAGGTTGGTGTGACTTGGTGGTAGGCTGGAGGGTTGGAAATTCCAGCCCAAACATACCTCTGTTGGGTTCATCAAAAACATATACAACACAGACGTCACGTTTCTTGCATGAACACGGCCACCAAGTCCGTCACGATTTCTGGCCGCCTTCAGCGTGCGCGTCTGCATGCGCGCCACGTCTCGTATGCAGGGGCGTTGAGGGTTTAATCACGACGGAGGGGTATGTCGCATTTTGAAACGCGACGGCCCGATACGTCACGATTTAGGCTCAGTGTATTTTGGGCCTCTGCCCTAGCCGAACAGTGTTGTTGCACTATTCAGCTGAGGAAGAAGGCTGTGAAGGGTTTCCTATGATTCTTGAGGTGATTTTGGAGTTCTGGCTGTCCGTTCGGCGTGTTCCGATGCGAGGAAATGCTTCGGAGCGCGGGAAACACTGGGATATCATTGGTTTTTCATTTCACTAGTCAATAGAGGGACTTTCCTTCGTTTCAGCTTGTTTGAGATGTGGATTAGGGTTTATAAGTTTTGACTCAAGAATCATGAGAGCATGATAGAGAGCATGCTAGGGTTTCATTTATATGCTTATTTCCCTGCTTAAACAGCAAGTATGGTTAGTTGGTGTGATTTCCGAAATAGGGTTTGGGTCTTGGTTCTGTCACCAAAAAGCGACGGAACCAGATGTCATGATTCATGTCTAAAGGTGACGGGTTGGTCCGTCGCGATTCAAGTCTCTAAAAACGTCCACTGTGTTGGACGCGATTTAGATTGTGGCCACCCGAGCTCGGGGGGGCTCTGTGGCCAGTCTATCTGTTCTATGTTGTGCACTGCTTGGACAATGGTTGTTATGCAATGTAGAGGTTGTATGAGGTGTAACTGCTTATACCGTGATTGGAAACGATGGTTTTGGCTTGGTAATGTGTGCACGACGAGTTGGGTGTTCATGCCTTCCGAGGTTACCTCTCTAGTCGGGTCCCCTGCACCAGGTGCTCGGGGTTGTCCCGGTACAGTGAGTACCGTCAAGGTTTGCGTCGTCTTCCTGGACACCCTCACTTCTGAGTTTGAGTTGTACGTCTGGCTGAGGGAAAGACGGCAAGGGGCAGCGACTCGTGTTTGTGTGTGTGCAGTCGCTTGTAGCGCGCTCGTGGTTGGGGGACGGACACCAGAAGACGTACTGGTCCCTAGCTAGTCATGTTTCCAGTGCCTCACTTTAGAGAGCTCGGACCGGAGTCCCTAAAGGTGTCAGGCTTGGGCCTGCAGTGGTGTAGTCTGCAGGTGTGGTGTTGGTTGGTCTCCACATTTCTTAGCCTTGTTGAGGTGGAGCGACAGCTGGACCTTACGTCCGTGGCTGTGAGACTGAGAGGTGGACTTGTGTAACTCCCCAACGCAGAATATCGGAGCGGAATTACAGTTATTAAATAGTACAGAGCGGGAAAAATAAATACAAACCATTACACAAATGTAAACAATACCAAACATCTCCAATTTCATTAATAATCCATCAAATACCTATTACATCCAACCATCAGAGCCAAACTAGGGCCCAGAGTACTTTATTGAAATCCAAACTAATACATCAAGACTGACTGACTCACTAATTCATAACTATACTAACTAGCTACTAAGCAGATGGTTGCCGAAAAAGGGTCACTCCTGGACGTCGTCCTCATTCCCATTCATGTGAGTGTGGTCATCATCCGACTCGCCTGAAACACAATAAATAAATGCACAGATGAGCGAATAACGCCCATAGGACTTAATATCTCATGAGAACAAGCATGCTTAAAGTAATTAATGTCTTTAGGAGGCAGGATATGAGAACAAGTTGTCATGTATAGTCAAGAGAATGATGTAACAAGATAACGTGAAACATTAACTCATTTACGAGAGTATAACATCACAAGAATTGGCCATATCACGAGACAACAAGTAAACTAGTCACGATAGCAAGCATGGGTCGGTATTCTTTCAACCTCGAGTTCAAGTAACAACAAGTGATTGATTGTCATAGATTAAATCTGCGTGTCATGCGTTAGGTGTATGCCAACACCCAGATCATTAGACTCTCGCGATTTATAGCCTTTCAGGTGCTCCTCCCAAGGACCAGATCGGGCTCTTATAATGTTGCCTAACATAGTCATGTTTGTTATCTTAGACAATCAATTGATGGCCAAGTAGTGTACTAAGAACAGATGAGGGTAGTAGATGAAATAGATGAGAGTGTAGAGAGAACATGAACAGATAAGAGGATATAGATAGTAGACGAGATAGGGACGATATCGTAAAACAACATAACACCGACAATAACAGTTGCACAGCACCAGGTCGGGTACCGGTAGTCTGGTAGAAATCATCACCGCCCACTAGCCGTGCTATGAACACAGGCTAGATGGTCCGGCATAATCACAAGGTAAGAAGAGAACACACTAAGGCCATGGATCGTACTGATCCCTAAAGGTGTATCGGGTTTTAGGGTACAACCAGCTCGTCGGCTTAGGACATGCGCCAAAGCCAAGAAGACTTACAAAGGCCTTGACAAGGAGTACCTGGCCCAGTCAAGAGTATTCCCGATGGAGAGGTGGTCCAAGTCAAGATAAAGTGTATAGAAAACTGGTCCGTCGTGCCTCGAGTGCTCGAAGCCGAGGGAAACGATAACGGTATTCAAAACGTGCGTATAAAATGAAGACATTTGTACTTAAAAATAGGGTAATTTAGTCATTTATTTTTCGCTAATTTTACCAGATATATTATCGCATAAATTATTAGGGTCAAATGGCAAACAACAATGTTATGTGTGTGTAAGTGTAAGAAATCAGGAGATGATGATAAATCGTGCAAATGTCTTTTAAATAAATAATTTATATCATTATTACCATTTATTAATTTACCAAGTCTAATTATCTATAACATGGTTTAATCATGGCTAAATAAGGGGTATATAGCCTAAACAGTAGGGGCATATGCACAATTTATAGTTATGGCAGAATTCTTTAAATCGCGGCGGGTCTACCCGTCGCGATTCAGATCGCGACGGGGTGGCCTGGCGTGTCCGGTGGACCGGCCGGTCTAGCCCGGTCCAGGGTGGAAATCAAGGCAGCTTATGCCGCCACATTTTTGACGCAACGCCAAAGCCCGGTGCGACCCCCTGATATCGCGGCGGGTCGCGCCAACGCGATATTAGGTAGGGTCGCCCCTTTTCCCCTTTTTCTAGGGTGCATCCTCTTTGATACCTAGTCATTCTAAATTCCGTATAAAATCGCACGGTGATCCAAAAATCACAAAACTAGTTTCAAACGAAAGTAGACATATAGATCTATCAACATGCATTATTAATTTGAGAATAGCAAGGTTTAGACATACTTTGATCAAGTTACATTTTGATGACCTAAACAAGCGCAGTCAAGGTTCAACGAATTAATTAGAGATAGATACATGATGAAAATTAGGTAAACTAGAGATGTTTGAAAGCTAACATGATGTAGTATTTATGAAAATTTTCTCATGGGATGGGGTTATGTATGCTCGAGGTTTAAGAGTAAACATGAAGAGTTGGGTACATGGAACTGAGAGAGATTCAAAGAATTAATTCTCCCTCATGGGTGATCAAAATAGAGCAAAACTAGAGGGCTTTTGCTCGGAAACATGAAGTCTTCCTAGGGTAAGTTTTACACGGATTTGGCTTGAGAGATTGCCTACCTTTTGTTGAAGCAAAGAGGAACCCTAGTTTGGAGACGAAAATAAGATGAAAACTCCTTTGTCCAAGCTTCCTTCTCCAAGCGCCCATGGTCTCCAGCCTCTCCCTTCGTCTCCAGAGCTCCAGCCACGGTTTGGGTTTGGGTAGGGACGAGATTAAGGTGTTTTGATGGTTAATAGAGTCCTAACATGCCTAAAACTTCTTCTTTCCCATTAAACTCTGAATTTCCATCTTTATCCTCCACTTTCCCTTCTTTATCTTCTAATTAAGCTTGAGAACAGATCCAAATTCGTGGGTAGAGAGTTAGGGTAGGTTTAGAACTCTCTTTTAGATATATACAACTCATTTAATACTTATTTAATCCATTTACTAATTACCATTAATTATTATTCCTAATTTGGCTTAATTAACACCCATCTCATGAAGGGCTATCCCTAATTGAGCCCAATCTATTTGTTTTGGACCATTAATTTAACCTACTACTAAATTAGCTTAATGGATATTAGCTAAATTCTTTTTATTTCACTTAAATTATATTTATTCTTCTTTTATTCAATTAAATCAATTTATCTCATTTATTTAAATTAAAAATTTTATTTTCTCTTGATTTTAAAAATCAAGGTTGCTACATCCTCCTCCTCTTAAAAGAATTTGATCCCCAAATTCATATAATCGTAAGAGGAAGAATGACTTACCGAATAATTCCGGCGCATTGTTGCTTCGGGCTCCCACGTGGCTTCTTCGACTTCGTGATTTCTCCACAATACCTTTACCATGGGTATGGATCGATTCCGAAGTTGTTGCATCTTCTTGTCCAAGATCTTCACTGGCCTTTCTTCATAGGTCATGTCCTTGTTCAGAATGATATCATCATAGCTGATTACGTGTGACGAATCATACACGTACTTCCTCAGTATTGATACATGAAAAATATTATGTACTGTTAAGAACTGGGGAGGTAGAGCCAGCCGGTATGCCACCTCGCCAATTCTTTCCAATACTTCGAATGGACCTATGAATTTTGGTTTCAGCTTGCCTTTCATTCCAAATCTTTGGAATCCTCTGGTTGGGGATACTTTCAGAATTACATGATCTCCGGTCTGAAACTCTAAACCCTTCTTCTTTTGTCTGCATAGCTCTTCTGCCTATACTGAGCTATCTTAATCCTGTCTCTAATAATCTGTATATCCCTTCTAGTGCTCTTCACCATGTATGGTCCCAGCCATTGATGTTCACCTACCTCATTCTAGCACACCGGTGATCTGCAACTTCTTCCGTACAGTGATTCAAACGGTGCTATTTTAATGCTGGTCTGATAACTGTTGTTGTAGGCGAATTCAATCAAAGATAGTTGTTCATTCCAATAACCTTCAAAATCTATAGTGCAGGCATGAAGCATGTCTTCTACAATCTGATTTGTCCTTTCCGTCTGTCCATTCGTCTGTGGGTGGAAAGCAGTGCTTAAATTGAGTTTAGTACCCAACGCTGTCTGAAGTCCCTTCCAGAATCTAGATGTGAATCTGGGGTCACTATCTGAGACAATGGACACGGGGACTCCATGTAATCTCACAATTTCCTTTACATACAAAGCTGCTAACACATCAGCACTCCAGGTGCTCTTAATGGTAAGGAAATGTGCGGACTTGGTTAAACGGTCCACAATAACCCAGATAGCATCGAGTCCACCATGAGTTCGGGGTAAACCCATGATGAAATCCATGCTGATGCTTTACCATTTCCATTCAGATATGTCCAGGGGTCTAAGTACTCCCGCAGGACGACGGTGTTCGGCTTTCACTTGTTGGCATGTGAGGCAGTATGCGGCATGCTCTGTGATGGCCCTGGATATTTATGCTAGATCAGGGTCCATATCCAGATCCGTCTCCCGTGAACGGACCGAAGTCTCGCAAGCGATATCTCACACACGTGTCCAGTAAGAATATAAAAGACAACCACATAGTACAAGACACAAGAAAGTACATGTGTTCATACCTGCATATTACAATTTACAACTGTCCCAATACATTATTATATGTCCAAATTAAAAGTACAACTACTTGGGGCATACCCCGAGGGAGCACAAGCTCACACAACACTAACTACTACACTACTGCTGGTGGTACGAGTCTGCTACAACGCTGCTGCAAGCCAAACACACGGAAAGTCCTGAAAGAAACTGTAGGGGAGTGAGCCTCAACAAGTCACAGGCTCAGTAGGGGACCACCCAAAAACCTCAACAACTAAACAAAAGAGACCTCAACCCCAGAGGGTCTCACTGGCAACACTGATAGCCAAACCATGGCATGCTCACATCATTACAATAAATAACAACTAAACATAAGCATGACAATAAACATAAAGTCCTTGGAAGGAATGTGGGACTACAGGACTAGTACAACACTACTAATCCGCCCAACAACTGAAGTGCCTAAGCCACAGTCTCACCGGCACACTGCTACAACAACTAATTGCCTAAGCTATAAGCCACACAGGCAAATCACTGCCCAGGCTACAAGCTTCACAGGCGAACCTCAAACACTTGGGTAACAGGACTGCTAACCAAGAGTTAGTCCATTATACCCCAAACCACACTACGTCGGAAGCCACACACGAGATAACAAGACTGGCTACCACGAAGCCAATCCATAATACACTAAAATCATAATTGGAATCTTACCCGAGAAAGGGTAAAACAAAATGAGTGGAAGGTCACACCACATGACCTTCACAGAGCACAGCTCCTCCACAACACCTGAAAAGACTGGTACACTATGTACCACGAGAAACAAATAACTATAAAGGGTACGGGTACCTACCACCAAGAGGTACCACCACAAAATAGTACCTATACAGGGTACAGGAACCTGCTACCACGAGGTACCACTACGGAAATCACAAGTACACCCGTGCCACACACAAGGCACTTCACCACGATAAAACCTTGATACCACTGTGCCAACCACAGGGCACACCACAAAAGTCAAACCACAACCAACGAGTCACTGCTCACAACCCACACTAGTGAGCCATTGCTCACAAACCACACTAGTGAGCTACCGCTCACAAACCACGACCTGTGGTAAAGCACGAGTCGGAAAGGAACGACGCCACCACACAGGAACAGACTACTGGATGATTAGGCAAGTATCCAACCCGGACAACACAACACAAGAACTATCTCTCAGTCTCACAGTCACAGACGAAAGGTCCAACTGCCGCTCCACAAGTACAAGCCAAAGAACAGTGGAGACCAACCAACACCACACCTGTAGACCACACAATTGCAGGCCCATGCCTGACACCGTTAGGGACTTTGGCCTAAACTCCCTAAAGTGAGGCACTAGAAAACAGGACTAGCTGGGGACCAGTGTCGACTACCGGTGTCCGTACCCCCAACTACGAGTGCGCTACAAGTGACTACACACCCACAAACACAAGCCGCTGCCCTACTGTCGTCTTTCCCTCAGCCGAATGTACAACTCAAACACAGGAGTGAGGGTGTCCAAGACAGACGACACAAACCTCGACGGTACAACACGAGTACCGGGACAAACCCCGAGCACAACAAGCACACGTGCTTGGCTCACACAGAACTTGGGGTACCCGACTGCAGAGGTATTCCGGAACAGGCGCCGGACCACCAAACTCGGCAATGCACAAATCACGATATATACATATATAGTCTTTATTTATAAATCACAATATACATGTGTTAGGATTAGCTTAACATCGGTCACCATGTGACCCCAAGGCTATCCTACACCAACATATACATGAACCACAATCTTGCCTATCATCGGCCACCTCGTGACCTCCGTGGCAACACACACACCACTTAACACATAAATCAGTATAATATTCTTCGAAGGACAACAACAGACCAGGGCTAGGTCCACACATGTCCTTCACTGCCCAATCACCTCAGAGTAACTACACAAATTATATTACAATAATCATAACGACACCCACTAGCCATGCACACGCATGCATGACACACAAATCATGGAAACACCACATTGTCACGGCTAGGTTCACACAAGAACCTCACTGCCCTACTACTACGACAAATCATAGAAATTACATTACGACAATGTGTGTGCCATACACACACCCAATCCACGTAAAGCATGCTCACCTAGTGAGCACCGCGCTCTACGAGCACCACATGTGCCAACACACCACAAACTGGTGCCATGCACAACATTTAATAAATAATCGGATAAACATACTTTAAAAACAAACATCAAAAGACCTCACGGCTGAGGTCGCGACATGGGGTGCAGTCGCAATCAGGTCGCGACACCTCGATGGACCGCGATCATAATACTTAACGCGACAGGGTGGAACGGCGTAATGAGATCGCGCCACCCTGACATGTCGCATTAGGAAATGTTATTGCGACGGGTCGGCCTGACGCGACCTTGTCGCGATAGGGGGTTCTGTCGCTATCTCAGCCAAGAACCCTAATCCGGAACCCTTCTCCGGATCACCCCCACAAACTCTATAAAATACACTTAATTCACATTTTTCATGCTTTAATGTAAGCCCTAGCATGATATCTAAGGTTTATAAACTGGAAAACACATCAACCACACCATGCACATGATCCAAACATCAAAACGAGGTGGGATCTTCCTACCTTTGCGAAGAACACGAACTCCCAGTGTTTCCCTTGCACCGCACGACGACCTTGCGGCAAGAACATGCCGAACCCAACACCAGAACGCCAAATCGCCCGAAATCCCACGACAAACTCCCCTCCTTGCCGAGCAGAGCTTCCCACAGCTCTGTCTGGCCAAACTCCTTTAAAAACGCACAGCGGTTGGGATCGCGACATGCACCTCCGTCGCGACCTGATCGCGACCTGGGTGATCGTCGCCTTCCCAAGGCCGACTGCCCGGCGCGCGACACTCGGCAGCCATGCAGACGAAGACCGCCTAACAGCGGCAACGTGAACGCGACCCACAAGGCCCTCACGTTCAGAACGTGACGCAACCTATTGTCGTGTTCACAGGCACAAGACCTGTGAGCACTTTGGGCCCAACGGCCGGCCCACCAAGCCTCACAACTTGCGCGGACACCTGAAACACAAGCTAATAGGCCACACATTGGCCACCAAACCCACTAAACAAGGATCCACGAAGATCTGAGAAATGCGCGACGTTACATTATTATCACCTAAAAAGGAATGTCATCCTCGACATTTAAAACAAACCTCAGTAAATCGAATTATCACCTAAAAAGAAATAAAACCATATACAGTACAAATAGGATACACTTCCTTTGCATCTACATCTTCCTTTCAAACCATCTGCGCTGACTGATTCATCTATCAATTTCACGCTTGCTCTATTTCCTTTTCTCTTTAATTTATTTCACAACTGTTCCATTTTATGAATTCAGTCTGCCACTCCTTACCTTTCATCCATAAGTGATTCTACCTTGCCGATGGCGCTTTATCTTCTTGGACTCAACCTACTTCCACATTTTCTGGGATGTGTTGGCAACATTTCTTTTCGGGCCATTTTTCCTGCTCAAATCTTTTCACTTTATTCCGCTACCTTTGGATGTTCTTTCGTGCTAAACTTTGCTTAAATTCTCGAATTTCTTAATGCCATTCCATTACTCACTTGACACTGCTAGCCATTACTTTACTTTATCTGCATTCACATACTTAACTGTCTGACCTATGGGTTATTATCCCACCACGCTTCCGCTGCGCCACTCTGATTATACCGAATGTTGAGCAAAACCATAACTCTGACCTCAATTTCTACTTTACTGACTTTCGTAATTATTCTATTTATTCACTTACCACTGGATGGAAACACTATTATTTCCAGTCTGCTTTTCTTACTCTGATTGAGCCACCTGCTCAAACTCTAAATTCTGGCATACCACTGACAACATATGTTACCTTAATTCCTATTCCCAGACTGACGTTGCACTTTTCTATCTCATAATTACACTGCTTAATTAACCATGCTCGGATTTTGTCTTCAATTATTTCTGTGCCACATTAAATTATGAATTTTACCATATCATTGCTAACACACTTTACCCTTTACATACTTTCCTCCCTTTACACAATATTTTCTGACTGACTCAGCAAACCAAACCCATATCTTTTTACAATTTTTATTTTCACTGCCGTAACACTGTTATCAGGACAAAACTTACTCGATGCCATCTCATTCAGAATTCCTTGCTGCAAACTGATCATGCTTTTCTTTACCCTTTCTATTTTGCATTACCACCTCTTAATCTGCTCATTATTCTTCAACTATTCTGCTAACTACCTAATCTCATCGTGCCCACAAATTGTACACAAACATTGGTAATACCGCTCTTATCTTTAACACTGTGATTCTATACAAATCTTTCTACAAAATCCTTATCCACTGTCACTGACTAACCAAATATCTTTCTTACAAAATTCTCAGACAAGTCTGGCTACCCACTGCTCTTCCTTTATTCTTTCTTTACCCAGCTGCTTAACTCTGTACATATTTACACAAATCTCTGTATCAAACTTTCTATTACCATCTTTATTCATAACAACACTATTCTGAAACTCTTCACTGCACCCATCTCTAACCACAAAACACACTTCATCTGACTGCCACGCATTACTGTTCTTCTGTTTGTTAATACCACATCTTTAACTGAACTATCTCACTTAATCACTTCAAACCTGACACATCACTTAATCACACCACTTCCTTAATATCTATCCACACAAACCTCAAATACATTAATTAGTTTTGCTAAAATTCTCAGCCACAACTCATGACTAACATTCCTGATCACACTGCTCTATTTCCCACCATAGCATTGTTCCCTCTGCCATTCCATCACATCATTACTCTATACCTGTCTCTGCTAACTCTGGTCCTCACTAAAACACTTTCACTGATTTCTATAACTGAATTCATCAATCACTTTAACTTCTATAACTGAGAACCTTTAAACAATTATAATTTAATCACAGACTGGCACCCCAATGTGACCACACTCACTCTGCACTATTAACCGTGACATTTCTCTGCCATTTCTAACAACTGCCAGTTTAACAAACAGAAACACGTAGTTCTCATACCAAAAACTCTCATGAAAACCACATTACAGCTACACAAAACTGCAAACTTACTACCAACAGTGGACATTAAACCATGTCTTGGGACATTGTAACGTTAATGTCTTTTCATATTCTAACTGGACCATGCTCTGATACCAACTGTGATGGCCCTGGATATTTATGCCCGATAAGGGTCCATATCCAGATCCGTCTCCCGCGAACGGACCGAAGTCTCGCAAGGGATATCTCACACACGTGTCCAGTAAGAATATAAAAGACAACCACATAGTACAAGACACAAGAAAGTACATGTGCTAATACCTGCATATTACAATTTACAACTGTCCCAATACATTATTATATGTCCAAATTAAAAGTACAACTACCTGGGACATACCCCGAGGGAGCACAAGCTTACACAACACTAACTACTATACTACTGCTGGTGGTACGAGTCTGCTACAATGTTGTGGCAAGCCAAACACACGGCAAGTCCTGAAAGAAACTGTAGGGGAGTGAGCCTCAACAAGTCACAAGCTCAGTAGGGGACCACCCAAAAACCTCAACAACTAAACAAAAGAGACCTCAACCCCAAAGGGTCTCACTGGCAACACTGATAGCCAAACCATGGCATACTCACATCATTACAATAAATAACAACTAAACATAATCATGACAATAAACATAAAGTCCTCAGAAGGAATGTGGGACTACAGGACTAGTACAACACTACTAATCTGCCCAACAACTGAAGTGCCTAAGCCACAGTCTCACCGGCACACTGCTACAACAACTAATTGCCTAAGCTATAAGCCACACAGGCAAATCACTGCCCAGGCTACAAGCTTCATAGGCGAACCTCAAACACTTGGGTAACAAGACTGCTAACCAAGAGCTGGTCCATTATACCCCCAAACCACACTACGTCGGAAGCTACACACGAGGTAACAAGACTGGCTACCACGAAGCCAATCTATAATACACTAAAACCATAATTGGAATCTTACCCGAGAAAGGGGAAAACACAACGAGTAGAAGGTCACACCACATGACCTTCATGGAGCACAGCTCCTCCACAACACCTGAAAAGACTAGTACACTATGTACCACGAGAAACAAATAACTATAAAGGGTACGGGTACCTACCACCAAGAGGTACCACCACAAATCAGTACCTATACAGGGTACATGTACCTGCTACCACGAGGTACCACTATGGAAATCACAAGCACACTAGTGCCACACACAAGGCACTTCACCACGATAAAACCTTGATACCACTGTGCCAACCACGGGGCACACCACAAAAGTCAAACCACAACTAGTGAGTCACCGCTCACAACCCACACTAGTGAGCCATTGCACACAAACCACACTAGTGAGCTACCGCTCACAAACCATGACCTGTGGTAAAGCACGAGTCGGAAAGGAACGACGCCACCACACGAGAACAAACTACTGGTTAATCAGGAAAGTATCTAACCCGGACAACACAACACAAGAACTACCTCTCAGTCTCGCAGTCACAGACGAAAGGTCCAACTGTCGCTCCACAAACACAAGCCAAAGAATAGTGGAGACCAACCAACACCACACCTACAGACCACACAGTTGCACGCCCATGCCTGACACCTTTAGGGACTCTGGCCTAAGCTCCCTAAAGTGAGGCACTGGAAATAGGACTAGCTGGGGACCGGTGTCGACTACCGGTGTCCGTACCCCCAACTACGAGTGCGCTACAAGTGACTGCACACCACAAATACAAGCTGCTGCCTTACTGTTGTCTTTCCCTCAGCCGGACGTACAACTCAAACACATGAGTGAGGATGTCCAGGACAGACGACACAGACCTTGATGGTACAACACGAGTACCGGGACAAACCCCGAGCACAACAAGCACACGTGCCTGGCTCACACAGAACCTGGGGTATATGACTGCAGAGGTATTCCGGAATAGGAGCCGGACCACCAAACTCGGCAATGCACAAATCACGATATATACAGATATAGTCTTTACTTATAAATCACAATATACATGTGTTAGGATTAGCTTAACATCGGTCACTATGTGACCCCAAGGCTATCCTACACCAACATATACATGAACCACAATCTTGCCTATCATCGGCCACCTCGTGACCTCCGTGGCAACACACACACCACTTAACACATAAATCAGTATAATATTCTTCGAAGGACAACAATAGACCAGGGCTAGGCCCATACAAGACCTTCACTGCCATATCACCTCAGAGTAACTACACAAATTATATTACAATAATCATAACGACACCCACTAGCCATGCACACGCATGCATGACACACAAATAATGGAAACACCACATTGTCACGGCTAGGTTCACATAGGAACCTCACTGCCCAACTACTATGACAAATCATAGGAATTACATTATGACAATGTGTGTGCCATACACACACCCAATCCACGTAAAGCATGCTCACCTAGTGAGCACCGTGCTCTACGAGCACCACATGTGCCAACACACCACAAACCGGTGTCATGCACAACATTTAATAAATAATTGGATAAATGTACTTTAAAAACATACATCAAAAGACCTCACGGCTGAGGTCGCGACATGGGGTGCAGTCGCAATCAGGTCGCGACACCCCGATGGACCACGATCATAATACTTAACGCGACAGGGTGCAACGGTGCAATGAGATCGTGCCACCCCGACATGTTGCGTTAGGAAATGTTATTGCGACGGGTCGGCCTGACGCGACCTTGTCGCGATAGGGGGTTCTGTCGCTATCTCAGCCAAGAACCCTAATCCGGAACCCTTCTCCGGATCACCCCCACAAACTCTATAAAACACACTTAATTCACATTTTTCATGCTTTAGTGTAAGCCCTAGCATGATATCTAAGGTTTATAAACTGGAAAACACATCAACCACACCATGCACATGATCCAAACATCAAAACGAGGTGGGATCTTCCTACCTTTGCGAAGAACATGAACTCCCGACGTTTCCTCTGCACCGCACGATGACCTCGCGGCAAGAACACGCCGAACACGACACTGGAATGCCAAATCGTCTAAAATCCTGCGACAAACTCCCCTCCTAGCCGAGCAAAGCTTCCCACAGCTCTGTCCGGCCAAACTCCTTTAAAAACGCACAACGGTTGGGATCGCGACATGCACCTCCATCGCGACCTGATCGCGACTTGGGTGATCGTCGCCTTCCCAAGGCCGACAGCCCGGCGCGCGACACTCGGCAGCCATGCAGACGAAGACCGCCTAACAGCGGCAACGTGAACGTGACCCACAAGGCCGTCACGTTCAGAACGTGACGCAACCTATTGTCGCGTTCACAGGCACAAGACCTATGAGCACTTTGGGCCCAATGGCCGGCCCACCATGCCTCACAACTCGCGCGGACACCTGAAACATAAGCTAATAGGCCACACATTGGCAACCAAACCCACTAAACAAGGATCCACGAAGATTGGAGAAACGTGCGACGTTACATGCTCAGCCACCTCACGCTTCATGTTTGACCACCAAAATGACATTTTCATGTCTTGGTACATCTTGGTTGTGCCTAGGTGAATGGTATACTTGGTCTTGTGGGCTTCATCCATCAACTTTCTCTTTAGTTCTTCATTGTCAGGCACACAAGTTGTAACATCGCGTGCTTTTCGGATCCATGCGGATCATGTGTGTGTTGGTTGTGTAGGCCGTTGTGAGGCCAATGTGAGTTGGTTGTGTGGAATGTATGGTGTGGATGTGTGGTTTGAGCAGGTAAGGTGCAGGTTTAGTTCTGAAATGAAATAGGACCTGCTGCAGTTCGGTTGGAGTTGGCGGCCAGGGATGGCCGTTGACTTGTTGGCGTCCAAATAGGTTGCCGTCGACTGCATGAACTTAACGACATTAGATGTGGACGTTTAGGGTGGCGGTTGCCATTGGCGGCAGAGGGGTTGACGCCAACCTGAGAATTCTGCAGGTTATAGGGTCACCCGAGAGCAGGTTTTCTACCTGGTTCTCTTTCTCTCTTGCCCCAGCATGTTGCCCCAGTGTTCCTTAAGCTTCTAACAGGTACTGAAGGGTGCTTGGAGGATCGTGGAATGCGTGGCGTTGTTGAATTGCGCGAGGAAACGTCGTGGCGTGGTGCTATTCCCGTGGGAGCTCGCCGAGGGTTCGGTGTGAACCGGGAGATTGCAGGAGGTTCTAGCGTGTTCTAAGGTAGGGGGCGAACCTTGTTAGCTCCATAGGATCCTTAAAATATGACTTAATTACCTGAAACAACAGATTTAATGCATTTCAGATTAAGTTGCACCATGTGGGGTTAATGGGTGGTTTGGTGAATTTAGGTAGTAAAACATGTTGTTTTGGTTTAAATAAGGTGCATGGATATTAGAGGGATCATTACAGTATATTTTTCCGTTGTTTTAACGGTTGGGAAACCCATAGAATCGGATTAGGGTTTCTGCAAGGTTAGAGGCCGAAGAACTTGGCGTCAACATCGTTTGTCGCCAAGCTCATCAGCCAGGATGTAGACGGCCAGATCCCTTGCCGTCGACTTCCTGTAAGCGGCAGTCGATGTTGCCGCCTACTGGTTATAAACAGGAATGACTAATTATGGTATTTATCGATAATGCATGTGCGTTGGCACCTGAGGTGCACTGAGTGCACATGGTTCTCGTGTTTAGCATACAAGGTATGCTGTTAGTTACTTACTTTCATGGCTGAGTGTTGTTTATGCGAGTCAGTTGGGTTCACGTGTAGTGGACCGTTGTTATTTATGATTTACGTGACGTTTCACGTGGTTTGTGTGTGACGTGCACGTGGTTCTGTGTACGTGGCGAGTAGTACGGCGCCTACCGTGGTTACCTCTCCAGTTGGGTGCCCCAGGTTCTTTGTGAGCCAGGCTGTTAGCTCGGGGCTTTGTACCGGTACTTGTGTTGTACCGTTGAGGTCTGTGTCGTCTGACCTGGACACCCTCACTCTTGTGCTTGAGTTGTACGTCCGGCTGAGGGAAAGACGACAATGGGACAGTGACACTTGTGTTTGTCTTTAGTCACTTGTAGCGCACTCGTAGTTGGGGGTACGGACACCAGTAGACGTACTGGACCCCAGCTAGTCCTTTTCCAGTGCCTCACTCCAGAGAGTTCCGGGCCAAGATCTCTAGAGGTGTCAGGCATGGGCCTGTGACCGTGTGGTCTGCAGGTGGTGGTGTTTAGTTGGTCTCCACAGTTGCTTGACCTTTTCACGTGGAGCGGCAGTTGGACCTTTCGTCTGTGGCTACGAGACTGAGAGGTAGACCTGTGTTAGCTTGTCCGAGTCAGTTACTGGTGTCGCGAACCAGTTCACGTGGCTCGTGTTTGGCAGTCTCTACTTTATCTTGTACACCTGTTTGGGTTTGCCGTTTAATTATTAAAGTTGTTTCTCGTAGTCGGCAGACGGTGAGTACTTTTACAGCTTTAATATCCTGTTTAGCTGTTCTATAAATTGTTGGTATTGTTTACTGCTTTCGTACCTGTGGTTTTGGTTTGCTCGGTGTTGGGGGAGTTCCCTACTGAGCCAGTGACTAGCGAGGCTCACCCCTACCCCCAAAGGTGAGAGCGAGGAGGATGTTTCACAACCGTCATCCAGTTCAGAGCCGCGCCGTAGCGGTGCAGGGTCGGTACCTCCAGCTGTGTAGTGGCAGCTCCAGCAGTGTAGTATAGTTAGTTGTTTACTTTCTTCAGTTGTACCTCGGGGTATGTCCCAGGCTCTTGTACTTCTTTTCAGTTTTTGTGGAAATTTGGCTATGTAACTTGTGAAATATATATAAAATGTGGTGTGTTCCTTTGTGTTTACACGGACTGTGGTTTGGTATCCCTTGCGAGGCTTCGGCCCGTTCGCGGGAGACGGACTCGGATCAAGTACGTTATCGGTTTAACGGGCTTGGCCGAGGCGTTTCGTCACACAAGTCTGGCATGGAATAATATTCTCCCATCTTCAGCGATGGAGAAATCTGGTTTATCAGCTATGGTCTCTCTGACCTTGACTAGGAATGGATCATTAGCTTGCTGCTCTCTGATCTCGACAAAAATGTCGGGTTGAGCTCTTAAGTTGGCCACCAGCACCTGATCACTTCTTTCCTCAATGTTCAGATTCAAACTAGCAAATTGTTCTAACAATTGCATTTCACCCATGACTAGACAAGATAAAGAAGCTACTGGCTTCCTACTGAGTGCATTAGCTACTGCATTACCTTTCCCTAGGTGGTATTGGATATTGAAATCAAAGTCTTTCAAGTACTCCAGCCATCTCCGTTGTCGCATATTGAGTTCCTTTTGAGAAAACAAGTACTTAAAACTCTTGTGGTCGGAGTAGACAACAAATTGGTCCCCGTATAGGTAATGCCTCCAGATCTTGAGTGCAAATACCACAGCAGCTAGCTCTAAGTCATGGAGAGGATAGTTGACTTCATGTGGCTTCAACTGCCTTGAAGAATATGCTATCACCTTCTCATTCTGCATGAGTACGCAGCCTAAACCAATTCTAGATGCATCAGTGTAGACTGAGAATCCTGCGCCTTCGACTGGTAATACGAGGACAGGTGCAGATGTCAGCAATTTCTTCAGAGTCTGGAAGCTCTTTTCACATTCCTTGCTTCAGACATAAGGATTTTCTTTCTGCGTAAGATGCGTAAGAGGTACAACTATCTTGGAGAAGTCTTTTATGAACCGTCTGTAATATCCAGCCAGTCCAAGAAAGCTCCTGATCTCTGTGACATTAGTCGGCCTTTCCCAGTTGAGCACAGCTTCTACCTTGGAAGGGTCAACAGCGATACCATCCTTGGAAATAACATGGCCTAGGAATGACACATCCTCGAGCCAGAATTCACACTTGCTCAATTTGACGTAGAGTTGATTGTCCCGCAAGATCTGCAGAGCGATCCTCAGATGCTCCTCATGCTCTTCTTTGGTCTTGGAGTATATGAGAATATCATCAATAAAAACCACGACGAACTTGTCGAGGTAGGGCCGATAGATGCTGTTCATTAGTTGCATGAAAGCTACAAGAGTATTTGTTAGTCCAAAAGGCATGACTACAAATTCGTAATGACCGTACTTGCTCCTGAAAGCCATCTTGTAAATGTCCGCATCTTTAATTCTCATCTGATGATATCCCGATCTAAGGTCAATCTTAGAGAAATATTTGGCTCCTGATATCTGATCAAATAATTCATTGACACGAGGCAGAGGGTACTTGTTCTTGATAGTGAGATTATTCAGCTGCTTGTAGTCGATGCACAATCTCATAGATCCGTCCTTCTTCTTGACAAACAACACTGGTGCTCCCTAAGGAGAAGTACTCGGCCTGATAAATCCCTTTTCTAGCATTTCCATCAGTTGCTCTTTCAACTCTTTCAATTCAGCGGGGGACATCCTGTAAGGTTGGTGTGATACTGGTGCAGCTCCAGGTACGAGATCAATTGAGAAATTCACATCTCTCTCGGGTGGAATGCCTGGAAGCTCATCGGGAAACACATCGGGTTATTTTTGCACTATATGAATGTCCGATATCTTAGTTGCTTTCTTCTCAACTATCTTAGTTGCTTTCTTCTCAACTACAATTGCGGCAAGAAATACCACACAACCCTTTCTTATCATGTTTTGTGCCTTAATAGCAGAGACGAGAGACAAGTGTCTCTTGTGTCTACATCCCGTGAAGGTCAGCTTAGGGAATTCACTAAAGGAAATCTTCCCTCTTCTACAATCAACACAAGTGTCATAAGTAGATAGCAAATTGGCTCCCAAAATAACATTGTAGCCCTCCATGGGCATACAGATTAGGTCAGCTCTAAGGTTAAGTTTACCAATCTTAACATCAGCTAAAGGAAAATATTTATTCAATTGAGCCTTTTCCCCCAGTGGTGTCGTGACAGGTAGTTCAAATTCCATAGATGCAGGTTTTTCCTTTAAGGTGTCAGCGAATGCTTGTGATATGAAAGAATGTGTTGCGCCAGTATCAAACAAAACAAAAGCTGACTGAGAGAAAATTGGTAAAGTACCTTCTACAACTCCACCTTCCTCGGTGGTCTCTACCTCTTGCAAGGCTTGCAGTCGGCCGGGCTTCTTTTGTCCCATCGGACGCTTCTCCTTCTCCTGCTCCTTTAACACAGGGCACTCAGAAATACAGTGATTTTGATTTCTGCATCGTAGGCAAGCGCCTGCTTTTCTCCAGCATTCAGCGGCAGTGTGACCAGGCTTGTCACAATGCTCACAGTTGGTCTTGTTGGTGTTCAGGGGAGTAGGAATCTTGGGCTTCCTTTCTGGTTCGGCCCTCCAGTGATGTTGAACGGCTGCTTCTTGCCATTTGTGGGCTTGCTTGAGGAACCTGACGCTGGTTCCTTCTTGACCAATCTACCCTTGATGCGATCAGTGAGATCGGTCGCATCTTCCAGCAATTGAGCCTTCTTAACCATTTCAGCATATGTCTAAATGTCCATAGGTGCAAGTTGAGTAATATAAGAAGGCTTAAGCCCATTAAGGAAGCGCCTTGCTTTCATCTTTTCGGTGTTGACCAGGTGATTGGCATATCGAGCCAATCGAGAAAACTGTGCTTCATATTCTGCGACTGTAAGGTGCCTCTGCTTTAATGCGGCAAATTCCGATGCTTTCCTCTCTGGAACTCTTTTGGAGAAATACTTGGAGTTGAAATGTTCCTTGAACTCCTCCCATGTGAATTGTGCGTTGGCTCTTGTTGCCTTAACAAACTCCCACCACGCGCGGGCGTCCCTCTCGAGCTGGAATGTTGCAAGTAAAAGCTTGTCACCATCCGAGCATTACATGACGTGGAAAATGTGCTCTATCTCCTTGAGCCAATTCTCGGCCTCATCAAGATCAGTGGTCCCACTGAAACGAGGCGGATTTAAGTTGCGAAAGTTCCTGTGTAATTCACCAGCTCCTCGGTTATTGTTGTTATTAGCTCTAGCAGCCTGGAGCAATGCCTGAGTAAGCTGTTGGATTGTGTGTTGCATGTCACGGAGTTGAGCACGCTCCGCTGCCATTGCTTGTGTTTAAGTTCCTTCAAAAGAGAATTTTAAATGTAAGTCATTGAGTTTGCACTAAGTTTGTGCGTGTGTGCGTTTATTTTATCATATTACCCTTGGTTCTACCCATCTCACATAGGTACGGTAATTTAGACTCTAAGTCAATGCAGGTCAAACCTAGATCATCCTATACTTAAGAATAACCCAGGCTCTGATACCACAAAACTGTAACGCCCCGACATGAAATATCGGAGGGGAATTACAGTTATTAAATAGTATAGAGCGGGAAAAATAAATACAAACCATTACACAAATAGAAATAATACCAAACATCTCCAATTTCATTAATAATTCATCAAATACCTATTACATCCAACCATCAGAGCCAAACTAGGGCCCAGAGTACTTTATTGAAATCCAAACTAATACATCAAGACTGACTGACTCACTAATTCATAACTATACTAACTAGCTACTTAGCAGATGGTTGCCGAAAAAGGGTCACTCCTGGACGTCGTCCTCGTTCCCATCCATGTGAGTGTGGTCATCATCCGACTTGCCTGAAACACAATAAATAAATACGCAGGATGAGCGAATAACGTCCAGTAGGACTTAATATCTCATGAGAACAAGCATGTTTAAAGTAATTAATGTCTTTAGGAGGCAGGATACAAGAACAAGTTGTCATGTATAGTCAAGAGAATGATGTAACAAGATAACATGAAACATTAACTCATTTACGAGAGTATAACATCACAAGAATTGGCCATATCACGAGATAGCAAGTAAACTAGTCACAATAGAAAGCATGGGTCGGTATTCTTTCAACCCCGAGTTCAAGTAACAACAAGTGATTGATTGATTGATTGTCATAGATTAAATCTTGCATGTCATGCGTTAGGTGTATGCCATCACCCAGATCATTAGACCCTCGCGAGTTATAGCCTTTCAGGTGCTCCTCCCAAGGACCAGATCGGGCCCTTATAATGTTGCCTAGCATAGTCATGTTTGTTATCTTAGACAATCAATTGATGGTCAAGTAGAGTACCAAGAACAGATGAGAGTAGTAGATGAAATAGATAAGAGTGTAGAGAGAACGTGAACAGATAAGAGGATATAGATAGTAGACGAGATAGGGACGATATCATAAAACAACGTAACACCGACAATAACAATTGCGTAGCACCAAGTCGGGTACTGACAGTCTGGTAAAAATCATCACCGCCGACTAGCCGTGCTATGAACATAGGCTAGATGGTCCGGCATGATCACAAGGTAAGAAGAGAACACACTAAGGCCATGGATCGTACTGATCCCTAAAGGTGTATCGGGTTTTAGAGTACAACCAGCTCATCGGCTAAGGACGTGTGCCAAAGCCAAGAAGACTTACAGAGGCCTTGACAAGGAGTCCCTAGTCCAGTCGAGAGTATTCTCGATGGAGAGGTGGTCCAAGTCAAGAGAAAGTGTATAGAAAACTGGTCCGTCGTACCTCGAGTGCTCGAAGCCGAGGGAAAACGATAACGGTATTCAAAACGCGCGTATAAAATGAAGACATTTGTACTTAATAAAATAGGGTAATTTAGTCATTTATTTCGCTAATTTACCAGATACATTATCGCATAAATTATTAGGGTCAAATGGCAAATAACAATGTTATGTGTGTGTAAGTGTAAAAAAATCATGAGATGATGATAAATCGTACAAATGTCTTTTAAATAATTAAATTTCTATCATTATTATCATTTATTAATTTACGAAAGTTGAATTATCTATAACATGGTTTAATCATGGCTAAATAAGGGGTATATAGCCTAAACAGTAGGGGCATATACACAATTTATAGTTATGGCAGAATTCTTTAAATCGCGGCGGGCCTACCCGTCGCGATTCAGATCGCGACGGGGCGGCCGGGCGTGTTAGGTGGACCGGCCGGTCTGGCCCGGTCCGGGGTGAAAATCGTGGCGGCTTATGCCGCCGCGTTTTTGACGCGACGCTACAGCCCGGCGCGACCCCCTGATATCGCGGCGGGTCGCGCCGATGCGATATCAGGTAGGGTCGCCCCTTTTCCCCTTTTTTCAGGGTGCATCCTCTTTGATACCAGGTCATTCTAAATTCTGTATAAAATCGTACAGTGATTGAAAAAATCCCGAAACTAGTTTTAAACGAAAGTAGACATATAGATCTATCAACATGCATAATTAATTTAAGAATAGACAAGGTTTAGGCATACTTTGATCAAGTTACATTTTGATGACCTAAATAAGTGTAGTCAAGGTTCAATGAATTAATTAGAGATGGATACATGATGAAAATTAGGCAAACTAGAGGCGTTTGAAAGCTAATATGATGTAGTATTTATGAGAATTTTCTCATGGCATGAGATTATGTATGCTCTAGGTTTAAGAGTAAACATGAAGAGTTAGGTACATGGAACTGATAGAGATTCAAAGAATTAATTCTCACTCATGGGAGATCGAAATAGAGAGAAACCAAAGGGCTTTTGCTCGGGAACATGAAATCTTACTAGGGTAATTTTTACACAGATTTGGCTTGAGAGATTGCCTACCTTTTGTTGAAGCAAAGAGGAACCCTAGTTTGGAGACGAAAATAAGATGAAAACTCCTTTGTCCAGGCTTCCTTCTCCAAGCTCCCACGGTCTCCAGCCTCTCCCTTCGTCTCCAGAACTCCAGCCATGGTTTGGGTTTGGGTAGGGACGAGATTAGGGTGTTTTGATGGTTAATAGAGTCCTAACTTGCCTAAAACTTCTTCTTTCCCATTAAACTCCGAATTTCCATCTTTATCCTCCACTTTCCCTTCTTTATCTTCTAATTAAGGTTGAGAACAAATCCAAATCCGTGGGTAGAGAGTTAGGGTAGGTTTAGAACTCTCTTTTGGATATATACAACTCATTTAATACTTATTTAATCTATTTACTAATTACCATTAATTATTATTCCGAATTTGGCTTAATTGACACCCATCTCATGATGGGCTATCCCTAATTGAGCCCAATCTATTTGTTTTGAACCATTAATTTAACCTACTACTAATTTAGCTTAATGGATATTAGCTAAATTCTTTTTATTTTACATAAATTCTATTTATTCTTACTTTATTCAATTAAATCAATTTATCTCATTTATTTAAATTAAAAATTTATTTTCTCTTGATTTAAAAAATCAAGGTTGCTACTACTTGTGTTGTTTGTCTGGGTTTGAGGCTAGTGTCGCGAACCAATTCTCGTGACCCGTGTGCGGCGTGCCCTTCTTTTGTTTGTGCACGTGCTTGTGGTTTGTCGTTTACTTACTTTACAGTTGTAGTACCCAGTGTAGGCTGAGCACTGTTATTTGTTATTTAATTATGCTGTTTATAATGTTGTACATTGCTTGTTCGGCTTTGAGGGAGTTGCCCTACTGAGCCAATGACTTGCGAGGCTCACCCCTTCTTCTTCCAAGTGAAGGAGAGCTGGAGGATTCTCGTCCCTCTTCTAGTTCAGGACCGCACCGTAGTGGAGTCGGGCCTTCGCCACCAGCAAAGTAATTTTCCACCTTGTTGAGCTTTGGGGGTTTGTCCCAGGCTGTTGTACTTCGTACCATGACTTATGTATGAAATTGAACATGTACATTTCATGTGAATATATGTGAGATATGGGATCTTTTATATGTTCAGCATGTTCTTTTATATTTCTATAGACATGTATGTGTTGATATCCCTTGCGAGGCTACGGCCTGATCGCAGGAGACGTAGTCGTGTCGGACACGTTATTGGGTTAACGGACTTGAGCGGCGAGGACCGTCACACAAGCTGCCATCAAACTCATAGGGGGGGGGGGTGATCAGTGGTCGGACACCTCCCTAGCTTGAAAGGAAGAAAATTGTGGTCAACACGCTCGGCTGCATGGTTGATAAGTACGGCCCCATCTCCATGAGTCGGGCCCCCATCGAATGCTAGTCATTATCAACCAAAATGCAGACAGATACTTTGGACAAGGACATCGCCTCCTAGCCCAAGAATGTCGTCAGCAAACACGTGGGCTACAACCACTCCATGATGGGAATCGACCCCTACATTCTCTGTTGGTGCGAGATGAGGAGGATGGCCACCGTGGAGCTCCTATCCCCTACGTAGTTGGAGAAGCTCCAGCATGTCTGGGCGACGAAAATGGACATGTGCATGAGCGAGCTTCACTAGCCATGCAAGGACGAAGGTGGATAGTTGAAGGTGGCCGACATAGGGCAGTGGTTCATAGACACCACCTGCAATGTCGTCGTCAATTAAGATGGTTGTGGGTAAATGGTACTTCGGGGGGAGAAAATGTGACGGTTCTAGAAGGTAGAACTATAGAGAATCTTAGTCAGCCTAGATATTGGGAGGATTGAGAGAGCGTGATGCTGGTAGTAGGGGGCAACAGTGGCAACGACGTCTTACCCAGCCACGACCAATCCATTTTGAAGTGGCTCATGTGGAAGTAGAGGAACCTAAATCCGCCTAGGGCTTGAGGCAGCAAGGCCACCACAGGTGGCTATGGAGTTTGAGGGTGGCACTGGCGTCCTCGAAGGCCCTCCCAAGCTGGTCAATATGGAGGCTTCTCTCAGAAGTCAGAAGGTTCACTACAGAGCAGGAGGGGTCACCCTCTCTCTCTTCCCCACCACCATCTCTCTCTCTCTCTCTCTCTCTCTCTCTCTTAACTCACTCTCTTTTTAAAAGAGATATTTTAATAAATTCATATATTATTCAACCATTCTGTTAGATGATAGCAAATATTCTCAAAATTTTGATGGCAAATTAACGACAGAGATATAATCGATGATTTATTTTGATTAAAAGGGATATAGAATTAAATATGTAGATTTCGAGCGTAAATTCATGAATATGATGTATTCTAAAATTCATGAACACAATGTATTATAAGAGTATGCGTGTAATTTTCCCTTAAATTTATGTTCCCTATTTATTATTTTTGTGATTATTAATACTAGTCACAAAATATTTATAAATTTTCATATTTATTCAGTTATTTTGTTGAATCATTAGGAAAAAGATTAAAAGGGTACTGAGATCACTAGGTGCTAGACACATCTTGGAATGATTATTTCGATTGGTACGTCAAAAAGGAATGCATACACCGTCGGATCCAAACAATCACGTTAAGGAGAAAAGGCTCAGAATAAACATATAGATGAATAATTAGTGTCACACTACGTACCCTGTGGTACGAACAATTTTTTTTCCTTTTTGTAAATCATTTCATAAAAGATTATGTATCCCAATTTATAAAGGAAAAAAAAGAAAGGTACATTTCACGTATAAAGAGTTTATATTTAGAGATGAATTTTCACATAATGTTTACTTTAAAAAAAGTATATTTCACAAAAATAAAAAAATAACAAGTTTCTAGTGGGTCGTATGGGCCGCTATCCGATGGCTAAAGCCACTACGAGACGCATTGCTTTAGCGGGCGCCTCTCCATATCCCTTTTAAGTGGCTGTTACCGTCTTATGACATGACGATAATGATTGGGATCTTGTAAATATGTAAAATTAGATCTCTATTCGTGCCCTGCACGATTTTTTTTAAATATATATTTAATTATAATAATTTATAAATTATAAATTATATTTGATATGATTGTTATTAATAATAATAGAGGAGTATTATATGGAAGAAAAGAAAACCTAATTTTCATGCGGAACACTAAATAGATCAAATATGAGAAATATATATTATAATGGAGGCGAGTACTTATATTTTTAGATGGGGGGTGACGGATTGAATAAAAAATATTATTTTTTGTCGAGGACGAGTCAAATGGAGAAAGGGAGAAGATTTGAATTTTAAATCCCGCTGAGTTTGCTGCTTGCGGTGGCAGCACATAAAGAGAGAAAGAAATATAAAAATAGAGAGAAAGAAGAAATGGGATAGTTTTAGGCGGTATCACATATCTCAGTTTGGGCGGGAAAAAAAAATTCTGATACTGCCACGTGTACTTCTAAGACTGAATTTTATCATAATAGTATAGATTAATAATATTTGAATTAGTTATAACAAGACTTTTACTCCCCAATAAACTAGGATTGAATTGTTTTAAAAATATATATATATTTTATTTTTATCTTGATAAATACGACGTCTTACAACCTCATTCAAAGAGCTCCTAATATATTTACCCCATCGGATAATTTGCTGGTCTATTTGGCCTCCATCATATTAACATATATATGACATGCTTTTTATGGGACCACTCCACTTATTTTTCTTTTATCGAGTTCGATGGCCGTATGTGGCTTTGAGAATTCCAACTGTTCTTTTCCTCGATCAACCTTCATCTACTTTCTCTGCAGACTTAATTTACTTATCGTAGGTCTTTATGACATCAGGTTGAGAATTTCAACTGTTGACACACATATATAGTTTAAAAAATCTATTAAACTAAAGATTATATGTCGTTATGACATCAGGATATGAATTGTGCGGTTTCTCTTAGATATGACCGAACAATATTGATCTACTTTTTAAATAAAAAATTAAAAAGAAATTATATATAGTGCAACTCGCAATCGCCTATCTTTAGATGTGGTGGGTCATATCGGCTGTTCTCGTGGGATTCCGTAATCCGTAGCAATCATCCGAAGAGGATGGAAAATCTACCAAATCTTGAAAATATCTCTTTCATGCATTTTAGGGTTAAAACTTTTTGTATTGAGAAATGTTACTAGTGAATGTGACGTGGTTTTAGATAGCTAGGTTGATCAGGATTACTCGACTTGACAATTATTAAACTATATTATATTTCTGTGGATCTATTAACGTTGCGTAAGATGGCACAAATGTGATCATAGTTCTTGCGTACGATGAGAGGACACTGGTGACAATAATAGAAAATAGCGACAGTGATAAAACGCAAGCCACAATAATCTAATAACTGGTGAGTTTAACAATCCCCATCTTGTTCAAATAACTATCATTTGAATCAAATTCTTAGACACTGTGTGATAAGAAAAAGGAGGAAAAGAGTTGGAAAGTATCCTCGTACGTATACGCATTCCCCCTTCTTCAGCAATCACATAACTTCTTGTCCGACCAGGCCCCAGTCCGGCAAGTTCAGCGTTTCGGATCGCGAAGACGGCGCGGGAGGTCCTGTCCGAGTCCGACATCGTTCTCCGAAAGAGAGGTCCGGCGGAATAGTAATGATCAGACCGGAGATTCCAGGAGAATATTTAGAAAAAAAAGAAAAAAAAAAAAAGGATTCGCTGGGTGGCTTCTCGGTGGGACCCACATCCGCCATGCCCACGTACGTGATTGATGGATCTCCGAATTGACGTTCCTGATGTTAAGTTGAAATGACGAAATGTCTTTAATCGGGACCGTCCGATCCAGACAGTCTTCTCGGTTCGGATTGGACCCGCAATCGGTGTGCATCAAATCCCACCTCTCCCGTGCCGTGACCACCAGAAGTGGCATTCGAAACCTAATCCGTAGAAGGGAGTCAAATGGGCCAGGTTGGGCCCCCGCAGCAAGGTTAACCAAAATGGCCCGCCCGCGCCCGATACCACTTTGCGCTCACCCACGCCATATGAGCCTGTCTATGATGAGAAAGATTTTCTACCCAATGATCGAGTTCAAAAATGAAGCTGATTTGCTTAAGCGCTTATCTATCGGACGTCGAGTGGATCCAACATCTGATCAATTAAATATCAACATTCGAGCACTCTACGTCAATATTTATATCCGGTCATAGAGTACTATTAAAACTTTCTCTATCTTTCTCCTCCATGATATAAGATTACTAGGGCTATGCGTGATCGACTAATTAGGCCACGTTTGGAAACACTGATGTAGTCGTTTCCCGCCAAAATGATCTGACAAAGCGGAACACATTTTCAAACATTCGTAGGATGTATGAGAGTCCGTGCTATGCGATTCTTGTGAAAAAGAGAGAGATAGAGGGAGGGGACATCTTTCTCTTTCTTCACCCATAAGCAAACTGCATGCCATTTTTTAGGAGGTCTTGAGCGATTTTCAAAGGAAATGTTGTTTATATCCTTGATCTATTTATATACTTTCTGAGTGGCTAAAAATATAAAAAGTCATTAAGTAATTCATCCATGCTGACCTTTTTTCTCTTATAAAGCTCCCAAATGATGGATGGGTGCTTCTCACTTTATTAGTATAAATTTCTGACATGTCAGAAAATAATAAAAATATATTCTTATATATTAGATTTAAAAAAAGAAGATAGACTGACGCATAGACACGTTTGATAAGTAATTTTTTATTTTAGGAAAAAATCTTATTCTATGTAAATCTTTTAAAAATAAAAATAAGTATGGAATAATTAAAAAAAAGAACACACACGCACAACTCCCTCCCCCTCTCCCAACTGTCCCCGAATTGCCCCCTCCTCCCCTCCCCCTCCCCCCCACCCCCACCTCCCACCTGGAGATCGACCCTCCTGTCTTCTCTACAAACATTTAATATAAATTTTTAAAATTTGAACTTTTTGTCATAGATAACGTAAATTTTTTTAATTTAAAATTTAAGTTAAAAATTTACATAACATAATTTTTTAAATAAAAATATTAAAAATATTTCCGCATTTGGAAACGCTAGCCAAAATTTCAAAATCGACTAAAGCAGATTCCCGCATGAAGCGCCGACTTGGGCACTTTGGGCATCGTCAGGCTGTAACAGTGCAGGTGACGAGGACGAGCGATTGTGAGAAAAAAAGAAAAAAAAAAGGTTCCCGCCTCGTCGATTAGGCACGGGGACGAGTTCAACTTCGTAGCCCGTGCCTAAATCCCGAGAAACAACTTCTCAACAACTTTTGAGTAGTAGAGACAAGCTAACTGTTATCTCTATCTCTCTCTCACGTAGCAAAATGGTCATAACTTACAATCCCATGCATCCCGGCTTTGTTTGGAAAGGAGATAGAATTTGTTTGAAATTTTTTTGCAGTATAAAATATCTATTAATCCGTTACCAAACAGTGCCTAATCTGGTGCACTACGTACGTTGCCTGGAGATCACGTCAATCCTTCTTAAAATCACTCAATTGTCGACCTTGGGAGTCCACCATGCATTGTTCTTAATTATCGCCAATGATCTACTACAAAGTGCGCAAATAACAACCAGCCAGCCATGTCTACTCCCGGACGTGGTTAACTCTGCCGACATGATCGCCGTGCTCTGGGTATGCATAAAACTCTTCGCCATATGATCACATCTCCATCCATATATATACAGATAGATAGTTATTATATTCTTGTAGCTACTGCACGTCCCATCCATCTGTCTTATATATAAAGCGATATGCTGTCGCCGTCTCACTGCACGGGTTATAACACCAGTTTTTTTACATCTAATTTCAATATACACGTTGATGTGGTGGTAGTGTCACATCCGCATCACATGGTTCATGGCGTAAATCGTTTGTCTTTTGTGGGGAGAGAATATTCTCCTTTTTTTTTTTCCCATTTTCCAACACCGTCCTTTTCTTTATCTTTCTACCTTTTTTTTTTCCTTCCCTATTTTTCTGCAACACTACCCCCTATCCCATCTTGCTGCAGATTTTTCCAACTCATACACTGTTCATGATGGGACAGTCGGGTTGAACTTCAGATTTCCGATTGTTGCCGTAACGAGGATGTTGCGCGAAAAAAACACCAAGGAAAAACTGCGAGATGTTGCAAGATGCCGACGTTGATCAGATTCCTAAGAATTGCCAGAAGATATTTCAGAGAAAAAGGGGGAAAATTAAATAAGCAGAAGTAATACTGTGAGATATTGCCGTCCACCTCCACCGGTAGGCTGTGATTGAGTCCTGTAGACGAGAGAAATTAAAATTGGGAAGTGAAAATGGTTTAATATATATATATTGTAACATCTTTTGCCGACATCCCAATATAACATGTCGATGTAGCTCATGGCATAATTTCTTAGATGGAAATTGGTTTGTTAATACCATTACTTGACATCAAATTCGATTCCAACCCAAAAAAAATGTGTCTCATCATGTTTTAATTAGCGTGTTAAAAGTTGTGTCAAAAAAATATATTATTAATTATAACTCGCCCCATGTGGATTAGGAGCAACTGGCCGGAGTTGAACGTGACTTATCCTCGAGTTTTAATTTCATCCTGAACATATAGATGACTCTCCAGGTAACTATTCTTATGAAGATGCGTTGCAAAGTTCACTTACAAAACAACATGATGTGTCAACCATGCCGTCTTTGGCTACTAAGGATGGGGCTTCTTTCTTCGTCTAATAGGGGAGTCAGAATTTATTTATCGATGTCGTGTGTTCGATCACCTAGGCCTCCTCCTACTGTATCTTCGCCTCCTACCTCTAGATGAGATTGGTGATCAGTCGTTCAACTTGCCAAGGTGGAAAATATACTCAGGCCAGGAGTAAAATTGCAATATTTTGAGATATTTGACAAAGAGTACTTAGAAGATGATGAACAATATTGCTCTCGACATCCGGACCTTCGTCCTTGAACCGTTCTTTATCATACTTAATCTTAAGATCGGTTAATATTGTCTACGGAGTTCTAAGAGTACTTGTTTCTAATATCTCATATTCTCCTTTTATTTGGATGGTCTTCATGTATGGCTTTGCCAACTCCTATGTATAAGGCTTTTTGGCTCTTTTAAATGCTTTTAATAAATAAAATAGCCGTATTCAGGCTTTTGATCAATATATATAAGTCATGTTCTTAGATAGGAGAGAATATTTTCCTTCTTTTTTTCCTTTCTTGATTTAATTCCACCGGTACTTTGCTTATATATATTTCCACCTCTTTCTTCCTGCAACTTCGTCTTCCACCAATCACCATGGCGATGGCTATGCCGCGCGCGCGCAGAAGATGATCTTATAACGAACAGACACATGCGGTTTGCTGTCCCTGCTGGAGCAAAACCCTTGCAATTATAAGCATGGTGCTGCACCCGGACTTCGAGTCGACGCGGTCGCCGGCCATTCCCGGCCGGTGACCGATCCAGTCGGACGTGCCCAATTAGTACTCCCATGACGCAGCTTGCTGTCCTGCGCATGGGGTTCTGGCAGGGGCGACGTGCGTCTGCCCGGGCGATGATCGATTACAGTAGAAATTACGGGCTTCAGAGATAATGCACAAAACAACGACCATGCATCGATCTTATTTATTACCCAGATGATGATAACAATTAACAAGTGACGATATGCACGTCGATCGTGCATGGCAACAACCAATAACCACAGTGATAATTAAGGGCAATTAATAGTCGATAGTCATCCCATCTTATATTAACATCACATCCCATCCCCACTATCCCCTCAAAATTAACTTTCCCATGAATATAAAGTAGATTGTTGGATAGTAGTACACGTACACGTACGTAGGCATTGGAAAGAAAAAAAGAAAAAGTAGTAGACGAACAGCTGGTGTATAGTTTTAGGTCTATTTTTCAAGTTAAGCAACTTCTAAATAAAAATAATTAGGAATTACTTAACCCCATTTCAAAATAAATCGTAAACAAGGAGACGAACAGGTGTGGCCTACTCACCTGTTGCCAAAACAGTCCAACTTCCCAACACCAAAATGGGGGGCGATGTTGGTCGGCCCCAGTTTGATCATCTCGTCCGAAAAAAAAAAAATCTTAGTGCCCATATTTTGTTGTGTACAAAATAGGCACATTTAATAAAATATTAAAACGTGTCTCCTCAACTTTTTAGTGTTGAAAATATTGGGATGAGTATATATTAAATATCCTCATCTCTTAGATGGCAGATCTTCATATTAGATGTGCTCAATTTATATATTTTTTAAGTGTACCGAGTCTAGCTTTCTCGGAAAAAGGTCCCAAATACGGACAAGGACGTGGAACTACACTGTTGGAGGACGCCAAACCCGCTATACATCGGAACGCCGTCAGATAAACAAATAACAATATATATATATATATATATATATATATATATATATATATATATATGTGTGTGTGTGCGCTAAAGTTGTGTGTTTCTTGGAGAACTGGCTTTGGCAACAAGTAACAAATGTGATGCAGATGTGGTTCATTTTAGCTTCACTTTTTATAGATGAGATAAAGAGGAATGTTCACGATTGATTTAAATTGTGGGTCCTTGTCCCCCCCAAAAAAAGGATTTAAATTTGTGGGGAGGACAGCGAGAGCTTGGGCCCGTTTCCATCCGGATCGATGTCGGAACTCAGAAAGCGGGGCAAATAAAACTCACCTCGCTATGGCGAGATAATGGGCCAATCGAAGATGCATAAGACAGTGTTTGGGCCAAGAGTCCTAAAAGTAAGTAATTGGGCTCATTAGAGTCTGTTTCTTATAAGTTAAGTTGGTTTTTTTTTATTGCACTTTGGGGCGTGAATATCTCAAAAGATTGTCAACCCAAAAAATGCCAACCCATAGAGTGGCTTCCCAAGGGGTGTCAAACCAAGAGTTGCTGTGAATTCCTATTTATAGGCATGTAAACTGTGGTTTCGGAAGTTAATGAATGAAAAAAGACAAAGGAATTTTCTTTCGATTCCAAGTATAAATCTTGTGTCCTCCACTAAGGAGAGAGTAGCCTAGGAAGGAAGGGGCAATGCCCTGGGCCCCTCCCTCTTCGTCTCCCTCTCCTATCTGTGCCACTTGACTCCTCTCCTTCCACTGTCGCAGATTATTGCAGGCCTGCTGTGCCCACAAAAAGATAGTCGACCAACCCCCATCATCACCGCCAACCGAACCCTTCCCTCATACCACCGTGCTAACACCCCTCCCCTTTTCTGCTCCTAATAGTGTATGACATCTCCACTTCCCCCACCACTATGCTGTGTCACGTCCCGACGTAGAATATCAAGATATATAGATACATATATCATTCAGTTTTGTTATTCAGAGCAACACTAATTCTAAGAGACAACATTGGAAATAATACTTAACGTAGAAAATTTATTGATATCAAAGTCACCAACTATCACGTCAACTTTATCAAGTCCAATGTAGGCCTGTCATTGACTACTTTAACTCTAAGACAACCGAGATATCTCAATCACTCTTGCTTGTTCCCATCAGTGCACATTCTCATCATATTCACCTAAAAACTATAAATGAACATAGGGTAAGCATAAAACTCAGTATGATTTATATCTCTTGTCTAGATAGGCTTTAAAAGATAACAATTTAACAAGTTAGAGTGCACTAATGACAAGATAGAGATGTAAACCAAAACTAATAAACAATAGTAAGATGGCAAGAGAATATACATGAACAAGTAGTGATCTCTCAAGCAAGAGAAAGATAATATCAAGATCGCTCAAAGTGCAAGTATAACAAGTGTCCAGAATAATGAAGTAGGATTGGCCATATCAACTGAAGTTCAAATAACTATCCATACGGGCCAAGCAAAATGATCACTCATTAACATTCACTAAATAGTTGGAATTACCTAGAACAATCTAGCACTTTTTCGATGCAACATCACACTCCATTGTCCATATTCCCACTTTAAGTACTTAAGGGTGCTCCTTCTTAGGACCCAGCAAGGCCTTTGTAGGCACTGGCATTAATTGTCAATTGGACAATAGTCCCATTCATTATCGAGATAAGTCCACACAACACAATGGTCAAGCAAATTCCAAGGAAATTAGTTACATAATCAAAATATAATTATACGATATTGTCAAGAATTTTCAAAGGCAATGGAGATTGTACAATTAAATAATGCATGTAACAATAAACACATGAAAACGATGCATGTACAACCTACATAGATTACTAACAATACTAGGTTGAACTATCTAAGGGTGTGAGAGTCAGTTTATGATAGGTAAGAGTTGATTTTTATAAAACTCAAGGAGTCAATTCTTAAATAACTTAGGGAGAGTTGTTTTTAATGAATCTTAGGGAGTTGATTCCTAAAGACACTCGAAGTCGATTGTCAAAGACATTGGGAGTCGATTCCTTAAGAGGCATAATTGGGAGTCGATTCTCTAAAAGACATAATTGGGAGTCGATTCTCTAAAACATAATTGGGTGCCAATTTAATAATAGGAGTCAATTTAATAAATAGATGACAGTCAATTTAATAAACATAGAAGAGTCGATTTATAAACAAATGAGTCCATTCTTATTACTGAGAGTCGATTCTTATGAGTCTGAGACTCAATTCTTTAACAGTCTAAGACTCATGAGTCTCAGACTCGATTCCTTAACAACTTGAGACTCGATTATTTAACAGGCTGAGACTCGATTCTTTAACAACGTAAAACTTATATCCTTATGAGGCCTTATTCTGATGAACTATAAGACTCAATTATGATAAACTATGAGGCTCAATTTCAATGAATTGTGAGACTCGATACTGAGGAACTGTGAGACTCAATTCTAATGGTTGTGGGACTCGATTTTGGTTTACTAACATGATACTTATTTTATAATTGAGACTCAATTCTGTCTGATGCTTGATTTTATAACTAAGACTTGATTCTTATTTAGAGTTGATTTTATAAATTATCTGGGAGAAGGTTAGAAACATGGCATACCTATAGGTACATCCTATAATTAAGATCAACTAAAGATTAATCTAATTATGGATAGATTAAACCTAACTTGTATGGAACGGAAACTTCGATTTAAATCCTCAAATACATGCAATATACACGATATAAATTGGTAAAAAATATGATAAACACAATCTAGACATGGAATGAACTTACAAAAGGAGTTAATCATATTTAAACTGAGAGAATATGTACCTGGCATAAAGATGACTATATTTATGGGCTTATTCAACTAGCCATTCTTGTTTAAAATTAGGGAGAATTATCAATCAGTTTCTAATTTTGTGGGATTTATTTTTATGTCCCTGGTAACAATGTAAATCCTTTTCAAAACTATGTAAGTCTCTTCTTCTATAACTATCTAACTCAATGACCTAAAAATAAGTCCCACAAAAATAAGGATTGATCGGTAATTCTCCCTTAAAACTATAACAAAAAATCAGCATACTCTATTTATTATGGTATTTAGTTTAATTTTGCCTCAAGAAAATACCTACAAGAACATTTAATTAATTTAGTTGAGAATGAGAAAACACCTACATGAACATTTAATTTAGTTGAGCTTGGAAGAACACCTTTTTTTTTTTAAAGATTATTAAGAAGAATAAGACGAAGAACGATGAAAAATGAGGGAGAACTCCAAATCCTCTGTGATGCTTTCCCCAAAGCACGATCAACCCACACCTAGCAACCTTTAGAGGTAGCTAGGGTTGACCATGTGAGGGTTATGGGGTTTTATTTATAGACCCATGTCTCTCAAGAGTCCAATTAAGACTCTAACTCAAGGAGAGAAGGAAAGTGGTGATTTCCTACAAATTTCTACTCAAATTGGAGTCCCTTTTTTCCAATTTGATTTGGGTTATGATAGAGAACGACTCTTTCTTATCAGGTTATGGTTATAAGAGTCTTAATTTGTCTTTACCTTTAATGTAGGATACCAATCCGATTCCAACTCGAATCAAAACCAATTTTAACTGTTGTTTTAATTAGGTGTTTGACAAGGATTTGAATTTACTTTGTTGGGTTAGATTTCAGATTCATATTATGGCCCATTAGGTATAGGATTTAGTTCATTTGACCCAACTTAATAATGGGTTTTTGGGCATTATGAATTTTAAGGGCCATGTTCCTATTTTAAACCTTTTTTCTAGCCCCTTTATGTTTTGAAATTTTTTATTTCACTCTTTATTAATCTTTTTATTTGTTTATCCCCTTTTTATTCTTTTAAAATTCCATGATTTAAAAATTCACTTTGTTGCATGCTACCTCCATCTACTTTCTCCCCACCCCACTCCCATTCCACATAGACACCTTCTCCTCTTCTCTCAACACCCTTAGCCAACACATACCTACTTCTTCTCGCAACACCCTAGCCAACACAAACCTACTTCCACCCAAAGCTCATCAACCACATGGCCCACATTCTTTACACACTAGCCCACTCAACATCCACCGCACCACCTGCCTTGCCGAGTCCAAGTTCAAGTGCAACACCCTACACCTTTCTTAGATAGCACCATTTGCAATGCACCGGTCCTAGCAGCCTGATCCATCTACTAATCAGGGAAACAACCCATGAATTGGGTCCTCTTGGTCTCTCCCTATAGTGTATTGGTGTAACGACCCGACCTCCCGGACCCCGCCAGAGACCCCGAAGTTCGCGCCGCCACCCACGGGTCCGAAGATCCGGAAGGGTTAGAAGAATAGTCTAGTGAGATATATACTGAATTTAAATAACTATAACAATATAACAATTGTACAACGTGTCCCAAATAAAAGCACAGGTACAAGAAGAAATGTGCAGTCCTTAAGGGGCATACCCCGAGAACTTGCAAAGCACAACTCTCAACTCACTCAGGTACAAGAGCTCGCAACACTCGCTCTCACTTCTGCTGACAACACACGGCGCCATAGCCGCCTCCGCAACCCGTTCGACACCGAGCTCTCGCGACGACGAGCCCGGAGTGAGCCTTGCGAACAAGACCCAGTAGGGATTACCAGTCCCTCACCAGCCAGAGCAACATGAACTCCGAAAATAGAAAACTACACTAGAAAGTTGTAAAGCGAGGAACACCTATAGCATGATACTACAAAGTAGCAGAATAGAACAATGCAACGTCACAACTGCTAACCAAGGTTGTGACACACACACGACTCCCGTAAAAACCAACGGAGTCGAACACCAAGCGGAAGCAACCCTCAGCGCACTCGCCGAGACCACGTAACAACCAGGTGAGAACGACGTCTCACCACAAGAACGACCACCTCAGACCTACACAAGGTCGAGGCCCACAAGCAGAACCACCCCGGACCCCGGATACACCGCGAGGTTAGGAAGCCACACACGTCGGTGCCACCACGAACTGGCACCCAAGAACGGGACTACGGAACTGAGAGAACACCAAAGCGGAAACTACTAGAAGCATGGGCCAACAAGGCCACACCAACGATGCCTACGGAAACTAGGCACGGCCAGGCTATAACCTCCGTGCAAGCTAGGGCAATGGATAACACTTGGAAACGTCGTGAGGAAACTCCATCACAACAACACAAACCAAGCCACTGCCACTGGCAACCAAGAGGAGGACACACCAGCCACTCCCTCTGCACACCAGCCTGGCTCCTACCTCTAACCTCCCCGGAAGAGCGAGACAGAGCCGCCAAAAAACACCATAAGAACGCACGACCACCGCAGCCTGGCCAAGCTCCGGCCCCACGCCTAGCACCACTACATGGCTCCGGAACAAACGTTGAGAGAGGCAGTGAGACAAAGGACTGACTGGCCTGCGCCGGGAAGAACTCCGAACATCCTTGGTGTCCCAGACCAACCAAGAGAGCTCAACAAATGACTCAACGCCGCTGTCCAAACCTCGTTTTCCCCTCAGCTCCAGAGTCTGCCAACTCGGCCGCCAACTCAAGCACGCTTGTAGCCCCGAACGCTCCCAAAGGCTCCCGAGGATGGGGGTCACAGGCAATAGAGACAACCTCTGAAGGGACAAGCCCTCAAGTGCCTAGCACGGGCGAACAGGCGGGGCAAGCACACAAGAACCACGCCAAACCGCTGGCCTGTAACCACGACAAGCCCAGCAAGCACAAGGCACGCATGGACCCTCAAGAGGGCCGTCGGCCAACCAAGGCACACACGAACAACCAGAACCTCAGAACACCAATAGTCGGTACGGAAAGCGTCGCTCTGCTAATAATCGATAGACCGTCGGTCAATCGATTATTAGACAGACGCGACCCTCCTGGCACCGCTGCCAAGACACAGCCACAAAGGTGTCACCTTCGGTAACTGAACGCAGCGAGGCAACCTTCCGCATTCCCCACCTAAAGGTCCTAAGGGCAAGCCAGCCCTGGGGCACACGTCGACACCCTAATCGAAACCACGAAAACACCTGAGGAAACATAGGTACTGTCGCGTCCCCCCTAGCCGTCACAATACCATCGTGATGGGGAAGGGCACCGCGACAGCAGCCTTGTCGCAACAGGGAAACGCGTCGCGACAAGATCACGTCGGACTACGACGCCATCGAGTCGGGCCAACGCGTCGCGACATGATCACGCCCTCTGGTGTCGCTACGTGCACCGCGATTGTGACACCAGAAGAAAGGCAGACCCACGGGATGCTCCATCCCGGGGCCACCCACACACCATAAACACACCACACGGGGGAGGAGAGCATGGAGAAGTGGGAAATGATATCTACAAACCACGAGGGGCTCCCAATCCACCCGGATCGAAAAGGGTACAAGCAATCCCTACCTTTCAAGAAGAAATGAACCTATAAGGGCCCTTCACATCGGATTGGCCACCTCATCCTCGCTCCACGCAAGCTCCACAACACCAAGGACACGAGCACGACCGTCCTCCTTGCCTGAAATGCACAAAGGGGAGAGAGGGTGGTGGAGCACCGCCAGACGGGGAGAAGAGAGGGGAAAGAGGGAAAAGGAGAAGGGGTCGCTGGCCAAGGCCTTAAGCCTTCAGCATTCAAGACGCGACAGGGCGACGCGTTGCGTTCAGGACCTTAACGTGATGGGTCAACGCACCGTGACAAGAACGCGTCCCCCAGGGATGCCGCGACAACCCGACAGGTCATACTGACACGCCTGCCACCCTGACAGGCGTCAGACGACCGAAGCGACGGAACACTGTCGCGACCTGTTGACCGGGCGCGACACGAAGACACGACGGGAAAGCCAGGTGCGACAAGAATGCGACACACAAGCTGGTCGCTGTGAATGTGCTTGTCATGCAAACATACCACAAAGAATAATTAAAAAAAAGAAAGGAAATAAAGAAGATTTATAAAAACGCATGGGAAAAGAAGGAGAAAAGGAGAGGAGTGCGTGTGTGCACAAGACGGAAAGGTGATCGCCAGGTACACGAGGGTACCGAAGGAGTGAGTGAGAGGTGGAGAGAGTACTTACCTTCACCCAAAGATCGCGGGAGATGAAACCGTGGTGGGTTGACTTCTACTCCAACCGACTGGCCGGCAAAGAAAACTTTAGCTGCTTGGTTACCTTGCAAAATGGAGAAAAACACACAAACAAGTGAAAGAATAATTATACTAAATTGTGAAGTATAAGATTCAAGGGAAATGTAAAAAAATGTAATGGCATGGGCTTGAACACCTTGTGGAGGTGGTGTTAAGCCCCTAAAAGTTAGGTGTGGATGAAATGAAGTGAGTGTGTGAGTGATGATGTGATGAATGAACTAAATGAAAATTAAAGAACTAAGAGGGAAATGAGAAATCGATGGGCAGAAGCCCACTGCAGTAGATGGATGAAAGAGAAGAAGAATTCTACTAGCTCCAAAGCAATGAAGAGGAGCAAAGGCTCCAGACTCCAGTGGATGGATGGATGCTTGGAGTAGCTTGGGAAGAAAGTCCTTCTTCTTGGCTTCGGAATGCGAGTCTTCAGTACGGCAAGGCTTTGCCGTGGTGCTTGGGTTGTGTCTCAAACAAAGGCCTCGGGGGTCTTTTTATAGCGGTGAAATTTGGTAAATCACGGTGGACACAATAGTCGCCTATTGATGTGAATCGCGACCGACCAAAGCGTCGCATTTCTAAAGATCGACTTGCTCTGATTAAGCCTTTCCAAACATTGATTATGGAAGGTTTTAGAAATGGGACGACACAGACCGACGCATTTCAAACACTTCCAATATTGATCGATTCTTTCCAAATTTAATAAATAGAAACTTGAATCGCGACGACTTGAGTGGTCGCGTATTTGAACAGAATCGATCTTCCAATAGGGAGTCGATGTTCATATGATGGAAGGTAGGAAACGCGACGGACTATGCGGACGCGATTCAAATTAGCAAGAAAATCTTTCCAAAAACAATTTTGGAATTGTCATAAATCGAAATTGGAAACTCTTAAACGCGATGACTTGAACGGACGTGATTCAAAACAAGGTAAGCGCCAGAAAAGGAAGTGTGATACGCGACGGATTGACCCGTCATGGATCAAACTCCTGAAACCACGACCACTATGTCCGCCGCGAATCAATTGTGCACAACAGACCCCTTTAAAGCCCCTAGAAATACTCCTAAAAATCCTAAAAAATCTACAAAATAGGAAAATTACTCATGAGGTTAATTAAAGAGAGCCACTTTGAGGTATTACGGTATAACATGAAATTTACTCGATATATTGTCAAAATGGCGTGTCTACAGCTGCCTCGTCTTGGCGTCTGCTTTGCAAGGAGATGTAGCGTAAAGACACGAGATGAAAGCAATGGAATGTGTTGCCCAGATAGCAAGCCCAGAGGGAGGGGGGTGAATGGATTGCTAAAATTCTTTTAGACTAATACCTATAAATAAAAATGCTTGACAGAAAATGCTAAGTTGGATAGTTGGTGCGGAATAAAGACAAGTAAGCAATCACACAAAAACACAGGAAATTTTATCCTCGTTCGGATCTCCTATCCCAAGGAGTCCTACGTCCAGTCCCCAAGAAACCTCTTGGGATTTCACTATACAAGGGTACAATCCCCCTTAAGGACACTTACATATCCAGCCGCAGCTGGCCTTCTCTTCTCAATCAGAAGAGGAACAACACCACCTGTACCAACAAGTCTTCTCTTCTCAATCAGAAGAGGAACAACTACACAAAAAGAGTTGAAAGAGAAAGTCCCCAAGACTAAGCTCATAAACTTGCTTGATCTGAGGCGAAGTCTGAGAGACACAGTATGATCACAATTGAACTCTCTCTCAGATCTTACGGAAGCTCTCAAAAACAATACACTATTCGCACAGAGAGCTAAGAGCTACAGAAGATTGGAATGAATGAGTTGGCTCTAGTGTTCTTCAGGTGATCAGGATGTTCAAGCTTCTCAAAGGTTGAAGAAGGTTCAGAAAGATGTTTTTGCTTGAAGTCACCAGTGTTCTTTTATCTTCTTCGAAACTTTTGATCGTTGAAATATCCGTTGAAGTATCTGTTATCTCACAACTTCATGCACGTTAGAGTGATTGCCACGAAGGTGAGCTTGCAGCCATTAATGCTCTGAGAGACGCATAACCTCAAGGTAAGATTGTCTGAATCTTCTACCTTCTTGTCAGGTTTGACAGGTCAATCTTTTAGACGTGCGTTCTCATTGGAAGTCCTGCATACAATAAATGCTGACATGTAGATAACTTCTCTTTGTCTAAACTGTCAGTCAACGTTAGTAGTCGTACAATACGAAAATACACAAGAAAGGAAAGCTTGTTCTGACATAATATAAGGCAAGGAAATATTGTGAGGAAGTATTGTACCATCACAATAAATATTCTTGGTCACAGGATATAGTATAATGTGCGGGAAAGCTTTCTGAAATCCACAGAGATTTGAACTTATGTATTTGAATATCATATGGAATGATTCTTTAATATAAAGATAAAGCAAGACTGTTCAATAGCTGTTTAAACCTTTTAATAACAAGGAGAGAGTTGATGTTCAACAGACATTCTATAGAGAGAAATGATATTGATATCAAATCGATGATATAAACATTTAAATGAATTATGTATTGAAATGGAGTCGATGTGATCATAATTCATGTAAAATCGTTGTTCTATATACAATCGTTATAATGAACAAGTCATTACTTGAGTGAAAGCGAATCGTTATTTACGATCAAATCGTTGTTTTCGAGAAAATCGTTGTTTAAGTTAAAGTGAATCGTTATAGCGATGGAAATCGTTGTTTTACTTATGAAATCGTTGTAGCGATGGAAATCGTGGTTTCACTTATGAAATCGTTGTAGCGATAGAAATCGTTGTTTCATAAAGGAAGTCGATGTGTACTTGGAAGAAATGTATGATCTGAACTTTGAATGACAATGTGTGAGAGTAACTTATAGATTTTACTTGTTTTATTTCCTGTGGATAAACTTAAAAAAATTGTTAGGAAATATTTATTGAGATTTTGTTAATCACCAAAAATTACATATAATAAATAAAATTATATGGAGATGGACTGATCATCAATCTCCCCCTTTTTGGTGATGACAAAACATAGAAAATTGCATGTATTGAAAGTATTGAAAATTAATTAACTTCAATTTAATTTTAGAGTATGTCTTTCAGAATAATTTCTCCCCTTTTTGTCATTAAGCAAAAAGAATTAGATAGATGGAGACAGACAAAGATAAATGGGAGGCAAATGTAAGTGGAATTCTATTATGGGATGGGGTTCATATAGAAGGCAGGAGACAAGAGAGAGGCATGACGAGTAATTATGGGCCAAGCCTGGAGTTCCTGCTCTTCAAAATAGTTTTTAAAAGCACCCCAAGCCATAGAGTAGGAAGGCCACATATCAGGAAGCATTCTCTGGATGTGGAGTTGCCTCTGAGCTTCAATGAAATTGACATATTCCTCTTTCCCAAGAGATGTCTGATAGTGACTGATGGTTCCAAAACTAGCATGCTGTAGGAACTTGTCAATGGATATTGGGTAGAAAATCTGCTGCTGCTTCAGATCCTTCTTCAAGGGTATATAAACTTTGTACCTCTCAACCCATATGGCAAACGGATCCTGAGCCAAATTGATGGAGTTGAGATCTAGGAATTCATCAGCAGACAGAGTGGGTTTGTTTGATCTAGCCAAGGAGAGGTTGAGATTGAGCAATGCTGTGCAGCTTGATTATAGTGCTTCTCCCAATCAGATGGTGAGAGCCTTTCACATTCAGACAGAAGAGGAGCTAGAACTTCAGACTTGATATTACCTCTATGATATTCACGAAATATAAATCTGTGGAAGGCAAGAGAAGCACACTGACAGACTGTGATTCTGGCCATTACTCTAGCAAATCTTTCAAAGATAATGGTTCCCACAGCAGAGTCCATGAGCAAGGAATGAAGCTTGGGAAGGAAGACAACCTCTGGTAGCTTGAGGGTAGCAAAATCTACCTGAAGGGAAGTGTTGACAGGGTTCTCAGTCCTGAGCTGTGCAATGGCTCCCCTGAACTGACCAACCTGAATTTCTGACAATTTATTGAGAAACCGATAGTCTTGGAACATCTGGAAGTGCCTGATCAACTTGATTTCTCTTTGGATAAAGGGACTCCAGGTATTCCGGTGGTGGATAACAAACCATTCCGACAGAGTGAGAGGGTGATCACTGGGAGGAAACCTATCAGATTTTGCAAGCACAAATTGCCTTTAGAGAGACTGATGGCCCCGAGCCCACTGGTCTTCAGTCTTGGACTCAGCAATGGAAATTTTTTGGACTAATCTGATTTTGATATATGAGAGAGGGAAAGAACAATGGTTAGGTGTTCAGTGAGGTTAATATGAGGGAGGCAAAAAATGGTAGCAAATGTACATTTTTGTAAGAATTCACAGTATAGGGATCTCCTTCTATTTTCAACAGAAAGAGAGAATCAAAGATGGGGAAAGCGAGGTTCAAAGGAGAGAGCAAGGTCCTTTGAGACTTTCCTCTTTTTAGGGGCAGGACTAGAAGAGCCTGTCCTGTGAACATGAGAGGAAACAGATAGGACTGAGTGAAGAATTACTTCTTCAAACTCATCTTTAATGTCCTAAATGACCTCGCCCTGAATACGAGCACTCTCCGAAATGATAGTTATGAATGATGGAGGAGTGGGTGGATGAAGAGAATAGAAAGAAGTAGGAGGAGATGGTGCAGATGGTCCAGCAGATGAGGGTCCAGCTGAAGATGATGCTGGAGGTTCCTCAAAAGTGGGAGGAGGAGGAATAATAGGAGAAGAAATAGGTGAGGAAAAGGAGGTAGTAGGGAAAGGTATAGGTGAGGAGATATGCTTTGGAACAGGCTTTTTGGAAGGTTCAGGTGCTGGTGGGGCGAGAAGTATGGAGGAGGAGAAGAAGGAGCTGGAGTCTGAAAGTTAGAAGAGACAGGAGGCTCTGGGGGCACAACAGGTTCTTGAATTCTGACTTGCTCTGCCTCATACTCTAGTGGCCTTGATGGCCCTGACTCTCCAGCGAATGGCCCTGTCGGCCCAGACTCTACCATAGATGGCCCAGGAGGCCCTGACTCCTTAACTGCTGGCCCTGGTGGCCCTGATTCCTCTTCAGCAAATGGCCTTGATGGCCCTGATTCCTCAACAACTGCAGGCTCTGCTTGAACTGAATGAGTGGGAGCAGGAGGGGCAAGAGAGGACAAATGCACCCTCATAAAATCTGAAAGTTTTGTCACTAGCTTCTTCAAGCTCCCCAACTCACCTTTCATCCCTTAGAGCTCTGCTTTGACTGCTCCAATCTCCTTAACTCCAGTGCTCTGACTAATGAAGATAGAAGAAATATCAGATTGCATAGAACACAGAATCTCTCCATGTGCATTTAATCTTTCAATAACTGGCTTTAGGTGCAGACAAATCTTCTTCTTCTTGGATCTTCAGTGTGCCTTCCTGGTAAGCAATGGAATTTTAGTTGCAACACCTTTCCCTTTCTTTCCTGAGCTGACAGTTGGCTCAATATCAACATCATCACTTGAGGTGCCCTCCACTAAGCCTTCTTTAAATTTATCAGCAGGGGCACTTACTGTGGGCTCCCCCTGAATATCTGCTCCCTCTTGAATCACAGGCACCCCCTGAAATGGAGCATCTTCCATTTGCATATCTTCACTGTGGCATGGTGCCACAACTTCTGGAATAACTGCTTCCTGCCTTTCCTCCATAATAATATCTTCAACAGGAATATGAGGGATGTCTTCTTCATGAGTCTCTTCCTGCTCCCCTTCAATGTGAGCAACAGTCTCCAAACATTCTTCAATAACAAATGCAATGACTGTTGAGGGGGTCCCAACTCCAGATGACTGCCCAACGGGCTCAATATGCTTAGAAGTAATTTCTTCTATCCTTCTTGCAACTGCAACAGGTTCTTCAACCCTGACTGCTACTTCTTCCTCTTGAACTTGTTGAATTTTTGGAACTTCACCAATTATTGCTTCTCCTTCTGCTACTGAAGTCTTAGTCCAAAGGTTTCCCACAACAGAGAAACCGCTTTTCTTCAGATTTCTGGACCGAATAGATTGACCCATCTTCTCCACTACTTCTCCCTTCAGATCAATGCCATAATGATTGAAAATCCTAGTCAGTAAATGGGCATATGGTAGAGATACATTCAATTTGTTCTTTTTGTCCCATATCATCTCTGCAGCAAATTTCATCCTCTGAATTATAACTTGAGCCATATTGATATCCTGATTCTGGATGGCCCAAAACATCATGTCTGAGTCTGCTTTTAGACAGGTTGAGAATGTGGCGCTCCTTGGCAATAAAATCTGACAGACTATAAAATGAAGAATTCTATTGAACGCATTTAGCTGGTTGATATCTATTTTTCCATCTTGCAACTTATACTTTGTTCCGATGATTCCTAATCCCTTAGCATGAATATCAACAGAGTCTACCCCACTGCGACCGATTGTAGATACACCAAATAGCCTCGCTAAAAGATCATAGGTGATATGAATGCGGGTACCTTTAACTGTGGAAGAAAGGGACCCATCTTCTTCTGTCTTCAGGTAGGTGTAGAACGCCTTGACTAGGTCTGGGTAGCTCGCTTCAGAAACAGTGACCATTTTCGTCCACTTCATCCTTTCTATGGCTTCTACAATACTGTGCATCCCATTCTTCTCTAAATCTGCAATATCCACTACCTTGTTACCACACAGCTTGATCTTGACAGCTGCGAATCATTCTTGCTGTTCCGTCGTGAGGAAGGCGACGTTGTAACCTCCTACGCTGCCAGAACTCCCAGAAGCGACCATGTATTTGAGCAAGGAAGGTTTCTGGAGGATCCTGGAAAGGAGAGGAACAGAAGCCCTCAAGAAATTTGAGCGGGAATAGAGGAGTCCTTTGAAACCGCTTAGAGGAGATTCTGGAGACGATGAGGGTTTTTCGCATAGGCAAATCGAAAGAGATAAGAGAGAGAGAGAGAGAGAGAGAGAGAGAAATCAATGCGGCATGGATTACAGATTTAATGGTAGGTCATAAAGTTGCTTTTTGAAACACCAGAGCATTAAATGCAGATAACGACAAAAGAGGAGAGGGTTACGCAAGTGATAAAGAATTATATCTGAAACGCCATGGCAATTTATGACGCACACAATTAAAGGTTTTTCTTAAGTTTTAGCGGGAAGAGCAAGTGTTATTCTGAAATTTATTATTTCAGTTACATGCAGATATATCTATCACAAATTACACATACCTAATTCCCTTCTAAGAGACGTAAATCTCTCTTCAGATAATGCCTTTGTAAAGATATCTGCTAACTGATTCAGAGTATCTATAAAAGAAATATTTATATTACCATTAGGTACATGATCTCTAATGAAATAACATTTGACCTCTATATGTTTCATTCTGGAGTGCTGAACTGATTTTTTCATGAGATTTATCGCACTAGTGTTGTCGCACAACGATGGGATAGTCTTGATGTGCAGTCCATAGTCCTCAAGCTGTTGTTTTATCTATAGAAGTTGAGTGCAACAGCTCCCAGCAGCTACGTATTCAGCTTCAGCTGTTGATAATGCTATTGAATTTTGCTTCTTTGAGGACCACGAAATCAAACATCCTGCAAGAAATTGACAACCACCACTGGTGCTCTTTCTCTACTTTGCATCCAGCATAGTCAGCATCAGAATATCCAACTAAACTAGTTTCACATGATTTTGGATACCATAAACCTAGGTCATGAGATTTAGCTAAATATCTAAAAATTCTTTTAACAAATATTAGATGGGATTCTTTAGGATCGGACTGGTATCTTGCACACATGCATACACTAAATAGAATATCAGGTCTACTGGTTGTTAAATACAGTAGAGATCCTATCATGCCTCTATAAAGTTTTTGATCAACTTTCTTACCTTCCTTATCACTGTCTAACCTTGTGGATGTGCTCATTGGAGTGGACAGTGGTTTAGCATTGTCGAACCCAAATTTCTTCAACAATTCTTTGGTATATTTTGCTTGACAAATGTGTGTGCCTTCTTTGCCTTATTTAATTTGTAATCCAAGAAAATAGTTGAGCTCTCCCATCATGCTCATTTCAAATTCTCCCTGCGTGAGCTTCTCAAAATACTTGCACAAAGATTCATCAGTAGATCCAAATATAATATCATCTACATAAATTTGCACAAGTAATATATTTTTGGCTTTTGATTTAATAAAAAGTGTGCTATCTACCTGTCCTCTAATAAATCCATGATTTAATAGGAATGCACTAAGTCTTTCATACCATGCTCTAGGAGCTTGTTTTAAACCATATAAAGCTTTATGCAATTTAAAAACATGATTTGGAAAATCTAAATCATCAAAACTAGGAGGCTGTTCCACATAAACTTCCTCCTTTATATAACCATTTAAAAAAGCAGACTTAACATCCATTTGAAAAAGTTTTAAATCCAGTGCACATGCATAAGCAAGTAAAATTCTAATAGCCTCTAGTCTAGTTACTGGTGCATAGGTTTCATCAAAATCTATGCCTTCCTCCTGGGAATAGCCTTGAGCAACCAATCTAGCCTTGTTTCTAGTGATAACACCAGCTTCATCCAATTTGTTCCTGAACACCCATTTGGTACCAAACACAGGATGATTTGATGGTCTCGGAACAAGAGACCAAACTTGATTTCTTTTGAACTGATTAAGTTCATCTTGCATGGCTAGAATCCAGGATTCATTAGATAGTGCTTCATTGACTGTCTTAGGCTCTATTTGAGATACAAATGCTAAGTATTCGCAAGGAATGACATTACCTCTTGTTCTTACCCCAACTAATGGATCTCCAATGATGTTGTTTTTTGGATGATCCTTCATGTTGTTGGGTTCTCATGTGTAATGTTTAAGTTTACATGTTTTTGATGATAGACAATGTGGATTGATGTTGTAACTTTTATGACAATGACAAAGACATGCAAGAAATAGACACATATGAAAACATGCTTTTATTGATCATATATACATTCATTGTATCTCACTTAGAATGTTTTCAATGTAGGTGTGAATGTATACAAGGCAAGCAACAAGAACCAAGTAAAAAAAGATGAAGAAAAGGACATCAAGTCAACATCTGTCGACAACCATGAAGGCACTTGTCGACAGATAGACCATCTAGCTATAAACAAGCTACTGGAAGCTTAACCAGGACAATAGCTGTCGACAGCCCATAATCGCCTGTCGACAGCCCAGTGTTCCAGGAACACTCATGGTTCTGGAAAACCAGTTTCCAACAGTAGCTGTCGACAGCAGCAAGTTGGCTGTCGACAGATTCAGTCTTCGAGTAGCTTCAAGTGTTTTGGAAACCAGAATTCAGCTTTGGATGTCGACAACTATAGATTATCTGTCGACAGACGAAGAGAAACTTCAATTCCGAGATTTGGATATGTTCCATATTAGGGTGTTTCCTTTTACCACGTCTCTCTAAACTTGGACACCCATATATATAGAACATATGGAGCTATTTTCGCAGCAAGAAGCCACCATACCAAAACCCTAAGCAAAACCCAAGAGAAGGCTTTCTTCCTGCTGCTCTGCTTCAACCCTCTATCCTGTTCGTGGATGATCCATCTCACGAGAGGAGTTGGAGTCGGTTTGTTCACGAATCAAGCTTCGTCTACATCATCTGATCATCATCAACACGAAGCCTGAAGTTCTTCTGGACGACCACATCGAAGAGTTCTTCATCTGGATTTGATCTTCAACTCAGAACTCTTCTTTCTTTCTACTTTCATATATCTGTGTGTGTGTACTGGTTGGAGATCAGTACGTGGCGTTTGTGGATGTGTGTGTGCTTTGTGATCTATACAAGGGTTATGTATAGATCATAGTGTATGGTGTGTTGGTCAGATCAAGGCTAGAGGATCTGATCTTTTGTGGACTTGATCTAGCGTGTGTGTGTGGTTGAGCCATTGTGCTTGTGTGTGTGTGTTGTACTCGGTTCTTGAGTAGTGTGTCCTCACTGTGTGAGGGGTGGACGTAGGAGTCACATGGTGTGATCTCCGAACCACCTAAAAAATCCCTTGTGCACTGTGGTTTGATTTGTGGTTTGATCTATATTGCACTAGATGCATGCATAGGGATTTCATCTACACACTAACTGTTAGTTTACTCACACACATTGCATCAAATCAGAGGGGTTTTAATTGAGTAGATCTTTTAATTTGAAGTAGTTTTTAAATTCCTTAAGTTTCCGTTGCAAATCTATTCAACCCCCCCTTCTAGCTTTGCCATTACCGAATAACCGATCCTAACAATTGGTATCAGAGCGGGTTTATATCTGATTCTGAACTGATCTGATTGCTGTTGATTGGTCTAATCATCTGAAACATACTCAGAAATATGGCTAAGTTCTCGAGTATCATAAATAGATCTATGATTATTGAGTTTGATCTAAATGTTGATAAAATGCACGACTCCTCTATGAAGTCAAGCAAGAATGAAATGGAAATCAAAGAAAAGTGTTACATGGCTCATAGCAGCTCGAAAGGTTCTTGTCGCTCAGACAAATACGAAGAATCACACATCTCAGAGAAATCAAGAAACTCTGAACGATCAGGTAATTCCATCTCAAATCCAGTTGATAGATCAATATCTAACTCTGATTCAGAGGATGATATATCCTATGATGAATTGATATAATGCTATGAGCACTTGTCCAATCAATTTAAGAAGGTAAAATCACAAAACAAGAAGCTAAAAGAAAAATTGGAGAAGAATGAAATGATAATTGATAATGCTCAAGCATTCTATGAAGAAAATGAAGAACTAAAAATGGAGAATGGAAAATTGGAAAATGAAGTCAAAAACTATGGAATCAAGTTTTCTAAGTGGAAAGAAGATCATGATCAGGTGGAATCTGAAAATTCTAATTTGAAAAATGAAAATGCAAAATTGATTGATCATAATGAGAATCTTAAACTTGATAATGATCAATTGAACAAACAAATCTCCAACATGGCTCATGATCATCAAATAAAAGAAAAATGCAACCAATTGGTTGAGGAAAATAATCATTTGAAAAAGAAGATTGAATGCTTGTATCATGACAGATCATTAAATGATGAATGAAACAATTCTAAGAAGAAAATTGTTGACTTGGAAAATCAAATTGTTCAAATTGAAATTGAAAAGAATAAAATGAGAAATGATCTGGATGTCATGAAAAATCAACTCCAAACTTATGAAAAAGAAATTGTTGCATTAAAATCTGATAAAGAAAAACTGACAAATGAACTTGAAGTGGCTATCAAACAAAGTCAAAACTCTACTAAAGTTCATGTTTAGAAAAATGTTCAAAAACAAAGTAAAAAATTGAACAAAAATGCTGCAATTAGAAAGAATCTTGGTTCAACTATAAATCAGAAAAAGGAATTGGAAAAGAAAACAGGATTCTACAAGGTTTCAACATATCCTTCATCAACTCAAAAATCTCCATGGCAATCTCCATCTCCACATCATGTCAAGAGCTACCAAAGGGTACCACCTCCATCCTTTCAACCCAAAGGTGATCAAAGGTATTCTAGAAAATCTCAGAAATTTCAGCAAATGCATTCAAACTATGGTAAGCTCCAGGTAATTGCTCAACCCATTTGTTTTAAATGCAATAGGTCTGGTCATCTTGCTAAATAATACTGGAAGAAAAATCCACACTCCCACAAATATGCTAAAATAGTTCAATGCTATACATGTCAACAACATGGACATTTGTCTAAGAACTGTTGGCATAAGAATCATGATTTTGTGCATGTTCCTAAGCCCCATGCTCATACACAATCCCATGTACACAAGAACATGATTACTGGACAAAATAATTATTCTGATCTTCATGCAAAAAATCCTAGAACAAGAAAATCTCATGAAAACATAGATGTATTGAACCAGTCCAAAGAAAAAAGTGGAACTAATGCTGCTCATTATTCCAATAATGAAAGAAGTACACCTATTCCAAAAATGAAATCACTTTGGATTTTGAAATCATTGTTGTATTCTAACGTTGATGTCAATGCAGAACCCAAACAAGTGTGGGTTCCAAAACCAGCTTGATCAACAAGCTGAGATGTCTTGCAGCTAAACATTATAAATGGATTCATGTCATTGGTTGTGCAAGGTAAGAAATAAATGTAGAAAACAGGTAAAATATTTGAAATCCAAGTGTAGATTATTCAGGTAAAATCTCTTTGTCACTTCAGTTTTAAACTGCAAGAATTGAAATAGATTTTTGACTTTATCTAAGCAATGAAAAATGTGCATTAATGCTACCCCCACATGACAATATCTCTTAGCAATTGAAATCATGTCATGACATCTTTCATGTGTTATGGGGGAGTGAATTTGAAGGCGCACAAAAATGTTCGCAAAATTCATTGAATATCATGTTTGTACTAATTCTGTGCAAATTGATTGTCATGCAAATGCTTGAATTGTTTGAATGATGAGACATCATATGCACACATTATGGGGGAGTAAGTCAAGGTAGGTTGAGTGAAATTCTTGAGAGACATCCTTCATATTCTTTGTGTGATCATTTCTCAAAATCTTGGTCTTCATGTCACTCAATTCAATGCCTTAAAACTATTTTTTTTATAGCTGTCGGCAGCCCCTTCTTCAGCTGTCGAAAGATGGGCTCTTCCAGAACACCAGTTTTTCTGTTTCTCAGTAGCTGTCGACAGCCACATTCTTGTTGTCAACATATGTCCTTCATGTGTGAAATACTCAACATTCATCAACATTTCTTCATGAGTATGTTCATTATTTTTGTGCAAGGGGAGAATTTGGACTTAATGTTCATTACAACCTTTCATACTCACATAGTATTAAAGACATTACCTTAATCACAATGATTTTGATATAATATTTTGTGCTTGAGTCTAAGTTGTATCATCTAGAAAACATCGAATAAATTTAATGATTTTAACCTAACTCACTTGCATAACTCCCTTGTGAATGATCATGTTTCTAACGTGGATTGATAAGTAAGAAGGTTATTGAACTTAATGTTTTTACGTAGCCTTTGACCTTAAATAACCTTTGACCTTGATTTTCAAATTTTTAAAAAAATAAAAGGGGAGAAAAGCTACCTATTTCTAAACTCAAAACAAAAATTATATGAAGTGGGATAAAGGCAGAGCAATGATGAGCATCACTGAGTAACCAGGGACATGGGCATCATAAATGTTTGTCTTCGCGTTAAAAAGTCTATTCATTATCTCTGCACAATGGCATGATGGTCACTCACACTGAGTAACTAGGGGTACGGGCATCCCAAATGTCTACCTTCATGTCAAAAGGTGAAAGTGATCCAAATTACCACTTTTCCCACTTTAACTTTATAAAAGAAATTGTTCAATGCTAGAAATAGAAGTGAAGCCTCCATGATTTGAAATCAAGGGCAATGGGTTGTCTATTGTCAATTGTTTATGTAGACATTGCCTTCATTTACCAATTGAACATCACCCACTAAGGTATATGATTTTCTTCAATGGTTTTATTCAAAGGGGTTATCTTATTTTCATATGTTTTTGAACGATGTATTCTAAATGCTATAACTTGATATTCTCGGAGTATTATCTCTTAACCATTGTAGAATTTTTATGTGTCTTAATACTAGTGTTTATGACACTTTGTAGTGGGTATCAACCTATTCTCAACCTTGCAATCCCATTTGAACACTCATTCCCCACTCAAATCGTTCACAATTCAGTTCTGAGGTCAAGTAGTTCTTGCTTCATTTTTATCCATGTGTGCATAATTTGCCTTTTTGAATGTTGTCAAAAGGGGGAGAAACATTAATGTGCATCAATTGAAATTTTTTCATCATGTTTAAGTTTACATGTTTTTGATGATAGACAATGTGGATTGATGTTGTAACTTTGATGACAATGACAAAGACATGCAAGAAACAGACACATATGAAAACATACTTTTATTGATCATATATACATTCATTGTATCTCACTTAGAATATTTTCAATGTAGGTGTGAATGTATACAAGGCAAGCAACAAGAACCAAGTAAAAAAAGATGAAGAAAAGGACATTAAGTCAACATCTGTCGACAGCCATGAAGGCACTTGTCGACAAATAGACCATCCAGCTACAAACAAGCTACTGGAAGCTTAACCAGGACAATAGCTGTCGACAGCCCAGAATCGCCCAGTGTTCCAGGAACACTCATGGTTCTGGAAAACCAGTTTCCAACAGTAGCTGTCGACAGCAGCAAGTCAACTGTCGACAGATCCTGTCTTCCAGCAGTTTCAAGTGTTTTGGAAACCAGAATTCAGCTTTGGCTGTCGACAGCTATAGATTGCCTGTCGACAGACGAAGAGAAACTTCAATTCCGAGATTTGGATATATTCCATATTAGGGTGTTTCCTTTTACCACGTCTCTCTAAACTTGGACACCCATATATATAGAACATATGGAGCTATTTTCGCAGCAAGAAGCCACCATACCAAAACCCTAAGCAAAACCTAAGAGAAGACTTTCTTCCTGCTGCTCTGCTTCAACCCTCTGTCCTGTTCGTGAAAGATCCATCTCACAAGAGGAGTTGGAGTCGGTTTCTTCACGAATCAAGCTTCGTCTACATCATCTGATCATCATCAACATGAAGCCTAAAGTTCTTCTGGATGACCACATCGAAGAGTTCTTCATCTGGATTTGATCTTCAACTCAGAACTCTTCTTTCTTTCTACTTTCATATATCTGTGTGTGTGTACTGGTTGGAGATCAGTACGTGGCGTTTGTGGATGTGTGTGTGCTTTGTGATCTATACAAGGGTTGTGTATAGATCATAGTGTATGGTGTGTTGGTCAGATCAAGGCTAGAGGATCTGATCTTTTGTGGACTTGATCTAGCGTGTGTGTGTGGTTGAGTCGTTGTGCTCGTGTGTGTGTGTTGTACTCGGTTCTTGAGTAGTGTGTCCTCACTGTGTGAGGGGTGGACGTAGGAGTCACGTGGTGTGATCTATGAACCACCTAAAAAATCCATTGTGCACTGTGGTTTGATTTGTGGTTTGATCTATATTGCGCTAGATGCATGCATAGGGATTTCATCTACACACTAACTGTTAGTTTACTCACACACATTGCATCAGATCAGAGGGGTTTTAATTGAGTAGATCTTTTAATTTGAAGTAGTTTTTAAATTGCTTAAGTTTCCGCTGCAAATCTATTCAACCCCCATTTCTAGCTTTGCCATTACCGAATAACCGATCCTAACACATGTACCTTCATTCCTTTAGAAGATCATCATGTATAATTTCCTTTTGTTGCAGTTCTTCCAAGGGTGGATCTTCATTATCCTTGATAGATGTATCTTTCAGTTTCTTAGATAGATTTTCTGCATTTTTATCATCACTGTCTACTTCCTTTCTCAAGGAAGAGTTAGTTTCATCAAAGATAACATGAACAGTTTGTTTAATTAATAAAGTGCTTTTATTAAAGACTCTATAGTCTTTGGGTTTAGAAGTGTACCCCATGAAGATTCCTTCATTAGATTTGAAATCCAACTTACCTAAGTCTTTCTTACCATTGTTGTGAATGAAACATGAACATCCAAAAGTTCTGAAGTGGTTAATCTTGGGCTTTCTTTGCTTGTAGAGCTCATATGCCGTTTTCTTCAGAATTGGCCTAATCATAACTCTATTTATGATGTAACATGCTGTGTTTATAGCTTCTGCCCAGAAATATCTTGGTAGGTTGTACTCAGATAGCATGGTCCTAGCCATATCCAATAATGTTCTATTCTTCTTCTCAGCTACTCCATTTTGTTGTGGTGTTCTAGGTGCTGAGAAATTGTGTTCTATACCTTGATCATTACAAAATTCTGTAAATCTGTCATTTTGGAATTCTCTTCCATGATCTGAACGAATGCCAATAATGCTGAACTTCTTATCCTTTTGGACTACCTTGCTGAACTTCACAAAACTTTCAAATGTGTCATCTTTATGTTCAAAAAATGATACCCATGTGAATCTTAAAAAATCATCAACTATTACAAATCCAAAATTCTTTCCTCCTAGGCTTGTGGTTCTCATTGGTCCAAACAAGTCCATATGTAGTAGTTCTAGTGGCTTGGAAGTGGTGACCATTGTCTTTGATTTGAAGGAGGATTTTGCATGCTTTCCTTTTGCACATGGTTTACAAATACTATCCAATCTTGTGTTTATCTTTGGTAGTCCCTCTACTAGATCATGTTTGATAAGCTTTCTTATTCCATCTAAACTGCAGTGACCTAACCTTCTATGCCATAATTCTGCATTCTGATCTTTGCTTGCTGCTAGACACACATCTTGATCCTTGAGTTCTTCTAAATGCAGTATATATAAATTCTTTTCTCTGCTGGCTCTGAAGACAATTTCATCACTTTTGATAATCAGACACTTGGATTCTTGAAACTTGATTTGATGACTCTTGTCACATAGTTGACTAATGCTTATTAAATTGTGCTTGAGTCCTTTGACACACAGAACATCTTCTATAAGGATTCTATCTTGACTTCCAATAGATCCACATCCAATTACTGACCCTTTTCCATTATCACCATAGGTAACGGTGCCTTCTTCATCTTTGATGTGAGAGAATAATTTCTTGTTACCTGTCATATGCCTTGAGCACCCGCTGTCAAGGTACCACTTTAATGCTCTCAGGTTTTCCTATAATAAATCAATAATATTTAGGTACCCAAGTTCTTTTGGGTCCTGGTTGGTTAGTTTCTTCACGTTTTCCTTTGGGAATCCATTTTAGGTGTTTAGTGGTGCATGTTATTTTAGTGTGTCCTAGTTTGTTACAGTGTGTGTAACAAGGAATAGTGTTTATTATTCTATTTGGCTTATGATGTTTATTTTTATTTATTTAATAATTAGGAGTTTGTTCAGCTACGAATTTTGGAGTTGGATAAATTTTAGGATTGATTACAGTTTCTTCGTTGTCTGGTGGAGTTTATCTTAACCCATATTTTTTCTTACCTGATCTTCTTTCTCCTTTTAATATTAGAGATGATTTTCCATTTGTAAATTTTTCAATTGTAGTAGTTAGATATTCATTGTCTTTTGTTAGTGTGTCAATTTCCTTTTTGAGTTTACTTGTAGTTTCCTGGTTTTCCAGGTTTGTTATCTGTTCATTTTTAATTTTTAGATCTTCACACAACAATTCATTTCTTGTTCTTAATTCAGAAATTTGTTTTTCTAGTTGCTCAGTTTCAGATTTTAAATCTGAGTTGGTGATCTCCAGGCATGCATAATTTTTCTTGGTGGTTTTTAATAACTTACAAACATCTTTATATTTACTGTATAGTTCGTTAAATGCATCTTCTAAACTATTTGAATCTGATTCATTGCAAGAAGTAAAGGATGAGTCAGAAGTTACCTTTGCATCAATATTTTCCATGAAGGCTAGGTTGGCCTTCTCTTCTTCTTCTTCTTCTTCGCTGGAGCTTGACTCACTGTCTGAGTCGCTTTCATTGTTGCATGCAGCGGCCATGGCTTTCTTTTTGTATCTTTTAAACTTCTTTGAGTTGTCCTTCTTCTTGAACTCAGGTTTCTTCAATTTTGGACAATCAGCTTTGATGTGTCCAGGCTTCTTGCACTCGTAGCATATAGGCTCAGACTTCTTGACTTCTTTTCCTTCTGATCTTTTGAAGTCTTTGCCTTTCTTGAAGTATCTTCTTCCTGACTGGTATTTCTTCTTGGCTAGAATGCGCTACAGTCTTCTTGAGAGAAAGGCTTCTTCATCTTCACTGCCTTCATCACTTCTTCCATTTTCTGACTCGTCCTCAAAACTACCTTCAGTGGCCTTTAGAGCATTACTATGTTTCTTCCTGTTGGAAGATTCTCCAAGCCTTTCCATATTTATCTCATGAGCCATTAAAGACCCAATGAGTTTCTCAAGTGACATTCTCCTAAGGTCGTTGGCTTCTTCAATGGCTGTCACTTTTGGAGTCCACGAGGCTGGTAGGGATCTTAATATCTTTCTCACCATATCTCTGATATCATATGTTTTTCCAAGCCTAGCCAGACCATTTGTGATATCAGTGAATCTGCTGTACATTTGAGAAATAGACTCTCCAGATTGCATTTGAAATCTCTTGTATTGAGCTACCAAAATATCTATTCTAGTTTCCTTTACCTTATCAATTCCTTCGTATCTGAGCCTTAGCTTTTCCCACATTTCCATAGCTGACTTGCAAGCGGAAATTCTATTGAATTCTTTCTTACTGAGCGCACAACACAGTATACTCTTAGCTTTACTGTTTAGGGATATTTTCTTCTTGTCTTCATCTGTCCAGTTTTCTCTGTTGTTTAGTACCACTAGGTCTCCTTCTTCAATGATTGACCAAAGTTGGAAATCGAGACCTTGAAGGAAGAACTCCATTCGAGTCTTCCAATAGTTGTAATCTTCACCGTCAAATAGAGGAGGTCTGTTGACGGACTGACCTTCAGAATATCCTTGAGCTACCATTTATCTTTGCTCTTAAGATCGTGAGATCTTCTTTTTAATGAGACTTGGCTCTGATACCACTTGTTTCCCAGATAGCAAGCCTAGAGGGGGGTAAATGGATTGCTAAAAATTCTTTTAGACTAATACCTATAAATAAAAATGCTTGACAGAAAATGCTAAGTTGGACAGTTAGTGTGGAATAAAGACAAGTAAGCAATCACACAAAAACACATGAAATTTTATCCTGGTTCGGATCTCCTATCCCAAGGAGTCCTACGTCCAGTCCCCAAGCAACCTCTTGGGATTTCATTATACAAGGGTACAGTCCCCCTTAAGGATACTTACACATCCAGCCGCAGCTGGCCTTCTCTTCTCAATCAGAAGAGGAACAACACCACCTGTACCAACAAGTATTCTCTTCTCAATCAGAAGAGGAACAACTACACAAAAAGAGTTGAAAGAGAAAGGCCCAAGACCAAGCTCATAAACTTGCTTAATCTGAGGCGAAGTCTGAGAGACACAGTATGATCACAATTGAACTCTCTCTCAGATCTTATGCAAGCACTCAAAAACAATACACTATTCGCACAGAGAGCTAAGAGCTACAGAAGATTGGAATGAATGAGCTGGCTCTAGTGTTCTTCAGGTGATCAGGATGTTCAAGCTTCTCAAAGGTTGAAGAAGGTTCAGAAAGATGTTTTTGCTTGAAGTCACTAGTCCTCTTTTATCTTCTTCGAAACTTTTGACCGTTGAAATATCCGTTGAAGTATCCGTTATCTCACAACTTCATGCACGTTAGAGTGACTGCCACGAAGGTGAGCTTGCAGCCATTAATGCTCTGAGAGACGCACAACCTCAAGGTAAGAATGTCTGAATCTTCTACCTTCTTGTCAGGTTTGACAGGTCAATCTTTTAGATGTGCGTTCTCATTGGAAGTCCTGCATACAATAAATGCTGACATGTAGACAACTTTTCTTTGTCTAAACTATCAGTCAACATTAGTAGTCATGTAGTATGAAAATACACAAGAAAGGAAAGCTTGTTCTAACATCATATAAGGCAAGGAAATATTGTGAGGAAGTATTGTACCATCACAATAAATGTTCTTGGCCACAGGATATAGTATAATGTGCGGGAAAGCTTTTTGAAATCCATAGAGATTTGAACTTATGTATTTGAATATCATATGGAATGATTCTTTAATGTAAAGATAAAGCAAGACTGTTCAATAGTTGTTTAAACCTTTTAATAACAAGGAGAGAGTTGATGTTCAACAGACATTCTATAGAGAGAAATGATATTGATATCAAATCGATGATATAAACATTTAAATGAATTATGTATTGAAATGGAGTCGATGTGATCACAATTCATGTAAAATCGTTGTTATGTATACAATCGTTATAATGATCAAGTCGTTGCTTGAGTGAAAGCAAATCGTTATTTGCGATCAAATCGTTGTTTTCGAGCAAATCATTGTTTAAGTTAAAGTGAATCATTGTTTTACTTATGAAATCGTTGTAGCGATGGAAATCGTTGTTTTACTTATGAAATCGTTGTAGCGATGGAAATCGTTGTTTTACTTATGAAATCGTTGTAGCGATGGAAATCATTGTTTCACTTATGAAATCGTTGTAGCGATGGAAGTCGTTGTTTCATAAAGGAAGTCGATGTGTACTTAGAAGAAATGTATGCTCTGAACTTTGAATGACAGTGTGTGAGAGTAACTTATAGATTTTGCTTGTTTTATTTCCTGTGGATAAACTTAAAAAAAAAATTGTTAGGAAATATTTATTGAGATTTTGTTAATCACTAAAAATTATATATAATAAATAAAATTATATGGAGATGGACTGATCATCAGAATGAAGTGAATTGAGTTGAGTGAAGTGGAATGACTAAAAAGTAAATGCCAAGGTGTGATGAGACACACCTCTAACAACATATGACAGGAGCTGTTCCCCAGATCATTATGAAGCGGCTTGTAGAAAATCTCAAGAGATAACTCAACGTTTGGACGAAGAGAAAGGGTGTGCACATGGGCACGAAGGGGAGAAAGATCAACTTCCAGTGTTAGGGAACTACCTACAGACACAATCCGGCAGGTTTCACCATTGGGGAGCGTTTACCAGCTTGTGGATGTGCTGCAACCAAGGTGGATCTATGGGAAAATAGATGAGTTGATATAGGAATCCAAAACAAGGAGTTTCTCAAGAGATAGTCTTCAAACATCAATAAGGTGAACTGAGTACTTGACTCGGAATGAAATATTTCATGTTAATTCGAATTAAGGATAAGTGGTTCTCTTCAATTAAGCACGAGAGTGATTTTTCGGAAACGAGCTCAAAGTCCTACATGATGTATGCTGGGTTAAAAGAGAAAGATAAAACAAAAGAAAATATAAAATAATCAAGGATAATATTGTCACGATGCCGAAGTCAAGATACCGGATGGAATCTGTCATCCTTCTTGCAAAGCGTAACGGCCTATCCTCAAGTCGTAGGAATCCTCTGAAATTATCACTATTTTTGGCGGTGGAGGGGAACTCAAATTTCAGATTCATCAGAGCCTCGAGGTCCTTGATATGCTCTAATAAGGTATACTATATAGTACGATGCAATGATACAATATCGGACAAAGATTTTCCAAAAATGGTCATGAAATGTGCGGCGGGAGACGCGTATCCAAAAACCTGCACTAAAATATTGATTTGCATTGACAAGCAACTAGTAATGAAACACAAAATATCAAAATAATGTTGCTTGAAAATCACGACAGGGTATGTGGACGCGTTTCACTTACCTAAATTGCGACGACCTAGATGGTCGCGATTTACCTTCACCAGTCGCAGTGGAAGTCAGAGTGAGCGCTTTCATTCGCGACGTATGTGTCGGTCGCGATTTTGACCTTCCACCCGAGGCTTGATTTTCTTGTATGTTTTGCATTCCTTTCTATGTATTAGGCTTGCCTCCGGGATTGTGCGGCCATGGGGTTTTAAAAACACCCCATCCCTGCTTTCGTCATGCTCTCTAACCTCTCCAAAGATCAAAGTTCACCCCATCAAGCAAGAAGAAGAAGAAGAGGAGGAGAGGAGAAAGAGCTTGAAGCCATGGATCATGATGAAGCACCCCTATCCAAGAGGCCAAGAACTGAGGGTTTTCAGAGATTGAGCAAGATTGATGGACACATATGTAAGTTGATTCAAGCAAAATTGGTGAGCTCAAGTGATTTTATGCCTTGATTTTGGTGAGTTCTTGTTCTGTTCTTACTGGTGTTCTTCATGTTCTTAATCTCTTCTTCTATTTTTTTTTTCTTTTCTTTTCTTTCTTCTTCAAATACCTACCATGGCCGAACCTACCATTCCCATGACCCATCTTCTACCCATGCTATCCATACTCCCATGCAACTCATGCGCCAACCTCTATGGCCAAACCAATCCAAATTCATGCATGCACTACTTTGGCCATACTACCCATAGGAATATCCTCTCTTCTCGGGCACTAGAAGATACATGCGAGTCCTAGGGCTCCAAAAATTAACTGCCTTCATAAGCCTAGACATGAGAGCCATCCTCTCTAAGTGGGGAATCCAAAATCTAGTCGTCCATGCCAAAAGATATCATGAAATTCACCTTGATTGGGCGGCCATGGGTGCACTTGTGGAATTATGGCATCCTCAAACCCACACTTTCCTCTTCAAGACCTTCGAAGCAACCATCCTATTGGAAGAAGTTGAAATTTTGCTAGGCTTGAAGCGGATGAGAAGAGGTGACAAAGATGACATGGCGATCATGCCAAGGAGCATTACAAGCAAAGAGGTACTTGAGAGCTTTATGGGAAGCGGAAGAGCGATACAGGATGTCCAAACCGAAAAGGGAATAAATCTGTAAAAACTGGCGGCTTGGACTATGAGAGAGATACCCAAAGCGGAGGACGATGTGAACCTAGAGAGAGTGATGAAAGGGTTCGCCATATGCCTAGCGGGTGCGCTTCTCTTTCCATCGATTGACAATACACTTGAAGAGGAGCAGCTCAGTGCGGTATGTAGCATATGGGAGGGAGAGAGACTGGGACTAGCGGTGCTAGTCTTCCTCTACAGCGGACTTGGGTATAAGGCCTCCCTACGGTTCCATGTTATTATTCACTTGTTGGACTGACCTGCATTTTAAGTTTGATGTGAATAATGAGGCCACTAGCTCATCTCGGATCTTCTCCAAGAGTTTGCTCCATCATATGGATGGTCTGGTGGGCTTAGAAGGGCGCGTGGCAAATCGCGTGCCACAACTCAAGACCTGGGCAGATTGGCGTGATCATCTCCGAAGCATGCACAGGAACGCGTTCACTTGTACTTCGGCGCCCCTTCTAACCAAGGACCTACAGACGCGGCTAGCACCCGCTGTGGAATTGCGACTTATTGGTGCAACCGAGTTCATACTCTAGAACCCACACCGCTGCCTCTCCCAACTTAGGCTTCCACGGCGCAACTTCTAGGGGCCGTCTCATCTACTGCCGATCAAGAGACCGGAGATTGGTACCAACATCGACGGAAAAGAGGCGGACACCATCAAAGCGCTATGGAAGGCCTGCTCTTTCAGGCGGTCGGTCCCACATGTGGAGGAGGTAGAGGAAGAGTGGATGACTTACGTAAAAGAACTTATGAAAATCTGGCCCAAAGTAGCTGTTTGTAAGCGGCGAAATTAAATCCTCAATGAGAAATATATTGCATCCTTTATACGGCCAATTTGCACTATCTCTCATGATTGTGTCATCCAATACACTGAGATGTTTCCTTAAAAATTGGCCCTCGAGTGAGCCTTTTGAATCGCAACGGACACAGGCGTCACGCTTATCATCCTTATCCGCGACCAACTAGACCGTCGCGCTTAACCTTAAATCGCGAACATCTTCCCCGTCGAATTTCAATTGTACCTCGAAATTCAAAATCTGCGTGCCTTAAACTCAGTAACGGGGCAATGATGGCATTCTGAATCGTGATGACGGACTACGTCGCGTATTAAATGAGGGCTTTCAAATCACGATGACTGTGTCCGTCGTGTTTTAAACATATCCCGAAAGCTTAAAACACCCGAGAGCCCCTCCATTCTTTTCTTTAAGCTCTCTCTCACCTCTCACACTCTTTTCCCTCATCTTCGGTCTCCCATCTCCCAAGCTCTCTCTCAACTCTTTCACTCTCATCTTCGACTCCCTCTAGCTTCGGATGAAAAGAATGGCGACCAAGCACCGGCGAGGAGACGGTGGTTCGGCGGGGGAAGGGGCAAGGTCGCCGGCGACGGAGGCAACTGAAGACATGGTAGAGACCCCGAGCACGCAGGCGAGGATGATGGTGGAGGAGCTCATCTCTGTGGGGGAGGAGTTGGCGGTGATCATGGAGGAAGAGGAGGCAGCGCCAGCGATGGCTATGGAGAAAGAAGCTCCGGCGGAAGAGGAGGAAGACACATCGGTGGGGAGGCTCCGATGAGGGCGACGAGGTCACGAGGCGCCTGTAGACACGCCATTTTGACAATATATCGAGTACATTTCATGTTATACCGCAATGCTTCAAAGTGGCTCTCTTCAATTAATCTCTTGAATAATTTTCCCATTTTTTGGGATTTTTCTAGGATTTTTAGGTGTAACGACCCAAAAACCCGACCCTCGGCCCACCCCGAGGACCCGATTTTCGCAGTCGCCGCCCACGGATTCGGGGACCCGGAAGAGCTATAATATAAATCTAACACGATATGTAACGGAAGTAAATGTCAACTACAGCTAGGAGCACACACGCACGGAAGCAGAGAGAAGAACGTGTCCGCTGTGTATCGCTCTAGGTATTGTCCCAACACACACTCACTAGTACAAGTAAAAGAAGGGGATAACAAATCCCTTAGGGGCATACCCTGAGGGTGACGTACAACTGAGAAAATTGAGATCACTGCTAGCTATGGGGTCCTCGACTACCACCCCGTCTCCTCCGCTCGGCACGCGCCCTGCCGCTGCTAAGAAGTCTCACCTGGGAAAGAGGAGGGATGAGCTTCACAACAGAAGCTCAATAGGGACTACCAATCTCCTACTGGCTTTAACAGGCAAAAGAATATATATATACAATTTAAATAACAACAATTATATCTTCTACCTACGAACGGAAGTGCGGAAGCAAAGCTACTAACTAGCAACGGTACAGAAGTACATCACGGTCGAAAACTCCGTACGATTGTTTGTCGTGACCACCACACGGCTAGTAAAACACAGACAGGCGGAAAACCCCGCCTGGACAAGGAACACTAGCTACGGAAAGCACTACCACTAGTCAAAGGTCAGGTGCGCCCACTGATGTCTTATCCTCGACTCGGGTCCTGACCCCCACGTCTCGTTAAAGCAAGGTAGGACACGAAGTACACAATAGTAACCGCCGTAGTCTGGCCGGACTACGGTCCCACGCCTGGCCTCTCTAAGCGGTTCTGGGGCTGCAAAGAGCGAGGCAGTGAAAGAAGGACTAGCTGGACTGCACCGGGAAGGACTCCCAAACTGACCTTGGCGTCCCAGTTACTCGGCTGCCAACTCGAGCATGTTCGTAGCTCGGAGTACTCCCTCAACAGGCTCCCAAGGACGGGGGTCCCAGGCAATGGTAACAACCTCTCTCACGGGACAAGCCCTCAAGTGCTGAGCACCGGGCGAAAGACTAGTGTAGGACCGTACTAGGGAGACTAGCACAGGTGCCACGGGTACAACGAGAAGTGGAAGCAACGAAGAATACACAAAAAAACGGCTTCGCAGGAACAAACCTATTTCTCAGCTGAGGTCGCGAGCGACAAGGTCATGACGCTCAGCCCTGTCGTGACACTGTCGCCGCGGTCCAAGCCGTCGCGACCAGGTCCCGACGCTCAAGAGTGCCGCGATCATGTCGCGACTGGCTCAGCCATCGCGACAAGATCGCGACCTCTATAGCGGTCGTGTCTTCAGCCGAGTGGGGTTCCGGTGCAGTCCTCCCGAAAACCACCCCAAAAACTCGGTACAACATTCCACAGGGGGAGGGGAGCATGCTCAACATGTATTGAAAGCTGTAAATTGCCCAAAACACCCTTAAACCCCACAAACATGGATTCACGAGAATCTACGCTCGATGGAAACCTCACTCAAGCACGAGCATGATCCTCACACTCCCACAACCCAAACCACGAGGAAACACCGTCTCTAGGGGGAGGGGAACATGCTTAGGGCAAGAGGATCAAGGGTCCCTACCTCCACAAGTAGAGCCGACCCGTTGGGGCCTTCACGTTGGAATGACCACCTCCTCCTCGCTCCAAGCACCACGACCACATCCCCTGCATGAATAGGGCAACACCACCTCAGCACGAGCACCCCGAACCGACGAAGAAATGCAAGGGAGCTCGAGAGGGGGAGAAGGGAAAGAGAGGAAGAGAGAGGGCGAGTGGGGGAGAAATGGGGCGCGCCCTCGGTTTTAAGCTGACGGCCCCCAAAACGCGACGGGGCGACCCAGCGTGACAACAACCAAGTCGTGACGCCCATAGGCATCGCGACCATGTCGCGGCTGCCACCCCCGGCGTGACTCCAAAAGCAATCAAACCTCGAAGACTGGGAAAAGCAAACGCGATGGCCTGATAGGTCACGTCAACGCTATACGCGCCTGCCACCCGACACGATCATTCTGACAGACGAGATAGCTGTCATGTCTATCAGAAAAGCAGTCGAGACACTGTCAGATGCCGCAATAAGGACGTGAGTTGTCGCGAAAACCACCCCCATCACGACAAGAACACGACGGCCGAGTGCGGCGTGTCACCAAGCCCATCGCGGCAGGCCACTCTGGCGCGACCATGTCGCTACCAGGGCTCCTGTCACGACCCCGAGGATGGGGCCAAAGGGCCCAAGGGGGCCGGGTCTTACATCCCACCCACCTTAAGACATTTCATCCTCGAAATGAAAACAACTCGGTCTAAACCCGGAAAGCCATACAGGGAAAGATGGCATACCAATCAATCAAACAAAAATGGGAACTGCTCCCTCATCTCATCCTCGCGTTCCCAGGTGGCTTTGCCACCAACGCGGTTCTCCCAGATGACCTTCACCAGCGAAATCTGCTTCCGGCGCAACTACTGCACCCTGCGGTCGACAACACTGATTGGGTACTCTGGCACTGACAGATCTGGCGCTACCTCAAGCTGCGAGTAGTCCAACATGTGTGACTGATCTACAAAGTACCTCCTGAGCTGCGAAACGTGGAAAACACTGTGCACACCTGCTAGCTCTGCTGGAAGACTCAACCTGTAAGCCACCTCACCGATCCTCTCAGTGATAGGGAAGGGCCCAATGAACCTGGGACTGAGCTTTCCCTTCATGCCAAACCTCATAACTCCCTTGGTTGGCGAGACCCACAAAAACACCAAGACACCAACGCTGAACTGTAACGGCCTCTTGCAGACGTCTGCATAGCTCTTCTGTCTGCTCTGCACTATCTGAAGCCTCTGCCTGACAAGTCTGACTGTGTCTGCACACTGCTGCACCATCTCTGGTCCCAAAAGTTGCCTCTCTCCGACCTCAAACCAGTGAAGCGGTGTCCTGCACAGGTGACCATACAAAGCCTCGTATGGTGCCATTTTGATGCTTGAGTGATAACTGTTGTTGTAGGCGAACTCTACCATCGGAAGCTACGACTCCCAGGTGCCACTCCAGTCCAAATAGCACGCCCTCAGCATATCCTCCAATGTCTGAATCATCCGCTCTGACTGCCCATCTGTCTGCAGATGATATGCTATGCTCAGTCTCAACTCTGTGCCAAGAGCCCTCTGCAAATTGTGCCAGAACTCAGAAGTAAACCTCGGATCTCTATCGGAGATGATCGAAACAGGGGTTCCGTGCAACAGAACAACTCTGTCCACGTATAGCCTGGCTAACCTGTCCACTGACCACGACATTCTGACTGAAAGAAAATGCGCTGCCTTGGTCAAACGATCCACAATCACCCAGATGCCATCATACCACTGCGGAGTACGGGGCAATCCAACCACAAAGTCCATGGTGATATCGTCCCACTTCCACTCGGGAATGGGCAACGACTGCAGCTCACCACCAAGATGCTAATGCTCGGCCTTCACCTGCTGACAGGTAAGGCACCGAGCGACGAACTCTGCCACGTCCCTCTTCATCCCTGGCCACCAAAAGAACCTCTTCAAGCTATGATACATCTTGGTGGAACCAGGATGAACAGCATACCTCGACCTGTGAGCCTCTGACAATAACGCCTGGCACGCCTCCTTGGGAACGTACAAGCGGCCTCTGAACCTAACCTCGTTGTCCTCGTCCAACTCAACCTCTGGCATCTGCAAAATGTCTGCCAACTCTGAGTCTGCCTGCTGTGCCTGCAACACCTGCCTGTACACTGACGACCGAATTGACAAACTGGACGCCACAGCACGGTCTCTGCGCCTCGACGGGTAGAACACTCCCTGCGACAGCTCCTCGAACAGCCTCCACTCTCTGACCATCAGTGAACTCAAGTGAAGATGCCTGCTCAAAGTGTTTGCCACGACGTTAGCCCTTCCTGGGTGATAGGAGAGAGTTAGGTCATAGTCCTTCAAATACTCCATCCATCTGCACTGCCTTGAGTTCAAATCCCTCTGAGTGAAAATGTGACGGACCAGGGTATTTATGCCCATTAAGGCTCCATATCCAGATCCGCCTCCCGCGAACGGACCGAAGTCTCGCAAGGGATATCTCACACACATGTCCAGTAAGAGTATAAAAGACAAACCACAGGAATATAAGTCACAAGAAAGTACATGTGCTCATATCTGTTCACAAATTTGTACAACTGTCCCATTACATTAATACATGTCAAATTAAAAGAGTACAACTACCTGGGGCATACCCCGAGGGAGCACAAGCTCACACAACACTAACTACTAAACAACTGCTGGTGGTACAAGTCTGACACAACGCCGCTGCAAGCTAAACACACAACAAGCCCTGAAAAGAACTGTAGGGGAGTGAGCCTCAACAAGTCACTGGCTCAGTAGGTGCTACCCAAAACAACACCGTAACCACGAACACCTCAACCCCAATGGGTCTCACTGGCAACATCAATGGCCAAACCATTTCATGCTCACATCATGACAATAAATAATAATTAAACATACTCATGATAATAAACACAAAGTCCTCAGAAGGAAAGTAGGACTACAGGACTAACATAATATCATTAGTCAGCCCAACTACTAAAGTGCCTAAACCACAGTCTCACTGGCACACTGCTACAACAACTGGTTGCCTAAACTAAAAGCCACACAGGCAGGTCACTGCCTAAGCTGCAAGCTTCACAAGCAAATCTCGAACACTTAAGTAACAGGACTGCTAACAAAGAGCTGGTCCTTTATACTCCAAATCACACTACATCGGATACTACATACAAGGTAACAGAACTGGCTACCACGAAGCCAATCCATAACACACTAAAACTATAATTGGAATCATACCCAAGAAGAGTAAAACTCAACAAGTGGAAGGTCTCACACGGCCTCCACAGAACATAGCTCTACTAAACCACAATATGCCTAAGCCACAAGCCTCATCGGCAAAATACCCACAAAGGTAACATAATTAATAATCACAAACTAATCCACAATAAAATATAAACCAAGATCTACTTAGAACAGTTAGGATACAACAAGTGGCAGGTCAAACCACAAGACCTCCACCACACACGAGAGCCTGAAAAGGTTGGTACATAATGTACCACCACAAAACTACAAAGTAACCCACGAAGGGAACATGTACCTGCTACTCTGAGGTACCACAACACAAACACCCGAACAAAGGGTACAGGAAGGTGGTAAACACCATATTGGACCACAATTATATTGTGCCATCATTTAAGCACAACATTACAGGTAAAACCTCAACCGGCAATCACATAAACTACAACTCAACCACAATTGTGCCAACACCAGGGCACACCTCGAACTGGTCAAACCTCGACCACGAGTCACAAACTCATGAACCACGACAAGTAGCAAAGCACGAGTCGGAAGGGAACGATGCCACCACACGGGAACGGACTACCGGCTGATCAAGCCAATATCCAACCCGGACAACACAACACAAATACTACCTCTCAGCCTCGCAGTCACGGACGAAAGGTCCAACTGCCGCTCCACAAGGAAGAAGTCAAACAACTGTGGAGACCAACCAACACCACACCTGCAGACACACAGCTGCAGGCCCATGCCTGGCACCTCTAGGGTCTCTGGCCGGAGCACTCTAAAGTGAGGCACTAGAAAATAGGACTAGCTGGGGACCAGTGACGTCTACTGGTGTCCGTACCCCCAACTACGAGCGCGCTACAAGCGACTAAAGAACAAACTCTGGGAAGTCGCTGCCCCACTGCTGTCTTTTCCTCAGCCGGACGTACAACTCAAACTCAGGAGTGAGGGTGTCCAGGAAGACGACATAGACCTCAACGGTACAACACAAGTACCGGGACAAAACCCCGAGCACACAAACACACGTGCCTGGCTCACAAAGAACCTGGGGTACCCGACTAGAGAGGCATTCCGGAATAGGCGCCGGACCACCACACTCGGCTAGCACAAACCACGGTACTTACACATATAGCCTTTACTTATAATTTACGATATACAAGTGTTAGGATTAGCTTAACATCGATCGTCATATGACCCCAAAGCTATCCCACACCAACACAGACCTGAACCACAAACTTGCCTATCATTGGTCATCTCATGACCTCCGTGGCAACACACACCACTTACTTCATAAATCAATATAATATTATTTGAAAGACAACAACAAACCAGGGCTAGGTCGGTATGGACCTTCACTGCCCAAACACCACAAAGTCATGGCTAGGCTCACACAGGAACCTCACTGCCCAGTTACTACGACAAATCGTAAGAATTACATTACAACAAAGTGTGTAGTACACACACACTCAAACCACGTAAACAACACGTGTATATTACACCCTGGTTGGTGTACCACACGTCTACCACATAAACCAGATGTCTAACACATGGACAACGCACTCCAAGAGTGCCACGGGTGCCAACGCACCACACATACTGCGTAAAGCAGTTACGCACATCACACATCATTCACGTAGAACATGCCCATTACATGAGCAGTATGCTTCAAGAGCATAACAAGTGCACTGGCTCACACCGGTCATCGCCATGCACACACAAACACACAATACTCATAACCAGAAAAGCTACGTAAACCACACTGCATGAGTACATGCACAAGTTGGCGGCAACATCGACTGCCGCTTATAGGAAGTAGACGGCAAGCGATCTAGCCGTTTATATCCCGGATGATGAGCTTGGCGACAAGCGATCTTGACGCCAAGTTCTCCGGCCTTAAACCCTGCAGAAACCCTAATCCAGCTCTACAGGTTTTCCAACCGTTAAAACTACAAGAAAATGTACTGGAACGGTTCTTTAAACATGCATGAACCCAAAACAACCCAACACAGCATGCTACGTACATTAAATTACTCAAACCACCCATTATCCCTTCATGGTGCAACTTAATCCGAAAATGCATTATCATGCTGATTCAAATGGTTAAATCGTGTTTTAATGTTTCTAACAAGCTAACAGGGCTCGACCCCTACCTCAGAACACGCTCAAACCTCCCGCAATCTCCTGGTTCACACCGAACCCTCCGCGAACTCCCACGGGAATTGCACCATGCCACAGCGTTTCCTCGCGTGATTCGTCACCGCCACACGTTCCACGGTCCTCCAAGCATCCTTCAGAACCTGTTGGAAGCTCTAGAGACACTGGGACGCGAAGCTAGGGCAAGGGGAAGAGAGAGGCAGGTGGGAAACCTGCTCTCGAGTGACCCTATAACCTGCAGAATTCTCAGGTTGGCGTCAACCCCTATGCCACCAACAGCAACCGCCACCCTCAGCGTCCACATCCACTGCCGCCAAGATCATGCAGTCAATGGCAACCTATCTGGACGCCAACAAGTCAACGACCACCCCTGGCCGCCAACTCCTACTCAACTGCAGTAGGTCCTATTTCATTTCGGGACCTAACCTGCACCATACCTACACACACCACGCGCCTACACCACACTGGCCTTACCACAGCCATCACAATCACAACACACATGATCCAAAAAGGATCCGAAAATAAGCGACGTTACAGAAAATGTACTACAAACTCTGATAGTCAGTGAAGATCTCAAATGCCTCGCCATACAGATAGTGCCTCAACAACTTTAGAGCGAACACCACTGCTGCCAACTCCAAGTCGTGGGTAGGGTAGTTTTCCTCATGCTTCTTGAGCTTCCGAGAAGCATAGGCAACGACCCCACCATGCTGCATCAACACAGCACCCAAACCTGATCTCGATGGATTGGTGTAGACCACGAAACCACCGCTGCCCGACGACAAGACCAACACTGGCGCTGAAGTCAACCTCATCTTCAGCTCCAGGAAACTCCGCTCACAGTCCTCTGACTAAACAAATATGATGTCCAGCCTCGTCAACCTGGTCAACGGCTCTGCAATCCTGGCAAAATCTCGGATAAACCTCCTATAGTAGCCTGCCAAGCCCAGAAAACTGCGAACCTCTGACACTGATGTGGGCTGCTCCCATGACAACACTGCCTCCATCTTGGCAAGGTCCACTGCCACACCAGAACCTGAGATCATGTGCCCAAGAAAGTGCACCTCCCTCAACCAAAATTTGCACTTGTCGAACTTGGCGTAAAGGCGGTGACTCCGCAGGGTCTCTAGCATGATCCTTAGGTGCTCCTCGTGCTCCTCCTCAAAAGCCGAGTAGACCAAGATATCATCCACAAAGATGACCACAAACTGGTCCAAGTACTCACTGAACACCCTATGCATCAACTCCATGAATGTTGCGGGTGCGTTCATCAGCCCAAATGGCATCACGACGAACTCAAAGTGACAGTACCTGGAGCAGAAAGCCGTCAAACCAACATCAGACTCTCTGTTCCTCAATTGATAGTAACAACGGGTACTTGTTCTTCACTGTCACCTGGTTCAGTTGTCGATAATCGATGCACAAACGCAGACTACCATCCTTCTTCCTCACAAACAAAACAGGCGCTCCCCACGGCGAACGACTCGGATGAATGAATCCCAGCTCAAGCAACTTCTGCAATTGGTGCTTCAACTCCGCCGGAGCCATCCGATAAGGTGTCTTTGACAAAGGCATCGTACCAGGCAGAAGCTCAATGGATAACTCTACCTCTCGCTCAGGCGGCAAACCAGGTAGATCCTCCAGGAAAATATCAGGGAACTCACAAACCACAGGCATATCAAAAACAAACGATCCGCTAGGCTCCAAGGAACAAACAGAAGCAAGGTACGCCACACAGCCATCACGGATCAAATGACGAGCTCTACAGAAGGAAATAAAGGGTCGACAGGAAGACCGGATACCTCGGAAGCAGAGAACGGGTGCTCTAGGTATCTCAAACTGAACGGTCTTCTGCTGACAATCAACCACCGCTGAGTGAGCCTCCAACCAGTCCATGTCTAGGATGACGTCGAAGTCATGAAGCTGCAACGCGTACAACCTAGCCGGCAACTGGTGCCCCTTAACCTCAACAATGATGCCTTCCAGGTAACCGAAAGAACGCATGAAGTCACCGGATGGGAGATCGACCATCACGTCACACTGCCTCTTAGGTGTGTGACGAACCAGAGACTCATAAAATTCCTCAGAAGCAAAACAGAGGGAAGCACCGGGGTCAACCAAAACACGGGCAGCTCTACCAAGGATAGGCAAGGTACCTGTAACCAGGTTCGACGCCTCCGCCTGCTCCCTGTAAGAGCCATCACATGGCCATGACCATGCCCAAGCTGCGGCGCCTGCTGGGGCTGCTGCTGCGGCGGCTGCTGGTGCTGAGGGAACTGCTGCTACTGGTATGGCTGGTACTACTGCGGTTGCTAGAACTACGGAAACTGCTGAGGCTGCTACTGGTACTGCCCCTGCTACTGCTAACGGGGTGTCTGCTGCTGGGGAGGGTACTAGTACTGCGGTAGCTACTGCGCGTACTGCACTGGCTGCCGCTGCTGCTGGACTTGCCCCATCGGGCAATCCCTCCTAAAGTGGCCCAGCAGACCACAAGTGTAACAGAGTGCCTCCAGACTGCCCTACTCGGCTCCCTGCTGGACTGACTACTCCGCAAACCTCGACTGACGCCTCTGCTGCCGACTCCGTCCACCCCTGCGAGTGGACAACTGCCTAAACTTTGTGCAGACCCCTGAACTACCTAAACTGCTCGAGCACGAAGAGGAAGAAGTCACGCTGCTGCGACTACCCGTAGGACACTGGTACGATGAGGACCTGGAAGAGGCTCCTCCCTGTTGCTACTGCTGCTGCTGCTGTTGGGCTGCTAGGTCTCTCTCTCCAAGGCAGTGGCCTTAGCCACAGCCTCTCCCAAGGTGGTACACATGTGGGCAGTCACACCCCACCTCAGGTCTGGCCTCAGCCCTGCTATGAACCTCTCTATACAAGCCTGCTCGCTGCTTGCCATGTGAGGAACATGCCTCAACAATCGGACGAACCTCTGATGGTACTGAGCCACTGAAAGATTGCCCTGCACCAACTCGTGGAACTGGTCCCATCTCTCACGTCGAGCGTAGTCGGGGAAGTACTCGCCGTGAAAGACCTCCAAAAACTGCTGCCAAGTGATCCGATCCAAACGCCGCCCCTGGAAGTGAGTCTGCCGCTGAACTCTCCACCACTCTTGGGCTGCTCCCTTGAGCTGGTACACCGCCAGTCTGACCTGGTCCTCCTCGGCGCACTCCATGGTCTCGAACGTGCGCTCCATCTTGTGCGTCTAGCTCTCTGCCTTGTCTAGATCATACTCAGCAAAGAACATCGGCGGTCGGAGGTGCAAGAACGTCTCAAGGAGAGCGGTCATGTCCTCAGCGACGGCCGTCCTCCTCCAGTCGGCCCGGTTACTCCCGATACCCGACGCCTGCCGAACTGCTGGCTGCTCCTCCTCTGGATTTGTCTACCACTCCAGTACGACTGGGGGAGGTACTGGAGGCTAGCCACCTGCCGCCCTGCCCAGGCACCCTCCCTGGTACAAGTTCATGAAGAACTGCTCTGCCAACGGAAACCAATCTGCATACTTCTGTGGCTGTGGCTCGTACTCCTGCTGCTGCTGCCCACCAGCTGCTGCTGCCCACCAGCTGCTGCTGCTACCGCTGCACCCTAAGGCTGTGCCATGGAATCCTATGCTGACACCTCCTCCTGGCCTGCCCCTGCCCAGGAATATCGGACTCATCCTGCTGCTCAATCAGCTCTCTGGCTTGCGTACTCCTGCGCGGAGCCATATCCTACACGACACACAACCAACAAGGGTTAACAATACCACTCGGGTGGCTAGTAGTGTACTTGTAGTACTATTGGGACTTCCTGTTGCAGTTTAATTCCTCTACAAGTCCTGTCAGACCCTCGCTCTGATACCAACTGTAACGACCCAAAAACCCGACCCTCGACCCACACCGGGGACCCGATTTTCGCAGTCGCCGCCCACGGATCCGGGGACCCGGAAAGGCTATAATATAAATCTAACAGGATATGTAATGGAAGTAAACATCAACTACAGCTAGGAACACACACGCAGGGAAGCAGAGAGAAGAACGTGTCCGCTGTGCATCGCTCTAGGTACAGTCCCAACACACACACACTAGTACAAGTAAAAGCAAGGGATAACAAATCCCTTAGGAGCATACCCCGAGGGTGACGTACAACTAAGAAAATGGGGATCACTGCTAGCTACGGGGTCCTCGACTACCGCCCCGTCTCCTCCGCCCGGCGCGCGCCCTGCCGCTGCTGAGAAGTCTTACCTGGGAAAGAGGAGGGATGAGCTTCACAACAGAAGCTCAGTAGGGACTACCAATCTCCTACTGGCTTTAACAGGCAGAAGAATATATATATATATATATATATATATATACAATTTAAATAACAGCAGTTATATCTTCTACCTATGAACGGAAGTTCGGAAGCAAAGCTACTAAGTAGCAACGGTACGGAGGTACATCATGGTCGGAAACTCCGTACGACTGCTCATCGTGACCACCACACGGCTAGTAAAACACAGACAGGGGGAAAACCTAGCCTGGACAAGGAACACTGTAATAGTATGGTCATTCGGATCCGGGTTTATCGGGTCTGTGTGTGGTGCTCTTGACCAAGAGAAGGTCAATGGGTTGTGTTTGGGTTTTCTGCGCATAGGGTGAGCAGTGTGGGCCAAACATGCCAGCCCATTTGCACTGCTGGTTCACTGTTTGGAATCGCGGCGGAGATAGGCGACGTGATCTGAACGCATCGTACATGCCGGATGCGATTCAAGGAACCACCTCTGTGGCACGTGGCGCGGGTTTCTGTTTGGCGTCGGACAGTAAGGATGCGTTTAAGGAAGTTAAACGCGGCGTCTATTTCGGATGCGATTTGCAAAAGTGTGATAAAAGCTTCATTTCGGCCAGACAGAGTAGAGGAGGCTCTGTCCGGCGCAGGGGAGGTTGCTGTGGCACCTTCCATGGAGGTTTTCCGGTGATCTTGGCTTCTGGTGGCTCGTGCAGCACGGGAACCACACGAGGACGATGCTCAGAGCATGGGCGTGCCATCGGCGAGGAGGCTTTGGGATGTTCTTCGGCGTCTTCTTCCGGTAGGGAGACTTCCTACCTTTGCTTTACTGTTTAAAAGTATGAATGGATTGGGGATTCATGTGTGGGTGGTTTGCCTTGTTGGGTTTATCCTGTTTACAGTTTTAATGGATTAAGTTATGAGAATTGTTGTGGGTTTTCCCGTGGGGGAAGAGGTGGGTTCGGCCTGTGAGCTGAACTCACAGTCTTTGTTAAAACGCGGCCAGGACAGCCGACACATTCATGTGAAGATGTCGCACTGAGCCGCCACATTTCGGGTTTTGTCTGTCATGTTAAGGTGGTGTTGGGGTCGCGTCTGGTTGACCCGATGCGTTTATGTGGAGACGCGTCTGTGTTGTTAGACGTGACTATGAGTTGACCGTTGGTTTGACCGGTTTAGGTCTAGTGGCGTTGTGTCAGGCCGACGCGACTTGGTCGCGTCGCTAAGGCCTGTCACGACAGCATTTTGAATAGCGTCTGGAAGGGCCGACGCGATATGGTTGCGGCACTTGGCCCTGTCGCGACAAGGTTTGGATTGGCGTCCGGACAGGTCGACAAGATTTGGGAGGCGTCGCCTATGTTCGACGCGGTTTGGTCTCCGAGGGGAATGTTGGGTGTTGGGCAGTGAAGGTCTTGTGTAGACCTAGCCCAGGTATGTAGTTGTTCTTTAAATATTATTATAATGTTTAATGTGTTAAGTGGTGTGTGTTGCCATGGAGGTCACGGGGTGACCAATGACCGGCAAGGTTGTGTTCCGATATTGATATGGTATGTTTATGATTTATGTTAAGCATGTTAATGTAATAAGATAGGTGTTTAATGGTTAATGTGTATAAGTCTAATGTGAAGTCTTGGTGGTCATGTGATGACCTCGTTAATGAACGGTTCTGTGTTGGATGGCCTGAGGGTCATAGGGTGATCGATGATAAGCCATCTCTTATGCTCGTGTATCGTGGTTTGTGTGCTTACCGAGTCTGGTGGTCCAGCGCCTATTCCGGAATACCTCTCTAGTCAGTTACCCTAGCATGGGGTGCTTAGGGCTTGTCCCGGTACGGGAGTACCGTCGAGGTTTGTGTTGTCTTCCTGGACACCCTCACTCCAGACTTTGAGTTGTACGTCCGGCTGAGGGAAAAGATGACAGAGGGCAGCGGCTTGTGTTTGTGGGTGTGCGGCCGTTTGTAGTGCGCTCGTGGTTGAGGGACGGACACCAGTAGACGTACTGGTCCTCAACTAGTCATGTTCATGTGCCTTACTTTAGGGTTCTTAGCCGGAGTCCCTAAAGGTGTCAGGCTTGGGCATGCGGGGTGTGTGACCTGCAGGTTGTGGTCGTTAGTTAGTCTCCACTGTTCTTGGCTTGTTGTTGTGGAGTGGCAGTTGGACTTTCCGTCCGTGACTGTGAGACTAAGAGGTAGTTCTTGTGCTTTGTTGTCCGGGATGGATACTAGCGTCATGAACCAGTAGTCCGTTCCCGTGTGGTGGCGTCGTCTCCATTCCGACTCGTGTGTTTGACCACTGGTTGTGGTTTGTGTGTGAATCACTGGTTAAGGTTATAACCGTGAAACCGTTAACCATTGTGGTGTGCCCTGGAGGTGGCACGGTTCTGTGGTTCAGTGTTGTACCTCGTGGTAGCAGGTACATGTACCCCTCGTGAGTAGAGTTGTGTTGTGGTGGTACGTGAGTCCTGACCTCAGCTAATGTTGAGGTGAGACCGTGCGTACTGTGGAGGTCTTGTGGTGTGACTCTCCATGTGTTGTGTGTTATTTATATTCGTACCGTGTATTTCTAGTTATGGCTTGGTATGTGGGTGTTGGCCAGTTGTTGACAAACCCGATGCCTTGTGCGGCTGGTTTGCTTGTGAGACTGTAGCCTAGGCAGTGGTCTGCCGGTGAGGCTTATGGTCGAGGTGGTTTGGTTGTAGGGTGGACTAACGGTGTTAAGCTAGTCTTGTGTTTCCCTTTACTTTCCGAGGACCGGGTTTAGCCGATGAGTTATAATTAGTTGTTGATTAACATGCGTGTGTGTGCATGTTATGTTTCAGCTACCGGTGTTGCCAGTAAGACCCTTTGGGGTTGAGGTCTCTTCGTGTGGTTGTTGTGTTTCGTTGTGGGAGGTCCCTGCTGAGCCAGTGACGTGTTGAGGCTCACTCCCTTACAGTTTGTTTCAGGTATTAGCCAACTTTGGTGTGGCTTCGGAGGAGTCATGGCAGACTTGTACCACTAGCAGTAGAGTAGTTGAGTCGTTTGAGCTTGTGCTCCCTCGGGGTATGCCCCAGGTAGTTGTACTCTTTAATTGGACATGTAATATTGTAATTGTGGACTATTGTACATTGTGGTTTACAGTTATATACACTTGTACTTTCCTATGTTATATATTGTAATTGTGGTCTTTTATATTCATACTAGACACGTGTTTGAGATATCCCTTGCGAGACTTCAGTCCGTTCACGGGAGACGGATCTGGATATGGACCCTTATTGGGTATAAATATCCAGGGCCGTTACAGTTGGTGTCAGAGCAATAGTCCAGTTTGAATATGAAAAGACATTGAAGGTACAATGTCCCAATACAAGGATTAATGTCCATTGCTGGTAGTAAGTCTACGGTTTTACGTGATTTAAAATGGTTTTCACGTAAGTTTTTGTTATGTGAATTATACATGTTGGTTAGGTAGCTGTAAGTGGTAGCAGGAACAGAGATGATTGGTAAGTAATGCAATTTGTGGAAAGTGAAAGATTATGAAAAAGGTTGTGTGTAAACCTAGCAGATGTTAGACATGGCAGAAAAATGGTAAGATTAGAGAAAGAAATTCAGTGTGTCAAAGGCCAGTTAAGTTGTTTAAGGAATCCATAGCCATGAAACCAGCGGGATTGGTGATTTCAGCTATGAAATCCAAGAAGAATGTTTTAGTGAGAAACAAAAATGGGTAGAGATAGAGATAAAGTAAGATATGATGGAATAGCAAAGGAAACAGATGTATAATGAGGAATAGAGTAATTAATAGTTAAATATAATTAAGTGTGTATTAGTGGTTGAGAACCTCAGCAGAGGTGATCATTGTGTTGAGATTTGTGCCAGTTGATACCAATGAATAGTTTGGTGAACAGTGTGATTAAGATGTAAAGGAAGATTTGGGATAAATGTATAAAGTGGATCAGCCCCAAATGAGAAAATGATAGCAGAGGTACAAGAATTATGGTAGTCATACCACATCAGTATGTGATTAGCATTGGTTTCATCCGTGAGTTCGGGAATAAAAAGTTGTTATGAATTGTGCTGGTGTAAAGAAATTGTGATAATAGAGATTTGTATAAGAAGGTGCCGAGGTGAATAGCTGAGCAAAGGAAGAGTAAACAGGGATCAGTGCACAGCAAAGTTCTTTTGAGAATTTAAAAGGAAAGATATTGCGTGGCAGACGATAGTTTGTGGAGGATTCTGCAAAAGACTTTATTGAAGACTGCAAAATTAGTAATGATTAGAAGTTGTGTTTGGTTATGGAATATGTGCAGAATGGTCAGCACATTTTATATGAGATAAGTAAGTGCAGGATTAAGGCAATGAGAGCAGCATTTTGAAATAATGAAGAGGCAGTGTGAAAAATTAGGATTATATGATTTAAAAATAAGAAAGGTACGAGGAGAGCAAGATGTGCCAGCAGATAAGAGGCAAAGTGCAGAATTCAAAGATGAAGCACAAATATTGTTGCCCAGCTAGCAAGCCCAGAGGGGGGGTGAATGGGATTCTTAAAAATATTGAGTACCTTAAACCTGTTCACAAAACAATCACACAAAACACACTTCGATGGGTGTTAAAGTTAGTAAGGAAAGATAGTAAACGCAAAGCAAGCACATAGACAACACAAGGAATTTATCCTGGTTCGGACCTCCTTTCCACAAGAGTCCTACGTCTAGTCCCTGAGCAACAACTCAGGCTTTCACTACCCAAGGGTACAATCCCCCTTATGGACCCTTACACACCCAGTCGCAACTGGTCTTCTCTTCACAACCCGAAGAGGAATTACAACACCCTGGATACTATCAGGTCTTTCTTCTACTCGAAGGGAATACACACCCTGGAACCGCCAGGTCTTCCTTCAACACGAAGGGAACACAAGAATGTGAAATGAGATCAAGCCCCTAGATCAAGCTTATACACTGCTAGATTTGAAGCTAAGACTGAGAGGGAAAGATCTACAGTGAGGGACACTCTCAGTTTTCAGAAGCTCTCAAGACTAACACAATGAATGCAGAGAGCTAAGAGCTAAACAATCAAAGGAGGAGGCTTGGCTCTTCGAGATGCTCGTAGAAAAGATTGTAGTTGGTATTCTCAATCTCAAGGTTATGATTTTCTGGAGCTTTAGTCTTCTTTATATATCTTCTATTTGAAATTTGAACATTGAAGTGCCCGTTGTCTCTAAGCTTTTGTTTACGTTAGACTACATGGTCCTGTAGAACTTTCCGTTCAACGGTCTTCATACGCGCACAAAGAAAATATCTTCTGTAATATCCTTTGGCTTCTATTTTGTCCAACGTTGTATGACGAGTGCTGTCAGAGACCTGCACTCATTACAAGCTTAAATAATAGACAGCTAAGCTATCTCTTGTTGTCAGTCAACGTTAGATTGATTTTATACAGAAATGGAAGTTCCATTCTGTTCTTCTAAAAAGATGTTTACAAAATAAGCATGAGAATAGAAGATATTGTTTACATGTACTGCAGCGATACGTTCAGTCATAATAAATGCATGGTTGTCAGAAAGATATACGTGAAGACTTTGACTTTTCAACGTATTAAAAAATGAGTTTGAAAATCAAATCATTATTTTCACATGGAATCGTTATATGCATGACTTATGGAATCGTTATGCAAATGAGTTGATATTCATGTAAATCGTTGTGCACTCATAAGCAAACCGATGCACATACAAATCGGTATGCATTAATAACTAAATCGTTGTAGAGACAAATCGTTGTGACTCTATAAGCAAATCGTTATGCACAAGTCGTTATAATCAAATCGTTAAAGAGAATGTGAATGAATCGTTGATTGCTGTATTGAATTGTTACAGCGACCAAGTCGTTATGTAACTTGATGAATCGTTACAGTAACATAGTCGTTATGTAACTTATCGAATCGTTATGAAAGTAAATCGTTATGATCACTTACGAAAGCAAGTCGTTATGAATACTTAGAAAATCATTATGAAAGAAAATCGTTATGATCACTTACAAAATCGTTACGAAAGCAAGTCGTTATGAATACTTAGCAAATCGTTATGAAAGCAAATCGTTATGATCACTTATGAAATTGTTACGAAAGCAAGTCGTTATGAATACTTAGCAAATCGTTATGATCACTTACGAAATCGTTACGAATGCAAGTCGTTATGAATACTTAGTAAATCGTTGTGAAAGCAAATCGTTGCGATCACTTACCGAATTGTTGTGAGGGCAAATCGTTGCGATCACTTACCAAATCGTTGTGAGGGCAAATCGTTTGCGATCACTTACCGAATCGTTGTGAGGGTAAATGTTGTGATCACTTACCGAATCATTGTGAGGGCAAATCGTTTGCAATCACTTACTGAATCGTTGTGAGGCAAATCGTTTGCGATCACTTAACGAATCATTGAGAGATAGAATGTAATAGAGTGGCAATGACTTATGAAATCGTTATAGAACCAAAATCGATGTGAATGAGGAATTGTTATGATTCTAAAGAAATCGTTGTGATCAAGAAGGGAGTCAATCTGTACTTGAAATAGCTACAGTGTGATGAAGACTTACTTGAATTGCTTGTTTCTCCTTGGTTTATTTCCTGTGCTCAAATCTTATAGAAAGTATGTTAGATTTTACCAATATCTGAGTTTTGTTAATCACCAAAATGGATATGTAATTTATTTAAATTACATGGGGATAAACTGATCATCAAATATATGTGATATATTGAGGAAAGCAGATCAGGAAACTCCGGCGTTTCAGGCCAGTGGCAGATGGTTGAGTAGAATAAATTGAGAAAATCATAAAATGAGAATTGAGTTCAGTTGGGGTTTGAGAAATAGTGAAAATGGAAAGCAATTCACAAACAGAATTTCCAAGATATTATGCTAAGGGTGCAGTATAATCAGAGTAGCGCAGCGGAAGTGTGGGAAGTTTATAACCCACAAATTTATTTGTTTGATAAAGATTTGCAGATTTTGGCACAGTTGGGCAAGAGGTCGAGAAATTTGAGAAAAATGAGTTAAAGAATGTGAAGTAGAACAGCATGAAAAGGCAGGAAAGTCAAAAATGATAGTGAGTTTCCCATGAAAAGTTAGCAGTTGAATATATAAAGACTAAATAAAGAAAGATAAAGCAGAGAACAGTTGTAGTTATGTGTAGATGAAGATATGGCATTGCAGAGAGCAAGAAAAAAAAAGATGATTTTAAAATGGCAGATGAGAATATAAATACAGATGAGGCAGAATAATAGCAGGCAATGATAAACAGAAATGAAATGGCACTGGAAAATTTGAGAATTTAAAAAGGTTATGACATGGTAAAGCACTACAGTGGAGCAGTGTTTAGTAAATGATTTGAGGAAGTAAAGCGGCCCAGGAAAAGGGTGTTGCAAGCACAACCAGGAAAGTATGGAAGCAGGATGTGTCGAAGGAAATAAAGCGCCAACAGCAAGATGGAATTGTTTGCAGCCAGAAAGTAAAGGAAGAATGGATCGTACCAATTGGGCAGAGAAAGTATGGAAAGAAATAAAGGGAAAGGGAAGAGCAGAGCAATCATGAAAGAGAAAGGTAAAGCAGGAAAAATATGAAAATGAGTAGATCAAGGTAGTCTGTGTGCAGTGATTTGAAAGGCAAGTGCAGGGAAAATGTATCCTACTTATTCTGTATACGGCTTTGTTTTTTTTTTAGGTGTTAGTCTACGTACAAGCTTCGGTCTCTCAGAGCGGCTGCTGCGCGAGGCGGAGGATCAGTACCGGTGTGGTCGAGAGCACGTTGTGAGGGAGGGGCGAGCTATCTTGTGACTTCCTCTGAGTATCATAGGAACGTCCAGGAGGGACATGTCGCTCAGCGCTCCATCGATTCCTGTGCTTCCATGAGGCCACCGCCTCCTTGCTCGACCACAGACCCTGGTGAGGCGGAGAGCAGCCGACACCCCCGACCAACTGAGAGTGGTGGCGAGAGCTAGGACACCTTCATGACTTGTACTTTTCTTTTTCCATGATGATGTGTACCCGATGGGGTACCTTTATATGTTGTACTTTGGGGCTGGTCCCCCCCCCCTTTGGGCCATGACATATATAGATATACTTTGTCTTCCTCCTCATTGTGCCTGCAGATCACTTGAACAAACAATTAAATGTCTGTTCTGGCTCAGCCCCTTGCATGTTAAGCGGACTGGACTTCATGATTTTGTCAAGGGGCTGAGCCTTTATTAATAACGCAGAAATAGAGAAATAACATAATTAAAAATGTACATGCGAGCAGAAGAAATTGAAAGATGAGCACGCATGATACATTCATACAAATGGGGTATGCTTTTTGTGTTTTTTTTTTGGATTTTGAGAGTATGTAATTTTTTTAGGTTTTGAAAATATTCAATTTGTTTGGATTTTTGGGATATTCAATTTTTTTGTATTTTGAGAGTATGTAATTTTTTTAGGTTTTAAAAATATTCAATTTGTTTGGATTTTTGGGATATTCACTTTTTTTTTAATTTTGAAATATTCTATTTTTTGGGTTTCAAAATATTCTATTTTTTATTTTGAAATATTCTATTTTTTTGGGGGGGGGTTTGAAATATTTTATTTTTTTAGGTTTTGAAATATTCTATATTTTTTGTAGATTTGTTTTGAAATAAGGGCTGCAACTTGGAGTAGTCCTTTCTAAAAAAGACGCGCGGAATGAAAGGGATCCGCTCTAATTGGAAAAACGTGGTACTTGGACCCCTTTAATTACTCATCCATTATTTAAAATTCACTAATGATTCTCGGGTGTGCTAAATAGCGATTGGACGTGCTTAAGTGATGCATTCACCTACAGTGGCTTTTGGCGACGTCCTCTTCAGTTGATCATTGTCTTGCCTTGAACATAGAACATACCCGTAGGGGAGAAGAGAAGATGATATTTTAGGAAGTCTGCTAACAGTTTGGGTGACCGGGGAGACACTCATTCCTCTGCCCTATACTTAATGGGTTTCAGTCTATTGGCTTTTGGGGTTTTGGCACGCTTACGACCAGGTCCATTTGGATCTCTGCGGGGACTTTGTCGCTCTTGACGTGCTTTTTACTTAGGGTTTGCCTTGTTTTGGTTCTTTCGTTTTGATTTGCATTGTTTTTCTTTGGTTCCCCTTTATTGAGCCATTGACCTGTACCCACTTAAGCTTTGGACAGATTCAAAGGTCAATCCCTCAGGTTCCCATTTCCATTGGCGGACTGATTGGAAAGAAAAGGTAATATCCTAGACTCTTGGTTAGGCGTTGATCTTCCTTAGATTTCGTGCTTCTAGCTTCCAAAGGTGGGTGTGTAAGTGTGTGAGTGTTGACACCTCATGTTAACCCACCAAGGATAAAAATGAATTAGAAATGACAACATTTCATTTTAGGGTCCGCGTACCGTGCAAATCCAAACACCTATCTAGGGGTAGTATTTCTTCAGGTAAAGCCCATTCCAAGGGTGAGAGAGCTCCTCACCCTCTGCGTTCACTAGCATGTACGCATTGCCTGGATATGCTTTTTTTAATTACGTACGGCCCTTCCCAATTTGGTTGGAGTTTGGATCGGGGACCACTAGGTTTTACAAAGATTCTCTTGATTACCATTTCAACGACTTTGAATTTTCTCTCAATTACCTTCTTTTGATAAAAACATGTGAGCCTATTCTAATATAATCTTGTGTGTTCTACGGCGGTCGGACGCTTCACATCTAAAAGTTTCAGTTGTGTAAGGAGCGATTCACGTTGCTTATCGATTGGCAAGTCCTTGTCAAGCTGGACTCTTAGTGAGGGAATGAGAATCTCGTATGGTACTATAGCCTCCATTCCATAAGTGAGGGCGAACGGTGTTTGCCCTATGGGAGTACGGATTGAAGTGCGGTAGCCCCATAGAGCTTCTACAAGCTTATCTGGCCAATCTGAAAACTTATTAGCCTCACAAGTTTTCTTTATGATTTTAATTAAGGTTTTGTTTGTGGCCTCTGCTTAGCCATTGCCATGCGGATAATAAGGAGATGAATGATGCAATGCAATTTTGTACCAGTTGCAGAGGTCATGAAGTTCCTGAGAGATGAATTGCAGTCCGTTGTCGGTGATGATGGTACTTGGAATGTTGAATCTGGTGATGATATTCTTCATGATAAACTTGCTTACAGTTGTTGCCCTGACTTCTGCGTATGCTTCAGCTTCTGCCCACTTGGTGAAGTACTCCATTGCAGTGAGGATGTATGGCTTCGATTTGTTTTGGGAGTTTGGATCACTAAGGGGACCAATAATGTCGAAAGCCCACATAGAGAAAGGCCATGAGGAGGATATTGGGTGGAGTGTAGAGGATGGAGAATGGATTTTGTCGGCATGCAGTTGGCACTTGACGCACCGATGGACAAAGATAGAACAATCCTCCTCTAAAGTGGGCTAGTAAAAGCCTTGCCTAAAGATCTTCTTAGCAAGCATTTGGCTATTCACATGGCCACCACACACACCTGAATGAGCCTCCTCAACAACTTTCAATACTTCATCATCATCCAGACATCTAAGTAGAACTCCAGTGAGTCCCCTTCTGTAAAGAATATTTCCAACCAACATGTATTTCTAGGACTTTCTCCTTATAGCTTTCTTCTCATTGGCTGTGGCTTCCTCAGGATACGTTTGATCCTTGCAGTACTTAGCTATCTCATAATACCATGGCTTTTCCTCATCATCTAATTCCTCTTCTAGCTCCAATAGCATGATTTTTGTTTTGCTCTTCCTCTCTATCTTATTCAACATTTCTTCCTTGATCCAAAGAAAGGTTGGATTTTGAATAGCTGGGGTATGACGTCGTGCAATAAGGATGCTGTCAAAATCCTCAGGATAAGTCATGTTGAGAGTTGAAGCGATAGTAGCTAGAGCGTCTGCTAGAAGGTTCTGGTGACAAGGCACATGGACAAAGATAAGTTTGGAGAATAGCTTGTCATAGGCTGAGGTGAGTACTTGATATGGCTTGAGCTTGGGATCACGAGTGTGGTATTTGTTGAGCACTTGGTGTAGGACCAGTTGGCTAACACCGACAATCCGCAGATGGGTAACACCATAGAAGTGCGCGAGTTCAAGGCCGGCCAACAGGGCTTCATATTCAACTATACTGTTGGTGACAGGGAATGCCAGCTGAAAAACCTATGCAATGGTGACCCCTTCAGGTGATAGTAGAGCAATCCCAATACCCTTTCCATGAGAATTCAAAGCTCCATCGAAATATAACATCCACATAGGATCAGATCGGCTAAGGGACATTAATTCTTCATCTGGAAACTCTGAACGAACAAGATCAAATTATGGAATAGGGTGATGAGCGAGATGTTCTTCTATGGCATAGCCTTTGATAGATTTCTGTTGAATGTAGGTGATCTCAAACTGGGAGAGAAAGCTTTGCCAACGTGCTAGCCTATCAGTGAGAATTGATTTTTCAAGGAGGAATTTGATAGGATTCATACGGGCGATAAGGTGAACTTTATGAGCAAGGAAATAGTGTTTCAATTTCTGCACTACCCAGACGAGAGCGACACATGTTTTCTCCAATGTCGTGTACCTTTGCTCGCAGGGTTGAGAAGTTTAGACAGGTAGTATGATGCCCTTTCCTTACCTTCTTCATCCACTTGTGCAAGGACAGCTCCTACAGAATCTTCCAGGATCGATACATAAAGAATGAGTGGTTTGCCTGGAGTCGGCGGCCTCAGGACCAGAGGGTTAGCCAAATATTCCTTCAGTCCATCAAAAGCAACCTGACACTTCTCGTCTTAATAAAATTTGACTCCCGACTTGGTGAGGTCGTAGAAGGGTCTGCACCTCTGTGAATGTTGGGAGACAAATTGGTGAATAAATTGCAACCTCCCGATCAGTCCTCGAACTTCCTTCAAATTCTTGGGAGGAGGCATCTCTCTTATCGCCTTCGCCTTATTAAGATCAATTTCAATACCCCGCTTGCTCACGATGAACCATAGGAGTTTACCCGATGACACACCAAATACACACTTCTTGGGGTTCATTTTCAATTGATACTCTCTTGATCTTTGCAGAACCTTGGTTAGAACCCCAGGATGCTAAGCCACTGTTCTTGATTTTACCACCAGGTCGTCCACATACACCTCAATGTAAATGTGAAACATGTCATGAAATATGGCCATCATCACCCTTTGGTAAGTAGCTCCAGCATTCTTAAGTCCAAAAGACATGACCACATAGCAATAAGTACCCCACAGTGTAGTGAACAATGTCTTTTCCTAGTCTTCCTCAACCAGCTTTATTTGGTTGTACCCTGAGAAGCCATCCATGAAGGAGAGGGTTTCATACCCGGCCGTATTGTCTATGAGCACATCGAGATGAGGCAAAGGGAAATCATCCTTGGGACACGTGTGGTTGAGGTCCCAGAAATTGATGCAAATCCTGACTCTTCTGTCTTTCTTCATGATCGGGACAATGTTCGCCACCCAGTTTGGATAAAGTACGACTCTAATAAATTTGGCTTTGTGGAGCTTGTCGACCTCATCTTTCATTTTTAAAGCCATCTGTGGGTGGAAACGCCTCAACCTCTGCTTAATTGCGACTGACCCCGGCTTAAGTGTAAGATGGTCTTCAACAAGCGCGGTGTCCAATCCTAGCATATCCTCGTAGCTCTAAGCGAATGTGTCCTTATACTCTCTGAGAACTTCAATGATTGCCTCCTCTTTAGCGGGTGATAAGTTACTGCTTATGAGGATGGTCCTAGGGTTTTCCTCAGTTCCCAGATTGATTTCTTTGGTGGTTTCCGCTACGGCAGCTGACGCTTCATCGAATCTTCTAACTCCACTTGCGAACGCATCAGCCTCGTCCTCAAACTCTTCATTACCTTCCTCAATTGGGTCGTCATCATCCATGATCTCGTAGACTTCGAACTCATCATCAATAAAGCACAATGATTGCTCATATTCTATATATGGCAACTGCAACAGCTCTTTAATGAACTGCGGGACTGCTAAGCATGCCTTGCACCTACGGGCTAGATTAGCGAGAAAGCGGTGTGGAACCCTCTTATCCTTGGACTTCCTTTTGGATACTACCCCTCGATTAACCCTATCCTCATCTAGACTCTTACTAAAACTACCAGAATCTACACCAGGGGGTGGAGGAGCAGGGAAAGCAGTAAAAGAGGATCCCTGCGTGGGGGAAGATGGAGGAGGAGTTAAAGTAGTAAAAGAATTTCCTTGAGTGGGGGAAGATGGAGGAGGAGGAAAAGCAGTAAAAGTCCCTTGCGTAGAGGGGGAAGGGAAGCCTTACGTGGAGGGAAAGAGGAGATCGGTCATTGGACCGGGGAGGAGTGGTCCGTAAGTTGGGGCACACTCGGAAGAGAGATAGGAGGTCTCCTCAACGGAGATGATGGAATCAACCATTTGAAAATTGGCATTTTTTGGGGGTATTTTCAGAGTTATTTGAATTTTTATGGTTTTTATTATTCATAAAAAGTGGGCGAGGTGAGATCGCCAGTCTGGAAAGTTGAGAAATGAGTGTATGCTCGAGTGGAGGGAGATTGTTGGTAGGAGGGAGCTGTAGGATGAGCGTCTGCTCAGGAGAGTGGAGAGAGATTGTAAGGTGGGGCGTCGGTGCCCGAGGAATGCTCAAAGAAATAAAGAATGGCCACATGGTGGCTTAGAGGAGATTGGGTGCGATGCCCAGAGAGAAGAGGCCCGCCCAGAGTCTAATTGTAATGGCAGCTTGTTCCGAGTGTGTGCCCCGCTCAACTTCGTCTGCCTGCTTGTTCTTCAGATTTTTCTCACCCCTGACTGCAGCCAGCTACTCGATGTCTGTTGTGTGAAAAGTTGACTTAGAGAAATAATGATGTCGCTCATGTCAAACCACTGGTACCACTCTGATTCAGCATCACCCCTTTTCCTCTGTTTTTGGGGCCTGAGGTTCTCAACAGCTTGATATGTTTGCCAAGGTTGAACTATTGTGTGAAGGTTTAGCAGTGATGGTAGAAGTCTGTGTTGGCCCTTTTGGTACGGCAGCAAGCAAACCTAGAGGGGGGTGAATAGGTTTTTCTGAAATCTGAAATAGAATCTTAACACAGAAAATAACACTTGAAAGCTTGGTTAGTTCAGGTGATAGAGAGTGCAGTGCGGAAGCAAATAAACAATCACACAAGGACACAGGAGATTTATCCTGGTTCGGCCCTTCCCACATGGAGTCCTACGTCCAGTCCCCAAGCAAACTCTTGGGATTTCACTAACCAGGGTACATCCCCCTTATGGACCTTACAACACCCTGGATCCCCCACCAGGTCTTCTTCTCTTTCCCGGCAAGAAGGCAGCCCACTTCTCTTACAGGTAAAGAAGCCAACCTCCTGGAACAAACCCCAGTGCGGTTCTGCTAGACACAAACCCCTAGCTGGGTTGACAACTGGTACAAACCCCAGTTAGGTTCTGCTAGACACCAACCCCTAGCTGGGTTAACAACTGTATACAGTCCTACAGCTGGACACAGATCTTTCTTAGAAAGATCAGACTGAGAGACCTTACAAGATGAACACTCATGTAAAGCTCACAGTCCCAAACTCTCCCCAGATATACAATGAGCTCGGAGAGAAACAGAAGAGAGAAAAGAAGACAGAAAGCTCGGAAGCTTGAATGCTTGAGACGCTTGATTGCTTCTTCTTGGCTCGGGCTCTTTCTCTCTTTCCTTGAGTGTATGTGGCGTGAAGGTGCTTCTCACAGATGTACACTCCTTCAAAGATATTCAAGAAAAGGCTCTTATGTTCTTCAGCAATGCTCCATCTTTTATATTGAGCAACTTTAGAATAGATCCGTTGAAGAGATCCGTTGGAGTTCTAGCCGTTGCTCATCTCCTCTTCATTTGTCTTAATCAGACTCTGATGGTCTTCGATGTCTGTGAGCATAGAAGAGAGTGTTAGCATAAAGAGTGTTTATGATAAACGATGCATGGTACTGTGCTTCTGCTAACATACTGAAAATAGAGGTCATATCTTTTTGACAAGACTCTGAAATATGCATGCAGCTTTTTGTCAGAAGATATTTGACTTTTTATTTAAGCGCCAGGCATATTTGAAATATAAAGGCAATCTGTGTTTGAACAGAATCCATGAAGAAATCGTTATGAGCATGACTTATGAAATCGTTATGGAACGATTTCTTAACAAATCGTTGTGCTCACTTAGCAAGTCGTTGCGCTCACTTATAGAATCGTTATGAGATCGATTTCTTACCAAATCAATGCGCTTAAAGAAGAAATCGTTAAGGCCACTTATCAAATCGTTATGGCATCGATTTCTTAACAAAACGTATGGCTTCTAAAGAATCGTTGCGAATACTTATGAATCGTTATGGCATCGACTTCTTGCGCTTTACAGAAGAAATCGTTGCGAACACTTATGAAATCGTTATGGCATCGACTTCTTGGAAAATCATTTCGGTCACTTAAGGAATCGTTATGGGAACGACTTCTTATCAAATCAATACGCTCAAAGAAGAAATCGTTATGGCCACTTATCAAATCGTTATGGCATCGACTTCTTAGCAAATCGTTGCGGCGCTTGATACTTTGGCACTTTAAACAGAAATCGATGTATATTGATTAAACATCGATTTTATCATTTTAGTTCGCCATATATTGCATCAATGAAAGACTTAGCATTTTGCTATGGGATTGATGCGACACAGATGAAACAAAATATTCAATTTAAGTTACATCATAATTTTATTATCACCAAAATACAAGAACAAATAGAGAGTGGTTCAACAATCTCCCCCTTTTTGTGATGACAAATTTATGCGAATTTTCTGATAGGGATAATCATGAAACGCTTTAAATCATGGAAACATGCAGAATTAAATCTTGAAACATGCAGAGACATACAGAAAATTCATAGTGCATACATACTCTCCCCCTTTTTGTCACTAACCAAAAGGAAGGATCTTACCATGCATTTCTCTCCCCCTTAGAGAGAACTTCTTACCATAGAGGGGTTCAACAATGATTGACATAAATGAATAACTCCCCCTTAGTCTGTGCTCCCCCTGAGTGAGAGACTCCCTCTTAATGTGAGGCAAGTCTGATCTTGTTGCTCTTGACCTTTGACATGTTGTTTGTCAAGTCTTCAGGATTTTTATCTGCATACATCTTAACAGAAAACTTGCAAACACTGTTAGTAGCATTGTAGCTTACTGAATATAACAAACATAAATGTACATTAAAAATACAAAACTAAAACTAAAGGATGACTACTTCCTCTTCAGATTAGAATGAAGTGAAGAGTTGGTAGTCACCAATCGGATGTTTTTGAGCATCCTCTAACCATACCCATTTGAATGCCTTTTCCTTTTGTTCATCAAGAGTAGATAGGCATTCTCTTTTCTAATGTTGAAGCTACCTGAGGAGTTATTTACAGAAGTTGTCTCCTGAGGAGTTACTGGATTTTATGAGCTTTATCCTCAGCTTTTTCATTGTCAGAAGCTTCTTCAGTGCTTATTTCCTCAGAGATGTCCTTTTTGAAAAGGATATGAGGCTCCCCCTCACTCTGAGGTTCCTCCTTTAACTCTTCTTCTTCAGGTGGAAGGATGACATCATGAGGTCCTTCCTGTTGCTCCTTTTGAATGGCGACAGTTGAAGATGATGGAGTTATAGCTTCCTGTCTTGTTTCTTTAAACACTTGAGCATCAGTAGGTATTTCATCCGTAGTGGGTATTTCTTCATATGTGAGCTTCAATTTGTCCCACATATCTTTAGCAGATTTGCATGCAGACACTCTACTAAATTCTCTTTTGGATAAGGCACAACATAAGTAGTTCTTAGCTTTAAAGTTTAAAGATAATTTACTTTTATCAGCAGGTGTAATGGCAGTAGTGCCTTCAATAGGAACAATACAAAATCACCTACCTCAATTACCTGCCACAGATCAAAGTCTGTGCCTCGAATGAAGCATTCCATTCTCATCTTCCAATATTGATAATCTTCTCCGTCAAAGAATGGAGGTCTGGTGACTGATTGCCTTCAGCATATCCTTGAGCTGCCATGGATCTTTGCTCTAAGATCGTTGGATCTTCTTGGAAGTTCAGAGACCCGCTCTGATACCACTTGTTGGCCCTTTTGGTACGGCAGCAAGCAAACCTAGAGGGGGTGAATAGGTTTTTCTGAAATCTGAAATAGAATCTTAAACACAGAAATAACACTTGAAAGCTTGGTTAGTTCAGTGTGATAGAGAGTGCAGTGCGGAAGCAAATAAACAATCACACAAGGACACAGGAGATTTATCCTGGTTCGGCCCTTCCCAATGGAAGTCCTACGTCCAGTCCCCAAGCAACTCTTGGGATTTCACTAACCAAGGGTACAATCCCCCTTATGGACCTTACAACACCCTGGATCCCCCACCAGGTCTTCTTCTCTTTCCCGGGCAAGAAGGCAGCCCACTTCTCTTACAGGTAAAGAAGCCAACCTCCTGGAACAAACCCCAGTGCGGTTCTGCTAGACACAAACCCCTAGCTGGGTTGACAACTGGTACAAACCCCAGTTAGGTTCTGCTAGACACCAACCCCTAGCTGGGTTAACAACTGTATACAGTCCTACAGCTGGACACAGATCTTTCTTAGAAAGATCAGACTGAGAGACCTTACAAGATGAACACTCATGTAAAGCTCACAGTCCCAAACTCTCCCAATATACAATGAGCTCGGAGAGAAACAGAAGAGAGAAAAGAAGACAGAAAGCTCGGAAGCTTGAATGCTTGAGACGCTTGATTGCTTCTTCTTGGCTCGGGCTCTTTCTCTCTTTCCTTGAGTGTATGTGGCGTGAAGGTGCTTCTCCACAGATGTACACTCCTTCAAAGATATTCAAGAAAAGGCTCTTATGTTCTTCAGCGCAATGCTCCATCTTTTATATTGAGAAGCTTTAGAATAGATCCGTTGAAGAGATCCGTTGGAGTTCTAGCCGTTGCTCATCTCCTCTTCATTTGTCTTAATCAGACTCTGATGGTCTTCGATGTCTGTGAGCATAGAAGAGAGTGTTAGCATAAAAGAGTGTTTATGATAACGATGCATGGTACTGTGCTTCTGCTAACATACTGAAAATAGAGGTCATATCTTTTTGACAAGACTCTGAAATATGCATGCAGCTTTTGTCAGAAGATATTTGACTTTTCATTTAAGCGCCAGCATATTTGAAATATAAAGGCAATCTGTGTTTGAACAGAATCCATGAAGAAATCGTTATGAGCATGACTTATGAAATCGTTATGGGAACGATTTCTTAACAAATCGTTGTGCTCACTTAGCAAGTCGTTGCGCTCACTTATAGAATCGTTATGAGATCGATTTCTTACCAAATCAATGCGCTTTAAAGAAGAAATCGTTAAGGCCACTTATCAAATCGTTATGGCATCGATTTCTTAACAAAACGTTATGGCTTCTAAAGAAATCGTTGCGAATACTTATGAATCGTTATGGCATCGACTTCTTGCGCTTTACAGAAGAAATCGTTGCGAACACTTATGAAATCGTTATGGCATCGACTTCTTGGAAAATCATTTCGGTCACTTAAGGAATCGTTATGGGAACGACTTCTTATCAAATCAATACGCTCAAAGAAGAAATCGTTATGGCCACTTATCAAATCGTTATGGCATCGACTTCTTAGCAAATCGTTGCGGCGCTTGATACTTTGGCACTTTAAACAGAAATCGATGTATATTGATTAAACATCGATTTATCATTTTAGTGCGCCATATATTGCATCAATGAAAGACTTAGCATTTTGCTATGGGATTGATGCGACACAGATGAAACAAAATATTCAATTTAAGTTACATCATAAATTTTATTATCACCAAAATACAAGAACAAATAGAGAGTGGTTCAACAGTCTGTTCACTCCCTGGCTGCAGCATCCCTCTCTTAAAGTGCTGGTATAGTGACCAGTGAGTGCTGCCCCTGCTTGTTGTCTACCCTTCCTGGCTTATATCCCAGTCCCACCCTGGGTCTTGTCTTACTGTCCTTTACTACCTCGGTCCTTCCCTTCAGATATGCTCCCAGCCCTTTGCCTGGCTGGTACCCCATTCTCAGCATAATATGCCATCCCTTTTCAGTGATGATCTTGCTCTTCTTCACTACACTAACTGATGGTGAATGCACTGGGCTCTGCTGCACTCCATACATGTGTAGCACTGACATGAGTGGCTGATTGCTTGGCCAAATGGAAGGGACTGAATTATCAGTCATTGCGTCCACTACCAGAACTATTGTTTTACTGGAAACTTTGACAATCCATCCTTTATATGGAAATTTTAAGCACTGATGGATAGTTGAAGTGACGACGCCAATTGCCTAGATGAATGGTTTGCCCAATATCATGCGGAAACTTGGGTCCATGTCTAGAATATGGAAGTCCATCTCGGTTATGGATGGACCCAGCCCTACCTTCAATGCGACCACTCCTTTTGGTGGCCTTCTAGTGTTGTCGTAGGCCGTGACAGTAATGGAGGAGGGTCGGATAGATTGTAATGTGACCCCGCACAGATGTAACATATCCAAAGACACGACGTTAATTGAGGCTCTGGTATCCAGCAAGCATTGAGACACGCGGATCCCGTTGATGTTGACTGTTAAGCATAAGGCATACCGCTGAAACTTCACTGGTGCTAAATCGGATTCATGGAACTCAATAGCCGGATGCCGACTTGTAGGGTTAGACTGCAATGATCTGGTTTACAGGTAGATCCTCATTCACCATAACCTTTTGCAGATAATGCATGAGAGCTTCCTGATGTACCAGCAATCTTTTGATCAGTTCTAGAATGGATATTCTAGCCGGTGTCTTGTCCAAGTGTTTAAGCAGATCATATTGAGTCCCCGGGACGAACTCCTCAGCTGGGGCTTCTTCTTCTTGAGGCAGGGGTGCCTGGTCTTGCTGTGGAAATATGCGGCTGAAAGTGCGCCCACTCCGGAGCACCATGGTTTCCTCAGAGTCGTCTCCCGCTATATGTGTTGCGGCCGGCGGAGTGGAAGATGAATAGTGGGTGGGGGGTTGATGGTTGAACATTTGGTGCGGTAGTTGAATACCTGCCGCACTCGGGGGTGGAATGGGAGTACGTAGGAAGGGAGCTTGGGGGTTAGAGGTGGTGATAGGAGTGGTTGGTGGTGTGCGTAGGAGAGGTGGATTGGGTGATGGTTGTGAGGTGGTGGTGGTAGGAGGTTGGCGTATGAGCGGGCGATTAGGTTGTGGTGGCATGGTGGCGGTATTGCATAGAAAGGGGGCTTGGGGGTTAGGTGTGGAGGTTACGGGGGTTTGACGGATGAGGGGTGGGTTGGATGGTTGGCTAAGTGGTGGTGGACGTTGTGCGGCGGTTGTGGGGATGCGGAGGAAAGATGGTAATGGGTTGGAGGGTGTAGGTGTATGGATAAAGGGAGGTAGAGTGAAAGTAGATTGGGGGGTAGAGGTGGAGGGGGATGTTTCTATCTACCTACTGGACATGCTTTCGGCGCGGGGAGACGCTCTGAGGGCATTCACTTGTTGATTCGGAGCTTGGTGCTCCGGGAGCGGGTTTTGAACAATGCCCATGTTGGGTTGCTGCAGGGATTGTTGGGGTTGTTGCGGGGGTTGCTGCTGCTGTTGCTGTTGTTGCTGCTGCTAATCCTGCCTAGGCGGCCTTCTCGCCTTCATCTCGGCGATGTACTTTCTCATCTCCTCCCAATCAATGCCTCCATTGTCGTTCGGATCATAAATGTAGTCTTTAAAATGGAAGCATGCATCCAGAGTGTGACCTGGTCTTTGATGGAATGCACAGTAGCGCGAGGTATCAACATTGGGCGGCCATTGTAGTCGTTCCCTCGGCAAGGTGAGTGCATTGACGGCCATGAGAGCATTGAAAATGTCGGGCAAGGCCTCCGGTAGCGGAGAGTATTGGGCTCTTCTTGGGCCAGGGGGACGTCTGGGCTGTTGGGGGTCATAACTGCCCGAGGGAGGTACCTGATTGTATTGTGGAGGGTTCTGGGGAGGAGGTGGTTATTGCTGGTACTGGGGAGAGGGAGGCTGACAGTACTGAGGTTGCAGGGCTTGACGATATTGAGGAGGTGGAGGAGCTTGACGATACTGGATTGGAGGGGGAGCTTGTTGATATTGAGATGGTGTTGTTGTGGTTGTTGAGGTTGTTGGACTGGGGCCCTAAATGCTGGAGGGTTGCTAGGCTTGAACTGAGGTTGTTGCGGTGGTTGGTAGTGTTGAGACCTGGCATAGACAAACCTAGAAATTTTTCCAGTAGGGTCACTCCCTTTAGAAAATTTTCCAACCAAATCAATTTAATGGAAATTTTTAGACCCGTCAATAGAGTTTTAAAATTCCAGTGGGGTCACATGACCCCACTGGTTCTACTCTAGATCCGTCTATGAGACCTGGGGTTGGGGTTTGGGAGGTAGGAAGAAGTGTTTGCGCTGCCCATGGCACTCACCTGCTCATGTTGTAGAACCCCTTTAGTTGAAGGACCACCAGTCGGGGGAGTACCAACATTCTTCTTAACTGTCCTGCCCTTTGGCTCAAACATGGCCATAATAGGAGAGTCCTTCAGCTATGTTTGAATATAACGAGCTCTCTCATACCGCTCCTCCATAGTTGTCAATTTGTTCATAGCCAGGATATGCCGGAACTGAGGCGTGGCATTTGTGGTGATCATCTTGACTTATTCTGGCTCAGACAATGGGTCCCTCAGCCTCTCAGCCATCGCTCTCCATCTATCGACATAATGTAGGAAATCCTCATCAACCTTCATTCTTTCAGCCATCAAATCAGTGATAGATAATGCAGGACCAACCCGATCCCTATACCTCTGCAAAAACTTTCTTTGTACCACTTCAAAATCCTCAGCGTCTGCAGGCTCCAGAGAGTAAAACCACTCGAGGGCGGGCCCATCTAGAGATCGTCTGAATAGGAATGCAAGGGCACGATTGTCATTTTTCCAAAAGGAGGACTCGTACATAAATTCTTTGATATGTACAAAGGGGTTGCCACTACCATTGTAGCGACGGTGGACAGGCAGCTCAGAAGGGGGGAGATGGAAGACTGGTATAGAAGGGAGAGCCAGCTTAAGGGAATCTTTGGGTGCGGACACCCTTTTTAAATCTTGCTCCAGTGGACTCACCTTTTCCAAGAGGGCTTGGGTGAGTTGATCGGAGGATGGCTTGAGTGGACTCACCTTTTCCAAGAGGCTTGGGTGAGTTGATCGGAGGATGGCTTGAGAGGCACCCGGAAAGATGAGGTTTGGTCCACTCACCTGGATGGAGTGGTACGGTGAGGTGCACCGGCGGGCGGGAAGGCCTCCCAACAGGCTGTGGGGGCGAGAATGAGTAATAGAATTGGCCCGAGGGGACAAGGGAGGTTTCGAACCGCGAGTCACGAGTGGTTCAGCATAGAAAACACCGTGTTGGGTGGAGAGATGTGAATGGGTTCGGGGATGGATTTCCCCTTCAATGCAGCTTGAACCTCTTGAAGTTGAGAGGGTTGGAGGTTCTGGAGAAGGTCCACGAGTTGGGACAAATCAATGGATGTGGAGGCATTGCCGGTGACATGCCTCGGGGAGAGGTGAGGAGACTGTGAATCCACCGCATGAATTTGCGAAGTGGATGGATCAGCATGGGGTTCATGGGGGAGTTGTGCAAGTGGTTGATTGGAGTCATACAGCTCATCATTCACATCTTCATGATAACCCATATTTTTATACTCGGCCATTCCGAGAGATTTTCCTGAACGAAGCAACATGGAATTTAAACACACAAGTTGATTAACACACAACTAACGAACAACTACTCAAACAAGTTTGAGAGAAGAAGTTAATGGCTTTTAATCACACACTTGGGGATGCTTACGTCCAATTGATTATTTCAATATATTTCAATGTGGATTTTATTGCAATGTTTCACTCCAAGATAGGTAAAACCTAAAGGGGTATGATGAGAACTTCGGGTTCACTAAGTGCACTTCCTCTCAATGATGGATGTACTAGAACAGTCTCCGGATGGTACAACCTGCTCAGTCCACCGTGAGGGAATCCACGGGGTACGGAGGCCCCGATGAGGATTCTCTAGTCCAATGAGATGGAATGCCCAATGGAGAGATAGCCCTCATTGAGAAAGGTGTTTGGATCTTAGTGTAAGGGGAAGGAGGTCCCTTAACCAAAATATGCCCTGTAATGCAAGAATGCAAGAGATGACAGAAACCTCTGCTTCCTGTGAACAGACAGAAACACAACGAGTTCAGTCATCATGCTTCAAGCTAAATCGCAACCGTTCAGTTTGTCGAGGATCTAACAGCTCGCAGAAGCTGTAAGAGCTACGACAACTCCCTCTGGTGTCTGTCACAAATCGCGACGAGGTAAACCGCCACACAACAACACAAAACGCGACGTCTGAACACGTCGCGATTCAAAAGGCACCCGACAGTTATATAAAAAATAGGAAATCAGATAAGCATGCTATTATGGTCAACCAATTAAGGGAAATAGAAGTCAAATGAAGATCCTTTCTTCAGGTAAAGGTAAGTAAATAGGGAGGGGAGCAAGATGATTTTTTTTTTAATTAAACTTGATGGAGAGAGAGAAAAAGAAACACAACACACAACTTGGCAATAACATAGGATTTCAAAGAAGTACCACGTGGGGTACGAGGGAAGGGGAGATGGACCGCGTGGGGTACGAAGGGAGGGACACACATGGGTGTCAAAAGGAGGGGCACATGTGGGTGCCGAAAGGAGTGGTAACCAAAGTTAAAATAAGAGAAGTCCCACCGTGATCGCCAATTTGTGAATGTGCTTTTCGTTCAAACACACCACAAAGAATAATTAAAAAAAAGAAAGGAAAGAAAAAATGATTTAAAAATGCGTGGGAAAAGAAGGAGAGGTGTGCATGTGTGCACAAGAAGGAAAGGTGATCGTCAGGTACGCGAGGGTACCGAAGGAGTGAGTGAGAGGTGGAGAGAGTACTTACCTTCACCCAAAGATCACAAGAGATGAAATTGTGGTGGGTTGACTTCTACTCCTCTAACCGGCCGGCCGGCAGAGAAGACTTTAGCTGCTTGGTTACCTTGCAAAATGGAGAAAAACACACAAACAAGTGAAAGAATAATTAGACTAAATTGTGAAGTATAAGATTTAAAGGAAATCTAAAAAAATGTAATGGCATGGGCTTGAACACACCTTGTGGAGGGGGTGTTAAACCCCTAAAAGTTAGGTGTGGATGAAATGAATTGAGTGTGTGAGTGATGATGTGATGAATGAACTAAATGAAAATTAAAGAACTAAGAGGGAAATGAGAAATCGGATGGGCAGAAGCTCGCTGCAGCATATGGATGAAGGGGAAGAAGAACTCTTCTAGCTCCAAAGCAATGAAGAGGAAGAAGGCTCCGGACTCCAATGGACGGATGGATGCTCGAAGTAGCTTGGGAGAAGGTCCTTCTTCTTGGCTTCAGAATGCGAGTCTTCAGTGCGGCAGGGCTTCGCTGTGGTGCTTGGGTTGTGTCTCAAACAAAGGCCTCGGGGGTCTTTTTATAGGGGTGAAATTTGGTAAATCGTGACGGACACAGTAGTCGCTTATTGATGTGAATCGCGACCGACCAAAGCATCGCATTTCTAAAGATTGACTTGCTCCGATTAAGCCTTTCCAAACATCAATTATAGCAGGTTTTAGAATCGCAACGACACATACTGATGCGTTTCAAACACTTTCAATATTGATCTATTCTTTCCAAATTTAATAAATGGAAATTTGAATCGCGATGACTTGAGTGGTCGTGTATTTGAACAGAATCAATCTTTCGATAGGGAGTCGATGTTCATATGATGGAAGGTTAGAAACGCGACGGACTATGTGGACGCGATTCAAATTAGCAAGAAAACCTTTCCAAAAACAACTTTGGAATTGCCATAAATTGAAATTGGAAACTCTTAAATGCGACGACTTGAACGGACGTGATTCAAAACAAGGTAAGCACCAGAAAAGGAAGTGTGATACGCGACGGCTTGACCCATCGCAAATCAAACTCCTAAAACCACGACCATTGTGTTCATCGCGAATCAATTGTGCACAACAGACCCCTTCAAAGCCCTTAGAAAAATTCCTAAAAATCCTAGAAAAATCTGGAAAAATAAGAAAATTACTCAAGAGGTTAATTGAAGAGAGCCACTTTGAGGCATTGTGGTATAACATGAAATGTACTCGATATATTGTCAAAATGGCATGTCTACAGTCGCGACAAGGATGACTATGGCGTTGGACACCCACGATGCAACACTAACGCGTCGCCCAGCCTGGATGCATTAGTGGCCAGTCATCCAAGACACTGGATAGAAATCCGAGAAGTTGGGTCTTACAATTGGCTTTCTCGAATATGTGTCAATGGGTCTCATATGTGGTTCATCCTTTGGAAGGCTTGTGGTTAATATTTGAATCTTATTATAACTATTTTCTTGCATTTCAATGTGTGTCTTGCTCGGTTCCTTGAACATGGCATCCCTCATAGGTGCATTCTGAAATGCGGTAAGGGAGGCAGGCATGTTTAGGTTTTTCCTATTATGGTTGGCTTGTGTACAGCGACTAAGTGTATGGCACATGTCCTTGGATGTGCAATGTGTATTTTCTAAATGTAGCTGGGTTAGAGGACGCGTTCTTAATGCGCCATATCTAATAGGTGCATTTTGATTGTTGTCACAGTTGGGTTGGTAGCTGCATTCTTGTCACAATCAGTTGGGTGACCACATCTTCGTTGGCAATTTGTGGCTCTAAGTTTTCCCAAGAGCTCTTTCTCTCCTCATTCTTCACTTCTCCCTCTCTCTCCTCCGACCTAGAGCACCCTTCCTCTCCCTCTTCCTCTCCTTCGATAGCCAATAGCAAGAGATGAACGAGGTGGCCACAGTGTAACATTCTACATCAAGTGGTGGTCAATCACGAGAAGACCCCCAACGAGTGGTTTAGTCATTTTAGAGGTAGGGTGACACTCCTAACTCATTCTATTTATGGTTCCTCACAAGATTGGTGGAGACGCATGATTAGGTGAGAGAACATGTAGTTTACAACTTCTTGGGGATAAGAAATTATGTAAAGGGGGTGTGAGGTGGTTCTCGATGTTCTTGTAGTGTTCAATCATGATTAAAGGCATTTTTGAAATGGTTGAGATGAGAGGGATACCTTTTTCTTCTTCCTCTTCATGTTTAGGATCCCTCTTGGGTGAGTTCTAGGCTAAAAGGGCCAAATTCGGTAGGTAACTACAAAATCGACATTCTATGTATGAATGCATTGGGGGCAGTAGTTGCTTTATGAACACAGCTTTGCGATAAGGCACGTTATGGTTCAGTGATCGTGGTCACATTGTCTGCTGCATCTTGAACGTGGCCTCGGTTGTAGTTGCATTTTGGGCCACTGGCTGTTAAGGTGTTAGCAATGTGTTTTACTTCCTGGTTGTGGTTTCTTTGAGGTTCTGGAGGCCCAATCTTCAAGAGTTAAACCCTCCGTGTATTATTTTGTACATTTGTAACACCCATATTTTTTTAAATATAACAAAATAAAAAATTTTCTTAAATAACATTCTGTAAATTTTTAGAGCTCAAAAGCCCATTAATAAGTTAGATAGGATGAGCTAAACTCTAAGCTAATGGGCCATTAATTTGTGCCTAATATGTAACCCAATAAGTAAATTCGAATAACTATACAACTCCTAAATAAAACAAGAATTAAACAAAAATTTGATTCCAATCTGAGTTAGAATTAGACTGGGATTCATATGTGTATGGAAAGAGTCAAAGAAGGACACTTAAAATGGTGGCCCATCAAAAAATGTTGCTTGCTATACCCCTTTAAACTAGAAAAAAGAAGTCATATTATGGGAAGAAAACCAAAGAAAATCTCACAGGACTTGGAGTTCGTTGTTGTTGGGAATGTTAAAGCCATATCCCTTTAAATATAACCTGAAACCCTACCCAACCACTTCTCACTGTTGTATGGAGATTTTGGATGTGGGAAGTGCTAGTTATGAGTGCCCTACAAGCCAACTCACATTACTAATGACACTTGTAATCTTGTTTTAATCTCTTCTGGTAATAATATTAATGATATTTTCTCACTCTAAATTACATGCATATGATGATGTTTATATATTGTGATGTCCATGGGTCTGTGTAATGAGGATTAGAATCATGATGAGGTCATGATAATGAGATCTATCCTCTTAAACACAGATTCTAAATATTTTTTTGTCATAGGTTACTCAAGAAGGACATCGAGATAATTTTGGACAGATCAGTGTGCTATATACCCGTCCATATGATGGAGGCACCTAGTCTCATAATTATTTGTGTGGAGACACTAAGGGTATAGTACAGGTGCTCATTAGAGAATGAGTTTCGTGAATGATCTGCTCTTGAAATGTTGTATGTTAAATGATACTTAATTGTCAAACAACGATTTCGTGGTCCCAGTTGTATAACTGGTCCTTGTTGAACCACTCTTATATTTTACACTTATATTTTGGTGCCAACAAAACTTATGATTAATTAAATATTATTAATATATTAAATATTATGTTTTCCTATAAATATAAATTTATGGTACTATCGCTGTGAGTTTTGCATTGAAAAGCTAAATCAATGTCTATTCAATATACATCGATTTCAGTTCACAAATGCCAAGTCAATCTGTTGAAAACATGGATTCTGTTGAACACATCGATTTCCTTGATAAAACAACGATTTGATCGGTGTAACGATTCGATAAGTTAAACAACGATTTGATCGGTGTAACGATTCGATAAGTTAAACAACGATTTGATCGTTGTAACGATTCGATAAGTTAAACAATGATTTGATCACTGTAACGATTCGATAAGCTAAACAACGATTTGATCATTGTAACGATTCGACAAGTTAAAACAATGATTTGCTTACACATCGATTTCACTTAAACATTGATTTCATTCAAACATCGATCTCAACTTAAACATCAATTTCCTTTATATTTCAAAATATTTTTGGCATCTAGTGAAAAGTCAAATATATTTTATTTGCGTAATCTTCTATCTTTCTGACAGAAGATCTTGTTTATCTCTCTAGATCTCTTCTCTCCGTCAGACAAAGAGGGCTTACCTACCACTTCTATATGATAGTAGAAAACACAGAAGTGTGAGCCTTTTTTATAGAACACTCTTTGATCTAAACACCTTCTTCTATGCTTGCAGACCTCGAAGACCACCAAGTGGCCGACAGTCAGAAGAAGAAGAATAGATAAATTCAGCAATGACTAGAAGAGTTCCAACGAATCTATTCAAAGCCACTCATAAAAAGATGAAGCAAGGCTGAAAGAACAAGTAGAGAGCTTTCCTGAAGAATTCAAAGAGTGTACATCCAGTGAAGAACCTGAACTCCAGATACACTCAAAGGAAAGAGAGAAAGAGCCCGAGCCCAAGAAGAAGTGCTCAAGCATATGAAGCCTTCAAGCTTCAAGCTCCTTCTCCTCTCTCACACCTCTCTCTGTGGTCATTGTAATTCTAGGGGAGAGTCCTTCGCTAAGAGTTTCTGGGTTAGAGTTCATTCTTGTAAAACTCCCAGCTTTGTTCTTTCTTTTCTAAGAAAGATTTCTGTCCAGCTGTAGGACTGTATACAGTGTAGAACCTAACTAGGGGTTTAATCTAGCAGAACCGCACTGGGTTTGTACCAGGAGTTGGCTTATTGACCTGTAAGATAAGTGGGCTGCCTTCTTGCCCGGGAAAGAGAAGAAGACCAACTGGGGTGCTGGGTGTTGTTTTGTCCTTGAGGGGGACTGTACCCTTGGTTAGTAAAATCCCAAGAGATTGCTTGGGGACTGGACGTAGGACTTCCATGTGGGAAGGATCGAACCAGGATAAATTCCTTGTGTTCTTTGTGTGATTGTTTATTTGCTTCTGCACTACTACTCTCTATCACAGTCAACTAACTAACTTTCAAGTGATAATTTTCTGTGTTTAAGTTTATGTTTCAGATTTCAGAAAACCTATTCACACCCCCCCCCTCTAGGTTAGCTTGTTGCCGTACCAAAAGGGCCAACAAGTGGTATCAGAGCAAGGTTCTCTAATCAATCAAGAAGATCCAATGATCTTAGAGAAGATCCATGGTAGCTCAAGGATTTGTTAAAGGCCAATCAGTCACCAGACCTCCATTCTTTGATGGAGAGGACTACCAATACTGGAAGATGAGAATGGAATGCTTCAATCGAGGCACAAATTTTGATCTGTGGCAGGTAATAGAGGTAGGTGATTTTGTTATTGTTCCTGCTGAAGGTACTACTGCCATTACAGTAGCAGATAAAAGTAAATTATCTCTAAACTTTAAAGTAAAGAACTATTTATGTTGTGCCTTATCCAAAAGAGAATTCAGTAGAGTATCTACATGTAAATCTGTAAAAGAAATATGGGATAAACTGCAGGTAACTTATGAAGGAACAGATAAAGTAAACAAACTAGGATAGATTTCTTGTTTCACAATATGAGCAGTTTAAAATGCTTCCAACCGAAAATATCACTCAGATGTATAATAGATTTTCAAGTATAGTAGTTGGTCTATGTTCTCTTGGTAAAAATCTTTCTAATGAGGAAACTGTCAGAAAGATACTTAGGTCTTTAACTATTTCATGGACCCCTAAGGTCACAGCTATTAAAGAAGCCCATGATCTAACCAAGTTTTCCATTGATAAATTAATTGGCTCTCTCATGGCACATAAAATCAATATGGAGCGACTATCTAAAAGCTCTTCCAAGAAAAAACTCACTAATGCTCTTAAAGTTGCAGCTGCTCCTTCCACCTCTTCTTCTTCTTCTAGTTCAAAAAATGTAGGTTCTGAAGACAGCGATGTGGATGATGTCCTATCCAAACTTCAGAAAATTCTCAAGAAGAAGAAAAATGGATCAAGAAGAATTCAAAAGAAAGAGAAAAAGGAAAAAGAACCAGTCTACTATGAATGTAGAAAACCTGGACATCTAAGACCAGACTGTCCTAAACTCAAGAAGACTGGTCAACTAGAAAAATCCAAGAAGCAGCACAAGAAATTCAAAAGAAAAGCCATGGCGGCTGCATGGGAAAATGAAGAAGCCACAACTTCAGAATCATCAAGCTCAGATTTTGAAAAAGAACAGGTAAGTCTAGCCCTCATGGTAGGACTAGATGAGGTACATTCTGACGACCCATCTTTTGATTCGTGCACTAATTCAGGGTCAGAATCTGAAGACTTAGAAGAAGTCTTTAATGAACTTTATGAAAAACATAAAGGTGTTGTAAAAGAATTAAAAAATCTAAAAAATAACATCACTTGCTTAGATAACACCATTTCTGATCTTAAATCTGAACTGGAACAATTAGAAAAACAATTAAAGGAAGTAAAGATAATAATTATCGTTTGAATGAAGATTTAAAAAGTAAAAACAAAGAAAAATTAGAGTTAGAAGAAAAGTTAAAAACTCTAACTGAAGAAAATCTTTATTTAAAAGAATTAGTTAGAAAATTAACTAAAGGAAAAACATCTCTAGCTCTATGCTTAAAATGATAAAAATCTGGAAACAAAAAACAATGGCTTGGATACATACCTCCGAAAAAAAGAAAACAAGCCACAATTCTAGGAAAATATCCTTTGTCAAATTTTGTAAAAGAAACCAAAATGCCTCAGAAAAAGGCACCTGAAATAAACAAGTTCTACCAAAATAAAAAGGTTTATAAAAACTGTGTTCTAAACAGGCATCACAAAGACAATAAGAACTGCAGAACAAACTATATTCATTATTGTTCTCATTGCAATAAACTAGGGGACACAGTAAACACATGCACAACCAGGCACCTTGTATGGATTCCGAACGGATATTTTTATGCATCTAACCAACGAGGACCCAAAACGATTTGGGTACCTACTTTTGAATAAGTTGTTTGCAGGATGGCCTTAGAGCATCAGGAACAAAGGATGCTCAAGGCATTGGTGGCTGCCAGCTCTTCATTCAACTCATATCTGAAGAGGGAGTAGTCACAATTTTTTTTTTTAACTTATAGTACTACTAACACTGTTTGCAAGTCTCATTCAGGTGCAGCCTCTAATTCAGGGGGAGCACAGACTAAGGGGGAGTTATTCATTAATGTCAATTATTGTTGAACCCCTCACTGGTAAGAAGTTTCCACAAAAGGGGAGAGAATGCATGGTAAGATCCTTCCTTTTTGGTTAGTGACAAAAAGGGGGAGAGTATGCATAGTATGCATTATCTGTGAATTTTCTATATTTTCTATGCATTAAGTATTTTTGTCAGAAAATTTCATAAGTTTTGTCATCACCAAAAATTGGGAGATTGTTGAACCACTCTTATATTTTACCCTTATATTTTGGTGACAACAAAACTTATGATTAATTAAATATTATTAAATATATTTAATATTATATTTTCTTAATAAATATAAATTTATGGTACTATCGCTGTGAGTTTTGCATTGAAAAGCTCAATAAATGTCTATTTAATATACATCGATTTCAGTTCACAAAATGCCACGTCGATTTTGTTGAAAACATGGATTCTGTTGAACACATCGATTTTCTTGATAAAACAATGATTAGATCGGTGTAACGATTCGATAAGTTAAACAATGATTTGATCGGTGTAACGATTCGATAAGTTAAACAACGATTTGTTCGCTGTAACAATTCGATAAATTAAACAATGATTTGATCGTTGTAACGATTCGATAAGTTAAACAATGATTTGATCTCTGTAACGATTCGATAAGCTAAACAACGATTTGATCGCGGTAACGATTCGACAAGTTAAAACAACGATTTGATAGCAAACAATGATTTGCTCATACTTGAACAACGATTTGCTTACACATCAATTTCACTTAAACATCGATTTCATTCAAACAACGATTTCAACTTAAACATAGATTTCCTTTATATTTCAAAATGTTTTTAGCATCTAGTGAAAAATCAAATATATTTTATTTGCGTAATCTTCTATCTTTCTGACAGAAGTGTAATCACGGGATTTGTATCCCCTTTTGAGTTAAAAATTATGAGTATAGGGATTAAGAACTGATCGTGATCGCCACCAGGGTAATCGCCTCAGAGATGTAGATGTGGAGGGCTGACTACCTTGGAAAAGAAAAAGAGAAGGGAAGGCGTACCTGGTAAAGCGACAGATGTAATGTCGCCTTCCTTTCTCCTGAACGCGACAGAGGCCAAGGCGCCTTCTTGAACGCGACAGTGGCCTTGTCTCCTTCTTTTCAGAGGGACAGAGTTGTGGATTCTCGTCTTCCTGCTCCTCAGCCGCCCAGGGACAGGAGCCTCACTTCGTTCTATCCTTCAAACACCTGCCAAGATGATTTAAACACGAAGAAAACCCATTAGAACTCGTGCATAGAAGATCTATTCAATGAAAAACGCATGTACATGAACTATTATGGGGGGAACTCATAGGATTGGGGCTTTTAACCCCTAGGGTGCTAAGGATGGGTGTGTGTTTCGTGTTCTAATGCTAGACTAGAAGAAAAACAAACTATGCATGCATGAAATTGATGAAATAAAGAAGAAAAGGAGGGGAGAATTGGATAGCCGATGGAAAACAACCGTGGAGGGCTCTTCTGAGTCGTCTGGAGAGAAGACGCTCTTCTTGGAAAGATGCTCTCTGGATTCCCGAACTAATGGTTCCGGCCTTGCCCAAAACGATGGAGAAATAAGGGTTTTATGGGTGATTATTCCCACTCGGGTCTGAGAAGAATAATGGGCAAGAGTCCGACTTTGGGCAAGTATGGCTATGCAAGGGCCATTGGAACTCGGAAAGGATCATATTAGGAAGGCCTGCTCCGAATTTGAGAGGATTTGGACTCGATTTGGACGTCCAAAAGAAGCAATTACCATCAATAGCGTGGGTCCAAATCAGCCTTGGATTGAGTTTCCTGTTTAAGGCCTAGAATGCGACGGCCAGAGTGTCGCCTTCTGAATGCGACACCTCGACATGTCGCCTTCCTCATATGGAAGGTGAACTTGAGTTATTTTTTATTTTCTGAGGGATTTAAAATATAGAATTACCAATGCGACATGGGGTATGTCGTTTTCAAGAACGCGACACATGACCTGTCGTCTTCTGGTATTTTCTGCATTTTTGGCATGTAATGCATCCGAACTCATGCACAACCTTCAGATGAAATGTCGGACTTTATATTCAGAGAAATAATGAGAGATATTTGTTTGATTTGACCAGAAGGATCCTCCAGGGCGGTGAATTAATCAAATGATGTCATGATCGGAGAAAGCCAGCTTGACGATGATGAGCCACCGTGGGGCGTTAATGAAGCGACAAGAGATTTTGCTCGACTTATAGGTTAGAAATGGGTGTCTATAGATTCCCCCTCCTTGATGCCTGCTTTGCAAGGTGTGGAGCGATGATGGAGCGAAAGTGGCATGAAATGGAGATGTAGGGAGTGAAGCGGAATGAGCTGAAAAGCGGGCATCAAGGTAAAGAGACACCCATTCTGGACGAATAAGCAGTGAGAATCATCCGGCTAACCTCGATCATGGCTAAGAACAGAACGCAAGGATGGTTCCTGCTAGGGACGAATAAAAGTCAAAAGAAAAGAATGATCAACCTCCTGATTCAAGAGGTACCCTGGCTATCTTTAGCGTGCAGGTTTCGTTCATTAGAGGATAGGTGCTGCCCGGCGGGTCGATTCGACTCTGGCTTCGAGCGGGTCACGACTAATGAGCGGATCGGGATAAAGGATGACTGTCATAGCGAATGGGGATGAGAGGAATCCTGCATAGGAACCATCATTGGCGGACTGAACCGAGGAGCAAGCTCGAGGAAAACTTTCAAATTTGGAATGGAATTCTTGTCTGGAAGATGAAATCTGTGTTGGGACATCATTGGGAAGCTGACTTTGACAAATCATGATTCATGAAGCTCAAAATTTCCTATATGATGCATGCTGGGATAAAACAAAAGAAATCATAAGAACGAATGCAAAGAAAGGAGAAAATAACAAATATCCAAGGATAATATTGCTAGACAATATGGGCAAGGGTCAAGACACTTCGCATCCCCGACGTGCGATAGAATCCATCGTTCCCAAGTCATATCACCCAACGGCCTATCTAGCGATTAGCAGCGTGCATCTAGATCATCCTCGTTTTTGATGGAGGGGAACTCAGATCCTGAAACACACTGGGAATCAGCCGGTCCTTGAGCTGATATAATAGCGTAGATACCATATAGTAATGCGAAGGGATTAAGGTTAGAGATACTTACCTGACTTACCTGACGGACTCCTTTTGATTTTCTGAATTTTCTTATTTTTTATGGATTTTCAATAATCAAAGCAATAAGATAGACATGATACAATGCACCAAACAATGACATCAAAGCATATGTGCAAATATTATGAAAGTCACAGAAAATAAGCAAGACAAGCACAGACGGGTAGAAGGCGACATAGGGCTTGTCGCGATGCTTAACTGAAGAAGGCGACACAAGGCCTGTCGCCACCTTGAAGGCGACAAGTCGATGTGTCGTTTCACAGTTTCCTCAGCCCGAGATCAAAAGCTTTCAGCATATGATTTGTTTTGACTCTTATTTGGACTCCTATTGCCTTCTACTCAAAGTCCTACTCCCAATGGGTCTCCCCTTCCTCTTTCTAGCAGGATTAGGAGTGCTAAGGCTCTATAATAAAGGGGATGAGAGGCCAAATTCGGAGCTCTCTCTTCTCTCTTCCTTTCTTCAAGCTTTGCAAGCTTCTATGGCTATGAGGAGAGCTCATCTTGCTTCCATGGATGGGGAGATGGCTTATGAAGGCCCGAAGCGTGCTCGGACGGCATATGAGGCGCTCCTGAGGGTGACGGACGTCCCCAATCATCTGAGCCAGAATGAGGAAGTGAGGGAGGTGAGTTTGTGATGTTTTGAATTTCCAATGATTTTAACTCCGAATTTGCTCATCGAATTTCTGTTCTTCTCCTTCTTACCCTCACTTTTGCCTTTTTCTCTAGCTTTTCCCCGGCTCTCGCCGTTATTCTAAACTCAATTGGATCGCCCCGATGATCAAGTCCTTACCCGTGTATGTCATTAGGTTCTTGAGAGAGTGGGGTTTGGGTGGGGTTTTGATAGCGGCTCACAACTACCACAAGATTTCCTTTGATTGGCATAGTCTTACAGCCCTTATAGAACTATGGCACCCACAAACCCATACCTTCATCTTCCCTAAATTTGAGGCGACCGTCCTTCTAGAGGAGGTCGAAGCCTTCCTTGCTCTTCCCAAGACAACGGGGATGAGCAAAATAAGCTATACGATTGAGCCCATTAACCCGAAGCTTATCCTTGGAGAGTTCATGACCGACCCGGGGGATGTCTACACCATAATTAGTCACAATTCATCCATCTAGTACCATTGTCTAAGTGGGTCATATCCAAGTGCAAGGATAAGAGCGTGGACCACCGGGAAATCGCAAAGGCCGTGGCCATATGCTTATGCGGGGTGGTGCTCTTCCCGTCCGGGATCACCTCATAGACTATGCTAGCCTTAGTGCGATTAGTGGGGCATGGCGAGGACTTTCACTCTCTCACGCCGTCTTGGCGTACCTTTACTCGGGTCTCACTCGGCTTCCACGGGGGGTTTCCTTAACGGCTCTATGATCCTATTGGAGTGTTGGTTGGGTGTGAGGATAAAGTTTAAACCGGTAGAAACCCCACCACCGACAGTAGGATCTTCGGGTGCCATCCTTTGAACTTCGTTGGCGGCGCGGCCAAATTTTCGGACAAAGTTTTATGCAGGACGGCCGACAAGAAGACGAGGAGTGCGTGGAGCCTTTACTTCAGCACTCTACCAGTGGAGCACTTCGCTTTGGGCATAGCGGCACTTCGTGGATCGGAGATCCGACTACCACTCGGACGTGGCTTGGATTTGCAACTCATCGGGAACATGGCGACCGTGCTCTACAACCCACAGCGGTGCTACCTACAGATCGGGAAGCCAAGGACGAGAGTACTTCCATTATCGCACCTACCTCCTGTGAAGAAGCGACGCTTGGGGAACCCAGAGGATGAGCAGGCCGTGCGGAGCGCGCTGGCTTGTGGAGGGCGTGCGCTACCATGCACTCCCCGCCGAGACTTGACGAGGACCGGGAGACATACCAGGCGTACCTCCTGGAGCACGAGAAGATCCGGCCACTGAGGTAACCGTGAGTTATGGAGAGAGACTTGACCGTACTTTCGATGTTTTGATGGGACTTGGTGGATTTGATGCTTAATGTAAGGGGAACATGTTGATTTTTTTTATTTTTCATAGCTTTTTATTTGGTGTGATCATGGAATTATTGCAATGAACATTGAGCTTTTTAGAAGTTGGTGCACAGACCTGATAAGGCGACATAGGGAGTGTCGCCATCCAGAAGGCGACAGACACCATGTCGCAACCACTAAAGTAAAGGCGACAGACCCCCCGTCGCAACCACTAAAGTAAAGGCGACAGACCCCCCGTCGCGACCTTCATTTAGAAGGCGACAGGGACATTGTCGCGTTCACAGGACCCGAGGCGATTTGAACTTAGGGCCGGGCGCCCTTTCTCTTCTTCCCTCTCCTTCCCTTCTTTGGCTTGCTCCGGAGATTCCGAGGATTTCCCCTTCTTCCCGGCCTCCCTTTCTCCGGCGAGCCTTCCCTTTCTCTCTCTCATCTCCTTCCTCTCTCCCCTTTCTCTCATCCCTCTCTCTCTTTCTCGACGGTGTGATGGAGGGTGGCGGAGAAGGCGGCCAAGGCGGTGAGGGCGGTGGCCGGCGACGCAAGAAGTCAATCCGGCGTCGGCAACTGGGTGAGGGGACCTCTACGGCGGCCCCGGAGGTCCCTCCGCCGTGGCGATGGAGGAAGAGCCCGTGGCGATGCCGGCGACGAGGACGAGCCGGTCGGGCCAAGAAGGTAGGTCTCCGAATCCTATACTTTGAATGTGGGATGTGGGGGGTGCAGAGCACCCATTGTAGGGCGGTTTGCCCGAAGGAACGGTCCGAAAAATGGAGGAACTCCGTCTCGGTTCGGCCCTGGTAATGCGACAGACCCCCTGTCGTATTACCAGACAGAAGGCGACAGCCCCCATGTCGCCTTAAAGAAGGCGACAGGGTGCCTGTCGCAATGAGGGTCTTAAAGCGGCAGGGGGTCTGTCGTCTTCAGAAGGCGATAGGTCCCTTGTCGCTTTAGCAGGGCAGAGAGTGTTTTGACCCTTTTTTCTGATTTCTGACCCCTTCTGGTGTTTACCTTGCAGACTGAGTTGCGGTCCCGACTCGGGTGGGCAGTGATCCGGGCGATCTATGATGGCCTTCCGGACTTCCAGGTACGCCGACTGGAGGGGATGGGCTTCGGGCCGCTCTTGAGATTGGAGGAGTTGGCGCCGGATGTGGCACTCATCCAGGCGCTGAAGGAGAGGTGGGACCCAGAGTGCCACGCCTTCCTCTTCCCGTGGGGACACATGGTCCCTACGTTGGAAGACGTAGTGCGGATCACCGGCCTGCGCGTGGATGGCCAGGCGGTGACGGGACCACCTACACCAGCTATCAGGAGCCGATGGAGAGGCCTGGGACTGGAGGTGAGGGGAGAGAGGTCCTCGCTAGTGCAGCGGACGGCGTTGCAGGCGAGCCTGGGCGTGGCGAGCGCGTGGTGCGAGACGGAGAGGGACCGGCGGAGCATATGGACCGGATGACCGAGGGTGCTAGAGCGGTGATGGCGAAGGAGGAGGGAGAGGCAGCGGACAGGGACCTGCGGCGATTCCTGACTCTGGTGATCGGGAAGCTGATCCTGGGGACCAGAGGGGACCCGGTGGGCTGCCGCTGCTTGCCCCTGCTGAAGGATCTGTCCAGCGTGGGCAACTACGCGTGGGGTGTGGCCCTCCTGGCCCACCTCTTCGACAGTCTGGGCACCTCTAGCAGGGTGACGGGTGTCGCGGGCTTCTTCCCACTTCTACAGGTACATTTCTACCCTTGCCCTTTGCTGCTTTTCCTGCTTGTTTATTGACTGTGGTACTGACTTGTGTTGCTCTCGTAGGTGTGGGCTTACTACCACCTCCCCTCCAGGCCGAGGGGTGGCGAGGCGACGCGGCGCTGTACCGCTCCTACAGCGTTGGCGTTTTGCCGAGATGAGCGGTCCCCTGCGACGCCAGGTCCCATGATTCACGATGCGTTGGACACCACTCCTTTTGGACATGTAAGTGCTTCTAACCTTGCCCTCTTTACTTTGCCTATTTGATGGTTGACTGACGGGTTTTGGCTTTTCGGTGTGCAGGTACAGTGGACCCCCTATGTCGGGGAGAGTGACGCCGCCCAGCCGTGGGTGAGCGAGCCGTCCCTACTTTGGTAGGGACATTTGGCTGCATTGCTTCAACACGGTGGTTCCGCTCCACCACCGGCTGGTGGCGCGTATTTGGGACTCCACCAGCGGTGGTGGAGTTCCGTCCTGACAGCGATCTTGGGAGAGGCCAGGCCGGAGCTTCCGTGGGATCCAGCGGTCACAGACTGGACGGTCCGGGTCCGGGAGCAGCTGGACGACTGGGAGCGACGAGGGACGGAGGTGGTCTCCGAGGCCACCAGCGATGAGGACTACTTCCGGGCATACGCCCGGAAGTACGGGGCCCAGGTGTACAAGGGGTCCCGACGACCGGTGAGTCTTTACTGCTTTCAGTCTTCTTCTGGATTCCTGATTTGATTGTGCGACTGACTTGACTTGTGTTTGCAGCTTGACCCTGAGGGGCGGATCACCTCGCTTGAGGGCATCCTCCACTCCACCATCCAGCAGCGCGACGACCTCCAGGCGGTGGTGGACCAGTGGTAGTTTCTACTTGCACCCTTCCTTCTAATTTTGGTTGACTGACCCTGTGGTGTTTTTTGCAGAGGGGGGAGTTGGAGAGGGCCCAGCAGATGGTGGGCGGTGCCTCTTCCTCTCGGGAGATCTTGGCCGCTCCGTCTTGGAGGGCCAGCTAGCGGCGGCGACGGCTCGAGTAGAGGACGCCCTCGGCCAGCTGCGGGAGCGGGTAGGTTTCTTACTCTAGATGCCCCTAGACTTTTGTCCTTTTGGTGAAACCTGACAGGATGTTTGGCATTGCAGGAGCAGGAGCTGAGGATCGCCCTGGCGCGGACGACCGCGCTGGAGGCGGAGATGGCGGAGCTACGCCTACGCCCCGAGGCAGCGAGGCGACACGGTGGCGCCAGGAGGCGGAGGCGGCGGCGCGCTGGCAGCAGGACGCGGAGGAGGCGATGCGACTACGCGCCGAGGCTGGGACCTTCGCACGCAGCTGGTGGTGGAGAGCAGCATCGAGCGACATGCTGCGATCCGAGATGAGGGGGCTAGAGAGAGCCCTAGCCCTGGTTTGGACGTAGCCGTTCAGCGACCAGTCGGAGCGGTATCCCGAGCGGGCCTCTGGGCATTATCACGGGTTCCTCCGGACGGCGGAGGAACGAGGAGGAGGAGCGGCGACGGCGCGAGAGGGCGCCCGAGGGGAGTGAGACAGGGCCGAGAGTGATGGCCCCTCCATCTCCCCGCCCGCCTGAGGGTACAGGGGAGAGCGGCTGAGGGTTTGTACTTTTTGCTCTTTTCTTTTGTACATGATATGAATAGAATGGAATGGAATGGAACTCTTTTGCTTTTATGGTTTGTGACTGAGTGAGAGTGACGAGTGAGATATGAGTGCCGCTTTCTTTTCCGTCCTGCACACTTAAACAATCACGAAACAAGTCAGATCTGTTCTTAGGCTTAGCCCCTTGCCTTAAAAAAAATGACGAGTGAGTGACCTTGATAATTTGTCAAGGGGCTAAGCCTTATTAAATAGGCAAAAGATGTGAATAAACAAATGAAATGCATGTATGCAAACGGCTTGAATCATTTAATGTTTGATATTTTTGGAATATTTTTGATTTTTTTTTTAGGAAATTTCGGAGTTTCGGAGAATATTAATTTTTTTAGTTTGGAAATATTTGGTTTTTTTTTTAGTTTAAGGATATTTGATTTTTGGAGTTTTGAAAATATTTGATTTTTTTTGAGTTTTGGAAATATTTGATTTTTTTAGGGTTTTGGAATTATCTGATTTTTTTTTTGGGTTTTGGAAATATTTGATTTTTTGGGGTTTTGAATTCTGATTTTTTTTTTTTGGTTTTGAAATCTATTTTTTTTTTGGGGTTTTGGAAATATCTGATTTTTGGGTTTTGGAAATATTTGATTTTTTTGGGTTTTGGGAAATATCTGATTTTTTGGATTTTGTTAGCGCCCAAAGCCGGCGTTGGCCCTTCCTAAAATAAGACACGCGAGACGGAAGGTACTCGCATCTTCGGGCCACAACACTTAAACCGATTCGAGCCGCTGGTTAGGAATCTTGATCACCTCTGGTTCTCGCCACAGGGCTTTCTAAGTTAGGACGTGCATAGGTGTGACATGCCTCGAAAACTTGCCTTGGTTGATGCTGTGATTAATTTGGCCCCACCCTAGAGGTGAATCAGCCTTATAGGGAGAAACGGAAGATTATTAAGGAAAGTCTTGTGTGGGTATGAGGACGTGGGTTCGGCTACTTCCTACAGCATACCATTCGAGATTGGTCTGTTGTGGAGGGACTTTATGGTCTTTATCATGGACTTGCTTTGCTTTGGGGCATGCGGCGACCGGGCTCATTAGTGTCCCGCGGGGACTTTGCCACTCTTTGCCATGCCCCTATTGTATTTGGATTTTCTTTTCTTTTCATTTCTTTGCTTCTTTGCCCTTTGTTATTTTGACCGTTCTTTTTGAGACTTCTTCTCGTCGGGATTATGCTGCGGTTGACGCACCTCACCCTTACGATCCCTTTTGCCCCTACACTTCGACCGATTAGGAGGAATGACCACGCATCGCTAGAGCAGGGCCCGCATAATTGCAGCACCTACCCGAGTGTAGTTATCCGGGCTTGCCGTGTGCGTGTGTGTTAATCCTAACTTAGAGCAGCCCTCGGCGATTAGAGAGGCATCTTAGACTCCCACATGGGGCTACTCCCGATTAGGTGTTGTAGCCTCACACCTATAGGCCTAAGGATAGAAACGTTTGAGATACAACCCGTTCCACGGATGTGATAACTCGACGCCCTCAGCATTGATAAGCGATATGCGTTTCCAGGGTAGACCTCCCTCACAACGTACGGACCCTCCCAATTAGGTTGTAATTTGGACCTAGGACCTCCGGCTGTATAAAGATGCGTTTCAAGACCATATCACCCTCTTGGAATTTTCGTTCAATTACCTTCTTTTGAAAAGACCTTGAGATTCGCCTTTGGTAGGAAAGCACATGGTCGGCTGCCATAAGCCGCCTTTCATCTAAGAGTTCCAATTGGACTAGTAACGCCTCTCGACGCTCATCAAGATTAAGTTCCTTGTCTAGTTGGACTCTTAGTGAAGGAATTAGGATCTCATATGGAACTACCGCCTCCATCCCGTAGGTGAGAGCGTACGGGTTTGTCCCGTGGGAGTGCGGACGGAGGTGCGGTAGGCCCATAGAGCCTCTATTAGCTTTCTGGCCAGTCGGCGAATTTATGCGACTCACAGGTTTTCTTTAAGATTTTAAAGAAGGGTTTTGTTCGTTGCTTCAGCTTGGCCATTGCCTTGTGGGTAATACGGCGATGAATGATGCAGCATGATGTTGTATTTCTTACAGAGGTCCTGGAGCCTACGCGATGAATTGCGGCCCATTGTCCGTGACGATGCTGCTTGGCACTCCGAACCGCGAGATGATGTTTCTCATGATGAAGCGGCACACCGTGGATGCTTTGATTTCTGTGAAGGCCTCAGCTTCCGCCCACTTGGTGTAATACTCAGTTGCAGTTAAGATGAATGACTTCTGTTTGGTTTGAGCATTAGAGTCACCAAGAGGGCCGACAATGTCGAAAGCCCACATGGAGAATGGCCATGGTGTGGAGAGTGGGTGTAGTGAGGAGGAAGGGGCATGGATCTTATCGGCATGGAGTTGACACTTGACACACCTACGGACGTAGATGGTACAGTCTTCTTCTAGGGTTGGCCAGTAATAGCCCTGCCTAATGATCTTCTTTGCTAGCATTTGACTGTTGATGTGCCCTCCGCATTCGCTAGCATGGGCCCCTTCCACCACCTTCCAAGCTTCGTCATCGGTAAGGCACCTTAAAGGACTCCATTAAGGGCTCGCCTGTACAGAACTTCTCCGACAACTGTGTACCTTAAGGCGGCTCTTCTGATGGCCCTACGGTCTTCTGCACTTGCCCCATCAGGATATGTTCCATCCCTGCAGTACTGCTCTATCTCAAAGTACCATGGCAGTTCCTCTTCATTCAGGATCTCCTCGAGCTCTGTTAACATAACTTGCTGCGCTCCTCTTCTCCTAGCCTTCTCTTCTAAGGTTTCCCTAAGGTCGCTAAACCAAGGATCCTGGGTAGATGGAATGTCGAGACGCTGGACGATGATTGTCTCAGTCCGGCGGCTCAGAGGGAAGGATAGAGATGAGGCTAGCGACGCCAGCGCGTCAGCCATGATATTTTGAGAACGGGCAGTGTGGATATAGACAAGCTTACGGAACTGCCTTGCCAGCAACGTGACCAGGTCTTGATATGGCTTGAGCTTTGGGTCACGAGTGCGGTAAGTTGAGAGCACCTGCCTCAGGACGAGCTGAGAGTCTCCTATAATTCTGAGGTGTGATGCCCCCAGCAGATAAGCATGCTTGAGACCAGCAAGGAGAGCCTCATACTCTGACATATTGTTGGTAGCAGGGAAGGTGAGTTGATATGCGAAGGGGATGGTGATACCTTCCGGGGTAAGCAGCACGGCTCCAATGCCCCGTCCCTGAGAGTTGAGTGCACCATCGAAATGAAGGGACCAGAAGGGGTCTTTGATTATGACTGAGAGTTCCTCATCGGGGAACCCTTCTCGGAGGGAGTCGCTGTGAGGGAGTGGGAGATGGGCTAGGTGCTCGGCGATGGCATACCCCTTGACGGCCTTTTGGACCACAAAGGATATGTCAAACTGGGAGAGGAAAGTTTGCCAGCGTGCCAGCCGATCAGAAAGGACGGGCTTTTCAAGAAGATAACGGAGTGGATCCATCCTTGAGATCAGCTTGACCTCGTGGGCTAAGAAGTAGTGCTTGAGCTTTTGGACTACCCACACGAGTGCGGCACAAGTTTTGTCCGTGGTGTGAGCTTGGATTCAGCGGGGTTGAAGAGCCTAGAGAGGTAGTATGCTGCCCTTTCTTTCCCAGACTCGTCATGTTGTGCCAGGACAGCTCCTAGGGAGTCCTCAATGACCGAGAGATATAGGATTAGCGGCTTTCCGGGTACAGGAGGCTGTAAGACTGGGGGATTCATGAGATAACTCTTCAGCTCATCGAAGGCTGCTTGGCATTTATCATTCCATTCGAATTTTGCCCCTCCTTTCAAGAGATCATAAAATGGGCGGCATCTTTGCGAATGCTGGGAGATAAATCTTCTGATGAATTGCAAACGCCCGATTAGCCCTCTTAATTGTGCGATATTCTTTGGAGGAGGCATCTCTGCTATTGCCTTGGCTTTGTTCGGATCGATCTCAATACCCCGCTTACTGACTATGAAGCCTAGCAGCTTTCCTGATGACACCCCGAACACACACTTCTTTGGATTCATCTTCAGCTGATACTCCCTAGCTCTCTGTAGTACCTTGGCTAGGATCTCGGGGTGTTCTCTCCTGGTCCTTGACTTCACCAAGATGTCATCCACATAGACCTCAACATAGACATGGATCATATCGTGGAATATGGCCATCATCGCCCTCTGGTAGGTGGCACCAGCATTCTTCAGCCCAAATGGCATGACTACGTAACAGTATGTTCCCCAGGGCGTGGTGAAGGAAGTCTTTTCTTGATCTTCAGGAGCGAGACGGATCTGGTTGTAGCCTGAGTATCCATCCATGAATGAGAGGGTCTCGTACCCAGCCGTGTTGTCGATTAGCACATCAAGATGAGGAAGCGGGAAGTCGTCCTTTGGACATGCCTTATTCAAATCCCTGAAGTCGATGCAGATTCTGACTTTGCCGTCTTTCTTCATGACAGGGACTATATTGGCCACCCAGTTCGGATAAAGCACTACCCTGATGAACCTAGCCTTATGGAGTTTATCTACTTCGTCCTTCATCTTCAGGGCTGTGAGTGGGTGGAACCTTCGGAGTTTCTGCTTGATTGCCTTTGCCCCTTCTTTCAGTACTAGTCGGTGCTCCACTAGAGAGGGGTCTAGGCCAGGCATGTCCTCATAAGACCAGGCGAATGAGTCCTTGTACTCCCTTAGGATTTGCACCAATTCCTCTTCTTCATCAGGAGGGAGATTTGCTGAGATAATCACAATCCTGGGATCTTCTTTTGTTCCGAGGTTGACTTCCTTAGTAGATTCATCCACTGCCGTTGTGGGCTCATCGAACCTCCTTACTCCACTGGCATATTTTTCGGCAGCGTCATCTACTTCGCTATCCTCTTCCTCGATTGGGTCCTCATCATTCATTATTTCGTAGACACCAAATCCGTCGTCTATGAACACCCCATCTTGCTCAAACACCTCTTCAAACACCAGTGCTTCCTTTGTGAATTCCTCTATCAATAGTAGCGCTTGACACCGCCGAGCTAGCTCTTGAAGATATCTCCGGGGAATAGCTTTTCCCCGCTGCTTCCTAGGACGGTGCTTGGAACTGGCGGATGGCAGGCTGACCTGACTCTCTATCCTAGGCCTATCTACTCTAGACTCACCTACCCTAGACTCTCCTAAACTAGACGACTCTACAGGACTGGGGGACATGGTGTCCTCGAGAGAATGGCTCCTAATGAAGGAGCAGGAGGGGGACCCTCAGTCGAGGGGTACCCTGATCAGCAGAGTGCAGGACGTATGCCGGCTCCTCGACCTCAACGTGCATTTGAAAGTGGACGTTTTTTTTTTGGAGATCGGAGGAGAGCATGCAACAGGAGAGGGTGACCTCGTGGTCACCTGGATCAGCTTGGAGAGTGGAGAGGACAGCTGGTGGGAGTTCGGACGTGAGGAGGCTGTGCGCCGCCGTGAGGAGCTGGGGAGTCAGTCGGATCAGCAAGGGAGGAGAGGATGGGACTAGGCTGGGAAGGAGGGAATCCAGGAGGGATGGATGGATGGCTAGGCAGGTGCCTCTCCAGAGTTCATCAACAGTGTTCCCCTCCTCGTAGGGGATGTCCGGCTCTCCTACGTCTGAGGCATCGCTCATGAGCTGCCTTTTGGATGTGATAGCAACGGGCGGATCTAGTAATTCTTCCGCAGCTGGCGGCCAGATTCTCTCCTCTTCCCAGAACAGTCGGCTGAAGGCGATGGTGATGTCTTCTATGTCGAACCATCTATACCACTCAGCCTCTGGGTCTCCTACCTTTCTCCTTCTGGTCGGACGGAGGGCTTCTAGGGCTCGATAGGTCAGCAACGGGGCCATGTGCCGAGAGAAGTTCCGGCCATGCACCTCGTGCTGTGAGAGTTCTGCCTCGACTACCACGGTGTTGTATCCAGGTTGGGTAGGCCCCCTGACGAAAATGACACCAGAGTGTCCAGGTGAGTGGCTCTCGGTCGGCCTTAGAGTGGATGTACTGGATGACCATGGTTTGGATTTCTCCCTATACCCTAAGCCCCATCGGCTTTTCATGACAATGTCGGGGATGGGTTTGACTATACCTTGTAGCTCTGCCCCTAGGCCTTTGCCTTCTTCATACCCCAACTTCATCATAATTTGCCACCCCTTTGTGCTTAGTGGCTCCTTTCTTTTTACCGCATTGACCTGGGCTAGGTTGACCTCTCGCTGGGACTGGAACGTGTAGCTCCAGGGGTAGTTGATGTCTAGCACCGAGACGATGGGTTTGTTGGCTGGCCACACAGCTGGGAGGTGGGTATCGTGGAGAGCATCTACAGAGTGGGCGGTGGCTATGCTTTTGACCTTGATAATTCGCCCTTGGAAGGGGAACTTTAAGCACTGATGTGCGGTAGATGGTACAGCCCCTAGTGACTCTAACCATGGACGTCCCAGGATTGCCTTGAACATGGGATCGATATCTAGGACGTAGAAGTCCACTGTGATGGCGAGGGGTCCCAGTTCGGCTTGCACAGTCACCATGCCGTGGCAGGATCTTCTAGAATTGTCGTATGCGGCAATGGTGGTGGGCGTCGGCCTCAGCATACTTTCTGATAACTCACAGGCCCTCAGGGTGCTTAGCGGGCAGACATTTATGGATGCCCCCGTATCGACCAGTGCCGCTCCCACTGCTATATGGTTGATGACTAGAGTGACACAGAGGGGGAGCCTCCTGGCTTCTGGGGGGGGCTAATTCATTATCTGCAAATGTGATTGTCGGCCCACGAGTCACCATGGCCAGGGCACTGGGTAGCTTTTCTGCCATCATGTCTTCATTTACTACCACCTTCTGCAGGAAATTCCTCAGGGCTTCCTGGTGCTCTTTAGACTTCTTTATCAGCTCCAGAATGGAGATCTTGGCTGGCACGTGGTCTAGGTGCTTGAGGATGTCATAATGGGTTCCAGGCAATGGCTCATTCAACCCCTCATCTTGTTGTTGAGCTTGCTGTTGCTGTGGCGGCTGCAGGACCTGCTGGGGGTTTGTGGAAGTGGTGGTGGTGGAGATAGGTGGGTATGGGTGGCGAAAAGCTCGCCCGCTCCGTAGGGTGGTTGGATTGGTGGGTGGCTGTCTGGCAGAGGATAGTGTTGCGGCGGAGGGTTGGTCCAGCCCAGGGGGCGGTAGGATGATGGGTGAGGGAGCGGATATGATAGGGGGTAGAGGGATGGAGACAGGTGGAGCGAAGGGTAAGATGATGGGTGAGCTAGCAGCTGGCGCGGATGCTAACTGACGGGCAGTATGACGGCGTTGGCCATGGAAACTATAGGAGGGACTGATTGGGGAGCCGCGTAGGCTGGTTGTGTTGTTTGGGATTGGATAGGATATTGGTTAATGGCCATCATCTGCTGAACGTCCAGTTCATCATCGTATGTCCAGTTCGCTTGCGGAGGAGGGTGGTGGACGATGGGGTTTACCTGGGCAGGTTGCTGTGGCGGTGGTGGGTTCGGAGCTGGTGGATGGTTAGGTAAGGGGTTGTGGACAATCCCGAGATCCTGCAGTGGTGCTGATGTTGCTGTTGTTGCTGTGGGGGGGTGGCTGGCGCTGCTGCCTTTGCTGCTGCTGCTGTCTCTGCCTCTCTTTGATGTCTCCGATTACTTGCCGGAGGGCTGTCCAATCTATTCTGTGCTGCTCATGCAAGTCGTACACCAAGTCCTTGAATGTAAAGCACTGGTCGATGGTATGACCAGGCTGCCTATGAAACACACAGTACCGAGTTTGATCCACGCTCGGGTTCAGGGGTCTCTCAGGAGGGAGCCTAATGGCGTCTGTGGAGAGTAAAGCCAAGAATATGTCGGAGAGTGTCTCCGGTAGCGGTGGGTAGTGGGTTCTTCTGGGACCCATGGGACGCCTTGGCTGAGAGCCATCAGGAGGCGGCACTTGATTGTATTGGCGTTGTTGCTGCCCCTGGGGTGGCTGGGTGGGGTTCTGACCCTGGGCATTGTACGGTTGGCGGTTTTGGCTCTGACCGGCAGGGTTGAACGCGCTCACTTGCTCATTCACCTGGACGCCCTCGGTAACTGGTCCCTGAGGCTTTCTTTGGAACCTAGGCTTCTGGGGTTCGAACATGGAGTGGATCGGGGAGTCTTTGAGCTGGGTCTGGATGAACCGGGCCCGGCTGTAGAGTTGATGCATGGTGACGATGTCATTCATCGCCAGAATGTTTTTAAAAGCAGGTGTGGCATTAGCAATGATGATCTTCACCTTCTCCCCTTCTGGAAGGTACCCCGGAACTCTGGTGGCCATTTGTCTCCACCTATCGACGTATGTGGCGAAATCCTCATCAGGCTTCATCTTTTCGGCCATGAGATCTGTGAGTGAATATTCAGGGCCGACTCTATCTTGGAATTGCTCGAGGAACTTAGCCTTCACCACAGCGAAGTCTTCAGCGTCCTCGGGTAACAGGGAATAGAACCAATCTAGAGCGTGCCCGTCCATCGACCGGCGGAAGAGATATGCCATAAGACGGCGGTCATGCTGGTAAGGCGCGGACTCATAGATGAAGTCCTTGATGTGGATATATGGATTGCCTGAGCCATTGTATTTTCGGTACTTTGGCAGCTCGGACGGAGAGGGGACCCACAGGCCGTTGAAATTAGGCATGTGCACATCGTGGTGCTGCCTAGGGTTGACTTGCTTGCGGAGCTCTTGGAGCTCCTTCTTGATGGACTCCCACTCGGACATCATGTCCGGTGCAGCGGATGGCTGAGCGTAGACGGATGAGGCACGAGAGGTGGGCCTGGCGCGTGGCTCAGGAGGGTGAGGGGAGTAACATGGCTGGTAAGGTGGAGACCGGGGCCTCGACTCACGGGGAATGTAGTGCTCAGACTCGAAAGGCATGAATCGGATAGTCCGCGGCCGGATGGGGGTGTTGTCGGCTTGTCCCATGGAGACGTGGGGGCCGGAGGTAGCTGCTGCAGGGCGTGATGTGCCCGCTCTGGGTGAGGGTGAGGAGGCGGCCTTTCCTTTGAGAGCCGTCATGAGAGTTTGAATTTGAGACTGATCAAGCTGTGGAATTAGACGCAGAAGCTGAGCAGCTTGATCATCTGACTAAGGAGGGTGGGTGTTCCGAGACGGGCTGCCCTCGTCACGATGGCGACCTTCAGAGGTATGGACGGTGGCAACCCAATGCCGGGCCACCTCGTCAAAGAGATCATGGGGTAGGGACTCCTCGTAATCCTGGGGATGATGGAAGGCAGTGTCGGGATTCTCACCATTGTAGATTGGGTTCAAGAAAGACTCCATACTCGGAGAAAGCCTTTCCAGTCTTTAGAGACAACCTGACCTAGACAGACTCTTAGTTTCCTAAACAAACAATCCTATACAGACACAAGGAAAGAGAAAAAACGTCTCACCCAAAGCAAGCAGTTGGCAATGATGATGGTTTCTTTTATTTGGTTCAGGTTTGCCTCTTAGTGATTTTGACTTTTAGCAAGTTCTCTCCAAATAAGGAAGGGTTTCCTAAATGGGAGAGGGCATCCAACTTCGGGTATGACTAAAGTCCTCTCTACCTTGCCAAATGAGTCTAGACTCGATCCTAGGTGGCGACGGGTACATCCAGCCTGGCGGCCGTGTGGGAATCCACGGTCAGCGGGGACTTACGGAGGCCCTCAAGCGCGCGCTCTAGTCGGACACAAGGAGTATGTGGCCGAGAGAGCGAACGTCGCTGAGGAGGAAACCTATGCTACGAATATGGAGCGATGTATGCAAGTCCTATGTGCACCGGAGTGCATGCAAAATTCTAATCCTAGTACTAACACAACGAGAATTAGGACTAATCACCCTCAAAGGAAGAAGGCGACAAGAATGATGCCGCGACCAAGATCGCGACATAAGGCCTGTCGCTTTCCTTCTCGCAGTGGACAGAAAGTGATTAAACCCTAATTATGCACGAAAAATCAATCAATCCTATAAAATACAAGACTGGCAATCTCTCAAGAACATGGAAAAGGCATGATATGATGAAATTCGAATGGAGTATGTGAAAATAAACCCAAGCTTGAAAGAAAGATCAAGAGACCAAGGTACTGACCTGGATGCGACTAGCCCTTCGTCGCCTTCTGGTAGCGACAGCAACCCCGTCGCTTTCTTCACAGGCTCGAACAGAACTCAACCAAAGGAAATAGGTGTACGGACAGACTGCGTACCTGGTAGCGACGATGGTCTAGTCGCCTTCCTGATTGCGACAAATGCCACGTCGCCTTCTTCACAGAACACAGATCACGAAAAGAAACGGGCAAGGTAAACTGTATACTAACCTGATCGCAACGTAGCACGAGTCGCTACGCCGATTGCGACGTGCCGGATGTCGCCTTCTCACCCAGACCAGCAGAGCACTAACAAACCTAAAAAGAGCAGAACTAAACACACAAAAAAACTGATAACACAACACCCGTTAGATGACAAGGACGGCAGGGAAAGGAAGAATGAGCGTGATGGGCATAAGTGGTCCCACCGTGATCGCCAAAAGGTGTAATCACGGGATTTGTATCCCCTTTTGAGTTAAAAATTATGAGTATAGGGATTAAGAACTGACCGTGATCGCCACCAGGGTAATCGCCTCAGAGATGTAGATGTGGAGGGCTGACTACCTTGGAAAAGAAAAAGCGAAGGGAAGGCGTACCTGGTAAAGCGACAGATGTAGTGTCGGCTTCCTTTCTCCTGAACGCGACAGAGGCCAAGGCGCCTTCTTGAACGCGACAGTGGCCTTGTCTCCTTCTCTTCAGAGGGACAGAGTTGTGGATTCTCGTCTTCCTGCTCCTCAGCCGGCCAAGGGACAGGAGCCTCACTTCGTTCTATCCTTCAAACACCTGCCAAGATGATTTAAACACGAAGAAAACCCATTAGAACTCGTGCATAGAAGATCTATTCAATGAAAAACGCATGTACATGAACTATTATGGGGGGAACTCACAGGATTGGGGCTTTTAACCCCTGGGGGTGCTAAGGATGGGTGTGTGTTTCGTGTTCTAATGCTAGACTAGAAGAAAAAACAAACTATGCATGCATGAAATTGATGAAATAAAGAAGAAAAGGAGGGGAGAATTGGATAGCCGATGGGAAAACGCCCTAGAGGGCTCTTCTGAGTCGTCTGGAGATAAGACGCTCTTCTTGGAAGATGAAGCTCTCTGGATTCCCGAACTAATGGTTCTGTCCTTGCCCAAAACGATGGAGAAATAAGGTTTTTATGGGTGATTATTCCCAACTCGGGTCTGAGAAGAATAATGGGCAAGAGTCCAACTCTGGGCAAGTATGGCTGTGCAAGGGCCATTGGAACTCGGAAAGGATCATATTAGGAAGGCCTACTCCGAATTTGAGAGGATTTGGACTCGATTTGGACGTCCAAAAGAAGCAATTACCATCAATAGCGTGGGTCCAAATCAGCCTCGGATTGAGTTTCCTGTTTAAGGCCTAGAATGCGACGGCCAGAGTGTCGCCTTCTGAATGCGACACCTCGACATGTCGCCTTCCTCATATGGAAGGTGAACTTGAGTTATTTTCGATTTTCTGAGGGATTTAAAATATAGAATTACCAATGCGACATGGGGTATGTCGTTTTCAAGAACGCGACACATGACCTGTCGTCTTCTGGTATTTTCTGCATTTTTGGCATGTAATGCATCCGAACTCATGCACAACCTTCAGATGAAATGTCGGATTTTATATTCAGAGAAATAATGAGAGATATTTGTTTGATTTGACCAGAAGGATCCTCCAGGGCGGTGAATTAATCAAAATGATGTCATGATCGGAGAAAGCCAGCTTGACGATGATGAGCCAACGTGGGGCGTTAATGATGCGACAAGAGATTTTGCTCGACTTATAGGTTAGAAATGGGTGTCTACAAGAAGATCTTGTTTATCTCTCTAGATCTCTTCTCTCTTGTCAGACAAAAAGGGCTTACCTACAACTTATGTATAATAGTAGAAAACACAGAAGTGTGAGCCTTTTTGATAGAAACACTCTTTGATCTAAACTCCTTCTTCTATGCTTGCAAACCTCGAAGACCACCAAGTGGCTGACAGTCAGAAGAAGAAGAATAGAAAAATCAGCAACGACTAGAAGAGTTCCAACGGATCTCTTCAACGGATCTATTCAAAGCCACTCATATAAAAGATGAAGCAAGGCTGAAGAACAAGTAGAGAGCTTTCCTGAAGAACATTCAAAGAGTGTACATCCAGTGAAGAACCTGAACTCCAGATACACTCAAAGGAAAAGAGAGAAAGAGCCCGAGCCCAAGAAGAAGTGTTCAAGTGTCTGAAGCCTTCAAACTTCAAGCTCCTTCTCCTCTCTTCACTCTCTCTCTGTGGTCATTGTAATTCTAGGGAAGAGTCCTTCGCTGAGAATTTCTGGGTTAGAGTCCATTCTTGTAAAACTCTCAGCTTTGTTCTTTCTTTTCTAAGAAAGATTTCTGTCCAGCTGTAAGACTGTATACAGTGTAGAATCTAGTTAGGGGTTTAAGTCTAGCAGAACCGCACTGGGGTTTGTACCAGGAGGTTGGCTTCTTGACCTGTAAGAGAAGTGGGCTGCCTTCTTGCCCGAGAAAGAGAAGAAGATCAGCTGGGGTGCTGAGTGTTGTTTTGTCCTTGAGGGGGACTGTACCCTTGGTTAGTAAAATCCCAAGAGATTGCTTGGGGACTGGACGTAGGACTTCCATGTGGGAAGGGCCGAACCAGGATAAATTCCTTGTGTTCTTTGTGTGATTGTTTATTTGATTCCGCACTGCTACTCTCTATCACACTCAACTAACCAAACTTTCAAGTGATAATTTTCTGTGTTTAAGTTTCTGTTTCAGATTTCAGAAAACCTATTCACCCCCCCCCCCCCCCCCCGCCCCCTCTAGGTTAGCTTGCTGCCGTACCAAAAGGGCCAACAGTCCTTTAGCTTGAGACACCAAGGATGTCTTATTTGAATACTTCATTCTTTGATGCCGGATTTATAGGTTTGGTAGTTCCAAATCTAGACAACCAGTTATTGGGAATGGTAGCCAACCTTAGAAAAGTAATTGAGTGTCAATAAAAGATCATCCACTCTCAGTATCATAAGAGGAATATCTAGTGTGTTCTTACTCAAGCAATTCCTTGGTCAATGTCAATGGGATTGAGAGAAAATGAGTTCTCTGGGAGAATCCGATAAGAGTGAGACTCATATGAATTTCGTATAGGCTTGACTGTACCATGCCTAATATACAATCTTTGGATATTATATGGATAAAGTACTAAAGGTACACGGTAACTAAGGGTAGGAAAGTCCAATGAATTAGATCCCCCTATACCATATGAGGACTATGGCGTAGTGGCTTACTACGTCCATAGTTGATGAGTTTGGCGAATTATTATGGAGATAGTAATTCACTAAGTCAGAAGAAGTTTAGAGTCAAAAGAGGTTATGACAAGTGCAACTCACGGATAACTCGGTATTGGGCCTAGATACACACATGACGGGACGATAATAGAGGATTGGATAAAAGTTATCCAATAGGACTTCTCTCACCAAAATCGTCTTGTAGTTGAAGCTAGGTTAACGTCGATGTCGACTGCCATCAAGAACTTCATCTTCCTTGTAAAGGAAGACGAAGTTATGGTTGACGGTGTGATCAACTGACATCAATTACTTTGTCTTCCTAGTGAAGGCAGTCAAAGAGTGGTTGACGGCAAGATCGACTAACGTTAATTAGTGTTGACGACGAGATTAACTGTCATTAATATTTATAGTTAACAGCGAGATCAATGACGTAACATATGTTAATGGCGAGATCGACTATCATCAATATGATCTTGACAACACACTATCTTGTTGTCAACATAGGTATTGCATGCACGATTTGGCCGTACACAATATGACATATACACCCCTCCAGATGTGGGTGGGCAAAACCCCTCTACTTGAGAGAGAGAGGCCTAGAAAAGCTCTATGGGCTAAGATTTTTTAGAGCCCTCTCACCTCTTTCTTCCTTCTCTTCCCCCCGTTGCCTCTTTAAATAAAGAGTGAGAAGTGTAAGAGGGTGAGACTCTCTTATCTCCTCTTGTGATTGGTGCTCCTACTACTGCTTGATTGTTGCCGCTACTACACCTTGGAGGTGCACAAGGAGTGCCTCGACTTGGTGGAGAGTCACCCCGATGAGGAGGAATCGTCGCCGTTCACCGTCGTATGGATGCCGCTAGTGAGGAGTTCATTGTTGGCCCAAGGTAGCAAGCTACAATCACCTAGAAGGAGGGTGAATAGGAAGAAATAGAAATTTAAAAGTAAATTCAACACTTTAAACTTTGGTTAGTGAATAAAAACATGTGCAATGGAAATTAAAGTAGTGGAAGCAATCACAACAAAAGACACCAAGGACAAAGCATGTCAGCCAAGCATATTGTAAACAGATGTATGCTCTCAGTTCGCACCATAAGCACTTCTTTTAATCTTCAGAAGGTACCACTGTCGTGGTTGACAGTTCTCCGACAAGCTGGAATCGCAAATGACAGCCTCAAAATTAAGCTTCTGAAAGTGATAAGATGGCTATGCCCTCCGCCAGGGAGACTCAAACTGAACGTTGATGGGGCCTTCAAACCAGCGGGTGCTACTGGAGGAGGGGGTATCCTCTGTGACCAAAAAGGAGTCATGTCCTTTGCTTTTGCCCAGGCATACCATAGCCTCAATTCTAGTCTTGGATCTGAAGCCTTAGCTCTCAGGGATGGGCTCAAAATCTGCTATAGTAAGGGCATCCAGGAGGTATTAGTTGAGACTGACTCTCTCAATCTAGTACACATTCTTTCTGGCCAGCAATCTTGCCCATGGGATTTACTATGTATCTTGCAAGATGTAGCGATCATAGCACAGCAAATCATAGCTGAAATCAGACATGTGCCACGTGAGACCAATTAGGTAGCTAACTCCCTTGCCGGTTTGGGATGCTCCAGCAACAAACTTACCATTTGGGACTCTTGGACTATCTTCCCATCGATTGTAAAGGGAACCTACCGTCTTGATAAGGTTAGGTGCCCCACACTCAGGCTTTCAGCCGACATGTACTCTCCTTCTATCTTCTTCACTATTTTATAAAAATCCTAGCCGCCTGGTGACGGTAGCGGCCCTCTCACTCTGTGAGGATGTCCCCACCCTCTCCTTTTTGGTTTGGCTATATTGAAAAAAAAAAGAATTTTATCCTAGTTCAGCTCTTCCAAAAGGAAGTCCTACATCCGGTCCCCATGAATACTTGAGATTTCACTAATCGGGATACAATCAATCCAAGGATATACAATGCTCAGTAGAGCTGGTCCTCCCTTCTACACAAAGGGAACACATCTAGCACCCCAATTGATCTTCTTCTCTTTCCGGGCAAGAAGGTAGCCCACTGTTTAACCTTGGCCAGGTGTTTCTTTTGCGAGCTCAGAAGCAACTCACTGGTATAAATCCCATCAAGTTTCTACACTCAGCACAAGCTGGTCTTCCCTTCAACAAGGGGAACAACCCCCAACTCCCCAACTGGTCCTCCCTTCCCACAGGAAGAGGAATACTTATGAACAGAAGCTTGAACCTAAAGCCCCTAGACCAAACTCAAGATAAACAATGGAGATACTTGATGTGAGACGACGCCTAAGAGTAAAAGAGTAAACAAGAAAGGCTCTCCTAGGCAAACCCATAGATCTCTCTCACATATTCACAATGACACACAAAGAGAGAATGGAGAGGATGAGGCTTGAATAGAAAACTTCTGGTTCTTACATGTGTTCTCCTGCTACTCTTCTGCTATGAAGGTCTTCATCCTTTTATGCATCCTTTGAAGAATATTGCTGCAGAGATTCGTTGGAGCTCTTCCGGTTGCTTCTTTTCTTCTTTTTCTTCCTGAGTCTAACAGATGTCTTCTTTGAGTCTAACAGATGCCTTCTTTTGAGTCTAGCGAATGCTTAAAACAAAAGAGAGTCTTCTATGCATGTTTTCCAAGGGTGACTAATGGATGCCTTATGAGAGAACCAGACACCTACATACATTTATTGATAAATCCACTAATCTCTATTACAATTCACTAATTCAGAGCTTAACTATGGGCCCAGAGTACTTCATTCAAAAAAAATAAACTAACTATCTGACTAATTCTAAGACATCTGGATGATAGCACGTCAGGTCACTCTTAAGTCTGCTCGTTCCCATCCTCATGCATGTGGTATTCACCTTCAGACTCACCTAAAACACATGTAACAAATAGCGCAAGATGAGCGACAATGCCTAGTAGGACTTAATATCTCGTAAATCGATATATTTTAAATGATTAATGTCTTGAATAACATGATAACTAGAGAGAACAATCAAGTATAGTCAAGAGAGTAATGGTACATGATAGAAACAGAACAATGGTACTTTTCAAAAGAATATAGCACAACTAGCACGATAAAGGAATGGCCATATCATGAGATAACACGTATAATAGCACGATAGCACACTAGTCAAGATAGCACTTTGATTGACTTTCATCAATTGAGATAGTATAGCACTTTGTTTGATTGTCTTCGATTAATCTAGATAGTATGGCACTTTGTTTGATTGTCTTCGATTAATCTAGATAGTATTGTCGCGACGTCATCTAGTGGCGCGTTTAGTCGCAGTGCACTGGGCTGATGCGACAGCCTTGATCTTGTCGCGACGGGTCTAGGTGACGTGGTCAGGTTGCGACCAACAAGCTGACGCGATCAACAGGTCTTGACAGGTCGGGCCGACGCGTTCAAGATGCGCCCGACCAGGTCGACGTGTTAGGTTGCAATCTGACAAGCCGACGTGATCAGGTCGGGGGTTGACGTGGTCGATGCGATAAGCAGGTCACGACAGACCAAGATGCCGCATTCAGGTCACACCTGACATAGCTGACGTGATCTTCATATCACGTCGTGCCGCACCGGGGGGACGCAACCTGGTCGCACTGCGTAAGGACGACGCCTTCTTAGGCCGAGAACACCCATAAAATAGGTCTTAATTAGAACTCTTATATCTCGATGTGTACAACATGAAAATCTGTGAAATCACTTTTGAAACGATGCTAACAGGATTCTAAACATGATAGATACATGAATCAAGTAAATAAGTATAGATTTCATGGAGTTTGAGATTAAACAAGAGGGCTCGGGTACATGTCAAGAACCGAACCTTGAGCATGAAATACTCACAAATGGCATGATAGAAATTGGGGAAAACATGAGACTTTTGTTGCTGGGATCATGGACTATCTATGGTCGAGAGTAATTTGGTTTTGATTGAGAGATTGCCTACCTTTGAGCATTGTAAACTCCTAGGGCTAGAACTTGAAGAACACGAAGATGCTCCCTTCCAAGCTTCCTTCTTCACGAATCCCTCGTCCTTTGGCCTCCTTCCCACGTCCAAGAGATTTCAGATAAACATTAGGGTCGGCCAGGAACAAGATTGAGGTGTATTTGTATGTTTGGGGTTGAAAAGTCAATCTAAACTCTAACTCTTCCTCCAACTCTGAATTTTCATATTCATATAGTCTTTTTCTAGCATTTATCTCTTTAGTCGGCATAGGGTGGACTCTAATTAAGTGACTAACAAGTTAGGCTAGTGTTAGGACTCTTTTCTAGATATATATGAGTCATATTAGTGATTTATTTACCCCTTTTTAATTTATCAATAATTTATTTAAGAATTTTGGTCTATTTATCTCTAACCCATCAATTGGACTCTTGCTTTTGGCCCAATAGCTCATGTATGAACCATTATTTAAAGCCCATCACTTGTTTTTACTTAATGAGTTTTAATTTATACACATTTATTTGTATTTTAATTTAGTTTTTTCAATTAAAAATTGAAAGTTTCTACATAGAAGAATATGTGTTAGTTAGCTCATACCTCTTTTGCCTTTAGTCCATATTTCTTGCTAAAATAATGCGTCATTTTAGTCCTCGTTTTCTGCTGACACATTTCTTACCTACCGTGGAAAGATAGAAAGCACACAACATAAAATAACTTAAGGATTTGAAGGATATTTGAATTTTCATTGGGTGCCGAAGACACTTGTTCATCAATCGATGCAGACAAGAGTAGGTCATCAGTAATCAGTGCACAGTATAAGTGAAAGACATTTTGTTCACCAATTGTTGTGTTTGAAATCCTATAACACCAATAGATAGGTAAATAACATCAATCAGAATGATATTAAAGTTATTTGGTCACCAGTCGATAAGACATATCATTTATAACACCAATCGGAACAATTAAAAGCCAATAAAAAATGAGAAATAAATGTTTGTTCACCAATAAAAAGGAGATTGAACTTTTGTTCACTAATTAGAATATCTAAACACCAATCAGAACAACACTTGGTCACTAATCGGAAGAAAATAGTAATCGGTATGAAATTTGGTCACCAATTGATAGGCGTTTTTTTCAGTAATCAGAACACATCAATCGGAACAGAAAACACGTCCACTTAACCTGATGCGTATTACCTTCACCAATCGGACTCAGTGTAAACCTTCACCAGTCGAAGTCTAACTTCGACTTGTGATTAGAAACCTTCACCAATCAAAGTCTAACTTCTACTTGTGATCAATTGAAGATCAAATCTTTATAATAATAAATATATTCATGATAATGATGAGAGAAAATATTATTAAATATACTTATGATAAACATGAGTTTTATTATCACTAAAATAAATAGATAAAATATAAGAGTGGTTCAACATTCGCAAGAGCTTCTTCCTTTCGGAAGATCAGGTTCTGCATTTCAGGGGATCAACGAACTCCCATAGGTGAGAATGTCTCTCCCTTGAATGGATTGCATAAAAGTCATGTACCAATACATCATCTCGATCTGATAACAAGTTGTGGGAAATTTATTTTTGTTTTTTAACTTTCTTCCGCTCCACATTAGATGCTCTTGCATGTTTCCCTACAGTGGTATCAGATCCCGGATTCATGGGATGATGTCTAGTTTTAGTTTCAACCGATTTAGAATCAGTTTTCCTATTTTCTATTGGGATTACTATCTTGACGGCGACCTAGGCCGTCATTAAGTTCAAGGCGATGGCGAGGTACGTCACCATCAAGATGTTGACGGCGACATTGATGGATGCTAAGTTCTTACACAGAAGACTTGGCACATCGATCGTCGTCAAGAAGTTGGCGATAGTATCAATTGTCGTCGAGTTCATACTTAACGGCAGTGTGGATGGATGCCAAGTTGTTGGCGGCGGCGGCGATGGCGGTTGACTCCAAGTTCATACTCTATTTGCATGTTCATCTACCCACATCTAGTTTTAAAATCTTGTTCTCTTGATGCATGGACTATTTGTGCTATGCATTAGATGATCGTAGAAGCATAGAGAAGTTATCATAGTGTCTTAGTTAAGTTTAGTGTAGTTAGTTGATTAGTTATTTCAAAGAGTTCGGTTCCTCTCAATACCATGGAGAACCGAACTCAAACAGTCAACAAACACCATGTGCCATGTGTAGAGCACTTTTGGGAAACCTGGAGCTCTCTCCACCTCGCAGTTAAGCAAGTCACCTTTGGTTCCTCCTTCACCCCCCTCGTTTCCCGCCTTTCGTCACCCCCCTCCCTAATCTTTTTGAGAAAATATATAAAAAAATAGAAGTCGGCCATGGCATGATCATTTAGAGCAAAATTTATATAATTTTATTAATAGTTTATATATTTTAATATATTAATATTTATGTATAATTTTATTATATTTTATATTTTAAATAGTGATAAAAAATTTTAAAAAATTTTTATGTATTTTAACAAAATTCAACATGTTAACCGAAACATACACAGTTCGATACATCATAATTATTTAAATAAATCAAATTCATTCATTTAGATTTATTTGAGACCTTAATTTTATACCTAAATAATGTCTAATCAAGGTGAACATTTAAACACAAGTTAATTGGAATATAAAAAAATGTATGGTGATTTTAGTTTTTTTTTTAATAAAATTTTATCCATTGAAAATTACTCTAAATTTTAATAAATTGAATTAATCTTATTATCCGTTCACCAATAATTCTCAATATTCTCATATCTAGAATCAACACATTTTCTGAGAATTATGGTGATCTTAGATCTCAGTTCCGTTACTCAAATTCATCAACGTCCCGTCGAGGTGGGTACGTCAAACTACAATGAGTATTTGTCACTTATGAAGTTTGCTTATAACAATAGCTATCAGATGAGTATATAGATGGCTCTATCCAAAACTTTGTGTGGTAGAAGTTGTAAGTCACCTATATACTAGGAGGAAGTAGACGAAAGGCGATAACTAGACCCTAACTTGGTCTAGAATACAACCAAATGTATTTGATCATTCAAGATCGATTACAGATTGCTTAATCCAGTTAGAAGAGTTATGCAGACATTAGAAGAAAGGACTTAGAATTTCAAGTGGGAGATCACGTACTGTTAAAAGTATCTCCTGCTCATGAAATTCAATGATTTAGAGTAGATACGAGGGGTCCCCACGGGTTAGCCAGAGCCTCGGCTAGGCAGACCTCCCAGAGTACCAGAGCCGACGTCCCGACGTGGCTTGAACCAGATTCTATTGTCATTTAGGCTGACGAGTCTAGTCGGCTAGAACGACCTCTTCACACCCCTTGGGCCGACAACCTCAGCTCGACCAAGGACGAGGATCACCCGGCTTGGCCTTGACTGATACAGAGCACGACATGTCTGCGGGATTTTTAGAGCGTGGCTCGTGTAAAGGCTAATACATCAATCGACGAGGTAATGGTCGAAGATCGTGAGCCTGGTGATCGCGGCCATTAAGACCACGATCTGGACAATCTGGCATGGCGGTTACGGCCACGATATGACAACAATAAAGAGATCTGCCACAGGATTCGCGAGGTCATCCAACTGTTTCGTGGTGATGAACCCCTATAAAAGAGGCAGACACTCTCGTAGGTACGCTATTCGACTCCTTGGGCTAGGCCATTTTGCTTGGCTAGCAACTGACTTGAGCGTCGGAGTGTCTCCCTGCCAAGGCTTCTCGGTGGGCTTTGCAGGTCATGTCAAGTGCTCAGAGCACGTGTCCCACGTCGACTAAGGAAACCTCAACTCGGTCACCTCGACCTAGTCATCTCGGTTTAGACACCTCGCATTGGTCGCCTCGGCGATCACCTCAGCTTGAGCCGACCTCTGTGTTACATGCCGTAACATTTGACGTCATCTGTGAGAAGTGCTACTAAAAGTTAGTATGGCTTCCCTTACTTTCTCTTTTGATAGACATCAAGCCTCATGAAAGTAGGCATGGGGGGCCGAGTCTCGAAGGTCATCCACAACCTACACGAAGGCTTATCATGGAAGTGAATGTCATAGAGCTCGGATGACAGCACGAGGAGGTCTCATTGGCGATCTCGACTACCCAACCCCATGAGCAAACGAAGAACCGATCATCTCATCCCACGGGCTGAAGAGTCGGTAGAGACAGCATAGGAGGTTGCATTGGCGATCTCGGCTGCCCCGACCCCGTGAGCAGACAGAGAACGATCGTCTCATCCCACGGGTGAAGTGTCGATGGAGACAGTGCGAGGAGGTCGAATTGGTGATCTCAACTGCCCCGACCCTGTGAGCGGAAGAAGAACAGATCAGCTTGTCCTACGGGTGCATGTGTCAATGGAGGTAGTGTGAGGTGGTCGCTTGGGTGCTCTTGACTATTCCGACCCCGTGAGAGAACAGAGGGACCTAATTGATCAAGCACGCACGAGGTCGCTTCAACACTCGTGAGGGACATGGATGTCGTAGGCTTCTGGACGAGGTCGCTTCAGCACTTTGTTAGGGACATAGATATGACGTCCGACGTGTAGAGAGTGTGAAGAAGATGAGGTCGCCTCGGCACGCACGTAGAGAAGTATGGTTGTTGGTTAGCGTCGGGCCTGAAGGTCGACATGTTGGTCTAGCCAATGTGGGGTCTGATGGTTGACGAGTAAAGGTGATGATTGAAGCGTGCGACATTGTTGACTGTGCACTCTCCTTGTTCAAAGTTCATTGCACAGATCAATAAGCGCACTTCCTCTAAACTGTCTCACAAAATTAAAACAACAAAGATGAACTAGCATGGTGGTGAGAACAGGTCATATCCATGGAGAGGCTGAATAGAGCATGAATTAAACTACCTTGACTTGACACCATTCGACAATGCATTAAAAGTGCATATGTAAATGACGCCGATCTAATCCCACACACTCTCGACAGATCAGACTTAATGAAAGAACATGTAGAATTGAAAACCAAAGAGTTGGTATCACTATACCCTCTCCATTGAGGGATCAAACAAACCGAGAGAGATGTAAACTAGGCACATACGAATGCACCTCTAAATCTAAAATGATTCGGAAAGATGACAGAACACTAATTCTCAAAGAACATTGTTAACCCAATGTACCTATAAGGTCTCGGGTCTTAGCGGATCCTTATTGGGTCTTGTAGAGGTTCGGGTGTGGTTGATGACAAGGTCCGTGGTCGTTGACTTGGGGTTGACGACCAGGGGTTAGCCGTTGACTGTGAGTTAGCGTCCAGCGATGTGGACGTTTGTTGTTGAACTCGACGACAAGCGGTTTGGACGTCAACCTATAGGCAGTTCAGTAGGCGGCTAGAGATATGGACGCCAATTGGTCGCGCCTGTAGAAATAGGGTAGCCCGAGAGCAGAAACCTTTCTTCTCTTTTCCTTCCTTTCCCTCCACTTCTACCTTTGTCTGTTTCCACTGCTTCTGATGGTTGATGGAAGATCGTGGGAAGGCTCTGGTATGCGTGGCGGTGCTTGATCGGGTGGGAAACGCGAAGATTTGGTGCGATTCGCACAGAGACTTCGAGGGGTTCCGGTGCGATTGGTGGCTGTTTGGGAGTTTTTAAAGCGTTCTGAGGTAGGGACTTAACTCCTTTAACCCTCCTTAGCAAATCAGCATGCTCATTTGTGTGGATTAGTATGCTAATTGCATTTTAGGGTTGGGTTATACCATGCCGAGATTTTGGGTGTTTTGGATGATCCAAGCGCTGGATCATATATTTCCAAAGTTCTGGTAGTATTAGAGGATGTGAGGAGGCATTTCCCTCCATCAATAAGCATTCTGGTTGGGTGATTTTACCCAATTGGACTGACCCGGTGCTGTTCTGGGTCTAGGGGACTGGAGAACTTAACGTCCACATCTGTTGACGTTGAGATCTTCAAGGTTGATATAAACGACAAGGTCGATTGCCGTTGAGTTAGGGTTAGCGGCATGGTGAGTGTCGTCTACATCATATTAGCGACAATCGATGATGCCGTTAATATCCTGTGTCCCAGCAGGCTTAAGTCCTGTTCTGTGTTCAAGGTGTTGACATGTGATGTCCGCCCTGTTAACACATTCTGCCAGGCTTAGAGTGTGACTTCACCTGTGCATATGAGTAATTAATTGTGACACCAGGTGTTCACTTACTGTACGGAGTTTCAGGCGTTGAGTGTGTTCCGTCTGTTGTACGCGCGTTGCGTTACCGCGTGCCCGTTTCTGTTGTGTTTCCTAGGCGTGGGTGCGACTCCGTCTAGATGACTAGCGTGTGGTTGTCCTCCGCTAGTGAGCCAGGATGCCGAGTGCGACTCTGTCCTGTGCGTACTCCTTGTGGTGGTTACGAGCCGGTCTCCGTGGAGCCCCTTCTCTACCGCTAGGGTCAGGCGTAGGGGAAAAATCGGTCGTGGACCAGACGCGAGAGAGAGCGTCTGTAGTGTGCACACGTGGCTGGGGTTGAGAGCCTCTGTGGTGACGGGACGCCGAGCCACAGACCCTAGCTGAGTCCTACTTACTATGTGTGTGTGAGTGTGCGTTACTGAGCCGTGAGGTTTACAGTTTTGGGTTGTGATGCGACGTGTATTTACTTTCAGTTTTTACTTTCCGCACTTTAGTACTGTTGCCGGTGGGGGTTACTTTTCCCTACTGGGTCTCTTTTCTTGAGACTCACTCCCCTCCCTTTCAGGTGGGTCGTCGTCGACTCCCGTTCCAGGCGAGTCTAGCCACTCCGGTGTTGGTGCGCCCTAGCTGCAGTGAGTAGTACTTTTTGTTGTACTTCTGTACTCTGTACTTAGCTCGGACTCTGAGTTGTACATGTTATGTTCATGTATAGTGGAATTTTACAGCTTTGCATGGTGTGTATCTTCTTACATATAGTCTCCTCGGACGTTCACTTCCTACCCTTCCGAGCTTGTCTCGTGGGTTAGCGGGTCAGAATTCGGGTTACTGGTTGCTTACTGATAATGCGGATTCTGGGTCATTACAGTTTGGTATCAGAGCCTGGTCTGATGAGATATATAAGGAAATACCCATCATGTTAACTCAGAGTATAAAGAGTACAGTTGCAGCTATTTAACCCGGAGTTAGTGTATTCATGTGTGTATTTTTGCTCCGTGTATAGTACTATGGCACCTAGGCGACGTCCTAGAGAGGGAGTGGCTGAGCAGGCGACTCGTCAGGAGGCTGGAGACGCTCCGCCACCTCAGCAGACGCAGCCATTGCCACAGGACGCACACAGTGGTATTGTTCTGCCGCCGCCACCTCCTCCTCAGGTAGCTCAGGGATTAGACATGACTCGATTTCTTGAGGGGATGGCTCAGTTTGTAGCTCAGCACCGTGATGCGTCGGTACCCCAGGGTGGTACTAGGAAGGTGTTGAGGGAGTTCTTACAGTTTCAGCCTCCCCAGTTTTTGGGCCAGCCTGATCCAGATGTAGCGCGGGCGTGGTTGGATCCAGTGGAGCGGACTTTCCGTTCCATGGAGTGTGTTCCCGAGGAGCGAGTGTTGCTAGCTAGTTACCAGTTGTAGGCGCAGGCGTTGACTTGGTGGTCCTCTGAGTGGGAGACTACTTTTCAGTCTCGCCCACTTAGACAGATTCTGTGGCAGGAGTTTGTCATTTCTTTTGAGAGAGCCTTCTGTCCTACTTATGTCCGGACGGAGAGGTTGTACCAGTTTCTCGACTTGCAGCAGAGGGACTTTACTGTAGTGCAGTACAGGGCCAGATTTGTAGAGCTAGGGCGTTATGCTCCGCAGATTATGGCAGATGAGGGTCTGAGGACTCAGCAGTTTGTGAGGGGCTTGAGGCCAGAGCTCAGGCAGGCGTTGATAGTTGCACGTGTCACAGACTTGGACGCGGCCTATCAGACAGCGGCAGTGTTGGAGGCAGACACTTTACGGACTCGTGCTCGGAGCGCAGAGGTTCAAGCAGGTAGTTCCTACTCAGCCTCGACAGCAGCAGGGTAGTGTGCAGACGACCCCGAGGACTGCGACTTCCTACGCGTCCACTTCTACTGGGACAACGGCGAAGTCAGGATCTCGGAGGAAGTTTCGGCATGATAAAAGGCAGGCAGAGCAGAGACAGCAGTCTGTTGGGAGTGTTCAGCAGCCGGTAGGGTAGCCTTTGCAGCAGGTGCCACGTTCTTTTACTGGTCAGTGTTACCGGTGTGACCAGATGGGTCACATGGCGTGAGATTGTCCTTTGCTACCTCGTGTGCCGCAGCAGCAGACCCAGTCACAGCCCCGAGTGCAGCAGCAACAGCAGCAGCAGCAGGCACCCGTGCAGCAGCGTCAGCAGACCGGAGGTTCTGGTGGGTCGAGAGGTAGAGGTCGTGTTACTCACTTGACCCGTGCAGACGCGGAGGCAGCTCAGCTAGTGGAAGGTACTGTTACAGTTTTTGGTTATACAGCTAGAGTTTTGTTTGATTTCGGTGCCTCTCACTCTTTTGTGTCTGAGGAGTTTTTAGACTCCCTTGGAGAGTTGAGTTCGGGAGAGTCTGTTGAGCTAGCAGTAGAGTTGCCGACAGGGGACTTTGTCCTTACGTCCTACTGTCTTGAGGAGGTACCTGTGCAGTTGCAGGATCAGTGGTTGTCAGCTCGCTTGTTTGCTTTGCAGTTGCAGGACTATGATGTGATTTTGGGTATGGACTGGGTAGAGCGGTATGGTGCAGTGATGGATTGCCAGAAGAAGAGGGTGCACTTGCGGATACCTGGGGAAGCGACGTTCTACTTCCAGGGTATCGTACCTCTTACTTCTCGCTTTTTAGTTTCTGCTTTGAGGGCAGGGAGGTTGCTTGCCTCTGGTTGTCAGGGTTTCCTAGTTTCTGCTATTACCCTTGACCAGGTTGCCACGGGAGTGGGGGACATTCCTGTAGTGTGTGAGTTCCCGGATGTTTTTCCGGAAGAGTTGCCTGGTCTACCGCCAGAGAGAGAGATTGAGTTTACTGTGGAGTTGGTTCCTGGCACTGTACCATTTGCTCAGGCACCGTACCGTATGGCACCAGCAGAGTTGAGGGAGTTGAAGAGGCAGCTTGAGGAGTTGTTGGAGAAGGGCTATATTCGTCCTAGCTTTTCTCCTTGGGGGTCACCTGTTCTGTTTGTCAGGAAGAAGGATGGTAGCCTGAGATTGTGTATTGATTATAGGAAGCTGAACTAAGTGACCATCAAGAATAGGTATCCTTTGCCTAGATTGACGATCTCTTTGATCAGCTTCAGTCTGCCCATGTCTTTTCGAAGATTGACTTGAGGTCGGGCTACTATCAGTTGCGGATTAGAGATTCTGACATTGAGAGGACTGCTTTTCGGACCAGATATGGACACTTTGAGTTTTTGGTGATGCCGTTTGGGCTCACCAATGCTCCAGCGGCCTTCATGGATCTGATGCACCGGGTGTTCCACCAGTTCTTGGACCAGTTTGTCGTAGTGTTTGTTGACGACATTCTGGTGTACTCCGCTTCGGAGGAGGAGCACGCCGAGCACCTGAGGATCGTGTTGCAGACTTTGCGAGAGCACCAGTTGTATGCCAAACTTAGTAAGTGTGAGTTTTGGCTACAACAGGTTCACTTTTTGGGGCACGTGATCTCAGGTGAGGGAGTTTCTGTGGATCCAGCGAAGGTCGAGGCAGTTTTGCAGTGGGAGAGTCCCAGATTTGTGTCTGAGATTCGTAGCTTTCTGGGTTTGGCAGGTTACTACCGCAGATTTGTTCGAGACTTTTCTCAGGTTGCTGCACCCTTGACTCGACTGACGAGAAAGGGGGTTCCGTTTTTGTGGTCGGAGCAGTGTGAGCAGAGCTTCATAGAGTTGAAGCGACTGCTTACGTCAGCGCCAGTCCTTGCCTTACCTTCAGGTGAGGAGGGTTTTGAGGTTTGCACAGATGCTTCAGGTGTTGGTCTGGGTGCGGTTTTGATGCAGCAAGGCCGGGTGGTGGCTTATGCGTCTCGCCAGCTTAAGCCCCACGAGGAGAGTTACCCAACCCATGACCTAGAGCTTGCAGCTGTGGTGTTTGCTTTGAGGATTTGGCGTCTTTACTTGTACGGAGTGAGTTTTGTAGTCCGTACCGACCACCAGAGTTTGAGATACGTGTTTTCTCAGAGGGATCTGAATATGAGGCAGCGTCGATGGATGGAATATCTGAAAGACTATGATTTTAGCATTGAGTATAAGCCTGGAAAAGTGAATGTAGTTGCAGATGTCTTGAGTAGGAAAGCACAGATGAGTCATCTGATGCTTAGAGAGTGGCAGTTGTGGCAGTCTGCGACAGAGGGGTCTTTCAGAGTTTCGTCCAGTCGTCGACATTGTGTGTTGGGCAGTTTGTTGGCAGCTCCCGCCATTGTGAGACAGGTTGCTGAGGCTCAGCAGGCAGATCCCGAGTTGCATAGTGTGTTACTTCTCCCAGAGGTTGAGCTTTGCGAGGACGGGACTGTTAGGTTCCGAGATAGACTCTATGTTCCTGTTGAGGAGTCTATCAGGAGAGTTGTGTTGCAGGAGGCACATGGTTCCAGGTACTCGATTCATCCAGGGTCGACCAAGATGTATCACAGGTTGAGACGTCAGTTTTGGTGGCCTGGGATGAAGAGAGACATAGCGACTTTTGTTGCTAGGTGTTTGGTCTGTCAGCAGGTGAAGGCCGAACATCAGCGTCCAGGAGGACTTGTGCAGCCATTAGAGAGTCCGATGTGGAAGTGGGACCATGTGACGACTGACTTTGTTTGTGGTTTACCGAGGACAACTGGAGGTTTTGACAGCATTTGGGTTCTTGTGGACAGATTGACGAAGACTGCCAGATTCTTGCCTGTCAGGACTAGTTGGGGTGTGAGTAGGTTGGCCGCGTTGTACGTAGAGCGGATTGTTCCTTTGCACGGAGTGCCGATCTCTATTGTGTCAGATAGGGATCCTCGCTTCACTTCTGGGTTCTGGCGTAGTTTTCAGAGAGCTTTGGGGACAAAGTTGGCTTTTAGTTCTGCCTACCACCCTCAGTCAGACGGTCAGTCAGAGCGGACTATCCACACTTTAGAAGACATGCTTAGAGCTTGTTGTCTGGAGTGGCAGGGATCGTGGACAGCTCACTTGCCGTTGGTCGAGTTTGCATATAATAATAGCTATCACTCCAGTATCGGTTTGGCACCATATGAGGCTTTGTACGGACGACCATGTCGCACTCCTCTTGACTGGTTCGAGGTTGGCGAATGGATTGTCACAGGACCAGAGTTAGTACAGCATGCAGTTGAGGTAGTTCAGCTTGTGAGGCAGAGGCTTCAGTCAGCTCAGAGTCGACAGAAGAGTTATGCAGATCAGCGCAGACGACCGCTCGAGTTTCAGGTAGGGGACCAGGTGTTTGTCCGTGTGTCTCCTATGAAGGGAGTGGTGAGGTTTGGTAAGCGTGGAAAGTTGAGTCCTCGCTTTATTGGACCTTTCACCATCTCTGAGCGTGTCGGAGGTTTGGCGTACAGACTTGAGCTTCTGTCAGAGTTGGCAGCAGTCCACGATGTGTTCCACATGTCGATGCTTCAGAGGTACCTTTCTGACGAGTCTCACGTTCTCCAAAGCACATAGTGGTCTGAGGTGACTCCAGTGTTGACTGTACCAGAGTTTTCGTTGCATATTGAGGATCGCCGAGTTCAGAGGTTGAGGAACAAGGCAATCCCTTTAGTTCGTGTTGCGTGGCAGCGGGACTCAGGTGGTTAGTCGACATGGGAGCGAGAGGATGAAATGCGCGAGCAGTTTCCGTACCTCTTTGGTGAGTCTTCTTTCTTTATGTTGTTTGAATTTTGAGGGCAAAATTCCTTAAGGGGGGAGGGCTGTAAGGTCTCGGGTCTTAGCGGATCCTTATTGGGTCTTGTAGAGGTTCGGGTGTGGTTGACGACAAGGTCCTTGGTCGTTGACTTGGGGTTGATGACCAGGGGTTAGCCGTTGACTGTGAGTTAGCGTCCAGCGATGTGGACGTTTGTTGTTGAACTCGACGACAAGCGGTTTGGACGTCAACCTATAGGCGGTTCAGTAGGCGGCTAGAGATGTGGACGCCAATTGGTCGCGCCTGTAGAAATAGGGCAGCCCGAGAGCAGAAACCTTTCTTCTCTTTTCCTTCCTTTCCCTCCACCTCTGCCTTTGTCTGTTTCCACTGCTTCTGATGGTTGATGGAAGATCGTGGGAAGGCTCTGGTATGCGTGGCGGTGCTTGATCGGGCGGGAAATGAGAAGATTTGGTGCGATTCGCACAGAGACTTCGAGGGGTTCCGGTGCGATTGGTGGCTGTTTGGGAGTTTTTAAGGCGTTTTGAGGTAGGGACTTAACTCCTTTAACCCTCCTTAGCAAATCAGCATGCTCATTTGTGTGGATTAGTATGCTAATTGCATTTTAGGGTTGGGTTATACCATGCCGGGATTTTGGGTGTTTTGGATGATCCAAGCGCTGGATCATATATTTCCGAAGTTCTGGTAGTATTAGAGGATGTGAGGAGGTATTTCCCTCCATCAGTAAGCGTTCTGGTTGGGTGATTTTACCCAATTGGACTGACCCGGTGCTGTTCTGGGTCTAGGGGACTGGAGAACTTAACGTCCACATCTGTTGACGTTGAGATCTTCAAGGTTGATATAAACGACAAGGTCGATTGCCGTTGAGTTAGGGTTAGCGGCATGGTGAGTGCCGTCTACATCATATTAGCGACAATCGATGCTGCCGTTAATATCCTGTGTCCCAGCAGGCTTAAGTCTTGTTCTGTGTTCAAGGTGTTGACATGTGATGTCCGCCCTGTTAACACATTCTGCCAGGCTTAGAGTGTGACTTCGCCTGTGCATATGAGTAATTAATTGTGACACGAGGTGTTCACTTACTGTACGGAGTTTCAGGCGTTGAGTGTGTTCCGTCTATTGTACGCGCGTTGTGTTACCGCGTGCCCGTTTCTGTTGTGTTTCCTAGGCGTGGGTGCGACTCCGTCTAGATGACTAGCGTGTGGTTGTCCTCCGCTAGTGAGCCAGGAAGCCGAATGCGACTCTGTCCTGTGCGTACTCCTTGTGGTGGTTTCGAGCCGGTCTCCATGGAGCCCCTTCTCTACCGCTAGGGTCAGGCGAAGGGGAAAAACCGGTCGTGGACCAGACGCGAGAGAGAGCGTCTGTAGTGTGCACACGTGGCTGGGGTTGAGAGCCTCTGTGGTGATGGGACGCCGAGCCACAGACCCTAGCTGAGTCCTACTTACTGTGTGTGTGTGAGTGTGTGTTACTAAGCCGTGAGGTTTACAGTTTTGGGTTGTGATGCGACGTGTATTTACTTTCAGTTTTTACTTTCCACACTTTAGTACTGTTGCCGGTGGGGGTTACTTTTCCCTACTGGGTCTCCTTTCTTGAGACTCACTCCCCTCCCTTTCAGGTGGGTCGTCGTCGACTCCCGTTCCAGGCGAGTCTAGCCACTTCGGTGTTGGTGCGCCCTAGCTGTAGTGAGTAGTACTTTTTGTTGTACTTCTGTACTCTGTACTTAGCTCGGACTCTGAGTTGTACATGTTATGTTCATGTATAGTGGAATTTTACAGCTTTGCATTGTGTGTATCTTCTTACATATAGTCTCCTCGGACGTTCACTTCCTACCCTTCCGAGCTTGTCTCGTGGGTTAGCGGGTCAGAATTCGGGTTACTGGTTGCATGGTGCGGATTCTGGGTCACTACAGTACCCCTACAGCTCAGGAGATCAGACAGAAAATAAGAACATGAATCTACGGTACTACTCAAATAAACACCCTCAAGACTGAAATTCTCAATGCATTAAACTAAACTACAACTCTTGATGATAGATCAAATTAAACATCCTTCATACTGAGAACAAAATGAGCTATAAGCAATTAAGATCACTGTACCCTCTCAACTCGAGGGATGGAGAACACTTCAATAAAGAAAATATTAAAGAAAATTTAAACTGCACATCATGCCCTCAATCTGTCCAAAACATAACACTAATGAAATAGAAAACTCAAATTAACAATTACACTAGATCAACTCCAGAACATAAAGAAATGGGGAAACTGCTAAATCCTCCTCACAACAGTACAGAAGAATAGTAGAAGTGGAAGAACAAATAGCAAAGACAAAAGCCCGGACCCCAAAACCCTCCGAAATCAGATCTTCTCTCACAAGGGGGATCAGAGATAGAGATGTCCAACCGGAAATGGCACAAGGTCCCTGTAAAAACCTTCACCTCCGCCAAACCACCAACTCACCCCAGATGAAGAACAAATAAGAAATAGAATCTAACAATTGCACTGGATCAAAACTATCTAAATGCAGAAGAAATTGACAATTTAAACGAAAAAGAAATATAACGCTCCCAGCAGCAAACGACAGCAACGAAGAAAACCCAAGAACAAATTCCGAACTCCCTCTGATCTGAACAACACAGAAGAATGGGAGAAGCTAAAATCCAGAAAATTTCTATTGCTCTTCCCCAATAGTAGAACCAGCAAAACCCAGACAAAATTCTGAACAATCAAAAGAAGAAGAGAAGAGCATCCGAACAATCACACAGCAGTAGCAAAAGACTGGAAGAACAGGAACATTCAAAATTCTGAACACAAAAGAGATGAAATAGAAAATTAGAATTAGACTGGATCGATTTCCTCTCAGTTGCTCAAACAGTAAATGAAAAAATAGAACCCAAATTGTTAAACTCAAATCCCCCAAAATAAGAACTCTCCATCTAATCCCTTTCCCAGCAGCCGGAATCCTCCACAGCAGTATAGACGAACAGAAAAAAATTCTGAAATGCCAAACCAATAGCAGAACAATTAAATGCTCAAACACTTACCGAAGAAAGAAGAATAACATCGAACTCCCCTACCAGAAATAAGAACCCTCCACTGCTCAACTCCCTGCATCAAGATTAGTAGAATAACATAACACTCCACAAGATCGAATCATCCTCCCCACAGCAGGACTTCCACAGATCTCCAATGGACCAGATCCACACAGCACGGAAAAAATTGTAAGATTTAAATGAAGAATTAAACTAAGAACGGAAGATTGAGCAAATGCACTAGCTCGATTTCACTAAGAACAGAAGATAATACAGAACAAATTAAATCCTAAAAATTCTGAACTCCCTCACTGCTCTGCTAAAACAAAGAAATTATAGAAGAATGGAAACTAAAATCCTAAGAAATTCAAACCCCAAGAACACTGGAAGAACAAGAAGAAAACTGGAAATTCCTAAAGAACTCGAACTGGAATCGAACTGCCGAGCCTCTGCACTGTGGAAGAACAATGGAAGGGACTGGCCCAGCCCTCCAAACTATGGAAGAAAGAAACAAACTAAAACATAAATCCTAAAAATTCCCAAAGACTTCCCCCGCAGTTGAGGGCCTTGGGGTCCCTTTTATAGGCGCCTCAGGTCTTCTTCTTCCATCGCGCACGCCCAGCTCCTCATCGCACATAGGACTCCTCTGCGCTCAGCACACCCTGCACCGGCCTCACGCTTGCATCGCACCCAACACACCAGGGCCACCTCATCTGGATGCCGCCACCTCAGCTGGCCTGAACTGCCTGTGCTCAGATCCGCCACAAGACCAAATCGCTAGCATGCGACCCGCCTGGCGCCCTCCACGGTTGGACCTGCTTCGCACCTGGGCGCCTCTGCATCGTGCCCTCACACCCGCCCCTGCCTTGGGTCACCTGCACAACAAGCCCAGCCGCACCATCGCCTGAGCGCACCTGGGGGCTGGCCGCCAGCATACCTCCAGGTCAGCAGCAGCTCCCTGCATCGTCTGGGTGCCTTCACAAGCTGGGCCTTTAGATCCACTACGCCATCGCCCAGCAGAACCGGCCGCTGCACCGATCTAGATCCAGCAAAGCACAAATCACCAGCCGCCTCGGCCAGCTCCCAAATCCACACCAGGCGCCTCCCAACTTCTACTCTCAGTTGCCAAAGCTTCCAGGAGCCCACAACTTCCAGCTTCTTCTGGATTTAACAGGAAGGAAGAATGAAATGTTTAGTGGTGGCCAGTGAGATGAGGGACGTGTCATGGTGGGATATTTTAAACAATTTATTAATGGGATTGGGTGGGTTATTAAAATTTTTATTTATTTAAAATCTTTATCTATTTAATACTAAAAGATATTTATAGTATGATTGTAAAAATATTTATATACAAGATTTATCTACAAATTTCTATTTACTCTTAAAATGATATTTACAAAATTATTATTGTGACAAAATTATTTATTTACAACATTTATTTACAAGATTTCTTATGTACCTAATTTGTTAAAACAGTGATTTATTGACTCATCAACTAATATGTTAAAAAAAACTTAAGCATGGATGAAATGAAAATTAAAGTCAATGTGCACATTATTCATAGACAACCGATGTCTAGGACAGACCTTACAAAATTGGCGGGCATCCTTAAACAACGTAGGCCAATAGAAACCAGAGTCTAAGACCTTAGCAGCGGTCTTCTTTCCTGAAAAATGCCCTCCACAAGCAAGAGAATGGCAAAACTTGAGGACACTTTGATGCTCACTCTCAGGGACGCATCTTCTTATCACTTGGTCTGGTTCAATAAAAAATAGCTCCGGGTCCTCCCAAATATAATACTTGTCCCTAGCAAAGAATCTCTCTCTTTCATTTTTGGTCCAATCTCCAGGTACTCATCAATGACTTTGTAATTCACAATGTGTGCATACCATGGAGATGAAATATTGGAGACAGCTAAAATGTGCTCATCTGGGAAAGCATCTCTAATAGGCATGGAGTCCGGGGCAATTATTCTGGACAAATGGTCAGCTACCACATTCTTGGACCCTTTCTTATCATGAATTTCCAGATCAAACTCCTGTAATAAAAGGATCCATCTGATCAACCTAGGCTTGGCATCCTTTTTGGCAAGCAAATGCCTCAAGGCAGCATGGTCAGTGAAAACAATGATTTTGGCTCCTAAAAGGTAAGATCTGAACTTCTCTAAGGCAAAGACAACAGCTAGGAGCTCTTTCTCAGTGGTTGTGTATCGAATCTGAGTGTCATTCAATGTTCTGCTTGCATAATAAATCACTACAGATCCTTTGTCAGTTTTCTGACCCAAAATAACACCTACTGCAAAATCTGAAGCATCACACATTATCTCAAATGGTAATGACCAGTCTGGAGATTGTAGAATTGGAGCTCTGGTCAAAATGCCTTTTAAATCCTCAAATGCTTTATGTCAAGCTTCGTCAAAGATGAAAGGAGTGTCTTTCAACAAAGAAGTCAATGGCCTTGCAATTTTGGAAAAGTCTTTGATGAACCTCCTATAGAATCCAGCATGACCAAGGAAGGATCTAATTTGTTTGACAAAGTTGGGAGGAGGTAATTCGGAAATGAGATTTATCTTGGCTTTATCTACCTCTATCTCTCTCTCTGAGACAATATGCCCTAAGACAATCCCCTCCTTAACCATGAAGTGGCTCTTTTCCCAACTTAAGACAAGATTGGCATTAATGCATCTTTTGAGCACTTAGGTCAAATGGTCGAGGCACGAATCAAAGTCATTTCCAAACACAGAGAAATCATCCATAAAGACTTCTAAGTAGTCCCCAACCATGTCTGAGAAAATAGACAGCATGCAACGTTGAAAAGTTGCGGGGGCATTGCACAGCCCGAAGGGCATGCGTCTAAAGGCAAAGGTTCCAAATGGACATGTGAAAGTGGTTTTTTCTTGATCATCAGGGTGAATAGCCACTTGGTTATACCCTGAATATCCATCAAGAAAGCAAAAGAATTTTTGGCCTGCCAATTTCTCTAAGATTTGGTCAATGAAAGGCAAGGGGAAATGGTCTTTCTTGGTCATCGCATTTAATTTGTGATAGTCAATGCACACTCTCCATCCTGTAGCCAGCCTAGTGGGGATGAGCTCACCCTTTTCAGTTTGAATCACAGTTAGTCCAGACTTTTTAGGCACAACTTGAATTGGACTAACCCACTGGCTATCAGAGATGGGATAAATGAATTCAACATCCAGCCATTTGACAATCTCCTTCTTAACAACTTCTTTCATGTTGGGATTAAGCCTTCTTTGCATTTCTATTGAGCTTTTGGCATTCTCTTCTAAGTATATGCGATGTGTGCACACTGAAGGACTTATCCCTCTCAAATCATCAATTGTCCAACCTATAGCTTTCTTATGACTCTTCAAAATTTCAATCAATTTCTTCTCCTGCCCTTCCTCAAGATCACTAGCAATTATGACGGGCCAAGTCTCGTTCTCTCCTAAAAAGATGTACTTCAAACTAGCAGGGAGTGGTTTTAGCTCAACCTTAGGAGGACACTAAGATGGAATTGATGGATCACTATCCTGAAATAAAGAGTTAAATTGTCCTTCCTCTCCCTCAAACCCTAGAGTACAGGGTTGGTCTACCATTTCTTCCACGCAAGATTCTTCCAAGGTATCTACCACTAGACAACTTTCTCCTAGGTCATGGTGCCTAGATGCCCTAAAAATGTTGATACTAACCCGCCTATCTCCAAATGATATATCCATCATCCCGGTAGCACAGTCAATATTGGCTAGCTGTGGCCAAAAAAGGTCTACGAAGGATAATGGTGGACTGAGTCAAATCTTGAGGAGTGTTCATGTCCAAAATGATGAAATCGGCCAGGAAGTAACAATCGTTAATTCTTACAATAACATCTTCAACTAAGCCTTTAGGAGTGGTGACAAAACGATCGGCTAGTTGAAGGACAACAGAAGGGGGTTTAACCTCTCCTAACTTGAATTTCTCAAAAATGGCGGAAGGTAGGAGATTGACACTGGCTCCCAAATCTAAAAGGCCGCTCTCAAATGTGACTCCATCGATGGTGCAAGGAATTAGTGGAGTGCCTGGATCTTTGAGCTTTTTAGGGAGTTGATTTAAGACAATGGTACTTACAATTTCTGGAAGAATTATTGTTTCAGTTTTGTTTCTCACTTCACGTTTTGGAGTACACATTTCTTTTAGGAATTTGGCATAGGCTGGCACATGCTTGATGGCATCAAGCAGAGAAATGTTGATGTGAACTTGTTTAAATAGTTCCAAGAGTTCTTCATTATCAGTGGATTTGTTTTTGGATTTTGGCTTTAAAGCTTCAGGAAAAGAGACTCTTGGAATGTAACAGCTTGGGTCTTCACTCATCTTGGTTTTGTCTAGAGGTTCTTCAATTATTTTCTCTTTTCCCTTGGAATTTTCTTTTTCAACATTTTCTTCACTCTCTTCTTCAATTTCAATTTCATTTTCATTTTCTTTATCCTCATTTGACATGTGTGGGTGAGGATTTGTTCTGATTCTTCCACTTCTTAAGGTAGACACAGTTTTTGCATTCTCTACTTGCGGGCCCCTAGCTTGGGCAGGAGGATGATCCTGTTGTATAGGTTGATTTTGATTTTGCGGAGCAGGAACGTTCTGGACAAAAGCTTGTTGTGGGTTTTTTGGTGGAGGACCATTTGGTCTAGCAGGTGGTGGTCTGTACCCCTGAGCTTGATGGTATTGCTGGTTCTGATAGAATCCAGGAGGGTTGTTTCTTGGGTTTGCTACATCTTGACTTGGCAGCTGCCCTGCTTCCCTCCTTTGACATACATCAGCAATTTGGGACTCTATCCTTGCCAAATTTTGTTGAAAATTTTGATTTTGAGTTTGTTGTTCTTGCACAGTTTGGCATAGAGTCGCCATCATGTTTTGGAGTTGGTTCATTTTATCATCCCAATTAGGTTGAGGAGGTGGTGGTTGATATGAAGGTTGTTGGAAATTTGTATGAGCAAATTGATTGGAATTTTGACTTCCTTGGAATTGAGGAGGTTTTGAGTTAGAAGATCAGCCAAATCCCGAATTCTGATGGGATAGGATTGACCGTACATGGATTGCTTGAAGGCAGGTTGAGAAACTTGTTTAGATTGATTTTTCCAGGAAAAGTTCGGATGGTTCCTCCAACCAGGGTTGTATGTGTTAGAGTATGGATCATAGGAGGGTTTGTAGAAGCCTTGAGCAGCTTGGACTTGTTCCTGAATGAAAGGAGGTAATTGGGCAGTAGTGGGACAAGCATCGGTGGGATGAGCTGGGCTAGCACACATAGCGCAAGTTTCAGATGGTTGAGAAAATTTAGGTGTGGTTTGCCCAGTCAAAGACAGTAATTGATCAAATTTTTGTTCCAACTTCTGCTCCAATCTCTGGTCAAGTCTAGCTAACATGTCTTCTACCCTAGAGTCTGGTTCTCCTCTTCCTCTTACTTCATACATCCCTGCCTTCTTTACAGGTCCTAATGCTCTCTCATAAGAGTAGAGTGAGGCATGATTGATAGAATTTTCACTCAATGTTTCAAAAAGATTATATGCCTCATCCTCGCTCTTAGTCATAAATGCTCCTCAACACGAAGCATCAACCATTTGCCTATTTGATTCAGTCAGTCCTTCATAAAAGGCTTGAACAATTTGCCACCTCGACAGACCATGGTGGGGGTATTTCCTAAGCAACTCCTTCAATCTCTCCCATGATTCGTGCATTAATTTTCCCGGGTGTTGGGAGAATCTAGTGATTGCTCTTCTCATTGTATTTGTTCGGCCAATCGGGTAAAATTTCTTTAAAAATTCCTGCTGCATTTCTGGCCATGTTGTGATAGTTCTCCCTATGGTTCCCAACCAATGTTTAGCCTTGTCTTTTAAGGAGAATGGAAATAGGGTCAACCTTAAGGCATTTTCAGTGAAATTTTGGATCCTAACAGCGGAACAGATCTCTAGGAACTCATCTATATGCCTATAAGGATCTTCATTGGGATTGCCGTAAAAGGATGGCAACATCTGAATGGTTCCAGGTTTGATCTCAAAATGATTTGCCAGAATTTCCGGCCTGATACAAGTAGCAGGTTGATAATTATAAGGAATAAAGTATTCCTTCATCTGTCTGGGTGCAACCTCCTCCATATTCCTATCAATTTGGTTCTGGTTTTGATTGGTCATCCTATGAAAGAATCTTTCAATCTCGTCTATAGGTTGAGCCAAGTCTAAGTTCTGGGAGCGTCTACCAAGCATGCACAGATGAAAAGCCTTCTATTTATGATTTTTGAATTTTTAAGATTTTTATTGATTTTTGATGAATTTTTAAACAAACACAAACAAACAAACAATTTCAAATCAAATTAACCTACCACTAAGTGTTCCTTGGACTTATGTTATTTTCTCAAAATCAGATTTATGCTTGCTTAAATCCAATTCTAACTCTTCTTGTACCGGCCAGGTAAGAGGTGGAGTAGAGGGAGGCCCCCCTTGCTTTCACAAGGACCCAATTAAATAACCTCTAACTCACTTAAGCGTAAGCTTTTTAACCTCTAATCCTAGACACCAGACTCAAAGAGAAGTCTTAGAATTAAGAAAGAACAAATCTAATTATGAACCCTAGGGCCAAGTCTACTGGTTTTTATTAAAAGCTGAGGAAAATGCAAGAATGTAGAAATTTTTTGTGATTTTTGGGCAAAGGAAAGGGTGATGAAATCCCTCACCTTATCTTTTTATTCTAATAGGTGAAGCCCTTAAGCAGTCCCATTTAAAAATGTGAAGTGCAACAAACAAGTTTGAACAATGGATTTTCTAATGCTAAGTCTAATGCATGAAACAAGAGTTAGAAACCTTACCTTTCCCCTGCACTCTTCAATGCAAGAAAAGATATGACAATTAAAATGACAATTAAGATGATGAATGTCCTAAAACATGAGATTCTAATCTTGAGAAATGAAATTTTTATTTACAAACAAACGGCTAACATGAAAGAGCGATTTGGAAAAAAAAATTAGATTTTAGATTTTTTTAATTTTTATTTAGTTTTTGAATTAAATGAAATGAAGCTAAGAAAATATAAAGTTGTACTATATAAACTAAATCCAAACAATTCAAACCACCAAAAGGCCAATTATTACATGCCAACAAGAAGGAAATCTATGTACATGCACAGAGAGTACATGAAAATCTCACTACAAGCTTCTCTCACACTCCCCTATCTAAAAGACTGAATTAAAAACAAGAGGGAAAAGAAATCAGCAAGCTCCTCCAATGGGCTTCCAATGTCAAGCCCAATCTCCAAGTTCCTCTCCTTGTGCAAATCTGAAATGAAAGCCCAATAACAAGTCAATGTAAAACCAATAGAAATGAAATCAAATCAAAATAGATCTAAATCAAACTCTAATGCCTCCCCGGCAACGGCGCCAAGATGAAGCGTGCGACATTGTTGACTGTGCACTCTCGTTGTTCAAAGTTCATTGCACAGATCAATAAGCACACTTCCTCTAAACTGTCTCACAAAATTAAAACAACAAAGATGAACTAGCATGGTGGTGAGAACAGGTCATATCCACGGAGAGGCTGAATAGAGCTTGAATTAAACTACCTTGACTTGACACCATTCGACAATGCATTAAAAGTGCATATGTAAATGACGCCGATCTAATCCCACACACTCTCGACAGATCAAACTTAATGAAAGAACATGTAGAATTGAAAACCAAAGAGTTGGTATCACTGTACCCTCTCCATTGAGGGATCAAACAAACCGAGAGAGATGTAAACTAGGCACATACGGGTGCACCTCTAAATCTGAAATGATTCGGAAAGATGACAGAACACGAATTCTCAAAGAACATTATTAACCCAATGTACCCCTACAGCTCAGGAGATCAGACAGAAAATAAGAACATGAATCTACGATACTACTCAAATAAGCACCCTCAAGACTGAAATTCTCAATGCATTAAACTAAACTACAACTCTTGATGATAGATCAAATTAAACATCCTTCATACTGAGAACAAAATGAGCTATAAGCAATTAAGATCACTGTACCCTCTCAACTCGAGGGATGGAGAACACTTCAATAAAGAAAATATTAAAGAAAATTTAAATTGCACATCATGCCCCCAATCTGTCCAAAACATAACACTAATGAAATAGAAAACTCAAATTAACAATTGCACTAGATCAACTCCAGAACATAAAGAAATGGGGAAACTGCTAAATCCTCCTCACAGCAGTACAGAAGAACAATAGAAGTGGAAGAACAAATAGCAAAGACAAAAGCCCGGACCCCAAAACCCTATGAAATCAGATCTTCTCTCACAAGGGGGATCAGAGATAGAGATATCCAACTGGAAATGGCACAAGGTCCCTATAAAAACCTTCACCTCTGCCAAACCACCAACTCACCCCAGATGAAGAACAAATAAGAAATAGAATCTAACAATTGCACTGGATAAAAACTATCTAAATGCAGAAGAAATTGACAATTTAAACGCAAAAGAAATATAACTCTCCCAGCAGCAAACGACAGCAACGAAGAAAACCCAAGAACAAATTCCGAACTCCCTCTGATCTGAACAACACAGAAGAATGGGAGAAGCTAAAATCCAGAAAATTTCTATTGCTCTTCCCCAACAGTAGAACCAGCAAAACCCAGACAAAATTCTGAACAATCAAAAGAAGAAGAGAAGGGCATCCGAACAATCACACAGCAGTAGCAAAAGATTGGAAGAACAGGAACATTCAAAATTCTGAACACAAAAGAGATGAAATAGCAAATTAGAATTAGACTAGATCGATTTCCTCTCAGTTGCTCAAATAGTAAGATGAAAAAATAGAACCCAAATTGTTAAACTCAAATCCCCCAAAATAAGAACTCTCCATCTAATCCCCTTCCCAGCAGCCGGAATCCTCCACAGCAGTATAGAAGAACAGAAAAAAATTCTGAAATGCCGAACCAATAGCAGAACAATTAAATGCTCAAACACTTACCGAAGAAAGAAGAATAACATCGAACTCCCCAACCAGAAATAAGAACCCTCCACTGCTCAACTCCCTGCATCAAGATTAGTAGAATAACATAACACTCCACAAGATCGAATCATCCTCCCCACAGCAGGACTTCCACAGATCTCCAATGGAATAGATCCACACAGCACGGAAGAAATTGTAAGATTTAAATGAGGAATTGAACTAAGAACAGAAGATTGAGCAAATGCACTGGCTCGATTTCACTAAGAACATAAGATAATATAGAACAAATTAAATCCTAAAAATTTCAAACTCCCTCACTGCTCTGCTCAAACAAAGAAATTACAGAAGAATGGAAACTAAAATCCTAAGAAATTCGAACCCCAAGAACACTGGAAGAACAAGAAGAAAACTGGAAATTCCTAAAGAACTCGAACTGGAATCGAACTGCCGAGCCTCTGCACTGTGGAAGAACAATGGAAGGGACTGGCCCAGCCCTCCGAACTATGGAAGAAAGAAACAAACTAAAACATAAATCCTAAAAATTCCCAAAAGACTTCCCCCGCAGTTGAGGGCCTTTTATAGGCGCCCCGGGTCTTCTTCTTCCATCGCGCACGCCCAGCTCATCATCGCACACAGGACTCCCCTGCGCTCAGCACACCCTGCACCGGCCTCACGCTTGCATCGCACCCAACACACCAGGGCCACCTCAGCTGGACGCCGCCACCTCAGCTAGCCTGAACCGCCTGTGCTCAGATCTGCCACAGGACCAAATCGCCAGCATGCGACCCGCCTGGCGCCCTCCACGGTTAGACCTGCTTCGCACCTGGGCGCCTCTGCATCGTGCCCTCACACCCGCCCCTGCCTTGGGTCACCTGCACAACAAGCCCAGCCGCACCATCGCCTGAGCGCACCTGGGGGCTGGCCGCCAGCATACCTCCAGGTCAGCAGTAGCTCCCTGCATCGTCTGGGCGCCTTCACAAGCTGGGCCTTCAGATCCGCTACGCCATCGCCCAGCAGAACCGGCCACTGCACCGATCCAGATCCAGCAAAGCACAAATCACCAGCCGCCTCGGCCAGCTCCCAAATCCGCACCAGGCGCCTCCCAGCTTCTGCTCTCAGTTGCCAAAGCTTCCAGGAGCCCACAAGTTCCAGCTTCTTCTGGATTTAACAGGAAGGAAGAATGAAATGTTTAGTGGTGGCCAGTGAGATGAGGGACATGTCATGGTGGGATATTTTAAACAATTTATTAATGGGATTGGGTGGGTTATTAAAATTTTTATTTATTTAAAATATTTATCTATTTAATACTAAAAGATATTTATAGTATGATTGTAAAAATATTTATATACAAGATTTATCTACAAATTTCTATCTACTCTTAAAATGATATTTACAAAATTATTATTGTGACAAATTTATTTATTTACAACATTTATTTACAAAGATTTCTTATGTACCTAATTTTGTTAAAACAGTGATTTATTGACTCATCAACTAATATGTTAAAAAAAACTTAAGCATGGATGAAATGAAAATTAAAGTCAATGTGCACATTATTCATAGACAACCGATGTCTAAAATTACTATATGTATGAAATTTAACTCAAAAAATTAAGTGATTATCAATGATTCACTTTATAGCATTGTCCCCCGTCAAATGGTGAGTCATTGAGGGATCACCCCGACATAGTTAGCATCGTAAAGTTGTCAGTGCAGTCAGCATTGCAGCTCACAGATTTCAACAATACGAGTTAATGCGTGAGTGGTTAGGTTATGTCTCGTCCCGACCTCCTTGGTCGACAAAGATTAACCAAGTTACCTTCTCGAGAAGCTTGTCACCAAGGTCTAAGAGGTCACTACGACACTCTCGACCTATGGACTTTGCTTGTTTCACGTCGGCTAATAATCTCAGACATCGGGTCAGATAGCGTATGGGTTTGACCACATCAGAATGAGTTAGCGATGACGTTATGCTATGTTCTCGGCTGGCTGGAACTAAATCTCCTAAGGTCCAGTTCTCAGAGAGCATTGATGACCCGATCGCATGAAAATCGTTGCAATTGGCAAAAAGTTTCAATTGGCGAGAAAAGAAACTGTATTGATGAAATACGAAAGGCCTTGGCAAAGTGCCAAGGAATGATGAAGGGTACATTCATTGGCTCGGGTTCCTAAGCCGTGACGATATCATTCGTGCCAACCTGAGTCTCCTCAGTGTCAGGCACGACATGCATGTCGGCAATGATGGCTTCAGCGGTGGCCTCGAGGTCCTCTTCGATGGTAGCATCCAGCGTCGATGGTGACCTCCATGATGTCCTCGTACTTGGTGTCCGCCTCTACGATGTCCTCGGCATCGGCATCGTCCACCAATCTCGATAGGTCATATTCGGGATGGAGGTCTCAGAGACACCTGAGGCAGAAGTCGTAACCCGCCAGGAAGAGTTTTTCGATCTCTTCCTTGAGTGCCTTGGACTCGTGGTAGTGGGAGACGGCCTTGGCAAGCTCCTCTTAAGCCAACTTCGTGATCTAGGCCTTCGTCATCATGTGCGCTTCCTTCTCGGCTCGGAAGGATTCATTGAGCCTGTCAGTTGACAGCGTCAACCTGGAAACATTCTCCTCGGCATTCTTTGCCCATTGTTGCTCCTCGACAAGGAGAATTTCGGCCTTCTCTACCCTCTTCTCAACTGCCTTGGCATTCTTTTCGGCCTCGGCTATTCATCTGGTGACGCTGGTGTAATCATAGGGAATGTGCACCCCAAAGACACGCAACAGGATATTAAACCTAATAATATGGAAATAAGGAATGTGATCACCACCTAGATAGTTGCCATAAATAAGAATTAAGTAAGCTAACTATGCTAGGAACAGGAAAGAGGACAGTGGACTTACTGAGATCGCAACGGGTGACCCCGTCGCGATGGAGTTATCGCGACGCTTGTACAGGGCGTGTCTATTCTGTCGTGTCGCCCTCCTCTGCCGCATCCTCTGCAGTGCAGGAGAATGATGGTTGGAACCTTCTTCCTGCCCTTCGACCGGCCAAAGGACAAGAGCCACTCATGGATCTTCGCTTGGGTGCCTGCCAAAACAACGAAAACAAGAAATAAAACCATGTTAGACTATGTTAAGTGTAGTAGCTATTCTTAAATGAAAGAAAGATGTGGAGCATGGATGGAACGGACCTGGGGGGTGGTTTTTAAACCCCTTAGGTAGTAGGAAAACGTGGGGAGGAATATGCATGGGGAGAAATCATGGAAGAGGAGAAGGAGGAATCCTAACTCATGTATACATATGTAAAACATGGAAAAGAAATAAAAATCAAAACTAAACAGATACTGCCCCGTTTGATGTGATTCCAATTGGAGGTCAGAGAGGAGGATCTTGTGAACAACTTTCATGAAGACATCTTGAAGAGATCTGGCCTGTTTTGGGCTGTGGAAGAGACGATAATCCCATATGTGCAGATCTCGATATGAGAGAGAAAGTGAAGATCAATCTACTGTAACTTTTCGTACAAGCCACCAATCGACGTGATTCAACTTCGAGGTTGAAGAGGGCTCTGTGGAGAACAACTTTGATGAAGAAACCTTGAAGAGATCTGGCCTGGTTCGATCTCCACAAGTCGTACAAGTACTGCTGGTCCTGGAGGCGATATGAGAGAGAAAGAGGAGAGAGAAAGGAGGAAAACGTGAAGGACAGCTTCTCCTCTGCATTGGGGATGATGGGACCTCGTGGGTAGAGCCTCCAGGGACCTCTCCTCGTAGTGGTACCCTTCCTCTATCCCCTAGAGAGTCCTAGGATGTGTTGAAGAGAGAGATAGAGTCCAATCCCGAGTTAGAGAGAGAGTCCAAGTTGTGGGAGAGTTTGAGAGTCTATCTAGAGTTTGGATGGACTTGGGGGCTCCCTAGGGATGAGGATAGGAGGTTTGGGTCGTAATCCAACTCAAAGGGACTTTAGATAGGCTCTAGGATGAAGAGAGAGGTCGAAAATCACGTAAAAACGTGTTTACGTGCATGGCGCTGTCGTGTCGGATCGTGGGGCCGCGTTCTTGTCGCGACCATGCACCAGGTCGCAACTATAAGACAGTCCGTGTAGGTCACAAGAAATGGGCCATAACTCTCTTCACAGACATCGGATTGATGAGCCGTTTATTGCGTTGGATTCTAGACTCAGAGTGCTATAAAATGATAGTATGATATGCCAGATTTGGATTAGAAATGAGGAAGTTATGAGCTCTCAAAATGAAGGTATGTTCACAGGATTGGGAAAATTGCACAATTTTGATGTTTCAAGTGGATCTTGGCCTTGGGCTTAAGAATGGACTTGAAATTGAGGGTGAATGGGCTCATGATGGGCCAGAGAAGGACTCCAAAGGGATGACCAATTTGGGACATCAATGATATGAACAAGAAATATGCCCAACTTATAGGCCAAAAACGAGTGTCTACAGATTGCCCCTCCTTGATGCCCACTTTGCAAGGGAGCGAAGCGGAAAGAGAGCGAAGTGTAATGAAATGGAATGGAGCGAGGATGAAGAAGAGTGGACTGAAAAGTGGGCATCAAGGTAAAAGAGACACCCATCACAACCAATAAGTGATAGAAATTCTCAAGAAGACTCTGAACAAACCACAAGGAAGGGCGAGCACGGACGGCTCCTGTCTGGAACGACAAAAAAAGGAAAGCAAAAGAAGGATGATCAACCTCTTAATTAAGATGTACCCTATCCGATTAGCCTGCAGGTTTCATCTTGGGAGGACATGTGCGTGCCAGGCGGGTCACGATGATACAAGGTCTGGGAGTGGTTCACAACCAAGACGAATCAGGGGGAATATTTAAGCTGATTTGGATGAATAGAGGGAGTAAATTCCAGACAAAAGTCGTACTGGCCAACTTAACCAAGTGACTAGCTCAAAGAAGACCTTCAAATTGTGAGTGGAATATGATTTCTTGTTCAAGAAACTTAAGCATGATTGACCATCACCAGGGAAGCAACCTTTGACAAATCATGAGGCATGAAGCTCAAAGTCCTACATGATGTATGCTGGGCTAAAATAAAAAGAAATCATCAAATCAATATGCAAAGAAAATAGAAAATACTCAAGGATAATATTGTTAAGCCGAATAAGAACGGGTCAAGAGACTACCTGCAACCGCAGTGTAGGCCTGAATCCATCGTTCCCAAACTTATTTAACTCAACGGCCTATCCAGCGATTAGCAATGTGCACCTAGATTATCACTATTTTTGTTGAAGGGGAACTCAAATCCTAGAACACATTGAAAACCAGCCGGTCCTTGAGATAATATAGTAGCATAAGTACCATATAGTAATGCAGGGGGTAAGGAAAGAAATACTTACCTGTGGAGCGCAGAACTTGCCATTTTTTTAGGTTTTGCTTTTCCTGATTTTTTTTTGTTTTTTTTTGTGTAAATGAAGCAATAAACAAAGCACTAAACAAGCTAACAACAACAAGCATAAACAACTCAGTCATCCACATGATTGAAATAATGCACTGAAGAACCGCCAGGTTCACACATAGAGAGTCCTCTCATGGAGCCATTGAGGGAGAATATGTATGGGACTTGGGAAGGACTTGGTGGGATAATGAGTTTGAAATTCAAATCATGGGTGGAACTGAGGAGGAGAGACAGATCGTAAAGATGATGTGAGCAAGACTCAGACAAAAGTAATGAAGAAATGTGGACATCTGAGCGATCAATGCTTGGGAGCCAATGTACCTGCACACTTAGCATGTATGATTAGATCTACTCATTTTTGTTATTTTTAGTTTGAAAATATTTGATTTTTTTTTGTTTTGAAATTATTTGATTTTTTTATATTTTTGGAAATATCTAATTTTTTGGATTTTTGGAAATATTTGATTTTTTTTTTGGATTTTTGGCAATATTTGATTTTTTTTTTTTGAATTTTTGAAAATATTTGATTTTTTTTGGATTTTGAATAACACCTAAAGCCGACGCTAGCCCTTCCTAAAAAAACACATGAGACGGAAGGTACTCACCCTTGCTACTACAACACTAAAGTAAGATCAAACTACTGGCAAAGGGTCCCCATTCATTCCCCTTTCATTAAAGACCACCAAAAGGTCAGAAGTGTATTAAGATGGTGGCGTCCTGTAGATGGTTGCCCCTAGCTTGCGGTGCCACTACAAAGGCCATATCTGGGAGACGACCCAGCCTTATAGAAAGAAAGAGAAGAAAGTTTGGGGATAAGTCTAGTGTAGGTTTTAAAGGACAAATTAGGCTTAGCTTCCTTCCACTGCATACCTCTTAGAGGTTCAATCTGTTGAGGATGGACTTTTGGTCACTTTATTGTGCATGTTTCTTGTTTAGGGCATGCGTACTACCGGGCTCAAGGGTGTCCCGTGGGGAACTATACTGCCACTCTTTGTCATGCCCCTATTCCTTGATTTTCTTTCATTTGTTCTTCTTCTCACTTTATTTGGCTTTTCTTTTGCAGGCCTGATTGACCGTCCCTATTTGAGATTTCCTCTCATTGAGATGTGCTTAGGTTGGTCACCTCGCCTAAATAGTCTTTTTGCCTTTACACTTCGACCGAGTAAAGAAGAGAACAGCTTTTGCACCACCTAGGTATGGCCTAAATAGCAGTGATGTTTGCTAGAGGAGCCAACTAAGGTTGCCATGTGAGTGTGTGATGATCCTTGCTTAAGGTGACCTTTAATGACAGGGAATGAACGTCGGTTCCCTAGCGCGGAGCAATCTCTAGCCTGAGTGCTACAGAAGCAAAATAAACCTAAGACTGACTCGACCACTCTAGTTGTGAATTGAGATGACTCTCTTTGATGTTTTTTGTGATGAAACAAAATTTACATGATTATTTGGTGAGCAACACGGCCCCTTTATTAAAAGAGCGACCTGCATTAGTCTTTGAACTTTGATTTTGGTTGATTTTAATTAGCTCATTTGCAGGAAACCATGGAAAATAGGGATCAACAAAAAAATATGAGTCAACTCAACACAAACAAGAGGGAGACAAAACTCTACATGAATATGAGGGATAAAAACCCTCCAACAAAGGGATTTACAAAGGAGGAGAAGAATGTTAGTGAGGACTAAAGCCTCGAAAACAGTGAGAGAAAGGGTCAGGACCCCGAGTAGGTAGAGAGGGAGGAATCGAGTTAGACCCGAGATCAGGAGGAGTCGGAGGAATGAATTGTAGGATAGAGGATGGAGGATCTGGTGGATCAGAAGGTGAAGTGGAAGTAAGGGAATCAGGACCAAGATTGGATGTCCCTGAAGGATGTGGGCCCGGCCTACAATCAAGAAGCTCGGGTGGAAGAGGAATGGGGGAATCCTGAGCACTAGGAAGAAAGTCAGGTGACCCAGGTGGATATGGAGAGAAAACCTGGGAACCCCGAGGGTGATCGGGTGGCTCAGGAGGAAGAGATAAGTGAGGGTCCAAAGACCGTAAAGGAGTAAGAGGGGAATAATGCGGCACCAGTCCAGAATTGGGAGATCGGGCGCCTCCTCTGGGAACCAGATTGACCAAAATGAGTAGTATTGAAAGATCAATATCAGGAGATGACAAGATAAGGAGATTGATATTTTTCTTGAAGAATTTCAATCTTGATCTCAGCCTCCTTTGCTTCTTGGCAGATTTCTTCTTGTGACGCCACAACTTCTTTGCTCCCACAGACAGATACGATAGTTTCATCTTGACATGTCTTCTTAAATAGCGGGACCAGGAAGTAGATGGCCTCGCTCTTCTCTGTAGCCACATGGCTCTCTCATAAATTATAGTCGTCATGACTGTCGTGTGCGCACTTGCCCCTTGGCTATCATTTGCATATCTAACCTTTATAGACACCCATGGGGGAACGCCATAAATTGGCATCTTCATTAAGAAGGATTCCTTTGACAGTAGATAGTGCAGACCCATGGGAACTTGATGCGTGGCACCATAAGCTTGAGACTTGGCATCTTGACCTGACAATCTGGCATGAAGACCAACTCCCTTGACAGTTGAAGAGGGGAGGCTTCTGGGAGTGTGATGGGTGGCACTAGCACGGCCAACTGACTGATAGGTTGAGGTAAATTGCAAAGGACTCTTGGCAAAACCTTGAGTGTTCTTGGTGACATAGCAATGTGCCCCTGGTCAGGTTGAAACATGGCAAGGAGGGCTTTGGATGCTTCGGGCAGTGTGACTTCTTGCCCCTTGAGTGACAGCTGATTCATGATGGCCTTAGAAACCGCGTGAGATAGCACGACGTTTGTAGAGAACCCCTTCTCTTGACCAGCCATATGCAAAATAACTGAGCGAGGAGTGATGATGGAATTAATGGTAGCATTTCCATCAAGCAACATAATGGCTACCGTCCCCGCTTTGGACCTGGCTGGCACTAGGGCCTGGGAACTCTTTTTGACAGTGCTCTTCTGAGGAGATGAAGGTTCATCCTTCCCGAATGTGCCTGAGATAAGGACACAGACCGGCATGTGACTGATGTAGTTGTAAGGGTCGAAACACATGACCGGAGCTGGGCTACCTTCACTCAGTCCATCTTGCATAGGGGAAGTAATTTCAAGGCATGCTGCAGGTGATGCACACCCGCTCCATTGGGATGTGGTGATGGGATGTATGGTGGCTATGTTGGGTTCGTCGGATGCGGAGGGCTTAATGTGAGGTGATCGGATGATGGCAAGGATAGGCTTGTGCGGAGAGAGCTCTTCCTCCAACTCAGAGGCTAAAGCAGCCTTACTCTTGGGAGTAGGAAACTCTTGCTCGGGCTCAGAGGTGAGTGAAGCTTGCTCGACCCTTGGTGTTGTGATGGTGGTATGCTCAGGCATAGGTGGTGGTGGTATAGAGAGAATGGCAATGGGTAAGGATATAGGTTTTAGAGTAGATGAGGGATTAGAGGGTTGCGGCATTGGTGGAGAAGACCGACGATGTACCGACACAATACGTCGAGCTGATAGCTTGTCGTCATGTCGTGGCGCAGTGTCGGGGGGAGGTGTGGTGGTGCTAGCCTGAGTAAAGGTTGGTTGAGGGGGTTGTTGAGGTTGTGACGGAGCGGGTGATGCACTTGGAGGATAAGTAAAGAAGTGCCTTTGGCCTTGAACTCGGGTAGGTGGCGACTGCCTCGATGCTTGTGCTGGCTGTCTTGGTTGCGCTGGTGGCTGCTCGGGCGACTATTCCGTTGCCTGTGATGGGGAGGACTACTTCCCCTGGTCTTGTGCTTTTCTCTTCTCTTGACAATGCAAGATGAGTCTGTGCATTTCAGACCAATTTATCTTCTGCTCTAGATCCAGATTACATATTACATCCCGAAATTCGCAGCAGTTTGCGATTGTATGCCCCGGATGGCGATGGTATGGGCAAAATTCTGATCGGTCCACTGTCATGTCCCAGCTTGGATTTTCTGGAGGGAGTTGCAATGCATTAATGGACATCAGGGCCGTGAAAACATCAGAGAGGGACTCAGGCAATAGATGATAATGGGTTCGCTTTAGGCCAAGTGAATGTCGTGATGGCTGGGTAGTGGATAGCAGGGTGCTGCGGCATGGACAAGGTGGTTGTTCTTGTGGAAGCGGGGCGAGTTGGCTATATGGAGGTGGAGGTGCATGGTGGTTAGAGGAGTGGGTAGGCGTGGGGTGGTGGATTGTATCGACTTGGGCCTGGGTTTGGACTCCCTCACAAGTGGCCCCTTGAAATGAAGAATTCGGTTGTTGAGCCTCAAACATGGATGGCATAGGGGAGTCAATGAGTTGGGTTCTAACAAAGCGAGCCTGGCTGTATAACTGCTGCATAGATGTGATGTCGTTCATAGCCAGGATGTGGCGGTACATGGGTGTTGCATTAGCAATGATAAGCTTGATTTTCTCCCCTTCCGGGATGTGCATCTGGACATGCACGGACATCTGACGCCACCGGTCGGCATAGGTTGCAAAATCTTCATCGAGTTTCATCTGCTCAGCCACCAGATCGGCCATTGAATACTCGGGCCCGGCCCGGTCTTGATATTGCTGTACGAATCTGGCCTTGACGATTTCAAAATCCTCGACTTCATTGAGAGGCAAGGAATAGAACCACTCCAAAGCAGGCCCATCCAATGACCGCTAAAAAGATAAGCCAATAAGCGGCGATCATGTTGATAGGACACCGACTCATAGAGGAACTCCTTCAGATGGATGTAAGGGTCTCCAGCCCCATTGTATTTGCGATAAATAGGGAGCTGAGAAGGTGGAGGGATCCGGAGACCACGGAAATTAGGGAGAGTATCATTGAAGAAAGGTTTTGGCTTTAACTGCCTCCGCAAGTCACTGAGCTCTCGCTTCATGGACTCGAACTCGGATTGGAAGTCCTGAGCCGAAGTGGATTGTGGATAGCGAGGGCCAGCTTGGGAATGAGAGCAGAGTCGAGAGTCAAGGTTCGGACCAGATTGAGTATAATGGGCCGGTTGTGATGATGTGGGCTGAACAAAAGGATGGCCCAATTCAGGAGTGACAATGTGAGTGGATCTAGAATGAGCAGGATAATGTGGGCCTGTTGGGCCCATCCTGGAAGAAGACCATGGAACAAAGGTGGACAACAACTCCCGGGCCTTGTCAGGGCCCATTTCAAGCAGGAGGCACTCCAATTCAGCGGCCTCATTAGAAGAGGATGGTGACGGAACAGATTTGGAACGGGCACTCTCATCGGCCCGATGGGCCCAGGACTGGGCCGAATTTGGAACATACTCATAAGACAAGGGGTCTATATGAGGAGGAGAGGTTGGAGGATAGGTAAAGTGGAAAGGATCCATGAGAGGATGAGAAATGGGGGAAATAAAAGGATACACTAAAATACAAATAAGGGGTACAACAACAGTTACACTCACACAAGAAGGGGACGAGAAGGGAGTTCTCAAGCAAACACCTAAGTTAACATGATAAGCGTTAGGATTTTAGGGTTATCACTTAGCCGTTTAATGGATTGATTTAATTGAATTGCACTCGGCCAAAGAGGACCCTAATGGGTATGAACTCAAGTACTCTGGTGACACTAAGGGGGGACACACAACTCACACGTAGGACGGCCTATACTAAGGATACGACGGGTACAACCAGCCCGGTAAACTGCAATGTGCATATGGTCACGGGGACTTATGGAGGCCCTCGGTAGGTAGCCCTGGTCAACCCACGAGTGCTCGCAGGTGAGAGGATCTACTCTACCAAGGAGGACACCTACACTACATAGATCAGAAGTGTATGCATGAGCCTAAGTGCATCGAAGTGCATGCAATGTCTAACACATAGCAGCTGACAGGTCTCTACTGAAGTCGCGACAACCAGATCCGTCGCGACCTTATCGCGACCGGTGAAACCGGCGCGATAATAACAGAGTGCAGAAACCTACAACCAGACGCAGACAGGTGGAAAATAGGCTATCCTAAGATGCAACACAACAAGAAAATAACTAAATAGAAAATGAAGACTACCTAACAGACAGAAACGGATGCATGGAACGGAAAGCAGCATCAACCAAAATGTACCTGAGATCGCGTCCTCCAAGTCCACCGCGATAAGGTCACACCCGCCCGATCTGTCGTGACAAGGTTCGAATTCTGAGAGCTCAGATGCAATGAGGGTTGGAGGTAGGGGTGTTCATGGTTTGGTTTAGTTTGGTTTATAGGAGATTTTTAGGAAACCAAACCAAACCAAATTCGAACTCAACCCGAACCAAACCAAACCGAAGTCTCTTGAAATCAAACCAAACCAAACCGAATTAAATTTGATTTAATTTGGTTTGGTTCGGTTTAACTTGAAAATAAATGGGCCTTTAGATTCTCTTAGTCTTAAATAAAATTTTAATCATTTGTTTCTCTAATAAATCACTATCAAATAATATTTGAAATGAAGTATTAAATGTTGATGACCATATTAACCTCCATAATATGTATTTTTACGTAAATATATTGAAAAAACTTGATAGATATATACAAATTAAAATTTATTATTGTAATTCAGTTTAATCGGTTTGGTTTGGTTTCTAGAGGTTAGAAACCGAACCAAACCAAATTTTCTTTTTCGGTTTGGTTTTGAACCAAACCAAATTTTTTCCATGTTCAAACCGAACCAAACCAAACCAAATCACTCGGTTCGGTTTGGTTTTTCGGTTTGAACCGAATAGTGAACACCGCTAGTTGGAGGTCGAAAGGCTTTGTCGCAGATGTTCACTACCGACCATGTGGTTGGGAAGGGCCAACCAGAGGGGCAGTGAACGAAGAAGAAACTCCTCTTCCAATTGTGAACAAAGAAGGGAGTTCGGTCGAGGATCTTCTGACCGGTCCAAGCTACAAAATATAGCTGGTCCCCGAAGGCTTTCACGGAGAAGCAGAAGAAGAAAAGGGCGAGTGGTCAGATGGACTTTGGCAAGGGCACAAACTGCCAGGAAGACGACAACCAACCTCCAAGAGTTGGGGGTCAACTGTGAAGGAGCAGCTCCTAGCTTGAGGAGAAGAAGAATGATGAAAGGGTGCAAAGGATACTAGAAGCCAGCTCAGACAACTTCGATATATACACAGAAGTCGAGCTCCATCGAATGATGGGCTCAGATACCATCAAGGACCGACAAGGTCATCTCTTCGAGGAAACTGAGACCTAGGTGTGTTCCTACCAACTTGAAGGTCTCAGCATCGATTTCATAAGGCGTGTTGGCCACAGAATCGGCCTGACGGCGTATCCCTGAGGTATGTGCAGAAGGTTTTTGGGGAACGAAGGATCGGGGGGGGGTAATGTAACACCCCAAAATTTAATATCAAAATAATATGATATCTGAGATTAGAAAAGATTTTGATTCTCATAAAAGACATAAATACTTACAAAAAATATGATCACTTACATAAAACATAATTACCCTTAATTTAGAGATATTTTTGCATATTTAGTGTAACCTTGGTACTATCTTTTAATGTACACACTCTGACAGGACATCACTGAATTTTAGTAACAAAATTGAGATATGATATCACCATAATTCTCAAAAAATATACTGATTCTAAATATGGGAAAATCGAGAATTATTGGTGCACAGATATTTAGATTAACACGACCTAATAATTTTTGGGGTTATTTTCACCTGATGAAAATTTAATTCAAAAAAATTAAACTAAAATCATCATAATTTGTTAAACCTTTCGATTAGCTTATGTTTGAAATTTCATTTTAATTGGACATCATTTAGGTACAAAAATATAAGGCTAAAGGGTCTAAATGAATTAATTTCTAATTATGAAACAATTGGTGTGATGACCAAGATGTTTTGAGGGATGCTGTTGCTCGGTATTTTCAGAAACTTTTGTCTTCAGGTGAATATGTCATCGACTATACACTCCTTGAGGTTATTCCCAACTTGATTACTGCATCTCAGAATGATCGGCTTTGCTCCCCCCTTCTTTGGAAGAGGTAAAAACTACAGTTTGGGCCATGAATGGCAATGGTGCTTCTGGACCTGATGGTTACTCAGGAAACTTTTTTACAGCTTGCTGGGATATTATTGGCGCTGATGTCTTTGAGGCTGTTAAAGGTTTCTTTAGTGGCTTCCCTCTTCCTCGTGGGATATCCTCTACAGTTATTGCTCTTATCCCTAAAGTTCATGATCTAGTCTCTTTTGCTGATTACCGCCCCATTAGCTTGTGTAACTTTTGTCATAAAATCATATCCAGAATCCTTTGTGACCGCCTTACTGACATTCTACCTCATATCATTTCTGAGGAGCAAGGTGCTTTTGTTGAAGGGCGTTCCATTGTTGATAATGTGGCTCTTGCTAGAAGTCTGGTTAAAGATCTGGGACGTAAGATTAGGGGTCACAATATTATATTCAAGCTTGATATGATGAAATCTTATGCTCGTGTTGAATGGAAATTTATGTTTGTTGTTCTTCAGAAATTTGGCTTCTGCAACAAATTTATATCTTATGTGGGAATGCTGATTGCCAATTGCTGGTTTTCTGTGCTTCTGAATGGCCATCAAGCTAGGTATTTCAAATCCACCAGGGGTCTTAGACAGGGAGATCCCATTGCACCGGCCCTTTTTATTATAATGGAAGAGGCTCTCAGTAGGGGACTTCGGCACCTTCTTAATAATGGAGATCTCAAACCTTTTGCTGGCCCTCGAACTTGTTCTCCTATATCTCACTTACTTTATGCTGATGACACGTTGGTGTTTACCAATGGCCATGCTAATAATATTTCCACCCTCCTCAAATTCCTTGAAACTTATGAAATGTCCTCAGGTCAGAAAATCAACAAAAGGAAAAGTCACTTCATTCTATCTAAAAAAGCATCCAGTCGTACTCAGTCGTACTGTGCTCAAAATCAAGAACATCACTGGCTTCTCCCAGCAATCAGGGTCCATACACTATCTTGGGGTGAACCTGAAGGAAGGTCGGGTCAAAATTTCTGACTTCAAGTTTTTATTTGACAAGATTAACAGGAAGCTTTGCAGTTGGAAATCTAAATTTCTTTCCCAGGCTGGTCGGGTTATTCTTATTAATGTTGTGCTCAGTTCCATCCCAATCTATACTGCCATGGCCTCTTTTCTTCTCAAAGGAGTCATCCACCTTCTTGACAGAGCTTTTGCTTCCTTCTTCTAGAGCGATCTTGATGGCATCCAAGATGACACTGGATTCCATGGTCGACTATTCAACGCCCAATTGTTGAAGGAGGTCTAGGAGTCAGAAGTTTATGGTATATCCAGCTGTCTTTGGCTACTAATTACCTTTGGAATATTTACCATGGTAATTCTTTATGGGCCCGGTATGCTAGAATGAAGTCACAACCGATGCATGGTCTACCAAGGAATATTTTCACCAGTGCTAATGCTTTTATTATTGATAGCACTAGATGGTTACTAGGCAATGGTCAGACATGTGATTTCTTTTATGATTCTTGGGTTGGGAAAGTACCGTTGAGTTTCTCCTTAGATGATTCAGATTCCACCCCTCATGTTTTGGTTAGTGATGCTCTACATGATGCCAATCATAGTCTCTTGCAGACATTTCCTGGTATTCAATCTTTAAAGCAGGTCCAGCTTCATGATGAAGAAGACAAGTGCATCTGGTCTCCCACTAATGATGGCCTTTTCACCTCCAAATCTGCATATAATCTGTTGAGGCCTCGTGGTATTCAAAGGCCATCCTTAGGAAAAATTTGGCACCGCAGTTTCATTAGTAAGGCATCTCTTTTTGCTGGAAGACTATTCAAAGAGCTATCCCAGTGGATTCCAGAGTTTCAGATCAAGGCATTCACATTGTCTCTAAATGTTCATGTTGCCACAATTCCCAGTATGAGGATATTGATCATATTTTTATGAGGAGTGATATTGTTGTTTCTCTTTGGAATTGGTTGTCGCCTTTTATAACTCACCCTATCTTGCCCAATGATCACTTTACTTCCTGGTGTTGGAAGAGCATCAAGCAGTATAAATTGTCATCGCCTTTTGGCTTCATTGCCATCTATGGGATCATATTAATTATATGGGAGATCTGGAAGGAAAGATGCAGAAGAAGATTTGATAATACCTATCGATCTAGCAGCAGAATTATTGATAATATAAGGTTTTTGATCTCCCATGCTTTACGCCGGGAATCTTTTAAGGCGGCACCTTCTGCCAATCAGGTGACTATTATCAATTCATTTGGCTACTCCTTCAATTATCGCCTCACAAATTTCAAATTAGTCAGGTGGATTCTGCCTATACATGGAATTTGTCTTAATGTCGATGGTGCTTCAAAAGGCAATCCGGGCACTAGTGGAGGTGGGGGCTGTTTCAGAAACGTCAAAGGTGAAATTCTCCTGGCCTTTGCCTTCTACTATGGCCATGGCAATAGTCTTCTACTATGGCCATGGCAATAGTCTTCAAGCTGAGGTCCGAGCTCTGCATGATGGTCTCCAGTTAGCTGAGGAATTTGGATTCCGGGTTTCCACAATCTTTTCTGATTCTGCCATGCTTGTTAACTCAATCCACTCGCAATCTCCTCTGGGATGGCAATGTCAAAGATGGTGGCAGTCTGCTACAGACATTTTATAGAAACATGGCTCCATTATTTCTCACATTTTTAGAGAGGCGAACCAGGTGGTTGATGCTCTGGCATCCTATGGTTGTATGGAAACACATAATAGGATATTCACATCCTTCTCCACGTTACCTTATGCTGCTGTAAGAGGGCCAGCGGTTCTTGATAAAACTGGTTTACCTAATGTCCGCTTAGGTTAGCCCTCTTTTTTCTTCAGGGGCATGCCCCACAGTTTTTGAAATCTCATTATTCAATATATAAAATCCCGAGACAGTTTTCTGGTCCCTTTTACCAAAAAAAAAAAAAATTTATGAAACCCATTTATGGAATATTTTGCTTACATAATTTTGGCTATGTAAGACATTTATCTCTTATGTAAATTGATTACAAGTGCCTTAATACATGTCAAGGGCTAAGTTACCCTCTATTGAACGTAGCCAAGTAGTAAAAAAAATGGATTTTACGACGACACGTGCATTGTTACATGTTGTGCATGCACGTAACCTTGGAATCTATATAAATCCACCTTGCTTATGCTTACGAGAGTTTGGTTGTTGTTCATCACCTCATGCTGATGCTGCTATTGCTACTCTTACTGTTGGAGCATCTTATTTGGAGTAAAGAGAGGATTTTATTTTCTTTGATCAAGTAGGATTTACCTTTCTCTCTCTTTTGTACTGCCATGTTCCATACATTTTTTGCAAAGTTCTCCTCATATCATCCTACGTAACTATTAGGAAAATCTTGGTTCATCATTTGAGCCATCAAGTCTTGTGTATAGGAACATGTTTAGAACCCAAAGCCATTGATTGGTCTTTTCAATAGAAAGTAGAATCACTTTGAAAGTGTCTTTCAGGTCGACTTTTTTGACCACCCAGAAAGAAAACAATCGTTTGTTGACAGATAGATCATATTTGTCGACAGACACCCATGATCATAGAACCCAAAACCTAGAAATCCAGTACTTATCGACAACCAACCAGTACCTGTCAAAAACCAACAAATACATGTCGACAACCATCCAGTATCTGTCAACAACCATCCAGTATCTGTCGACAAACAGACCAATTTCTCTATCTGTCGAAGTTGATACACTTTTGAACTATCCAATCAAGTTGCCTTTCCTATTTTCCCGGATTCTAAAAAGGATTAGTTATTTAGTCATCAACCAAACACAATCAATCTTGGTTATTCTAAATTGTTCTTATAACTTCTGGAGATCTTTTAAATATTAATTTATAGAAACATGTTTCTTGTGAAATTGTTTTACTCTTGTTGAGTGCCCAAGAACCATGTATGCATATTTGTCAGTAATGGAAATGGGATGACAATTTTGGGGTCTCTAGACTCTTTTAATGTCTATGCAAGGGGTAAGATCCAATCCCGGGAGGAGCACCCGAATTCATTTTCTGGCCATACGAAACGATAATGGATCAATTAAATGTTTGGCATGACATCATTATATGCTTGATTGGTCACCATTTTCCTAAAACACTTTATTGGTGGTATGTGTACCACATACTTGTGCCAATGAATGGCTATTGTAATTTTTCTTCCAATACAACCTTTATCTCAAAATTCTCTTGTCATACTTATTCATCTGCTTGCAGAACTTAAATACCATTCTTGATATCTAAACTACTACATACTAAGTACGTTGTATAATTTTATTTTCACCATTTTCTTTATTGGGAGAATGGTGAGTCCTACTGAGCACAATTGCTCATTAGTTCCTATTCTTTTTCCCAGGTAATCTACTATTTTAAAAGGCAACATATCGGAATGGTTTTCGAGAGATCAACCCTTGCTACATCTGCCCTTTGTAACTTGAGAATCTTGTATACCTCAACTTGAGGAATGACAGTTTATTATTGTTATTTAGATAAAGATCTTAGGCAATTTCTGTCCGGAAGAATTCAAAATTTATTCTTGATATCATGTTCACGTACGCTACGACATTTATAAACATATTAAATGTCGGGACATGACAGGTAACCTTGGGATCATTAGGGGACTGGTCCAAGACTTCTACGACGACCTCCGGCACGGAGGTGTCGAAGGGACCCACAGGAGTGAACATACCCTCGGATGGACAAGAAGGCGTCGCAACGTGTGACGAGGAGGAAGAATATTCGGAGGAAGAAGAACTAGAGGAAGTCGAGCTCATGGCTTACCTTAGGAAGAAGTGAGCGAATGAGAAAAGATGAGGGAGCTCAGCTAAGTAGTAAAGAAGTGAGCACGTCGGAATGTCGACAGGTCGTCTGATTGAAGCTCGGGCGTGGAAGCAAGGGTGGCTTTTCGATAGCAGACTTCACTATTTTATAGTGCTAGGGGTACGAACAGATCCAACATTTAGGGTTCGTCATCTTCGACAAGGGTCTAGATCGCACCACATGGCGGACCTTGGGTTGGCTGCTAAGTGTAAACGTGTTGTAGCAACCTTGATTTTTAAATCCCAATAAAATAAAATAAAATAAATAAATGTGATAAATAGAGTAAATTTAGAATAAAGAAAGAATAATTGAAATAAAATGGAACTAAATCAATACCCATTAACCAAAATTAGGAGTGGGTTGTATTAATGGCCCAAACATGAAAGAGTGGGCCCAAATGTGGAGAGCCCGTCATGATATGGGAGCTAATTAGGTGAAGTTCGGATTAAAAATAATAGTAATTAATAAAAGGGGTAAGATAAATATTAAAAAGCCATATATATCCTAAAAAGGAGTCCTAACCTTACCCAAACCCATTACCCACGAAATTGGCTCTCTTCCCAGCCCTAAATAGGGGATAAATACTAGGAAGGGAGATGATAATTAAGGAAATTCGGATTTTTATGGAAAGAAAGAGTTTTAGAAGGGTAAGGACTCTTAAACCAAACAAAACACCCCCAATTCGGCCCTATCAACCCATAGATCGTTTCTGGAGTTCTGGGAGATGAAGGGAGAGGCTGGAGGATGAAGGAGCAAGGTGGAGAAGGCTTGGAGCAAGGGATTTTTCATCTTCTCTTCGTCACCAAACTTAGGTTTTCATTACAGCAACGAAAGGTAGGCAATCTCTCAACTGGGCAACAAGTTAGGCTTGGAGCAAGGGATTAACTTTAAAGACCCATTCACCCCCCCTCTGGGCTCGTCAACTGGGCAACAAGTGGTATCAGAGCGAGTCTCTTCGACAAAGAAAGGATCCAACGATCTGAAGAGTAAAGATCCATGGCAGCCCAAGGTAACTTTGAAGGTCAGTCTGTCAACCGACCCCCTCTCTTCGATGGTGAAGATTATCCTTACTGGAAGACCAGAATGGAATACTTCCTACAAGGGCACGACTATCAAATTTGGTCCATAGTAGAAGAAGGTGATCTGTTAGTCACAAATGAGAAAGCTCAATGGACAGATGATGACAGAAGGAAGATTTCCTTGAATTGCAAAGCAAAGAGCATCTTATGCTGTGCTCTAAGTAAGAAGGAGTTCAACAGAGTCTCAGCCTGCAAATCCTCAATGGAAATGTGGGAAAAGCTCAGGATTACTTATGAAGGCACAGACAAAGTAAAGGAAACAAGAATCGACATTCTTGTCACTCAATATGAAAGATTTCAGATGCAGTCAAGTGAGTCCATAACTAAAATGTTCAGCCGGTTCACTGACATCACAAATGGACTAGCTAGTCTGGGGAAAACCTATAAGATGGGAGACATGGTGAGGAAGATACTTAGATCCTTACCATCCTCATGGACCCCAAAGGCCACAGCAATAGAAGAAGCTAATGACCTGAAGAGAATGTCTGTAGAAAAGCTCATTGGGTCCCTCATGGCCCATGAGATCAACATGGAAAGGCTAGGAGAGTCTTCTAGTAGAAAGAAGCACTCCAACGCCTTAAAAGCTGAAGAAGATTCATCAGATGCAAGTTCAGCTGAAAGCAAAAGTGATGCAGACAGCGAGAATGAGGAAGCTATGCTATCTAGAAAATTACAACGAATTTTGGCTAAGAAGAAGAAATTCCAATCTGGTAGAAGGCACTTCAAAAGGAACAAGGAATTCAAGAAGCCAGATGGAAAAGAAATAAAGAAAGGAGAACCCATCTACTATGAATGTAAGAAGCCAGGACACATTAAAACTGAGTGTCCAAAGTTAAAGAAGCCGGAGTTCAGGAAGAAGGACAGTTCCAAGAAGTTCAGAAAGTACAAGAAGAAGGCGATGGCAGCAGCATGGGAAAACAGTAGTGACTCAGACAGTGAGTCAAGTTCCTGCAGTGATGAAGAAAATGCCAACTTAGCCTTCATGGCAAATACTGAAGATAAGGTAACTTCTGACTCCTCTTTTGATTCATGCAATGATTCAGATTCTGATAGTTTAGAAGAGGCTTTCAACGAACTATATGAAAAATATAAAGAAGTAACCAAATTATTAAAAGTAAGCAAGAAAAACATAGTCTGTATAGAAAATACAAACTCAGATCTAAAATCAGAAAATGAATAATTAGAAAGTCAAATAACTGAACTTAAAAGAAGAAATGAACTGTTATGTGAAGACCTAAAAGCTAAGAATAAACAAATAACTAAATTAGAGAAACAAGTAAGTTCAGATGAACTGAAAACTGAAATCAAAACACTAACAGAAGAAAATATACAGTTATCTAGCACATTAGAAAAATTCACTAATGGTAAAAACTCCCTCATATTAAAAGGTGCTAGAAGATCAGGTAAGAAGAAAAATGGATTAGGATATACACCCCCAGATAATGAAGAAACCATAATTTATCCTAAACCATATCCAACACCAAAATTTGTACCTGAACAAGATACAGCATACAAAGCTGATTTCAGATATATAGAAAAAGTAACCAAATTATCTTACTGTAGTCACTGCAACAAGTTAGGACATATCATAACGACATGCCCAACAAGACATAAGAAATGAATAATAAAAGGCAAAATAAATGATACTAACCCATCAGGAACCAAAAGAATTTAGGTACCTAAAACTTGATATTTTTATTTCAGGACATCTCTCGAGCATCCAAATGGCATTTGGATAGCGGGTGCTCAAGGCACATGTCAGGAAACCAGAAGTTATTCTCTCATCTCCAAGCTGAAGAAGGAACAGTTACTTATGGAGATAATGGGAAAGGAACCGTGATAGGCAGTGGCTCTGTGAATAACAAAGGAAAAACAGTCATAGAAGATGTGTTATTAGTCAAGGGATTGAAGCACAATCTCATTAGCATTAGCCAGCTGTGTGACAGAGGCCATCAGATCAAGTTTCAAGAGTCGAAGTGTAGCATACTGAAGGATGGAGCAGTCATCTTTGAAGCTAATAGAGAAAACAATTTGTATGTGCTCTATTTTGAAGAACTCAAGGTTCAGAATGTTTGTCTGGCAGCAAATAAAGATAAATCTACTGAATTATGGCACAGACGACTAGGACATTACAGCATAGATGGCATGAGAAAACTGCTGAAAAAGAATCTTGTGGAAGGTCTACCTAAGGTTAGTACAAAATTGGATGGTGTATGTAAACCTTGTGCTAAGGGAAAGCACACCAAAGGCTCCTTCAAGTCAAAGACGGTGGTGACCACCTCAAAACCCTTAGAGCTCCTTCATATGGATCTATTTGGGCCAATGAGGACTGCCAGTCTTGGAGGAAAGAATTTTGGATTTGTCATAGTTGATGACTACTCAAGATTCACATGGGTATCATTCCTAGAGCATAAAGATGACACCTTTGAAAACTTCGTCAGCTTCAGTAAGAAAGTTCAGAAAGATCAGAAGTTCAGCATTGTGTCTATCAGATCAGATCATGGTGGTGAATTTCAGAATGAAAAGTTTGCTAGATTCTATGATGATCAGGGAATTGAGCATAATTTCTCAGCACCAAGAACACCACAGCAAAATGGTATCGCTGAAAGAAAGAATAGAACCCTATTAGATATGGCAAGAACTATGCTCTCAGAATATGATCTGCCAAGATACTTCTGGGCTGAAGCAGTCAACACAGCAAGCTACATTATCAACTGAGTAATGATCAGGCCAATCCTGAAGAAGACTGCATATGAACTATTCAAAGGGAAGAAGCCAAAGATCAGCCACTTCAGAACTTTTGGATGTCCTTGCTTCATTCACAACAATGGAAAAAGGGACATTGGTAAGTTGGATGCCAAATCAGATGAAGGCATCTTTATGGGGTACACCTCTAAACCCAAAGGCTATAGAGTATTTAACAAACGTACTTTATTGATTGAACAGTCTGTACATATTATTTTTGATGAAACTAACCCTTCCTTGAGAAAGGAAGTAGATAGTGACAATGATGATGCAGATGAACTGTCCAAGAAACTAAAAGATACATCAATTGAGGACAAGGATGATCCACCTCTGGAAGAATTGCAACAAGAAGAAGTTACTCATGAAAATCTTCCAAAGGAGTGGAGATACAAGAAAGATCACCCACTTGAGAATATTATTGGCGATCCATCTATAGGGGTAAGAACAAGAGGTAATGTTATTCCTTGTGATTACCTAGCTTTTGTTTCTCAAATAGAGCCTAGGACAGTCAATGAAGCTCTTTCTGATGAATCTTGGATAGTAGCCATGCAAGATGAATTAAATCAATTCAAGAGAAACCAAGTATGGTCACTTGTTCCTAGACCATCAGACCATCCAGTCATTGGCACCAAATGGGTGTTCAGAAATAAACTGGATGAAACTGGTGCAATCTTAAGAAACAAGGCCAGATTGGTAGCTCAAGGCTATTCTCAAGAGGAAGGCATAGATTTCGATGAAACCTATGCACCTGTAGCTAGACTTGAGGCCATTAGAATATTACTTGCATATGCATCTGCTTTGAATTTAACACTATTTCAAATGGATGTTAAATTCGCATTTTTAAATGGTTTTATAAAAGAGGAAGTTTATGTGGAACAACCTCTGGGTTTTGATGACACAGAATTTCCTAATCATGTTTTCAAACTTCACAAGGCATTATATGGTTTAAAGCAAGACCTAGAGCCTGGTATGAAAGGCTTAGTTCTTTTCTTTTAAACCATGGTTTCAGTAGAGGTCAAGTAGATAGTACTCTTTTCATAAAGTCAAAGGTCAAACACATTCTATTAGTCCAAATTTATGTAGATGATATTATCTTTGGGTCTACTGATGAATCCCTTTGCAAGTACTTTGAAAAGTTGATGCAGGGAGAATTTGAAATGAGCATGATGGGAGAACTTAATTACTTCCTTGGACTACAAATCAAACAAGGAAAGGAAGGAACTCACATCTGTCAAGCAAAGTATACAAAAGAACTCTTAAAGAAATTTGGATTCGAAAATACCAAGCCACTGTCAACACCAATGAGTACATCAACAAGAATGGACAGTGACAAAGATGGTAAGAAGTAGATCAAAAGATCTATAGAGGTATGATAGGTTCACTCCTTTATTTAACAGCTAGTAGACCTGATATTTTATAGTGTATGCATGTGTGCTAGGTATCAAGCAGATCCTAAAGAATCACATTTAATTTCTGTGAAAAGAATATTTAGATATTTAGCAAGATCTCATGACTTAGGTCTATGGTATCCAAAACATTGTGAAATTAACTTAGTAGGTTACTCTGATGCTGACTATGTTGGATGCAAATTAGATAGAAAAGGCACCAGTGGTTGTTGTCAATTTCTTGCAGGATGTTTAATATCTTGATCTTCAAAGAAACAAAATTCAGTAGCACTATCTACTGCTAAAGCTGAGTACGTAGCTGCTGGAAATTGTTGTACACAACTCTTATGGATAAAGCAACAACTTGAAGATTTCAGATTAAACATCAAATCCATCCCACTGTTGTGCGACAACACCAGTGCCATTAATCTCACCAAGAATCCAGTTCAGCACTCAAGGACCAAACATATTGAGGTTAGATATCATTTTATTCGTGATCATGTTGCAAATGGAAATATTGAAATATCATTTATGATACAAATGGTCAATTAGCAGACATTTTCACAAAAGCCTTACCTGAAGAGAGATTCACATCTCTTAGAAGGGAATTAAGCATGTGCAATTTATGATAAAAGTTTGCTTACAAATGGCACATTAAATTTTAGAATTAAGTAATTTTTCCCTCCATGGCGTTAAGCAAAAGAAATTCAAATTATCCTTTGTAACCGCTCTCTCATTGAAGTCGGTTTGAATAGTCAAACTCTTTTGTCTTCTTCTGCCGCCTTTCGGCGCCTCACTTTCCACATCGCATTAATTTATTCATAAAATCAATGATAGAACGATTCGTATCTCATCGTCTACCTTTTCCCCTTTTCATCCTGTCGCATGAGCCGATGCCCTAACAACTCATATCTCAACCCTCTGCAAATTTGAACCTTCCTCCTCCTTCCCGCAAAATTTCTTGAGGATTCCTTCTCTTCTCCTTCCGTTTCAACCCTCCAGAGACTTTCCCACCTGAATCCATGGCCGCACCAGTCATCGCCGGCAGTTTGGGTGGCTACAGCACCGAGTTTCTCACTCCTGAGCAGTAGGAGAGGTTTACCTTTGTGAAGACGAAGCTCTGTGGCAATAAAGAAGTCGATGTTGCTAATCTGAGGAAAAATGGAATGAGCAGCATGGCAGACTTGATCAATCATATGCAGTGGACGGGAGTTACCACCTTTTCAAAGGTCAGTTATCCGGACCTAGTAAAAGCTTTCTTTGTGTGTATGAAAACAGAGGAAGATGGGTCCCTAGTTTCTTCAGTAAAGGGAACCCTGATTAGAATAGACCCTGAGTTGCTGAAGATGTTGTTTGATGTGAAGACTTCCGGATTTAGTGGGGTTCACACTGTGGACGCCTAAGTGAAAGGTTTGGGAATTGTAGGACCAGGGTTCAAGCTAAGGGACGGCAAGCTGGATATAAATCAACTAACTGCTTTCAACCGCCTCCTTCATTTTATTGTTTGTCAAATCTTAGTTCCCAGAAGTGCAACATTCTCCTCTTGCACAAAGGCCGACTCAGACATGATGTACTGGGCCATTCAAAATAAGGAGATAAATATGGCCACAGTGATGATGGAAAGAATGAAATTTGCCAGAGATCAGATTTGGGACACCAAGAGCAAGTTAAATGTGTCCCTGCCCTATGCCCACCTACTTACCAAGATCTTCAAACACTTCGGTGTTGATCTTTCTGGGGCAGTTGTAGAGAAAATGGGCCAAGCAATCAGGTCCATGAACCTAAAGAAGAGTGGCTTCTCTGTGGAAATTGGTGTCTGGTTCAAGGCTTCAGTTGCTGAAGGCGAAGCCATCATTGATGACACCTCAGTTGTTCATCAGGAGATGGGATCAGCAGATATGATTCCAGAATTGCCAGTGGAGTCAGTTTCAGCTCCAGTAGTTGGAGCAGCAGAATCATCAGGCCCCTCTTTAGCAGAAGTTCAGTCTGAAATTGCAGTGGAAGAAGAAAGAATATCAGCACCAGCTTCAGAATTTCCAGAAGATTTAGCTGTAAATTTTGCAGAAAGGAGAATTGAGGATATTCTCCCAGAGGATATTATTTCAGTTGAAGACCCACTACCCTCAACTGTGGTTGCATCTATTCTTTCAGACATTATTGATTCGATTCCTTTCACCTCTAGTGCTTCAGAAACCAATGGCAGAGTTGCAGAAGAGGTTGTGGCATCAGGCCACATTGATGAACCAATGGAAGATGTCCAAGTAGAGGTAGAGCACCCAGCTGCTCAGGGTGACTCTGTAATGGAAGATGCTCCCATTCAGGGGGAGCAAGTATCAAATAAAGAAGATGCTCCTATTGAGGGGGAGCTATCAAAAGAAGGTTCAGCAGAAACAACTCCAGTTGTTGATGGTCAGGAGGAAAGGCATAGAGATTCTTAAAATTTGGATGACAGAGAAGGAGAGATTGCAAGCTCTTCGAGCTCAGATGATGATCAACCTCCTCCAGCAAAAGAAGGCAAGAAGAAAGGAAAAGAAGTTGCCTCTGAAGTTCCTCTCCTGGCTGATACACCTTTTGAGAGGCAGGTCAAGCAGAAAATTGTCATAAATTTGAAGCCAGTGATTGAAAGGCTGAATGTGCAAGGTGAGCTATTATGTACTCTCCAGTCAGATGTAAATTCTATATTTCTGAGCCAAGCTTCAGCCAACAAAGAGTTGGGACAAATCAGAAATGCTATGAAATGGTTTAATAAAGAGATGAGTAGCATGAAAGGCATGCTCTCGGATATTATCAAGGCAGTTGGAGTTCAAGCTCCTCCTCCTCCTCCAGAAGCTCAGGAGCCTGGAGAAAATGTGTCTTGGCCATCAGGGCCAGCACCAGAAGCAGCAGCAGCACTAGAAGCAGCAGCAGCACCAGAAGAGGTAGGGCCAACAGGGCCAGCTGATCAAGTTGAAGGGCCTCCAGGGCCATCTGAGCAAGGGTCAGGGCCTCCAGGGCCATATGAGCAAGGGTCAGGGTCATCAGGGCCATTGGAGAGTGAGTCTGTGCAGATAGAGGCAGAAGAGTTCTTGGCACCCAAGCCCCCAGCTCCCTCTTCTCCCTCTCACACACCTATTCCTCCAACTCCACCCTCAGCTCCTACAGCACCTCCTGCTCCTCAAACATTCAAGAAGCCTCAATCTAGACCAATTTCTTCTCCTACACCATTTCAATCCACCTCATCTCCTGCCTCCTCTACCTCCATTCCTTCTCCTTCTCCTATACATGAGGACCCTCCAGCATCCTCAGTTGGAGCATCCTCCTCCTCCTCTGGTCCCTCCCTTAGACCAGTTGATGACCTCCCTACTACTTCCCACTCTTTTCTTCATCCTACTCATCCACCCTCTTTCATCACTATCATACCTGAAAGAGCCCAACTTAACTCTCCCTTTATGGAACAAATAAAGGATGAGTTTGAGGAAGGGATCCTCAGGTCTGTGTTGAAGGTTGGGGAACATGTTCATAGGGCAGACCCTTCCAGTCCTGCCCCCAAGAAGAGGAAGCTTACTTCTACTTCCTCCCTTTCCTCTGAACCCAAATACCCACCTTTGTGGTTTTCTCTCACAGTGGACAACAAACATCCCTCACTGTACAGAGAATATCTCTCAAAGGTTGTTTTTGCAACCATCATTAACCTTCCCTTTCTTGATCTCACAGAGCATTTGAACACCATTCTACCCTACACTTCTCTTTCGAAATCCGAAAAATCCAAAATCTTCTCTCTTGCCCACTCCAAAACTGAAGAGCAGTGGGGCAAAGGTCACAAGGATCTCCTAAAGAAATTCATTCTTGCCAAATCTTCTAGATTCCCTCCAAGGGACCACTCCCTGACCTTATCAGAGTGGTTCAGGATCTATCATAGGGAACTTTGGCACCCTATATTCAAAAGGAAATCAAAATGATCAGGCACCTCATGCTATTCAACAACTACAGATATATTCATAGACTTCCAGAGGTTCAGCTCAGTCAGTTCAAAAGGGCCATTTCAGCTCTGACTCCGGATATCTCTCAAACTTCAGATGTTCAGGTAGATTTTGCTACCCTCCAAGTACCTGAAGAGATAGCCCTTCCTCAAATTCACTTTCTAGTTATGGAGTCCTCTGTAGGATCCATCATCTTTGAACATTTTGCCAGAGTAATGGGTAGAATTAAAGTACAGAAAGGCTGACTGGTTGCTTTTCCTAGATTCCTGTTTAGGGAATATCACCAGGGGCATGTAAGTGCTGAAGTTCTAGCCCCTATTCTGTCTGAATGTGAAAGGCTGACATCTTCTGAATGGTCCAAGTTCTACCCCCTGTCAGCTCAGCAGCTGTTTGAAATCAATGAAGCTCAAGCCAGAGAAGGCAAACCAGCCATTTCTCCAGCTACTTTCCTAGATATGAACTCCATTCATCTTGTTGTTGACCCCTTCAAGGTCTGGGAGGAAAGATACAAAGTGTATGTGGCTATGCACAAAGCTCTCAGAGATAACCACAACCACTATCCTGTCACCATGGACCAATTCCTCACCTGTGCCAGCTTTGGGACTCGTCGATCTCTCAAGATGAACATGGACAAGAATGCATATGCTAATCTTCTCTATCAGCACCTAGATCTTCATCTCAAAAGGATGGCTTCCACTATGGGATCATCCTACACTGTATCTTTTGGAGTCTTCAAAACTCATTTTGAAGAGCAGGAAGCACATGCATGGGAAACCATCTCCCATTTTGCCTCTCTTCTGTCCCCTGCCTTCTACTTACCAGTACCTCCACAAAGTTAATGAAATGACCTTCTTTGTATACTCCTGTTCTCTTTCTCTCTTCTTTCTTTGTCGAAGATTGTCTTTTTGCTCAATGACAAAAAGGGGGAGAAAATTAGCATGTCTGAAATACAATAATTATTTTTAAGAAAGAAAATTAGCATCTTCAGACTGATTTCAGATATTTTTCATCCATGCTTATTGTTCAGTTTTGTCACCAAAAAGGGGGAGATTGATGACCAGTCTGTCCCCATGTAATTTTAATTAATTATATATATATATATATATATGATTAACAAAACCAAACAAAAGTTTATCAATTATATCTAATGAATATTTCATAAGTCTTAAGTACAGGAAAAATACCAAGGTCAAACAAGCCAATAAAGGTATGCATTACTTCTCTGAAGCTTTAATCTTTTCAACATGATATTTCTCTAAGTCCATATCGACTTCTATTGAAGGCCATAACGATTTCTTTATAAGCATATCGATTTCAATAGAATTATCATAACGATTTCCTTTCTGGTTGAAAAGTCATGTTGTTTCAAACAAATCGATGTCGTAACGATTCTATAAGTGATCGCAACGATTTCCTTATAAGACTGAAAAGTCACGTTGTTTCAAACAAGTCGATGTCACAACGACTCTATAAGTTACCGTAACGATTTCTTTAGAGCCCATAATGACTTGCTCGTCACAACGACTCTATAAGTTACCGTAACGATTTCTTTAGAGCCTGTAACGACTTGCTCGTCACAACGACTCTATAAGTAACCATAACAATTTCTTTAAAACTCGCAACGACTTGCCTGTCGCAACGACTCTATAAGTGATCATAACGATTTCTTTAGAACTCGCAACGACTTGCTCGCCGTAACGATTCTATAAGTATTCATAACGATTTCTTTAGAACTCGCAACGACTTGCCTGTCGCAACGACTCTATAAGTGATCATAACGGTTTCTTTAGAACTCGCAACGACTTGCTCGCCGTAACGATTCTATAAGTATTCATAACGATTTCTTTAGAACTCGCAACGACTTGCTCGCCGTAACGATTCTATAAGTATTCATAACGATTTCTTTAGAACTCGCAACGACTTGCTCGCCGTAACGATTCTATAAGTATTCATAACGATTTCTTCAGAACTCACAATGACTTGCTTTGTATAATGATTTGTTAAGTATTTCACATCGATTTCTTCAGAAACACAACGACTTGCTTTGTATAACGATTCATTAAGTGTTCATGATATATCTTCTGTCACATAACGATTTGCTATGACTCATAATGATTTCATAAGTCATATAGCCATCGATTTCATATCTTGATATCTTATTCATCTTAAAAGTGTTGACTAGTCAAGGTCCACTTAGACATCTCTTTGACGCTTTTGCATTTATGAGATCTGAACGTATCTCTGCATGCATGCAGACCATATCATCCTTTATCGTGCCTACTCTGATTACGTCTTTTAGACTTAAGCTATTTTGCATTACTATTTTCATGTCTATTACTACTGACGTTGACTGACATCAGAGACAGCTTAGCTGTCTGCTATTTGAGATTGACATTTGTGCAGACCTCTGAACCAGCTTCATGGTACAATGTTAGACAAAATAGAAGCCAACGGATATTTCTGAAGATCTCATCTCTTTGCGTGCTCAAGTGATCAAAAGACTGTTGACTGGAAGCTTCTAAGACTCCAGATGTCATTCAGTCTAACGACTACTCAAAAGAGAGACAACGGACACTTCAACGTCTAGATTTCAAATTGAAGATATAAATTCAAGTCAGAAGAACAGAAGAAAAACAAGAGATCACGTATTCAAGCATTAAAATTCTTCTGAAGAAGTCCAGAGCCAAGAACTTCATTCCACTTAGCTTTTGTTCTTTTGCTCTCCACTAGTTTGTGAAAATCTTGAGAGAGCCTGTGTAGTTCTGAGAGTGTGCTTAGCTTAAATCTCCTCCTCTCAGTTCTAGTTGCTTCAGATCCTTGCTTGTCAAAAGCTTGATCTAGGGGCTTGAATTTCATTCATTCTCTTTGTGTTGTTCCCTTCGGTTGTGAAGGAAGACCTGGTGGTATCCAGGGTGTTGTTCCCTTCGGTTGTGAAGGAAGACCTGGTGTGGTATCTAGGGTGTTGTTCCCTTCGGTTGTGAAGGAAGACCTGGTGTGGTATCCAGGGTGTTGTTCCCTTCAGTTGTGAAGGAAGACCTGGTGTGGTATCCAGGGTGTTGTTTCCTTCGGGTGTGAAGGAAGACCAGCTGAGCTGGGTGTTGTAGTGTCCTTAGGGGGACTGTACCCTAGTTAGTGAAATCCTGAGTTGTTGCTCAGGGACTGGACGTAGGACTCCTAAGGAAAGGAGGTCCGAACCAGGATAATCCTTGTGTTGTGTGATTGTCTTCTTTGTGTGTTTGATATTTAAACTAACAGTCACTAACCTACTTCGAAGAACGTTTGTGTAAATGTTTTTAGTTACAGGTATCTTCTAGATTAACTTTAAAGACCCATTCACCCCCCCTCTGGGCTCGTCAACTGGGCAACAGGGTCGACATGTCGCGACCTGGCCGGTTTGACCCTAGTGGCCCATTCAGCAGAACGAGATCGGGCCTTGCGTCGGGACCTGAACGCGACAGCACACCTTGTCGCGACAGCAGTATAGCGACCAGAACCCTGAATTTACCAATATAACCCTGCTATTTTGCCATATAAACCCTCCCTAATTAAGTTCTGTCATGAGTAATGTCGACTTATTAATTAATAATGGGCAATATTACAAGGAATTCAATAATTTAAAAGTCATGTGCACAATCATACATGCTCTCTTGATTTCTTACACTTGCACACACTTAACACTCATGTTTGCCATTAAACCTTCTTAAATTACTCAATAATGTATCTGGTAATTAAGTGAAATTAATTACTAAATTACCCTACCTAATTATTTACACTTGTCTTTGTTTTACTCACATGTTTCGTATATTGTTACCGCTTCCCTCGGCCTTCAAGCACTCGAGGCACGACGGACCCTAGTTTCTACACACCTTTTCTTGGCATGGACCACCCCTCCACCAGGAATACTCCCAACTGGGCTAGGGACTCCTTGTCAAGGCCTCCGTAAGTCTTCTTGGCTTTGGCGCACATCCTTAGCCGACGAGTTGGTTGTACCCTTAACACCATTACCCCTTAGGGATCAGCACGATCCATGGCCTTAGTGTGTTCTCTCTTTCCTTGGGATCACGCCAGACCATCTAGCCCGTGTTCACGGTACGGCTAATGGGCAGTTGTGACTTCTACCAGACTATCGGTACCCGACCTGGTGCCGTGCAACTGCTACTATCGTGATTTAACGACGTATTATGATTATACCCTATCTCATCTACTATCTCATTACTCTCATATGTTCACTTTAACTCTATACTCTCATCTATTTCATCTATTACTCTCATCTCTTCTTGGTACTCTATTTGGCCATACAATTGATTGTCTAAAATAACAAACAATGCTATATGCCAGTGCAATAGAGCCCGATCTGGTCCTGGGGAGAGCTCCCAAAGAGTGCCATTTCCTCATGAGGGTTACATGATCAGGATGTGTACAGCATGCATCTAGTGCCATTTAATACTATAACAATTAATCTATGACAATCAAAGTGCTATCTATGCAAGTGCTATCGTTACATGCTATTATCGTTACATGGCCAATCCTTTAACATTCTCGATGTGCTATTTCACTGTATAAGTGCTATTGTTATCTTGTCATTGTTACTTGCTACACATGACTATTCTCTCTAGATATCCTACCTTTAAGACATTAACTATTTAAAGCATGCTTGGTCTCATGAGATATTAAGTCCTACTGGGCGTTATTCGATCATCCTGCGTATTTAATTCATGTGTTCAGGTGAGTCGGATGGCGAGTACCACACGCATGAGGATGGGGACGAGGATGTTGCTCAGAAATGACCCGATCAGCTGTCATGGCATAGTAGATAGTTAGATTAGTAGTCATTTAGTCAATATGTATCAGTTTGGATTGAATAAAGTACTCTGGGCCCTAGTTACGGCTCTGATTGATGAATGTATTAGATATTTGATGGATTATTAATGGAATTGGATTTCTTTTGGCATTAGTCCAACTGTGCAATGGTTTGTCATTTATTTCTCGCTCTGTACTATTTAATAACTGTAATTCCACGTCGGGATGTTACACGTGTTTTTTTTCAAACACTCCCATAAAGATATTTGATTAAAAAACTAGAAGATTTAAATAAAAATAAGCTTGGCGAGGAAAAGCAAAGAAGACGTGCGTGTGTGCACAAAAAGGAGGTGTGATCGCCAGGTATGCGAGGGTACCGAAGGAGACGGGCAAAAGGGAAGATGAGTACTTACCTTCACCTGAGGATCGCGGGAGTGTGACTGTGGGTTGCTCCTACTTCCTCCACCGGCCATCCGGCGAAGAAGTCTTTAGTTCGGTGGTTACCTTGCAAGAAAAATGAACAAGAAAACAAGTGAAAGAGGGATTAGACTTTGAGGTGCAGCACCAAAATCAAAGGAAATGAAAGAAAACGCAGTGACATTGGCATGAACACACCTCGTGGGGTGGTGTCAAACCCCTAAAATAGGTGTGGAGAAAGTGATGTGTGTGTGTGTAAAATAAAGTGATATGACGATGCAGAATGATGAAATAAAAATAAAATGAGGGAGAAAGAAGAGATTGGCGAAGTAAGCCCGCTGTTGAAATGGATGGAGTGGAAGAAGGGTGCTCCTCCCACCTCGCTCCGATATACGTGAGGACGATGGCTCCGAACTCCAAGGAATGGCTTGAGTGGATTGAGGTGAGAATCCTCCTTGGTTTGAAGTTGAGTCTCCAGTGCGGCAGGGTTTCGCCGTAGTGCTTGGGTTATGCTCAAAATAGTGGCCCCGGGGGTCTTTTTATAGAGAAAAAATACTGAAATCGCGTCGGACACAGTGGACGCCTATCACATGAATCGCGTCCAACTAAACCGCCGCGATTGCCAAGATCGACTTGCTCTGATTAAGCCTTTCCAAACATCGATTATAGTAGGTTCAAGAATTGCGTCGACATTACCAGCCACGTTTCTAACACTTCCAATTTGCATCGATTCTTTCCAAATATTAATAAATGGAAATAATGAATCGCGTCGGCCTAAACCACCGCGTATTTGAACAGAATCTTTCTCTGATGGAAATCGATCTTCGTATGAGGGAAGGTTAGAAACGCGTCGGACAATATGGACACTATTCTAATTAGCAACAAAATCTTTCCAAAAACAATTTTGGAATTTGCCATAATTCGAAAATGGAAACTCTTAATCGCGGCGGCTTACTAGGACACGATTCAAAACCTGGCAAGTGCCAGAAAAGGAAGTGTGATACGCGTCGACTTTACCCGGCGCGGATCAAACCTCCTAAAAAGGCATCCACTGTGTCAGTCGCGAATAACTTAAGCTCAACAGACCCATTAGAAAAATTCCTAAAAATCCTAGAAAAATCCAAAAAAATAGAAAAATCACTCAAGAGGTTAATTGAAGAGAGCCACTTTGAGGCATTGCGGTATAACATGAAATTTACTCGACATGTTGCTAAAATGGCATGTCTACAACTGCCTCGCCTTGGCGTCTGCTTTGCAAGGAAATGGAGTAGAATGACACGAAATGAAAGCAATAGAATGGGTTGAATGAAGTGGAATGACTGAAAAGTAGATGCCAAGGTGTGATGAGACACGCCTCAACAACACATGACTGGAGTCGTTCTTCAATTCAAAATGAAGTGGCTCGTAGAAAACCTCAAGAGAGAACTCAATGCTTGGACGAAAGGAAAGTGTGCACGTGGGCACGAAGGGGAGAAAGATCAACTTCCAGCGTCGGGGAAGTACTTAAGGACACAATCCATTAGGTTGCACCATTGGGGGCGTCTGTAACTGCCAAAGTGGATCTATAGGAAAATTAGATGAATTGAAATAGGAATCCAAAGTAAGGAGTTTCTCAAGAGATGATCTCCAAGCATCAACAAAGTGAACTGAGTACTTGACTCAGAATGGAATATTTCATGTTAATTGAAATTAAGGAATAAGTGGTTGTCTTCAGTTAAGCACGAGAGTAATCTTTCGAAAATGCTCAAAGTTCTACATGATGCATGTTGGGATAAAAGAAACGGTTTAAAACAAAGGAAAATATAAAATAATCAAGGATGATATTGTCACGATGCCAAAGTCAAGATACCGGATGGAGTTCGTCGTCCTTCTTGCAATGTAACAGCCTATCCTCAAGTCATAAGAATCCTATGGATTTATCACTATTTTTGGCGGAGGAGGGGAACTCAAATTCCAGATTCATCAGAGCCTCAAGGTCCTTAATATGCTCTAATAGAGTATAACATATAGTAATATGCAGTTTATACAATACCGGGATTGGGAGATCGCCAAAGATGATCATGAAACATACGGCGAGAATGCGTATCCATAACCTGTGCTCAACAATTCATCAGCATTGACAAGCAATAAATAATAGAAATCGCGGCAGGGAAAATGGATGTTTTTAACTTACCTGAATCGCATTGACTTAGTCGGTCGCAATTTACCTTTACCTGTCTCACTGGAAATCGGATTGAGCACTTTTAATCACGTCGTATGTGTCGGATGCGATTCAGACTTTCCACCCGAGGCTTGATTTTCTTGCCTGTTTTGTGCTTCTTACTCTCTTTTGGTGTTACCTCTGGGCTTGTGCGACCCAAGGGGGTTTAAAACACCCCAAATCATGCTCTCTTCATGCACTCTCCCTCCCCAAAGCTCAAGAATCCATCAATTGAAGCAAGGTGAAGAAGGAGAGAAAGAGAGGAAGCCATGGAGCATGATGGAGCTCCCTCATCCAAGAGGCCAAGAACTTAAGGTTTTCAAAGATTGAGCATGGTGGAGGGACACATTTGCAAGCTTATTCAAGCAAAGTTGGTTAGTACATGTGATTCTTGCATTGATTTTGTGGTGTTCTTGGTGTGCTTATTCTCTTCTCTTTTATTCTATTTTCTTTCTTTTCCTCTTTCTCCCAATGCTAAACCTCTATGGCCGACCCATGCTATGACCATACTCCATCTTCTACCCATGCCATGACCATATTCCATGCAACTCACCTACCTATGACCATGTCAACCATGTGCCACTCCTCATCATGCCATAATCTGCCCATGCATGCGCCACTCTCAACATGGCCAAACAACCCATAGGAATATCCCCTCTTCCCGGGCAACCGTAGGTATATGAGGCTCCCATGGCTCTAAAAAATGACCGTCCCCATCACTTTTGACATGACTACCATCCTCTCTAGGTGGGGAATTAACAACTTTGCCATCCATGCCAAGAGATACCATGAAATCCACCTTGATTGGGCGGCAATGGGGGCTTTAGTTGAGCTTTGGCATCCTCAAACCCACACCTTCCTCTTCAAAACCTTCGAGGCCACTATTCTATTGGAAGAGGTTGAGATCTTGCTAGGCCTAAAGCAGATGAAAAGAGGCGAGGAGGACGAGATGGCAATCATGTCGAGGAGCTATACAAGTAAGGTGGTGCTTGAGAGCTTCATGGATACAAGGGCAGCCCAACACATCCAAACCGAAAAAGGCATAAATTTGCAGAAACTGGCGGCCTGGACAACGAGGGAAATACCAAGATCGGTAGATGACGAAAGGCTGGAAAAGGTGATGAGAGGGTTCGTCATATGCCTGGCGGGTACACTCTTCTTTCCATCAATTGACAACGTCTTGGAGGAGGACCAATTGAGCGCGGTATGCGGCATATGGGAGGGCGAGAGACTGGGACCAACGGTGCTAGCCTTCCTCTACAGCGAACTCATGGCGGCGAGTTTGGGTAGGCCTCCTTACGGTTCCATGTTATTGCTTACTTGTTGGATTGACCTGCACTTCAAGTTTGATGTCAACAATATAGTCCCTAGCTCGTCCCGGATCTTCTCCAAGAGTCCGCTCTAACATATGGATAACTTGGTTGGCTTAGAAGGGCGCGTGGCTAACTGAGTGCCACAACTCAAGATGTGGACAGATTGGCGTGATCATCTCTGAATCATGCCCAGGAACGCGTTCACTTGTACTCTGGCGCCTCTCCTAGCCAGGGACCTACGGACACGGCTGGCATGCGGTATGGACCTTCGACTGATCGGGTCGGCTGAATTCGTACTCTACAACCCGCATCGCTGCCTCTCTCAACTCGGGCTTCCATGGCGCAACTTCGAGGGGCCGTCTCACCTTCCGCCGATCAAGAGATGGGAGATTGGCACCAACAATGACGGAGAAGAAGCGGACACCATCAAAGCGCTGTGGAAGGTCTGCTTTTTTAGGCAGTCGGTCCCATATGTGGAGGAGGTGGAAGATGACTGAAAGGCATATGTAAGGGATCTCAGGAAAATCTGGCCCAAAGTGGCCATTTGTAAATGCCAAAATTGATTCATTAATAAGATTTGAATTGCATCCTTTACACTGCCAAATTTCACCACCCTTATACGTGATTGTATCATCCAAACAGTTTTGATTTTCTCCTCAAAATTGGCCCTCGGGTGAGCACTCTGAATCGCGACAGACACAGACGTCGCGTATATCTTCTTTATCCGCATCCAGAAAGACCGTCGCGGTTATCCTTAATTGTGTCCAACCACCCCGACGCGTTTCAATTGTACTTCAAATTTTGAAAATCATGAGCCTCAAACTCAGCGCCGGGGCAATGATGATTCTCTGAATCGCGTCGATGGCCTCCGATGCATTTAATATGAACGCTCAAAATTCGCGTCGTCTGTATCCGACGTATTTTCTAACTCCGCCGGAGGTTAAAAAATGCCCGAGGGCGCGACCTTCTTGCCCTTTCACCACTTCTCTCCCTCACACTCTCTCGAGCTCTCTCATCTCCTCCTTATCCCTCACTCTCTTTTCTCTTGCTCTCTCTCATTTCTTTTGCTCTCTCCCTCTCGATGACAAAGAAGATGGCGATGAAGCGCCCTTGTGGTGAAGGGCTCTCGGTGGAGGAAGAGGCGACAACAGCGCCGGTGCCGGAGATGATGGCGGAGGGAGGTGTAGAGACACCAAACACCGCCGTCCGGGCCATGGTGGCAGAATTGTTGGCCGAGGGTGACTTGATGGTGGTGGCGGGAGAGGAGGAGACGACGCCGGCAGCCATGGAGGAAGGTGGAACGGAGGCAGAGGAAGAGGAGGCAGCGAAGGAAGGGGAGGACGCCCCGGCGAGAAGGTGGCGGCGAGGGCGGCTCGGACGGGAGGCCCCCCACAAGCAGATTCGGTAAGTCTCCAAACCTGATCCTTGATTTGAGAGGTAGGAAGACAAAGGGGAAGGGCCATCGGCGCCGGAAATGGTGAGAGGAGAATCACGATGACACCAGTCGTCACGGTTCAATGACTTGAATCACGACGGCTTAAGCCATCGCCTTTCAGGGTAAAACGTGACAAGCACAGCAGTCGCGATTCAAGTTGAAGCGCGACCACTGTGTTGGTCGCGATTCAAGAGACTGCCCGAGAAAGGGTGAGTTGGGCCTGATTTGCACCGTTTTGTAATCATTTTAATTGCCGTTTAACTTGTGTGTGTCTTGTACAGGGAGTTATAAGGCTGAGGTTGCAATGGCCGCTGGTAATAGCGGCGTACCAGGGGCTCCCAGACTTCCAGAGGGAGAGAGTCCGGAGGATGGGGTTCAGGCCGATCTTGGAGATCGAGCCCTTCTACTTGGACAGCCCCCTGGTATAGGCGATCAGGGAGAGATGAGACCGAACGAGCAGAGCATTTCTGTTTCCCTGGGAACACATGGTTTCGTCCTTGGAGGACGTGGCACGGATCACCGGCCTCCGAGTAGATGGAGAGGCGGTGACAGGGGTGACGTATGCAGATTACACGGAGCACACCCATGACCTACTGGGGCTGGAGCCTATGGGGAAGGACGAGCTCGGAAACCGGAGGATGGTCGACCGCATAGTATTGCTAGAGAGTTTGGGCCTACGAGGAGTTAGGCAGACAGGTGAGGAGACGCTGCAGAAGTTTGTACAGTGGGCGGCGGGGCTGGCGAGGACAGTTTACTACTAGGACCCGAGGACAGGGAGAGGGCGGATAGGAATCTGAGGCGATTCCTTGTCTTTTTCTTGGGGAAGATGCTGTTGGAGACGAAAGGAGATGGCATCCACTGGCGGTTCTTGGAGATCCTTGAGGACCTAGAGCGAGTCGGGCAGTACGCGTGGGGTGTGGCCTTCCTGGTGCACACCTTCGCAGATCTCTCCAGCGGCACGGGCAAAGTGACGACAGTGGGCGGATTCGCCCCTTTCCTTTAGGTACACCTTTCTTTCTTTTGAACTCCTTTCATTTCCTGCATTTAAATTGTTAGTCATCTAATCAATGTGTTCATGCATGCAGGTATGGAGCTACTACTACCTCCCCCTGGGGAGGGCAAGCGAGGTGCGCCCTGACGCACTACCCTTGGCGAGGAGGTGGCTACCGGTGGTGACGGCGGCATCTTTTAGCCTCCAGCTCGACACCCTTCGTCGAGACATCCGGGATTTCCCGGCCCTCCTAGTATGTATGCTTCCTCATTTCTCCATGCATTTAATATGATTATGACATATTGATAGCCCACGAATGCGTCGTTACAAACGTGACTAACAATCTCAAAATTATCGGCCTACACTAATTATTTTGACAATAGTTAAGTGGTGAGAGCCGAGTCGAATCCACGGAGAACTAGATTTTAAAGTTGAAAACGTTGGGTTTTTAGTTAAGAAAATAGCGTGGTGATATTTAAACTAAGTTGCATCAAGTAAAACTAAACTACTTAAACTAGGTAAATAAAGAGAGAGAAAGAGGGAATGAGAGAATGCAAGACACTACTAAGAAAAAACTATAACAACAACAAGTTTAACACAAAGATTGTATTCTCATCAAAAGTCATTAATCAACTATAATGAAATAACGAGAAAGAAAATAGAAAATAAGAGGGAGAATAAGAGAGAGAGAGAGAGAGAGAGAGAGAGAGAGAGAAAGACAGAGAGAATAGAGGAGAGAGAAAAGAGAAAATAGAGAGGGAAGAGAGAGGCGCGAGAGAAGAGAGATAGGAGAGGGCGAGATGGAGGAGAGAGACGAGAGAAACGAGAGAGAGAGAGGGATAGAAGAGAGAGAGACAAGAGAGAGGAGAGAGAGGCTACGTGCATGCAACCGCATGCACGTAGGAAGGGCCGGGCGCAGGCGGCAGGCGGCTGGGAGCTCGGCCAGGCGGAGCGGGGCGGGCCAGGCGCGCTCGGCGCGGGGCAGCAGGCGCGCAGGCAGGGCGAGCAGACGTGGCCGAGCGGGGTCAGGCGGCTGGGCGCGGACGGGGCGAGGCAGCAGGCACACAGGCGGGGCGAGCAGGCGTGGCCGAGCGGGGTCAGGCGGCTGGGCGCGGACGGGGCCGGATGCGGGCTGCGCTTGGGGCCGGGTGCGGTGCGGGGCGCCTGGGCACTGGCGGCTTGCTGCTGCTTTTGCTATGCGTGCTGTGAGAAACCGGGAGAGAGGAAGAAGGGAAGAAAATGAGGAGGAAGAGGAGAGGAAGAAGAAGAAGAGAGAAGGGGGGAGGTTGCGCGGGTGAGAGAGAGAAAGTGGGAAAGAATAGTTGTGTGCGGGAAAGAGAGGGAGAGAGAGAAAAGTTCCATGAGAATGAGAGAGGGGGGGTTTAAATAGATGAGAGGAGAGAGATTTTAAAATAGGGAGAGAATCTTGAGGAAAATGGAAGGAAGAGAGAGAAAGAAAAAGCAGGCAGCTAGGGTTTTTGCAACAATATGAAAATGCCAGATTTTCCCCTGTTGGACTGCTTGGTCCATTGGCCCAATACGAACTTCATTCAATGGCCCATTAACCTGCAAATACAACATGTAATTGAATTTAATCAATTATCGTCCGTGACAATAGAAATCTTATGAATTAATCATATATCAATCAATAAAATGGCATGATTTATTTATGATAAATGTGATATTATCACATCCCCCAACTTACTCATTGCTAGTCCCTTAGCAATGCACCCAGGTGAATAATTAGGACTAACCGGAACTTCAAACATCATTTTTCATGTCAAGAAAGCAGAGATAAGATTGATCAACACTAAGTATTTCCAGTTCTAGTAGCATGTGTCAAAGACAATCATGCAGTTCATGTTATTAGACAGTTCCTCAAGATACAGTTAAAATTATCATTTCCTTCATGAATGCACTTATGATCAATAAGCATTACTTAAGACAATGTATGAGTTTTTGACCCATTACTTAGAGATGATATCAACTCTACACTCCTACAATAAAATCCTCGAATTACAGGTAGCTTTCACTCTGCCTTTTTATTTTCATCCTTCAGCATCATTTTTTTTTCTTTCTTTGGATATCTGTTCACTGTTTGACGCGAACTTCAACACTTCATGAGGTGCTGAAGCCCGGTTACTAAGCTAGGGATTTCCTTCTTCATTTCATCATCATTTTTTTTTTCATAACTTGTAGGCAGGTAGCTTTTTCCCCACGATTAGTTTTCAATAAGAGTGTAGAATATCAATCTTCATCATGAGTATTAGATAAAACTCTCATCACCCTCTTGAATGACACTTATTCATCATATAATACATGTGTGAAGGTTTCATCAAATTTCAAATGTAGTTTGAGGAAAATGCTAAGAACATAACCGCAAACTTCATCCTTTAGCGTGCCACTAGCACAAGTATATACTTAGAGTAAAAATCATTCTAGACTGAGGTATTTTTTCCATGAGAAATGATATGTGAAGTTAATGAGCACAGAATAATGCATGGGATGTTTCAGCAGGATTTAAAGATTTGAAAGACTTGCCCTCCCCCAACTTGAATGACATTGTCCTCAATGGCATAAAAGTAATGAACATAGAATACAGCCAAAGTAAGGTAAGAAAGGAGAGATGCAACCTGATGATCACATGAGAGTGGTGGCAAACTGGCTTCATTAAAGGTGATGAGTTGCCCACTAGCCTTCCAAATACCTAGAACAAAATAGAAATTAAAAATAAGTTAAATTTCCTAAAAAATATTGGGTTGCCTCCCAATAAGCGCTAAGTTTAATGTCTTCAACCAGACACAATGAAGTTCTTGTGCATCTACTCAAGATCATTCAGGGGAATGGATTCTTTAGGTGAGAGCTGCATGTTTTCCATGTATGGTTTGAGACGTTGACCATTAACAGTGAAAATTTGACCATTTTTAGGATCTAGAATTTTAACAGCACCATGGTCAAAAGTTTTTACAACAATGAATGGTCCATCCCATCGAGATTTTAATTTACCTGGGAACAAACGCAGCCTAGAGTTAAAGAGCCAAACCTTTTGGTCAGGATGGAATGATTTCCTCAAAATATGTTTATCATGAAAGATTTTGGTTTTGGCTTTATATATCTTGGAATTCTCATAAGCTTCATTGCGCAATTCCTCAAGCTCATGCAACTGGAGGGCTCTATGTGATCCAGCCTGGGCTAAGTCAAGATTGAATTGTTTAATGGCCCAATACGCCCTATGCTCCAACTCAACAGGAAGGTGACAAGCTTTACCAAAAATTAACATGTAGGGAGACATGCCAATGGGAGTCTTATAAGCAGTCCGATAGGCCCACAAAGCATCATCTAGCCTTTCTGACCAATCTTTCCTATCAGGCCTAACAGTCTTTTGGAGAATGTTCTTGATCTCCCTATTGGATACTTCCACTTGGCCACTGGTCTGAGGATGGTAGGGGGTAGCAATCTTGTGAGATATCCCATATCATTTAAGCAAAGCTCGGAATTGGGAATGAATGAAGTGAGATCCCCCATCACTTATGATGGCTCGAGGGCACCCAAACCTAGAGAAGATATTCCTCCGCATAAATTTCATGACAACCTTATGGTCATTGGTGCGGGTGGCAATGGCCTCAATCCATTTAGACACATAATCGACAGCCACAAGGATATACTCATTGCCAAAAGATGATGGGAATGGGCCCATGAAATCTATTCCCCAGACATCAAAATTTCGACCACCAAAATTGGGTTGAGTGGCATCATGTCTCTCTTAGAGTTGTTTGATGACCAAACTGTCCCCATAATAAATATTTCCATTTATTTATATATTAATTTTGATGATTAACAAAATAACACTAATGGATTACTTGAGCCTTAAGTACAGGAAATAAAAGAAAAATGAAAGTTCAAGACAATCTGGTAAGTCTCATCACTTCTATCCAAGTCTTTGTATCGACTTCTTTGATAAGCAGAACGATTTCCTCTTTGACCGGAAAACTCACAACGACTCTCTAGCCGTAACGATTTCTTAAGACCTCGTAACGATTTCTTTAGAACTCACAACGACTCTCTAGCCGTAACGATTTCTTTAGACCTCGTAACGATTTCTTTAGAACTCACAACGACTCTCTAGCCGTAACGATTTCTTTAGACCTCATAACGATTTCTTTAGAACTCATAACGACTTCTTTAGACCTCGTAACGATTTCTTTAGAATTCGCAACGACTCTATAGTCATAACGATTTCTTTAGACCTCGTAACGATTTCTTTAGAATTCACAACGACTCTATAGTCATAACGATTTCTTTGGAGTTCATAACGATTTCTTCACTGATCATAACACCGTGCTTGTATAACGATTTCATATAACGATTTCATTATAACTTGACAGTCATAACGATTTCGTGTAACGATTTCTTTAGAGTTCATAACGATTTCTTCACTGATCATAACACCGTGCTTTGTATAACGATTTCATAACGATTTCATTATAACTTGACAGTCATAACGATTTCGTGTAACGATTTCTTTAGAGTTCATAACGATTTCTTCACTGATCATAACGCCTTGCTTTGCATAACGATTTCGTGTAACGATTTCCTTACAACTCGATAGTCATAACGATTTCTTGTAACGATTTCTTCAGAACTCACAACGACCTGCTTGTTGTAACGACTTCATAAGTTATCACATCGACTTCCTTACAGTTCATAACAACTTGCTATAATTCATAACGATTTCATAAGTCAGCAAGATTCTTTTTATCGAATTTCTTGATGCATCAGTATAATGCTTTTTAATAGCGTTGAAAAGTCAAAGTCATATCTTGTCCGTTGACTGCTATGCATTAAATGCTCTCCGATCGTATCTCCCATGCATGCAGACAATATCTTCCATTTCTATGCTACTCTGTCTACGTACTTTTTTAGACAGAAAGGAGCTTTGCTATATACTGCAATATCTGTTCCATCTCAACTAACAATAGACAGCAGTCCTAGCTGTCTTCTATTTATTGATGATATGCTTACAGATATCTGACAAGACTCATCTGGACAACATTGGACACAAGATACAAGTTCTATGACATCTCTTTGGCGTGTACACAAGGATAAAAGACTGACGATCAGAAGCTTCCTCAGTGACCAGTCTAACGTACACAAGGATAAGAGACAACGGACACTTCAACGTTCGAATTTGAATCAGCAGTTTAAATAGAAGACTCAAGACGGAAAAGAAACAACACGCTTGATTTTAGAAGAAGAAGAAAGAAATCCATCTCTCAGAATCTTTAGAACTTTGAAGAAGAGCGAAGCCTCCACTCCAAACCTCGTTCTAAGCTCTTAGCTCTCTGTGCTCAGAAGGAATCTTTGCATTTGCAAGAGCCTGTGTGGTCCTTGGAGAGAAAAACCTTGTTAAATCTCTTTCTCTCTCGGGGGCTTAGGAGCTTCAGTGTGTAGCTGGTCAAGCTAGAGTCTGAAGCCTGTTTTCACCCCTTTTTCTTATTAGGTTGTGTTCCCTTCTGGACGAAGGAAGACCTGGTGGTATCCAGGGTGGTTGTTGTTCCCTTCAGACTGAAGGAAGACCAGTTGAGGCTGGGTGTAAGGATCCTTAAGGGGGATTGTACCCTTGGTAGTAAAATCCTGAGGTATTGCTCAGGGACTGGACGTAGGTCTCCTGTGGAGAGGAGTTCCGAACCAGGATAAAAATCCTTGTGTCTTGTGGATGTGTTTTGTGTGATTGTTGTCTTGTTTGCTCTAACTCTAACCTTGTTATTAAGTTGTGCAATCCTTTCAGTAAACAGGTTTTAATCAGAGATCGAAGTTTTAATAACCCATTCACCCCCCCTCTGGGCTAGCTAGCTGGGCAACAAGTGGTATCAGAGCTCGTCTCTTCGACAAAGAAGAAGATCCAACGATCTGAAGAGCAAAGATCAATGGCAGCCCAAAGTAACTTCGAAGGTCAGTCAGTCAACAGGCCTCCCTTGTTCGATGGAGAAGATTACACATACTGGAAGACTAGAATGGAATATTTTCTACAAGGTCATGATTACACAATCTGGTCCATTGTAGAAGAAGGTGATCTTTTGGTCACAAACGCTAAGGCTCAGTGGACAGATGATGATAGGAAAAGAATATCCTTAAACTGCAAAGCCAAGAGCATATTATGCTGTGCCCTAAGCAAGAAAGAGTTCAATAGAGTCTCAGCCTGCAAGTCCGCAATGGAGATGTGGGAAAAGCTCAAAATTACCTATGAAGGGACAGACAAGGTAAAGGAGACAAGAATTGATATTCTAGTAGCTCAATATGAAAGATTTCAGATGCAGACAGGTGAATCAATAACTCAAATGTTCAGCAGATTCACTGACATCACAAATGGATTAGCCGGTTTGGGAAAGGTCTATAATGCACCAGATATGGTTAGAAAAGTCCTCAGATCTTTACCATCTTCTTGGACTCCGAAGGTAACAGCCATTGAAGAAGCCAATGATTTAAAATTAATGTCATTGGAAAAGCTAATAGGATCTCTCATGGCTCACGAGATAAACATGGAGAGATTAGGAGAATCCTCCAGCAGAAGGAAACAATCAAATGCTCTCAAAGCAAGTGAAGATAATTCGGAAGAATCTTTGATAATAGTGAGAGTAGTAAAGACAGTGATGATGAAGAAGCGATGCTGTCTCGAAGGCTTCAAAGGATTCTAGCAAAGAAAAAGAAGTATCAGTCAGGAAGAAATTTTTTAAGAAAAACAAAGACTTCAGAAAACCAGAAGTAAAGGATCAAAAGAAAGGAGAAGTGATCTGTTATGAATGCAAAAAGCCTGGACACATCAAGGCAGATTGTCCCATGATCAAAAAGAGTGATCACAAGAAGAAGGACAACTTCAGAAGATTTAAGAAGTACAAAAAGAAAGCAATGGCAGCTGCTTGGGAAAACAGCAGTGACTCAGACAGTGAGTCAAGCTCGAGCAGTGAAGGTGAAGAAGCCAACTTGGCTCTAATGGCCAACACCGAGGACAAGGTAACTTCTGACTCTTCTTTTGATTCATGCAATGATTCAGATTCTGACAATTTGGAAAATGCTTTTAATGAACTTTATGAAAAATACAAAGAAGTATGCAAATTACTTAAAACTAGTAAGAAAAATATAATCTGTCTAGAAAATACAAATTCAGACCTAAGAACAGAAAATGAAGAACTTGAAAAACAAATTACTGAACATAAAAGAAGAAATGAATTATTATGTGAAGATTTAAAAGAAAAAATAAGAAAATAAATCTTCTAGAAAAACAAGAAGACTTAGGTGAATTTAAAATAGAAATAGAAAGACTAAATAAAGAAAATGATAATCTATCAAGTACACTAGAGAAATTCACCAACGGTAAAAACTCTTTAATATTAAAAGATGCTAGGAGATCGGGTAAAAAGAAAAATGGATTAGGATATACACCCCCAGACAATGAAGAAACCATAATATACCCTAAAACATATCCAACACCAAAATTTGTACCCGAACAAGATATAGCATACAAAGCTGATTTCAAATATATAGAAAAAGTGACTAAGTTATCCTGCTGCAGTCACTGCAACAAGTTAGGACATATTAAAATTACATGCCCAACAAGACATAAAAAATGGATATTAAAAGGTAAAGTTGATGATACTAACCAATCAGGACCCAAAAGAATTTGGGTACCTAAAGCTTGATGTTCTCATTTCAGGTTAACCCTCGAGCATCCAAATGGTATTTGGATAGTGGGTGCTCAAGGCATATGTCAGGCAACAAGAAGATATTTGTTGATCTCCAAGCTGAAGAAGGTACAGTCACCTATGGAGATAATGGAAAAGGGACTGTGATAGGAAGCGGGTCTGTGAACATCAAAGGAAAATCAGTTATAGAAGATGTAATGCTGGTCAAAGGGTTAAAGCACAATCTCATCAGCATCAGCCAGTTGTGTGACAAAGGCCATCAAATTCAGTTTCAAGAATCAAAATGCAGTATCTTAAAGGATGGTGCAGTCATATTTGAAGCCTACAGAGAAAGAAATTTGTATGTTCTATATCTCGAGAAACTCAAGGATCAAGATGTATGTTTGGCAGCTAGTAAAGATCAATCAACTGAGTTGTGGCACAGAAGATTGGGCCACTGCAGCTTGGATGGGTTGAACAAGCTCAGAAAGAGAAAACTAGTTGAAGGACTGCCAAAGGTAAATTTCAGATTGGATAGCATTTGCAGACCTTGTGCAAGAGGAAAGCACACCAAGAGCTCCTTCAAATCAAAGACTGTAGTAACCTCCTCAAAGCCCTTAGAACTACTTCACATGGATTTATTTGGGCCAATGAGAACTACCAGTTTGGGAGGAAAGAATTTTGGATTTGTAATAGTTGATGATTATTCAAGATTCACTTGGGTATCCTTTTTAGAGCACAAAGATGACACATTTGAAAATTTTGTCAGCTTCAGTAAGAAAGTTCAGAAAGATCAGAAATTCTCAATTGTCTCTATTCGATCAGATCATGGTGGTGAGTTTCAGAATGAAAGGTTTACGAAGTTCTGTGATGATCAAGGAATTGAGCACAACTTCTCAGCTCCAAGGACACCTCAACAGAATGGAATTGCTGAGAGGAAAAACAGAACTCTTTTGGATATGGCAAGAACCATGTTGTCAGAATATGATCTGCCAAGATACTTCTGGGCCGAAGCTATCAACACTGCATGTTATATCATAAATAGAGTGATGATCAGGCCAATTCTGAAAAAGACGTCTTATGAACTCTACAAAGGAAAGAAGCCAAAGATTAGCCATTTCAGAATATTTGGATGTCCTTGCTTCATCCATAACAATGGAAAAAGGGACATTGGTAAGTTGGATGCCAAATCAGATGAAGGCATCTTCATGGGGTACTCTTCTAAACCCAAAGGTTATAGAGTTTTCAATAAACGTTCCTTATTGATTGAACAATCAGTACATGTTATTTTTGATGAATCTAACCCTTCCTTGAAAAAGGAAGAAATTAGTGACATTGATGATGCAGATGACTTGTCCGAAAAATTAAAGAATACTTCAATTAAGGACAAAGAGGATCCAACTCTGGAAGAACTGCAGCAAACAGAAATCCAACATGAAGATCTTCCAAAGGAATGGAGATATCAGAAAGATCACCCTCCTGAAAACATCATTGGTGATCCATCTGTAGGGGTAAGAACTAGAGGTAATGTAATTCCATGCGACTATTTAGCATTTGTTTCTCAAGTAGAGCCTAAGACAGTCAATGAAGCTTTATCTGATGAATCTTGGATATTAGCCATGCAAGATGAACTAAATCAGTTCAAGAGAAACCAAGTATGGTCACTTGTTCCTAGACCATCCAATCATTCAGTCATTGGCACCAAGTGGGTGTTCAGAAATAAACTGGATGAGTCTGGAATAATCTTAAGGAACAAAGCCAGATTGGTGGCTCAAGGCTACTCCCAAGAGGAAGGCATAGATTTCGATGAAACTTATGCACCTGTAGCTAGACTTGAGGCCATTAGGATTTTACTTGCTTATGCATCTGCACTTGATTTAAAACTTTTTCAAATGGATGTCAAATCAGCCTTTTTAAATGGTTTCATCAAGGAGGAAGTTTATGTTGAACAACCTCCAGGTTTTGACGACACTGAATTTCCAAATCATGTATTTAAACTACATAAGGCTTTATATGGTTTAAAGCAAGCTCCTAGAGCCTGGTATGAAAGGCTCAGTACTTTCTTATTAAATCATGGTTTCACTAGAGGTAAAGTAGATAGTACATTATTTATAAAATCTAAGGGTAAACATATACTTCTTGTACAAATCTATGTAGATGATATTATCTTTGGATCTACTGATGAATCTCTTTGCAAGTACTTTGAAAAGCTTATGCAGGGAGAATTCGAAATGAGCTTGATGGGGGAGTTAAGTTACTTCCTTGGATTGCAAATCAAGCAAGGGAAGGATGGCACTCATATCTGTCAAGCAAAGTACACCAAAGAGCTGTTGAAGAAATTTGGATTTGAAGATGCAAAGCCATTATCAACTCCAATGAGCACATCAACCAGAATGGACAGTGATCCAAAAGGTAAAAGGGTAGATCAAAAGAATTATCGAGGTATGATAGGATCATTACTTTACTTAACTGCCAGTAGACCAGACATTTTGTTCAGTGTATGCATGTGTGCTAGATATCAGGCAGACCCTAAAGAGTCTCACTTAATTTCTGTAAAAAGAATATTTAGATATTTAGCTAGAACTCATGACTTAGGTCTCTGGTATCCTAGATCTTGTGAGATAAATCTAATAGGATATTCAGATGCTGATTATGCTGGTTGCAAAGTAGATAGAAAGAGCACCAGTGGATGTTGTCAGTTTCTTGCAGGATGCCTAATATCATGGACATCCAAGAAACAAAATTCAGTAGCTCTATCAACAGCTGAGGCGGAATATGTTGCTGCTGGAAGTTGCTGTACACAACTTCTTTGGATAAAGCAACAACTTGAAGATTTCGGCATTCACATCAAATCAATTCCTCTATTGTGTGATAATACAAGTGCCATCAACCTCACCAAAAATCCAGTTCAACACTCAAGACGAAGCACATTGAGGTAAGATATCATTTTATTCGAGACCATGTAGCTAGTGGTAATTTAGAAATTTCGTTTATAGATACAAATGGTCAATTGGCAGATATCTTCACAAAAGCCCTACCTGAAGAGAGATTTACATCTCTTAGAAGGGAACTAGGGATGTGCAATTTGTGAAAGAATTTCTGTGATTTTATTGACATATAAATTTTTCAGATTAAATGAAAGTTCTCTCTCCGTTAAAGTTAAGCAAAACTCAGTTATCTATATGCTTTGACCGCTTCTGTGTGGAAAGTTGTTTGACTTGTCAAATCTTTTTGTCGCTTTCTATCTTTACCGCCTTTGGCGCTCCTCCGTTCATAAAGTAATATTATTTTATCCAAATCGCTTTGAGATCGATTCGTCTTCTACCTTTACCCTTTTTATCCTCTATCTGTTCACCCAAAGCCGATGCCCTAACGATTTTGGGATCGACTCTCTGCAACTTTCGAAGCCTTCTTCTCTTCCCGCGAAGAATTCCTTCGAGAACTTCCGTCCCTTCCATCATCCTCCCTTCCAGAATCTTTTCTTCTCTGCACCCATGGCCGCTCCGTTGATCTCCGGAAGTGTTGGGGGCTACAGTGCTGAGTATTTATCCCCAAGGGAGCAAGAAAGATTTACGTTTGTGAAGACGAAGATTTGCGGAAATAAGGCAGTGGATGTTCAGAATCTTGAGAAGAATGGCATGGCCAGGCTAGTTGATACTCTAAGAAGATTGCAGTGGATGGATGTGGTCACCTTCAGTGAGGTAAGCTACCCGGACTTGGTAAAAGCATTCTACATTTGTCTGAAGTCAGAAGCAGATGGGTCCCTTGTTTCCTCTGTCAAGGGCATCCAAATCAGAATAACCCATGAGCTTTTGCGTGATTTGTTTGGAGTGAAGACCTCTGGATTTAGTGGCATTCACTCTGTGAATGATGAAGTCAAAGGTCTCGGGATTATCGGTCCAGGATTTAAGTTAAAGGATGGGAAGCTTGATATTAATCAGATGTCCGCATTCAATAGATTGCTTCACTTTATAGTCTGCCAAATCTTAGTACCTCGTAGTGCTACCTTTTCTTCATGCACTAGGGCAGATTCGGACATAATGTTCTGGGCAATCCAGAACAAAGAGATAAACCTGGCCGCAGTGATGATTGAGCGAATGATGTTTGCACATGCTCAGTTATGGGAAACAAAGAGCAAGTTGAATGTTTCCCTTCCGTATGCTCATCTACTGACCAAGATTTTCAAGCACTTTGGAGTAGATTTGTCAGGTGCAGTAGCTGAAAAGATGGGCCAGTCTATAAGGTCCAGAAATCTGAAGAAAAGTGGATTCTCAGTGGTAGATGGAATGTGGTCAAAGACTTCTGTGGCTGAGGGAGAGGCAATCATTGCAGATCCAGCAGAGCAAGCAGCAGCAGATCCAGCAGAGCAAGCAGTAGCAGATCCAGCAGAGCAAGCAGCAGCAGATCCAGCAGAGCAAGAACCAGTAGAGTCAGCTGTGGGATGCCTATCCGAAGCTCAATTGGAAGAGGGTGCAGCTGGTGTGGCAGATTCCTTGCCCACCACCTTAGTCGCCTCTATTTTAAGAGAGGTATTGGATTCCATTCCCTCCATCTCAGTCTCTTCTAAGGCAGGTGGACCTGATGAAGAAGTTATGGCAGCAGGCCATACTGAAGTTCAGTCTGAATCGGTTGCAGATGTTGAGGTACAAGCAGGTACTCAACAAGATGTGGTCATGGAAGAAGCTCCTGCTCAGGGGGAGCAAGAAAGTATTGAAGTCCCTGCTCCCATTCAGGGGGAGCAAGCTGAGATTGAAAAGTCAGCGAATGAAGCTTTTCCTGAGAAAGCTGCACCTACTCAGGAAATTCCAGCTCCAGCCTTGGTTGATGTTAGTGAAGGCCCAAGTTCAACTATAAATCTTGAGGAGCCTGTCACTCATCAAGGTAAGCGGAAGAGAATTGTTCACAGACGGTCAAGGAAGGGCCCTAGAAAAGTGAACTTGAAGCCTGTTATGGCTATGTTAAAGGCCCAAGGAGTGATCTTGGCATCAGTCCAGTCCAGTATTCAAGGCATTGTTTCTAATCAAGCTTCAACTTCCTCAGACGTATCTTCAATAAGAAATGCAATGAGGTATTTCAATAAAGAGATGTCTGATATGAAAATTTGCTGGCTAATCTTTCAAGGTCTAGTGGTGTCCCTCCTGCACCCACTCAGAGCAGTCCAGCTGAAGTTCCCAGGCCACCAGGGCCTCCAGCAGAAGTCTCTCAGCCAGCAGGGTCACCAGTTCAAGGGTCAGGGCCATCAGGGCCATCAGTCGTGAGGTTACCCGGACCAGTGGCAGCCTCAGGGTCTTCAGGACCCTCTCCAGCAGTCAGAGAAAGTCAGGCCAAAGGGAAAGAGCCAGTGTCAGTCTCCAAGGCCCCTGATACTTCATCTCTTGCCACTCCAACCCTCTCCACTCCTTCATCTCCCACTACTGCACCTCCTGCTCCACCAACCATAAAACATCCCATGCCTCGCACCCAACCTCCTCATCCTCTACTTCATCTCAACCCTCCTTCTCACCTACTCCAGCTCACATCTCAGCTCCATCCTCATTAACTCCTCAACCTTCACCTATTAAAATTCAAACATCTCATCTTCAACCAACCTCTTCCTTTAATCCTAAACATTTTTTCTATCCTCCTACTCCTCCTAATTCTGTTATCTTTCCTCCAGTTAAACCTCTGCCTCTTGGTGTCTTTGACACCAATGTTCCAGACAATTTTGAAAAGAACACCCTCCTCACCATTCTTTCCACAGCCTCTCACATTCACAGGACTGACTCTCCCAGTCCTGCCTTGAAAAAGAGAAAACCTCCTCATCTCTAAGCACTCCTTCTGTTCCTCTATACCCTCCTTTATGGTACTCTCTTACCCTTGATCCTAAGAGAAGACCTATCTACAAAGAATACCTCCAGAAATGCATTCTTTCTACCATTTATGGTATTCCTTTTCTCAACCTATCCGAACACCTGGACATTGTTCTTCCTTTTACTCAGATATCTCAAGCTTTCAAATCCAAAATCTTTGAGGGCACTGAGTTCAAGACTGAAGATCAGTGGGCAGCTATCAAAGGAAATAAGGCTCAGTATTCAAAATACCTGACTGCAAGGGCCGAATCCCTCACTCTCAGAGATCACCCACTCACCTTCTCTGAGTGGTTTATCATCCAGCACAAGAACTCTTGGGGATCCTTCATTTTGAAAGAAATTCGCATTGCCAGAGCCTTTCAGCTGTACAGTGACTTCTGTTACTTGAACAAAATCCAGAAGTTCAGTTTTGCCAGTTCCATTCGCAGATTACTGTGCTGAAATCAGAAACCCCTCTCAACCTTCCTCTTAAAGTAGACTTTGTCTCTTTCAAGGTTGATTTTCCAGTTCTTCTGCCGAAGCTGCACTCTTTGGTATTGATTCAGATGCTGGGTCTCATGCTCTAGATATGTTTGCAAGACAGTGGGCAGGATGTCAGCCAAGCAGGGCAGATCTCCTTCCTTTTTGCGGTTCATCTTCAGAGAATATCACTCTGGCCGCATGTCTTCTCAGACCTTAGCTCCACTCATTTCTGAGTGTGAAAGACTCACCTCATCAGAATGGACGCTTCTCTATCAGGCCTCTATCAGCAATTGGAAGCCATCAATCAAGATCTTGTTAGTCAGAGGAAGCCTGCTCTTTCTGCAGAAGCTTTTATGGATCTAAACTCCATCGCACCCATACCAGAGATCTATGCTGTATGGGCATCTAGATATTCTGCTTTCTATGCCTTAAAGCAGGATTTGTTAAATCAACAAATTCACTATCCAATTTCCTTGGACAGATTTCTCCATAGGGCCAGTTTTGGTAAGAGTACTTACTTCAGATTCATTTTGGACAAAACTCAGTATGGAGAATTCTTAGAGCAGCAAAGGCAACTCTACATTCAGAGGAACATCCCTTCCATGGGACCCTCCTTCTCAGTTGCCTCTGGCGTTTTTCTGCAAATTTTTGAGGATCTTGAGATCAAGGCATGGGCTGTTGTCTCACAGCATGCCTCCTTGTTATCTCCTCTGTATTATCTTTCTCCATCCTAATATAAATCTTTCTCTCTTCTTTGTCTCACCGCTTATCTTTTTGCTTAATGACAAAATGGGGGAGACAACTAACGTAAATCTGAAAACATTTCATTTTTTGTATGATGTTTAGTATATTTTGTCATCATCAAAAAGGGGGAGATTGATGACCAAACTGTCCCCATAATAAATATTTCCATTTATTTATATATTAATTTTGATGATTAACAAAATAACACTAATGGATTACTTGAGCCTTAAGTACAGGAAATAAAAGAAAAATGAAAGTTCAAGACAATCTGGTAAGTCTCATCACTTCTATCCAAGTCTTTGTATCGACTTCTTTGATAAGCAGAACGATTTCCTCTTTGACCGGAAAACTCACAACTCTCTAGCCGTAACGATTTCTTAAGACCTCGTAACGATTTCTTTAGAACTCACAACGACTCTCTAGCCGTAACGATTTCTTTAGACCTCGTAACGATTTCTTTAGAACTCACAACGACTCTCTAGCCGTAACGATTTCTTTAGACCTCATAACGATTTCTTTAGAACTCATAACGACTTCTTTAGACCTCGTAACGATTTCTTTAGAATTCGCAACGACTCTATAGTCATAACGATTTCTTTAGACCTCGTAACGATTTCTTTAGAATTCACAACGACTCTATAGTCATAACGATTTCTTTGGAGTTCATAACGATTTCTTCACTGATCATAACACCGTGCTTTGTATAACGATTTCATATAACGATTTCATTATAACTTGACAGTCATAACGATTTCGTGTAACGATTTCTTTAGAGTTCATAACGATTTCTTCACTGATCATAACATCGTGCTTTGTATAACGATTTCATATAACGATTTCATTATAACTTGACAGTCATAACGATTTCGTGTAACGATTTCTTTAGAGTTCATAACGATTTCTTCACTGATCATAACGCCTTGCTTTGCATAACGATTTCGTGTAACGATTTCCTTACAACTCGATAGTCATAACGATTTCTTGTAACGATTTCTTCAGAACTCACAACGACCTGCTTGTTGTAACGACTTCATAAGTTATCACATCGACTTCCTTACAGTTCATAACAACTTGCTATAATTCATAACGATTTCATAAGTCAGCAAGATTCTTTTTATCGAATTTCTTGATGCATCAGTATAATGCTTTTTAATAGCGTTGAAAAGTCAAAGTCATATCTTGTCCGTTGACTGCTATGCATTAAATGCTCTCCGATCGTATCTCCCATGCATGCAGACAATATCTTCCATTTCTATGCTACTCTGTCTACGTACTTTTTTAGACAGAAAGGAGCTTTGCTATATACTGCAATATCTGTTCCATCTCAACTAACAATAGACAGCAGTCCTAGCTGTCTTCTATTTATTGATGATATGCTTACAGATATCTGACAAGACTCATCTGGACAACATTGGACACAAGATACAGAGTTCTATGACATCTCTTTGGCGTGTACACAAGGATAAAAGACTGACGATCAGAAGCTTCCTCAGTGACCAGTCTAACGTACACAAGGATAAGAGACAACGGACACTTCAACGTTCGAATTTGAATTAGCAGTTTAAATAGAAGACTCAAGACGGAAAAGAAACAACGACGCTTGATTTTAGAAGAAGAAGAAAGAAATCCATCTCTCAGAATCTTTAGAACTTTGAAGAAGAGCGAAGCCTCCACTCCAAACCTCGTTCTAAGCTCTTAGCTCTCTGTGCTCAGAAGGAATCTTTGCATTTGCAAGAGCCTGTGTGGTCCTTGGAGAGAAAAACCTTGTTAAATCTCTTTCTCTCTCGGGGGCTTAGGAGCTTCAGTGTGTAGCTGATCAAGCTAGAGTCTGAAGCCTGTTTTCACCCCTTTTCTTATTAGGTTGTGTTCCCTTCTGGACGAAGGAAGACCTGGTGGTATCCAGGGTGGTTGTTGTTCCCTTCAGACTGAAGGAAGACCAGTTGAGGCTGGGTGTAAGGATCCTTAAGGGGGATTGTACCCTTGGTAGTAAAATCCTGAGGTATTGCTCAGGGACTGGACGTAGGTCTCCTGTGGAGAGGAGTTCCGAACCAGGATAAAAATCCTTGTGTCTTGTGGATGTGTTTTGTGTGATTGTTGTCTTGTTTGCTCTAACTCTAACCTTGTTATTAAGTTGTGCAATCCTTTCAGTAAACAGGTTTTAATCAGAGATCGAAGTTTTAATAACCCATTCACCCCCCCCTCTGGGCTAGCTAGCTGGGCAACATTGTTTCCTACCACTTGGCATCTCAGACAGGTCTTACTGAATTCATAAGCATCCTTGAACAATGTGGGCCAGAAAAACCCACTTTGTAAGACCTTGGCCGCAGTTTTCTTCCCCGAGAAGTGTCCCCCACAGGCTAGGGTGTGACAGAAATTGAGGATGCTCTGTTGCTCTTCCTCAGGGACACATCTCCTAATTACCTAATCCGGACCCATGAAAAATAAATCAGGGTCATCCCAGAAATAGTGTTTGACTTTAGAGAAGAAATGATCCTTTTCATTCTTTGACCATCCTTCAGGAAGTTGACCCAACGCAAGGTAATTGACAATGTGAGCATACCATGGGGGTGTATTATGGGAAATAGCAAGAAGCTGTTCATCGGGAAATGAGTCATACATGGGAGCACTTTCTGGGATGAGAATTCGGGACAGATGATCAGCAACAACATTTTCAGTACCTTTCTTATCCCGAATCTCCAAATCAAATTCTGAAGAAGAAGATCCATCTGATGAGTCTTGGTTTAGAGTCCTTCTTGGCTAGAAGATATTTTAAGGCAGAGTGATCTGAGTAGATGATGACTTTTGCCCCAGAAGAAAGATCGAAATTTTTCAAGGGCAAAAACCACAGCAATAAGTTCTTTCTCTGTGGTGGTGTAATGCAATTGAGCATCAGCGAGGGTGCGGCTCGCATAATAGATCACCACGGGACGTTTATCCATGCGTTGTCCCAAAACAGCACCTATGGCATAGTCCGAGGCATCACACATTATCTCAAAGGGCAGTGACCAATCAGGAGATTGAAGAATGGGAGCTTTGGTCAAAGCCACTTTCAAAGTAGTGAATGCCTCTAAGCAAGCATCATCGAAGTGAAAAGGGACATCCTTGGCTAGGAGAAGAGTTAAGGGACGGGCAATTTTAGAAAAAATTTCAATGAACCGGCGATAGAAGCCGGCATGGCCAAGAAATACACGAATTTGTCTGACGGAGGTGGGGGAAGGAAGATCAGCAATGAGGCCAACTTTGGCTCTATCTACCTCGATACCCGCTCAGACACAATGTGGCCTAAGACTATGCCCTCTCGAACCATGAAGTGGCTCTTCTCCCAACTAAGCACCAAGTTTGTCTCCACACATCTAGCCAAAGCCTTCTCCAGATTTTTCAGACATTTTTCAAAAGAATCCCCATATATAGAGAAATCATCCATGAACACCTCCAGGAATTCTCCCACCATGTCAGAGAAGATCGCCATCATGCACCTTGAAAAGTGGCTGGTGCATTGCAGAGTCCAAAAGGCATTCTCCTAAAAGCAAATGTGCCATAGGGGCACGTGAATGTGGTCTTTTCTTGATCTTCTGAGTAAATTGCCACTTGATTGTACCCAGAATAACCATCCAAAAAGCAGAAAAATTGCTGGCCTGCCAGTCTCTCAAGGATTTGATCCATGAATGGGAGTGGAAAGTGGTCTTTCTTGGTCATGGCATTGAGCTTCCTATAATCTATGCACACTCTCCATCCCGTGGTCAATCTAGTGGGTACCTCCTCCCCCTGCTCATTTTTCACAACTGTTAGCCCAGACTTCTTGGGAACCACTTGGGTTGGGCTGACCCACTGACTATCTGATATTGGGTAGGCAATTCCAGCATCTAGCCACTTCACTACTTCCTTCTTCACCACTTCCTTCATGTTCGGGTTTAACCACCTTTGCGTTTCCCGGCTTGGTGTAGCATTGTCCTCCAAGTAGATGTGGTGCATGCAAACAGATGGACTAATCCCCTTAAGGTCGGCCACTGTCCAACCTATGGCACCCCTATGTTCCCCTAAGACTTCTATCAACTGAGCTTCTTGGGTAGAACTTAGGTTGGAGGCAATGATAACAGGCAAAGTTTGGTTTGGGCCCAGAAATACATACTTGAGGGAGTCTGGAAGAGGTTTAAGCTCAAGATCTGGAGGGCTTTGAAGTGAAGGTAGAGCTGGTGCAAATTTCAAGGCCGGTAGAGGTTCGACCTTGGACCAAGGTGCCAGACGGAGTGGTGAGTCATGTAAAGCATTGGTCTCCTCAAGTTGGTCAACATCTAGATCATTATCAATGGACTCAGTCAAAATGTCAATAGAATGACATCCTTCTTCGGGATCTGGATATTGAGATGCTTTAAAAACATTGAGCGAGACCTTTTGTCCCCCAAATGAAATGTCCATCATCCCCATAGCACAATTGATATTGGCTTTGGCAGTGGCGAGGAAAGGACGACCAAGAATGATAGGAGTGTGTTTTCAACTCCTGGTTGGTGGACATGTCAAGGATGAGAAAGTCCACGGGGAAATAACAGTCATTGACTTTGACAATTACATCCTCTATCAATCCCCGTGGAGTCTTGACCGAACGATCGGCCAGCTGCAGAATGATGGAAGTGGGCTTGAGTTCCCCTATGTTGAATTGTTCATAAATAAAGGTGGGAAGAAGATTGACACTTGCCCCTAAATCAAGAAGGGCAGGATCAAAGGTTATGCCACCTATATCATAAGAAATGAGGAGAGCACCAGGGTCCTTCAACTTCCTAGGGAGGTGGTTTGTCAAGACTGCACTAACATCTTCAGATAGCCAGATCTTCTGAATTGCAGTCTTGGATTCCCTTCGTGGAGTGCACATTTCTTTCAAAAATTTAGCATAAGTCGGGACATGCTTTATGGCATCTAGGATTGGAATATTGATGTGGACTTGTTTGAATAATTCCAGCAACTCCTCATCTTGGACCGACTTCTTCTTCTTAATGGGCTTGGATTCTAGAGCACTTGGAAATGGCACTTTGGGCTGGTAAGAATTTGGATCTGCAGAAGCTTTCTCTTTTCCTTTGTTCTCTTCCCCCAACTCAGGTTGAATAGGTTCCTCTTCACTATCACTAGAATCATCTTGGGCCTCTAATTCGGATTATTCACAACCTCTTTTCCCTTATGTGGGTCACTTAGCACCTTACCACTTCGCAGGCTTGAAATGGCTTTTATGTTCTCCAATTGTGGGCCTCTTGGTTGGACTTGTTGGACAGGTTGAGGTAGAAGGCCTAGTTGTGAAGCAAAGCCCGGTGGTAGGTTCCTTGGGTTGGCCACAGGTTGGCTAGGCAATTGGCCCACTTCCCTTCTCATGGTGGTTTCAGCCATTTGGCCCACTTGGGCTTCTAACCTAGCCATGGTCTGTTGGTTTGTCGCCAAAAGTTGTTGTTGTTGGTGCAATTGCTGTTGTTGGGCCAAGATGATCTGTTGGAGTTGGTTGAACTGATCTTCAAAGTTTTGTTGAGGAGGTTGTTGAAAAGTAGGCTGAACTTGCTTGGGTTGGGGAGGAGGATATTGGACTGCCTGAGAGAATTGGGCTTGAGGCCCTCTAGCATAAGTGCCATTGTACGGATTTGGCTGGGCCTGAAACTGGTTCTGGAATGGTTGTTTTGGGGCTTGAGGCATGGAGGGATTTGGTCTTTGAGGCGGAGCTTGTTGATTCTTCCAAGAGAAATTGGGATGGTTTCTCCAGCCAGGATTGTATGAATTGGAGAATGGGTCCAGATTGGGCTTGGGAAATCCCTGGGCTGCTTGGACCTGTTCCTGGACTTGTTCTTGGATGAAAGGTGGGAGTTGGGCTGCAGTTGGGCAGTCATTAATGTGGTGGCCTGGACTAGCACACAAGTTGCAAACTTCCTGATGATATGAGTCTGGGCCAATATATGGGCTTGAGGGGGATGCGCCAAAGGAATCCTGATGGGTCCTAGACAAGATTTGGTCCATCTTTTGAGCCAGAGAGGCAACAGTTTGGGTCATGGTATCCACTTTCTCCCACTTTTGGGCCATGAGATGATTCTCGAATTTGGGCTCCAATTCAGCCTGATTTCTCACTTCATATAACCCAGCCCGTTTGGATGGCCCAACAGATCTCTCATAGGATGAAAGTGAAGGCATGATTAATTGAATTTTCACTTAGCATTTCAAAGAAAGCATAGGCCTCATCCTCACTTTTACTCATGAAAGCTCCCCCACATGAAGCATCCACCATTTGTCTATATTGTTCAGTCAATCCTCATAAAATGCTTGGACAATTTGCCATCTTGAGAGACCATGGTGGGGGCATTTTCTCAAAGCTCCTTCAACCTTTCCCATGACTCATGAATTAATTCCCCTTGTGTTTGAGAAAATTCAGTAATGGCTCTTCTCATGGTATTGGTTCGGCATAGGGATAGAACTTTTCAAAAATTCTTGTTGCATTTCTGCCCAAGTTCTAATGGTTTCCCTATAGTGCCCAACCAATATTTGGCTTTATCCTTAAGAGAGAATGGGAAAAGAGTCAATCTGAGGGCATCATTAGTGAAGTTCTGGATCTTGACAGTGGAACAAATCTCCAGAAATTCATCTATGTGCTTGTAAGGGTCCTCATTGGTATTTCCATAAAAGGATGGGAGCATTTGGATGGTGCTGGATTTAATCTCATATTGGATGGCTTGATTTTGGGGAGATGAATACAAGATGAAGGTTGATATTGATTGAGAATAAAATAATCCTTCATTTGTTTGGGGATTCTTGATTATCTTGATTTTAGCCATTTGATTTTTCACAAGATTGTTCCTTGATGGAGAAGTCTCTCAATTTCTGGGATTGGTCCTAGCAATTTAGGGCTTTGTGATCTCCTACCATGCATGCATTAGGACCAACTGAGAGAGAGAGAGATTTTTTTTAATTTTAATTTTTTATTTTATTTTAACAAAGACAAACAAGTTTCAACAAATACCCTATTTGACCTAGAGATCTTAGACTTGAAAGTGAGATTTCTCACAAAGTGGCCATAGACCAACTTAAGTCCACCATTAGGTATATCCACTGGCCAGGTAAGAGGTGGGGTAGTGGGAGGCTCCCCCTACTTTCGTAGGGACCTAATTAGATAACCACTTTCCCGCTTAGGCGTTTGCCTTTTAACCTCTAGCCTTAGACACCAGTTTCCAAAACCAATTAGTGGGCCCAAGTGGACCTAAACCTCAGTGTGAACCCTAAAGCCAATGTTTACTGACTTTTATTAGGGCTTGGGAATGCAAAAGATGCAGGAGATTGTGGTTTGTGGGCTAAGGAAGGGTGATCAAATCCCCACCTTATCTTGTTAAGGAAACTGCCCTTAAAATATTTTAGAAATGAAGTGCACACCACAAAATCAAGCAAGGGGTTCTATGCAAGCATGGCAATGCATGATCATGCTTTCTAAAGATTGAGATTCTTACCTTGCCTCCCGCAATCTTCGACACAAAATGAAACTTTTCAAAAATAAAATTACCTAAGATGGAAATCTAAATGATGCATGTCCTAAAGATGGACGGTTTCTAATCTTGACATGACATCTTTAATTGGATTCAAATGATTGATTTTTTTTTTTGGATTTTTGATTTGTTTCTTTTTTTTCTAAACATGGTAACTAAGAAAAGGAAACTAAATCAAAGAGGGTTTAATGGTACTTACCTCAAACGCAATCCCTCGTTCTTTGGAAATGCAAACACATGGAAAGAGTGAGGGAAGGAAACTCACCTCAACTCACCTTTTTTTCTGATTTTTCCTGCTGTTTTTTTTGGAATTTTTTTAAACCTGCAAAAGGAAAGAAAATGTAAGTATGAATATCTACAAAAAAAATACCAAGATTATCAAAACTAAAAATTCTAATTCCCGACAACGGCGCCAAAAATTGATAGCCCACGAATGCATCGTTACAAACGTGACTAACAATCTCAAAATTATCGGCCTACACTAATTATTTTGACAATAGTTAAGTGGTGAGAGCCGAGTCGAATCCACGGAGAATTAGATTTTAGAGTTGAAAACGTTGGGTTTTTAGTTAAGAAAATAGCGTGGTGATATTTAAACTAAGTTGCATCAAGTAAAACTAAACTACTTAAACTAGGTAAATAAAGAGAGAGAAAGAGGGAATGAGAGAATGCAAGACACTACTAAGAAAAAACTATAACAACAACAAGTTTAACACAAAGATTGTATTCTCATCAAAAGTCATTAATCAACTACAATGAAATAATGAGAAAGAAAATAGAAACAAGAGGGAGAATAAGAGAGAGAGAGAGAGAGAGAGAGAGAGAGAGAGAGAGAAAAGACAGAGAGAAGAGAGAATAGAGGAGAGAGAAAAGAGAAAATAGAGAGGGAAGAGAGAGGCGCGAGAGAAGAGAGATAGGAGAGGGCGAGATGGAGGAGAGAGACGAGAGAAACGAGAGAGAGAGAGGGGATAGAAGAGAGAGAGACGAGAGGAGAGAGACAAGAGAGAGGAGAGAGAGGCTACGTGCATGCAACCGCATGCACGTAGGAAGGGCCGGGCGCGGGCGGCAGGCGGCTGGGGGCTCGGCCAGGCGGGGCGGTGCGGGCCAGGCGCGCTCGGGCGCGGGGCAGCAGGCACGCAGGCGGGGAGCAGGCGTGGCCGAGCGGGGTCAGGCGGCTGGGCGCGGACGGGGCGGGGCAGCAGGCGCGCAGGCGGGGCGAGCAGGCCTGGCGAGCGGGGTCAGGCGGCTGGGCGCAGACGGGGCGGGTGCGGGCTGCGCCTGGGGCCGGGTGCGGTGCGGGGCGCTTGGGCACTGGCAGCTTGCTGCTGCTGCTGCTATGCGTGCTGTGAGAAACCGGGAGAGAGGAAGAAGGGAAGAAAAGGAGGAGGAAGAGGAGAGGAGGAAGAAGAAGAAGAGAGAAGGGGGGAGGTTGCGAGGGTGAGAGAGAGAAGTGGGAAAGAATAGTTGTGTGCGGGAAAGAGGGGAGAGAGAGAAAAGTTCCATGAGAATGAGAGAGGGGGGGTTTAAATAGATGAGAGGAGAGAGATTTTAAAATAGGGAGAGAATCTTGAGGAAAATGGAAGGAAGAGAGAGAAGAAAAAGCAGGCGGCTAGGGTTTTGCAACAATATGAAAATGCCAGATTTTCCCCTGTTGGACTGCTTGGTCCATTGGCCCAATACGAACTTCATTCAATGGCCCATTAACCTGCAAATACAACATGTAATGAATTTAATCAATTATCGTCCGTGACAATAGAAATCTTATGAATTAATCACATATCAATCAATAAAATGGCATGATTTATTTATGATAAATGTGATATTATCACATATGACTAATATATGCATGTGTGCAGGTTGTGTGGCAGCCCTATGCGGGCATGGGTGACAATGGCCAGTCGTGGGTGGAGAGCGGTCGACCTCGGTTCGGGCGGGACCTTTGGGTCCATTGCCTGAACGAGATCGAGCCACTTCGTCTCCAGCTCGCTGCACGTACCCTAGGACTACACCAGGGGTGGTCTGATGAAGTGGAGCAGAAGGGCATTGGGAGGCGGACGAGGGAGAAGGCCAAGCGGGTGGACTAGCGCCTGTGCTTCCCCGACCAGTATGCAGACTGGCAGCGTGGGGGATATCCGGTGGAGTCCGATGCAGCGGACAATTTGGCCACCTCCAACGCTACCAGGAGGTTTATGGTGACCAGGACTTCATGAGGCCGGTTTGGGTATGCACTTCTAAACCTTGACTTATTCATTAATGATATTCATGACGATCTAATAAATTTGTGCATGTGCAGGATGCTCGTGACGGCATGATCGACACACTGCGGGCCCGGCTGGTGAGCACAGAGGCTTAGTTGGCAGAGGCCCGTGATGCACTGGAGGCTCTAGTAAGTTTGAAAGATCATACCTTTGCTTTGTTTACCTTACCATGCGCTAACTTGATCTTCAATGTGTGCAGTGCGCAGCGCAAACAACAGTGGAGCGCACCGATGCGGCAGGTGCCTCCACGAGTCGGAGTGCGCCGGACCCAAAGGTGGTCTCACTCCGGGAGCAGTTGGCGTCAGCGGTGGCTCGCGCGGAGGCAGCGGAGTGCGACCTTTCTGTACGGGTAAGTAAATGAATTAGATGTATACAAGTAAACCACTACATACTTACGTGTGTCTCTTATGTGTGCAGTCGGATGAGCTTCAGAGTGCCCTCACTCGGGAGACGCTCGCTAGTGCTGAGGTGACTGAGCTATTGTAGCAGTTGTCTAAACTGCGCACTCAGGTCTCCTAGCATGACGCGGACCTGCTCTGCGAAGCGACAGAGCTGCGAGTGACGCTCGCCGTGGAGTGATGAGAGCGCGAGCGAGAGCACAGTCGGTGGTGTTGAGCACTACCCCTAAGAAAATAATTTAAGATAACATTGTGTTTTTGCTATGACAAAACCTTTAAAAGACTTTCTACAAATTAAATATACATATCACAGAAAATAGTTTGGACAAACTCTATCTCGACAATTTTCTAAGCCCACAGACATCACAATCCGACTGTGGACTCCGACTCCTTTAGAATCGAAAAGTTCTGCACAAAATCATTTCTAAAAATTTTCTAAGTCCAGACTACTACATTGTATCCGACTTTCAACTCCAACTTCATACAGTCGAATACTTCAGAATCTAACTCCTCTGAATCTGACTTCCTACAGTCGGATACTTCATTTTGGAATTCAATTCTAAAAATTCTAATTCTTCTATATCCGACTTCTAAAGTCGAATTCTCTGTCTTGTTTCTGTTTAACTCCATGGAAGTCGAATTATGACTTTCGGATGCATTTCAATCCGACTTGCAAAGTCGAATGATATTATCTTAATGCAACTTCTGATAAAGTCGAATTATCCATTCCTATAATTCTATCTCTGACTCCTAGAGTCGAATTACACTCTTCTGAATCCGACTTCACTGACAAGTCCTATACTTGTTCTTTTTATGTGAAAATACTATTTATCATCTTATGAAATTTTGATGCATATCATTTTATCTCCTTGATATGATTTCTATTAAAACCTACATTGACTGAATATTTCTCTATCTATCAAATTATTTATATTCTGACATGATAAGACATATTATACTTAAAATATTCTTCTAAAAATTGTCAAATGAATATATTTGAATACATCTGTTCAAATTGATCTCTTGCTTCATGACAGTAGTCTGAATTTTCTTCTTTCAGAAGATATGTTGCATTTATTATTTTCAGACGCATGGCATCTGATAGAGGCTCACCTACCAGTGTCAGAACTTGTCCATACCTTTGTTTGCAAACTATCTGTCCATCCTTTATGGTCTGAAAAGCTATCTGTCTGAGGTTTCCATACTTTTATTTTTCTATGACTTACCTATCTCAGAAAGTATGGAGGTACCCTGTCTCTTTGTCCTGTCTTTACTGCAGGATATTTATTGAAGCACGTTTTCAGCATGGAGCTTTCACAGTCTATTTAATTGGAAGTTGACCTCTTAGCTGTGAAGCTGCTAGCCTCGTCCAAGAAACATTGGAAAGAAGCAAAGAAAGAAGGACCTATGGATAACCAACTCAGCAAGCATCCAAAGGATCCAAGGTCTCTCCTCAAACGGCCAGATCTCTAACAGCCATTTTCAAACGGCTACATTCTTCTGAAGATTATAAAAGAAGCCGAAGTTTGAAAGGAGACAATAACAACTAGAGAACTGAACACTTATAGTTGTGCTAGCATCCTCTTCAATTCTCCTCTACCTTCTGCTAGCAAGAGATCTCCACAAGCCTTCTTCCAAGCTACATGATTGAGAGCTCCACATTCAGAAAACTCTCCAAGCTCTCCCATTTCTCACAGAAGTCTTGTTTTTGGGTGGCAATTGTAATTAGAAATCTTTCAGTCCACCCTGCTTGTTCAAAAAGGATTTTAGTTGCAACTCTTATCTTTTTATCCTTTCTGAATTAGGTGTGTTTGCTCATTCTTGAGACAAACACACTAGTGTTTTTACATCTCTTTCTGTGTAATTCCTACAGGAGGATTGTTCCTGCATTTCCCCTCTTATGTAAGGAAGACCTTGTTGAAGGTAGTGTTTGTACCCCTGGTAAGGGAAGACTTGCTTGGGAGTAAGTGGGCTTGTAATTCCTCTCAAGGGTGAGAGAAGGCCAAAGTTTATTGGCAGTTAGTGAAATCTCAAGTGGTTGGCTTGAGGACTGGATGTAGGACTTCCATGTGGGAAGGGCCGAACCAAGATAAATCTCCTTGTGCATTTGTGTGATTGTTTCCAGGAATTTACACTTGAATCACACACTACACTAAATTCTAACATATTTATTTAGTGTTGTTTAATTTCAGATAAAATTTTTAAAAGCACAAGAAGTCCTATTCACCCCCCTCTAGGACATCATTAGTGCCATTTCGATCCAACAAGTGGTATCAGAGCGAGGTCTTCTCAGAATAATCTAATGATTTGAGAAGAGATGGCAGCTGAAGCTCACAACTATGAAGACCAATCTGTTACAAGGCCACCATTCTTTGATGGTGAGGATTATCAGTATTGGAAGATGCGGATGGAGTGCTTCATCAGAGGTACAGATTTTGATCTGTGGCAGGTAATGGAACAAGGTGATTTCCAAATTATTGGTGAATCCACATCTGGTCTTTCCATAGCTGATAAAAGGAATATGTCTTTAAATTATAAGGCTAAAAATTATCTTTGTTAAGCCCTCCCTAAAAGAGAATTCAATAGATTGTCTGCTTGTAGAACTGCAAAAGAAATGTGGGATAAATTACAAGTTACATATGAAGGAACCGATAGAGTTAAACAAACTAGAATAGACATTCTTGTATCTCAATATGAACAATTTAAAATGCTTCCTAATGAAAACATTACTCAAATGTATAATCATTTTTCCAACATAATAGTAGGACTAAGTTCTCTAGAAAAAGTTCTTACTAATGAAGAAATAGTAAGGAAAATCCTAAGATCTTTAACTAATGTTTGGACTCTTAAGGTAACTGTCATTGAGGAAGCACATGATTTAACTCAACTATCTATTGATAAACTGATTGGATCCCTCATGGCCCATGAAATTAACATGGAGAGATTTTCTAAAAATTCTTCAAAAAAGAAAATACCAAATGCTTTGAAGGTTGCAGATTCCTCTTCATCTGAAGACTCCAAAGAAAAATTAGATGACAGTGATGATGAGGCAATGTTGTCAAGAAAATTGCAAAGAATCCTTGCCAGGAAGAAGAAGTTCGGCTCTAAGAGATTTTTCAAGAAAGATAAAAAGAGGAGCCAACCTGCTACGAATGCAACCAACCTGGACATTACAAATCTGAATGTCCTAAGCTGAAAAAGAAGGATCAAGCAGAAAGATCTGACAAGAAGAAAGGAAAAGAAAAGAAGTTCAAAAAATACAAGAAAAAGGCAATGGCAGCAGCATGGGATAATGAAGAGGCCACCAGTTCAGACTCCTCAAGCTCAGAATCTGAAGAAGAAGAAAAGGCAAATCCAATCCTCATGGCAGAACTGGATCAGGTACATTCCGAAACCTCTTTTACTTCTTGTTCTGAATCTGATTCTGATAGTCTTGAAGATGCTTTCAATGAATTATATGAAAAATATAAAACATTAGTCCAACAAATGAAGATAGTTAAAATAAATTTGTTAAATCAAGAAAAGGCTAACACCTTTCTAAAAATGAAGCAAAAAGGTTAGGACAAAGTCTAAGTGAGACCAAAAGAGCAAATGAATTATTATGTGAAGATTTAAAAGATAAAAATAGTAAAATCATGGAAATAGAATCAAAATTAAAAGAACTTAAGGATGAAGAAAAATTACAAGAGGAAAATAACTACCTAAGAGCTACTATAGAGAAAATCTCTAACTGTAAAACATCTCTGTTTGTTAGATTAAAAGGCTCTAGGACAGGTAAGAAAAAATATGGAGTAGGATATACACCTCCTCATAATGAAGAAAATATTGTGTATCCTGAAAAATATCCAACACCTAAATTTGTAGTAGAAAAAGGAATTAAAAACCCCAAAAAGGCTAATCAGCATGTTTATAAACAAAAACAAAAGCTTAACAACACTGCACATATTAAGAATGCTTTTGATTTATGCTGCAGTCACTGCAATCAATTAGGACACACTGTCAGCACATGCACTACCAGACATTTGTGCTGGATTCTTAAGACTAACCATCAAGGACCCAAGAAAATTTGGGTACCAAAAGTTACAACTTAATTTTATTTGCAGGGTCGGCTGAGAGCATCCAAATGGTATTTGGATAGTGGGTGCTCAAGGCATATGACAGGTGATAGGAAGTTGTTTACAAGCTTTAGAGATGAAAGTGGTCAAGTCACTTATGGAGATAATGGTAAAGGAAAAGTCTTAGGATGTGGGACAGTTGGAACTAAAGAAAAGAATTTGATTGAAGATGTCATGTATGTAGAAGGATTGAAGTATAACCTCATAAGTATTAGTCAGTTATGTGATAAGGGTCATTTAGTAAAATTTTATAATGATAGATGTATTATTCAAAAGGATGGAAAAATTATGTTCGAAGCTCAAAGAGTGAAGAATCTGTACACATTACAGTTAGCAAAATTAAAAGAAGTGAATCTATGTCTTACAACTACCAAGAGTGAAGAACCTGATTTGTGGCATAGAAGATTGAGGCATGCAAGCACTTCAGTGATCAAGAAATGATTAAGCATGACATAGTTGAAGGTCTTCCAAAGATGAAGATGAAGAAATCTGGAATATGTTCAGCCTGTGCAGAAGGGAAGCAAACCAAGACTTCATTTCAGTCCAAAACAATTGTCACAACTTCCAAGCCTTTGGAACTAATTCATATAGATTTGTTTGGACCTATAAGAACAGTCAGTCTTGGAGGAAAGGTATATGGCTATGTAATAGTAGATGATTACTCAAGATATACTTGGGTATCCTTTTTGGAAGCCAAATCAGGAACCTTTTCAGCTTTTCTAAAGTTCAGCAAAGTAGTACAAAAGAATCAGAAATTTCAGATTGTCAGCATCAGATCTGATCATGGTGGAGAATTCAAGAATGAAAAGTTCATAAAGTTCTGTAAAGAGAATGGAATTGAACATAACTTTTCAGCACCAAGAACACCTCAACAGAATGGAGTAGCAGAAAGAAAGAATAGAACACTGCTAGACATGGCCAGAACTATGCTTACAGATGACAATTTACTAAGATATTTCTGGGCAGAAGCAGTCAACACAGCTTACTACATCATCAACAGGTGCATGATCAGACCAATTCTAAAGAAGACCCCATATGAGCTTTACAAAGAAAAGATAGATGCTAAAAGTTGTTAGGATATATTTCAAAACCTAGGGGATATAAAGTTTTTAATAGGAGAACTTTAACCATAGAACAAACTGTGCATATATTATTTGATGAGACTAATCCTTCTATCAAGAGAATAGAAGAAGAAGAATGTGTTGAAGATTTGTGTAGGGATCTGGAGAAAACATCTCTTGAAGATGAAGAAAAGGAAGAAGAAAAGGAAGATCCCCCACTAGAAGAACTTCAACAGCAAGAAGGACTGCCTAGAGAATTGAGGTATCACAGAGATCATCCAAGAGAAAATATTATAGGTGATCCTCAAGATATGGTAAGAACAAGAGGTATGAATATTCCTTGTGATTTTTCTGCTTTAGTTTCTCAAATTGAACCTAGGACAATCGATGATGCACTGGCTGACGAATCTTGGATCCTTGCTATGCAAGAGGAACTTAATCAGTTCCAACGCAACCAGGTTTGGACTCTTGTCCCTAGACCTTTTGACCATCCAGTCATTGGGACCAGATGGGTCTTCAAAAACAAAATGGATGAATTAGGAGTAATCATCAGGAACAAGGCCAAACTTGTAGCACAAGGGTATTCCCAAGAGGAAGGCATTGATTTTGATGAAACTTATGCCCCAGTAGCTAGATTAGAGGAATCAGAATTTTGTTAGCATATGCATGCTCTCTAAACATCAATTTATTTCAAATGGATGTTAAAAGTGTTTTTCTTAATGGTTTTATAAAAGAAGTTTATGTTGAGAAACCACCAAGTTTTGAAGATACTAAATATCCAAATCATATTTTTCGTTTAAGGAAAGCACTATATGGTCTGAAACAAGCTCCAAGAGCTTGGTACGAAAGACTAAGTGCGTATCTTATATCACATGATTTTATAAGAGGTAAACTTGATAGTACACTATTTATTAAAAATTTTCAAAAGGAATCTTAATTGTGCAAATATATGTTGATGACATTATTTTTGGTTCTACTAATGAATCACTTTGTAAATTCTTTGAAAACCTTATGCAAAGTGAGTTTGAAATGAGAATGATGGGTGAACTTAATTATTTTCTTGGGTTGCAAATTAAGCAGACCAAGGAAGGTACTCACATTTGTCAAACCAAATACATTTCAAATTTACTTTCTAAATATGGTTTTGACAAGTGTAAGCCCTTAGGAACTCCCATGAGCTCAAGAATTAAGTTAGATAGTGATCCACTTGGTAAGAAAGTAGATCAAAAGGTCTATAGAGGCATGATAGGATCACTACTCTATCTTACTGCTAGTAGATCAGATATAATGTTCAGTGTATGTTTGTGTGCAAGATTTCAAGCTGATCCTAAAGAATCACATGTTCATGCCGTTAAAAGAATTTTTAGATATCTTATAAATATAAGTAAGTTATCCCAGATGTTCAGATTTCAAATTAATTGGATATAGTGATGTTGACTATACTGAATGCAAAATAGATAGAAAAAGCACCAGTTGTACTTGTCAATTACTTGCAGGTTGCTTAATATTTTAGTCTTCCAGAAAGTAAAATTCAGTGGCATTGTCCACAACTGAAGTTGAATACATTGCAGCTGGAAGTTGTTGTACTCAACTGTTGTGGATCAAACACCAATTGGAATACTATGGTCACATACTTCAAGAAATTCCAATGTTGTGTGACAATACAAGTGCAATTAATTTGACCAAAAATCCTATCCAGCACTCAAGAACAAAACATATTGAGGTTAGACATCACTTCATCAGAGACTATGTAAGTAATTGTGACATTTTACTTTATTTTATCTCTACAGAAAATCAACTTGCTGATATTTTTACTAAACCTCTTCCTAAAGATAGATTTACATCTATTAGAAGAGAAATAGGCATGTGTAACCCTGATTAAAATGCTGTGACAAATTCATGCTTGAATTGTATGTTATGAATTTTCTGTGGAATTTTCTAAGTCCCTGTACTATGACTCATAAAGTCAGAGTCTATCAGACTCATGTTAAAATTAATGCATTCGACTCTTACAGTCGGAGACACAATCCGACTTTCTAGAGTCGAAGTCTAAAAAGCTGCTTATTAATTGAAATTAAGACACATTTATTACGTAACGGTTCAGTCAATCAATTGCATCTGTTCACCCTGAAATCTCTGGTCAGTTACTTTTCTCCCTTTATATTAGGACAACCCCTTCCTATCCGAAGGCACCCTTTCAAACTCTCTTCAACTCTCCAATCATCTTCCTCCTCTTCCCGCGCACACTATTCATCTCCGGAACCCTCTTCAGAGCTTCTGCGAATTTTCTTATTTCCTCTGAAGAAAGGTAGGCTCTTTGTTCCCTAAACTACATTCCTTACACTCCTTTGACAGTTCCTTGAATCTTCTCTATCTCCTTTCTATCTAGATGGCATCCTCCAAGGCTTCTGAGGGAAACATGCTCACCCCTAAGCAGTTCCAGCGCCTTTCCCTTGCAAAGTTTTCCATCTGTCTAGGGAAGGTCGCAGACTTTTCTCAGTTACATGGTAGCCTAGGGTGGGTAGCAGAAACCCTAGAGGAGATGGGCTGGACTAGTCTGTGCAGGATCTCTGGACCTTCTTTCGAAGGTGCCCTTAAGGCATTCTTTGTCACCCTCCAGGTTTCCTCTGAAAGTTCAGTCACTGTATATGTGAAAGGGACCAAGGTTGTTGTTTCTGAAGAGCTTTTGGTAGAACTTTTGGGCTGTCCCAACTCCGGGCACAAGCTCAGTGAGATTGTCCCCTTGGATAAGCAAAAAATGGGAATTATTAGAAGTCTGGGGACTGTTAGCAAGAAAGGTCTTTTGGATAATGAGTTGTCTGTAGAGAAAAGGCTTATCCACTCAGTGATCACCAACATCATCACTCCCAAGGCTGGCACCCATTCATCCATTACTACCAGGGATGGTAGTTTACTATTTTGGGCCCTTTAGAAGCATAGAGTTAATCTGCCAGCAGTCATTTTGGAGAAAATGATAGCATCAAAGAATCTGCAGGAATCTCTTCCATATGGACCTCTGCTATCTCTGATTTTCAAGAGGTTCTCAGTAGATCTAAGTGGGGATATTCCAACGGGCATAAAAGAGAAGATTGGCTTATCTACCTTGAGGAGAAGTCATTACATCTTGGAAGACAAGGCCCAGAACTTATGGGTCAAGGAATCTATACCTCAGTGCACCCATGAAGTATTTCCTAATGAAGCATTGGGTCTATCACCTGTTCTAGCAAGTCAACAAGAAGAAGAACCCAGAGAAGAAGAAGAGAGAATGGAAGCCAATTGTAACGTCGCATGCTTTTCGGATCCTTATGGATCATGTGTGTAATGGTTGTAGTAGCCATTGTGAGGCCAGTGTGGTTTGGACGTGTGGTGTGCGCAGGTTTGGCTCCGGTTTGATCCTGAAACAAGATAGGACCTGATGTGGCTAATTAGGGGTTGACGGCCAAGTGTGGTCATTGACTGGTTTGACGTCCACCGAAGGTGACGTCAACCTTATGAACTTAACATCGGACTTTGTGGACGTTTATTGTGGCGGTTCTCTAAGCGACATCAGGGTTGACGCCAACCTGTGCGACCGGCAGAATATAGGTCTACCCGAGGACAGTTACCTCACTCGGTTCTCCCTCTCCCTCACTCTATTTTCATGTCCTTGCTTCCCCAGTGCTTCCAATGGTTGCAGAAGGCTAGTTGGGGGATCGTGGAGCGTGAGGTGGTGACGAATCGGGCAAGGAAACGCCGGAGTGTGGTGTAATCTTCATAAAAGCTCGCGGAGGATTTGGTGCGAATCGGGAGGATTTAGGAGGTTTAAGTGCATCTTGAGGTAGGGAATGATCCCTTTAGTTCCTTCAGATTGTGATAATGCATCTAGAACGCAGGAATCTGCATGTTAATTATGTTTTTGGGTAAAGGTATCCATGTGGGGTAAATGGGTGGTTTGAACAATTTAATGAATGAAACATGTTTCAATTTGATTAAGGTACTTGCATGTTAGAGGAAGTGTTTCCTCGTGTTTTTCTATTGATTTTAGGGCTGAGAATACCTGAGATATCAGCCCACGGTTTCTGTGAAGTTGATAGCCGAGAATCTTGGCGTCAATATCGATTGACGCCAGGTTCTTCAGTTGGAGATTGACGGCCAGATACCTTGCCGTTTATATCTCATCAACGGCAGTTGATGTTGCCGCCAGCATGCTTATATTTAAATGTTGTTATATTATATATTTAACGATATTGAGCGGTGCATTGGTATTTGTGGTGTACCTAGTACACATGGTTTCTGAAATTAGCGTACTGGGTACGCAGTTAGCTGGTTCTTTATGTATTCACGTGGTGTTCACGTGTAGTGGACTATTAGTGCACGTGGTTTACGTAAGTCTTCACGTGGTTTGTGTGACGTGCATGTGGTTTTGTATACGTGGCGGGTAGTGCGACGCCTACCGTGGTTACCTCTCCAGTTGGGTGCCCCAGGTTCTTTATGAGCCAGGCTGTTAGCTCGGGGCTTTGTCCCGGTACTTGTGTTGTACCGTCGAGGTCTGTGTCATCTGACCTGGACACCCTCACTCCTTTGCTTGAGTTGTACGTCCGGCTGAGGGAAAGACGACAGTAGGACAGTGACTATTGTACTTGTCTTTTGGTCACTTGTAGCGCGCTCGTAGTTGGGGGTACGGACACCAGTAGTCGACACTGGTCACCCGCTAGTCCTTCTCCAGTGCCTCACTCTAGCAAGCCTAGGCCAGGGTCTCTGGAGGTGCCAGGCATGGGCCTGCGACCGTGTGGTCCGCAGGTGGTGGTGTTTAGTTGGTCTCCACAGTTGCTTGACCTTTTCACGTGGAGCGGCAGCTGGACCTTTCGTCTGTGGCTGCGAGACTGAGAGGTAGACCTGTGTGTTTGTTTGTCCGAGTCAGTTGCTGGTGTCGTGAACCAGTTCACGTGGCTCGCGTGTGGCGATCTCTACTTTAGCTCGTACACCTGTTTGGGTTTGCCGTTTATTTAATATAGTTGCTTTATATAGTCGGCAAACGGTGAATATATTTACAGCTTTAATATCCTGCTTAGCTGTTCTATAAATTGTTAGTGTAGTTTACTGCCTTCATACCTATGTTTTTGGTTTGCTCGGTGTTGGGGGAGTTCCCTACTGAACCAGTGACTAGCGAGGCTCACCCCTACCCCCACAGGTGAGGGCGAGGAGGACGTTTCTCGGCCGTCGTCCAGTTCGGAGCCGCGTCGTAGCGGTGCAGGGTCAGCACCTTCAGCAGTGTAGTGTAGCTAGTGTAGCTAGTTGTCTACTTCCTTCAGTTGTACCTCGGGGTATGCCCCAGGCTCTTGTACTTTATTTTCTTTTCTTGGAAATATGGCTATGTAAACTTGTGATATAAATATATAAAATGGCGTGTTCCTTTGTGTTTACACGGACTATGGTGTGGTATCCCTTGCGAGGCTTCGGCCCGTTCGCGGGAGACGGACTCGGATCAAGTACGTTATCGGTTTAACGAACTTGGACGAGTTGTTCCGTCACAGTTGGTATCAGAGCAAGGTCCGTGTTAATATAAGGGAACTAGAAGGTTACATAGCCTTATTTCGGTAGTAGTACACTGCTGGTAGTGACCTTGATTTTTAATGATCTGTTGTTTTGTTTTTGTTTGGTGTTTTGTTTATGTAGAAGTTTGAAATGGCAGATAGAAGAGATTGGGGTGGTGGAGGAGATGATCCAGAGGAGAACACTCAGCGTATAATAGAGAGGATCTGGGAGAGCCTCACCGATATTCGAATGAGGATGGATCAGCAGGCGCCAGTACCACCGGTTGCCATACCACCTGGGGACGGAGAGACTGTACCTATAGCTCCAGTTCTGCCACCGCCAGGAGTGGAGGTGCCTTTTGTAGCACCCTTGCCACCACCACCAGTGTTAATAGCAAAAGAACCAGTGATGCAAGTTGAGAAGTTTCTGAGATTGCTGCCGCCTACTTACTCAGGAGGTCCGAATCGAGATACAGAGGAACACTGGGTCCATGAGATTGAGAGGGTCTTTACGACCATGAGGTGTCCGGTAGCAGATAGAGTTGTGCTAGCTGCCTATCAGTTGAGGGGTTTTGCACTGGAATGGTGGCGATTGAAGATGCAGACCACCTTCGCAGGCAGGACAGAAGAGACTATCACTTGGCCGAAGTTTCTTAATGTATTTAACGATACATTCTTTTCGATTCAAGTGCAGAAAGTGAAGAGAGAGCAGTTCCGGACACTCCAGCAAGGTAGCTCTTCAGTTTTAGAATATCAGATGAGGTTTATGGCACTTAGCCGATACGTGCCTTATGTAGTATAGGATAATAATATGATGGTTGAGTACTTTATTCGGGGTTTAAGGGTAGAATTGCAGAATGCAATAGTGCCACTCATGTGTAAGGCAGTGGAAGAAGCAGCTCAAAGGGCAGCTACATTGGAAAGGTCTATTAGGACTCGTCAGATGGGTGAGTCAGATTCAGGTAGTTTTTGACTATCGCAGCAGTCAGTGGGTGTGAGTAAGGGTAAAGCACCAGCAGGACCTTCTCCATCAGGTTTTGGTAAGTGGGGCCAGAAATTGAAGCAAGCATTTAAAGGTAAAGGAAAAGTATGGGGAGGTCGACAGCAATTTCAGCAAGGTCGTGGTAGGCCAGAGGTGGAGGAGTCGCAGCAGAGTATTGTCAAACAGCCCATTATTCCACCAGGGTATAGATGTTATAACTGTAACCAGCCGGGGCATTTGATTCGTAATTACCCCTATCCAAGAGAGTATGGATATGGAAGAGGTGTGCAGCAGCAGTCGCAGCAGTTTCAGCAGCCACAGGCAGGTCGCGGCAGAGGAGCACCACAGCAGCGGGGAAGGGGTCGGGTTATGGCTATCACCCGAGCCCAGGCAGAGGCATCAAATATGATAGAAGGTACTTTACCTCTTTATGACTATTCAGCAAGAGTTTTATTTGATTCGGGTGCCTCTCATTCTTTTATTTCCAAAGAATTCCTGGATTGTATGATTCATCCTTTGAAAGAGGAATCCTGTGAGTTGGTAGTGGAAGTTCCCTCAGGTGAGTTTATGCTCACTTCGAGCTATATAGATGAAGCTCCTGTCGTGATTGAAGGAAACCAGATGTCGGGTCGGTTGTATGCTTTGCAGTTAACCGACTATGATATTATTCTGGGAATGAATTGGCTTGAAGCCTATGGAGCACTGTTAGATTGCAGAAAGAAGAGGATTAGGTTTTGCCATCCTAATGGTTCAGTGTTTGAGTATCAAGGTATGCCTTTCTGTACTTCTAAGTTTATAATTTCTACAATAAGAGCTAGAAAGCTAATAAATGCAGGTGTGTGGCTTATTTAGCCTCAGTTAGTTTGGTAGAGGCTAGTCGGTCAGTGGAGGCAGTTCCCGTGGTGAGGGAATTTGCTGATGTTTTTCCGAAAGATTTGCCTAGTTTAGCTCCACATAGAGAGGTGGACTTTACCATTGAGTTACTGCCAGGTACCATGCCGATTTCTAAAGCTCCATATCGAATGGCACCAGCAGAACTTAAAGAATTGAAAAAGCAATTAGAAGAGCTATTGCAGAAAGGGTTCATTAGACCGAGTCATTCCCCGTGGGGAGCACCGGTATTATTTGTGAAAAAGAAAGATGGAAGTTTTCGTATGTGTATTGATTATAGGAAGTTGAATGATGTGACCATTAAGAATAAATACCCATTGCCGAGGATAGATGATCTGTTTGATCAGTTGCAATCAGCGAAGGTATTTTCTAAAATTGATTTGAGGTCCGAGTACCATCAGTTGAGAATTAAAGAGGAGGATATAGATAAAACAGCATTCAGAACCAGATATGGTCACTATGAGTTTGTGGTTATGCCATTTGGGCTGACCAATGCTCCTGCAGCTTTTATGGATCTGATGAACAGAATTTTTCATCCGTATTTAGACCAATTCATTGTGGTCTTTATAGATGATATTCTGATTTATTCAGCATCTGAGGAGGAGCATGTTGCTCATTTGAGGCTTACTTTGCAACTGTTAAGGGATAATCAGTTGTTCGCCAAGTTCAGCAAGTGTGAATTTTGGTTGAAAGAAATTCAATTTTTGGGTCATGTCATCTCAGCAGAAGGAGTGGCAGTGGACCCAAGTAAAGTGGAAGCAGTAATGAAATGGAAAGTGCCTAAGACAATCACTGAGATTAGAAGCTTTTTGGGGTTGGCAGGCTATTATAGGCGCTTCATACAAGATTTTTCTAAGATTGCGGCACCCATGACCAAATTAACTAGGAAGGGTGTGCCATTTGTGTGGTCCGGTGAATGTCAGAAAAGTTTTATGGAGTTGAAGAAAAGACTTACAACAACACCTATATTGGCATTACCGGCAGGAAGTGGTGGTTTTGTGGTATATACAGATGCTTCAAGGAAAGGACTTGGCGCAGTACTTATGCAGCATAGTAAAGTGATAGCTTATGCGTCCAGGCAGTTGAAGCCGGCAGAAGAGAATTATCCCACCCATGATTTAGAATTAGCAGCAGTTGTGTTTGCTTTGAAAATGTGGAGGCATTATCTGTATGGTGAGAGATTTGAAATTTTTACAGATCATAAAAGCTTAAAGTATATCTTCTCGCAGAAAGATTTAAATCTCCGTCAGCGTAGGTGGGTGGAATATTTGAAGGATTACGACTTCAGTTTGGCTTATCATCTGGGTAAGGCCAATGTAGTAGCGGATGCCTTGAGTAGAAAGGCATATATAAGTCAAATGATGATCAAGGAATGGAAATTGTATGAGGAAATAGCGGAGAACTCCTTGTATGTGCCAAGATGTCAACGACGGGCAGTACTAGCCAGTAGTGCTGTAGAGCCGTCCTTGTATTGGCAGATTGTGGAAGCTCAGAAAGCAGATGCAAATTTGACCAAAATTGTGAAAATGGAAGGGGTTACCCTTGATGATAATTGTGTGGTTAGGCTCAGAGGTAGGTTATTTGTACCAGCAGAAAGAGAGATAAAGCAGAGAGTGTTGGAAGAGGCTCATAAATCCAGGTACACTATCCATCCAGGTAGTACTAAAATGTACCAGGATTTAAAGAAATATTTTTGGTGGCCTCATATGAAAAAGAAAATAGTTGGGTTTGTTTCAAGATGTGTTGTATGTCAGCAAATTAAGGCAGAGCATCAGAAGCCTGGAGGTCTATTGCAACAGTTGTCCATTCCACAGTGGAAATGGGATGATATTGCCATGGACTTTGTGGCAGGCTTACCAAAATCGAGTTCCGGGCATAATGGAATATGGGTATTTGTTGATAGATTGACCAAGGTGTGCAGATTAGTAGCAGTAAGTATGTCTTGGACAGTGGACAGATTAGCAAAGGTTTATGTTGATAGAATTGTTCCACTGCATGGTATTCCAAAAACTATTGTGTCTGATAGGGATCCAAGATTTACTTCTGGGTTTTGGAGAAGTTTGCAAAAAGTAATTGGTACTGAATTGAGATATAGCTCCGCTTATCACCCCCAGACGGATGGTCAGACAGAGAGGACTATCCAGACAATTAAAGATATGTTGTGAGCTTGTTGTTTAGTTTGGGGAAATAACTGGGAGCATCATTTGGGAATGGTTGAGTTTGCCTATAATAATAGTTATCATACCAGTCTTGTGATGGCACCGTATGAAGCTTTATATGGAAGGTCATGTAGAACCCCATTAAACTGGCATGAAGTGGGGGAAAGGCAGTTAGTGGGTCCTGAATTGATTCAGCAAACCACAGAAGTAGTGAAGCTCATTAAGGAAAAATTGCAGGCAGGTCAAAGCAGGCAAAAGAGTTATGCAGATAACCAAAGGAGACCACTGAAGTGGGAGATTTTGTTTTCTTCAGAGTTTCCTCGAGTAAAGGTATTATGAGGTTTGGCAAGACTGGAAAGTTGAGCCCAAGGTATGTGGGACCTTTCCAGGTGATTGAAAGAATTGGGAAAATAGCTTATAGACTAGATTTGCCAGCAGATTTTGTGGACGTCCATGATATATTTCATGTTTCTATGTTAAGAAAGTGTATTGAAGATCCAGCTCAAATAATCAGTTACCAAGGTGGTGACCTGAGGCCGGATATGACCATGCTAGAGTACCCGGTGCAGATCACTGATCGAAAAACAAAGAAGTTGAGAAATAAAGAAATCGAGCTAGTTTAAGTGTGATGGGAAAATAGGTTGGGTGGTGAGGATACCTGGGAATTAGCCGAGGAGATGGCTAAGGGGTATCCCTATCTGTTTGAATAAGGTTTTGTATTTCTTTTTTAGATGATAGTACTTGTAAAAATGTGCATACTTAAGTTGTTTTTGCTTGAGTTGTGTTATAAATTTCGAGGTCGAAATTTTCTTTTTAGATGATAGTAATGTAACGTCGCATACTTTTCGGATCCTTATGGATCATGTGTGTAATGGTTGTAGTAGCCATTGTGAGACCAGTGTGGTTTGGACATGTGGTGTGCACAGGTTTGGCGCCGGTTTGATCCCGAAACAAGATAGGACCTGCTATAGCTAATTAGGGGTTGACGGCCAGGTGTGGTTGTTGACTGGTTTGACGTCCACCGAAGGTGACGTCAACCTTATGAACTTAACGTCAGACTTTGTGGATGTTTATCGTGGCAGTTCTCTAAGAGACATCAGGGTTGACGCCAACCTGTGCGACCTGTAGAATATAGGTCTACCCGAGGACAGTTACCTCACTCGGTTCTCCCTCTCCCTCGCTCTATTTTCATGTCCTTGCTTCCCCAGTGCTTCCAATGGTTGCAGAAGTCTAGTTGGGGGATCGTGGAGCGTGAGGTGGTGACGAATCGGGCAAGGAAACGTCGGAGCGGGGTGTAATCTTCATAGAAGCTCGCGGAGGATTTGGTGCGAATCGGAAGGATTTAGGAGGTTTAAGTGCGTCTTGAGGTAGGGAATGATCCCTTTAGTTCCTTCAGATTGTGATAATGCATCTGGAACGCAGGAATCTGCATGTTAATTATGTTTTTGGGTAAACGTATCCATGTGGGGTAAATGGGTGGTTTGAACAATTTAATGAATGAAACATGTTGTTTCAATTTGATTAAGGTACTTGCATGTTAGAGGAAGTGTTTCCTCGTGCTTTTCTATTGATTTTAGGGCTGAGAATACCTGAGATATCAGCCCACGGTTTCTGTGAAGTTGATATCCAGGATCTTGGTGTCAATATCGATTGACGCCAGGTTCTTCAGTTGGAGATTGACGGCCAGATACCTTGCGTTTATATCTCATCAACGGCAGTCGATGTTGCCGCAAGCATGCTTATATTTAAATGTTGTTAGATTATATATTTAACGATATTGAGAGGTAATTGGTATTTGTGGTGTACCTAGTGCACGTGGTTTCTGAAATTAGCGTACTGGGTACGCAGTTAGCTGGTTCTTTATGTATTCACGTGGTGTTCACGTGTAGTGGACTATTAGTGCACATGGTTTACGTGAGTCTTCACATGGTTTGTGTGATGTGCACGTGGTTTTGTATACGTGGCGGGTAGTGCGACGCCTACCATGGTTACCTCTCCAATTGGGTGTCCCAGGTTCTCTGTGAGTCAGGCTGTTAGCTCGGAGCTTTGTCCCGGTACTTGTGTTGTACCATCGAGGTCTGTGTCGTCTGACCTGGACACCCTCACTCCTTTGCTTAAGTTGTACGTCCGGATGAGGGAAAGATGACAGTGGGACAGTGACTGTTGTACTTGTCTTTTGGTCACTTGTAGCGTGCTCGTAGTTGGGGGTACGGACACCAGTAGTCGACACTGGTCCCCAGCTAGTCCTTCTCCAGTGCCTCACTCTAGCGAGCCCAGGCCAGGGTCTCTGGAGGTGCCAGGCATGGGCTTGCGACCGTGTGGTCCGCAGGTGGTGGTGTTTAGTTGGTCTCCACAGTTGCTTGACCTTTTCACGTGGAGCGGCAGCTGGACCTTTCGTCCGTGGCTGTGAGACTGAGAGGTAGACCTGTGTGTTTGTTTGTCCGAGTCAGTTGCTGGTGTCGCGAACCAGTTCACGTGGCTCGCGTGTGGCGGTCTCTACTTTAGCTCGTACACCTGTTTGGGTTTGCCGTTTATTTAATATAGTTGCTTTATGTAGTCGGCAAACAGTGAGTATATTTACAGCTTTAATATCCTGCTTAGCTGTTCTATAAACTGTTAGTGTAGTTTACTGCCTTCATACCTATGTTTTTGGTTTGCTCGGTGTTGGGGGAGTTCCCTACTGAGCCAGTGACTAGCGAGGATCACCCCTACCCCCACAGGTGAGGGCGAGGAGGACGTTTCTCGGCCGTCGTCCAGTTCGGAGCCGCGTCGTAGCGGTGCAGGGTCAGCACCTTCAGCAGTGTAGTGTAGCTAGTGTAGCTTGTTGTCTACTTCCTTCAGTTGTACCTCGGGGTATGCCCCAGGCTCTTGTACTTTATTTTCTTTTCTTGGAAATATGGCTATGTAAACTTGTGATATAAATATATAAAATGACGTGTTCCTTTGTGTTTACACGGACTATGGTGTGGTATCCCTTGCGAGGCTTCAGCCCGTTCGCGGGTGACGGACTCGGATCAAGTATGTTATCGGTTTAACGAACTTGGACGAGGTGTTCCGTCACACCAATGTTCAAGAAGAAGAGCCATTTCAGCAAAGACAAGTTCCTGTCTCCCCTCCAGAACAAAATGCACCAGAAGAATCAATCAGTCAAGTTCTAAGAGATTTAAGAGGAAAAGGAGTAGCACAAGAACAAGATGACATTCCCAGTTCTACTCCTATAGAGCAAGAATTTGAAGAAAGGCAACATCATTCCTCCCCTCCTCAGTTTGAGACTCGGCCAAGGTCTCATGGGGAGAGTAGCAACAATTTGAACACTATATTGGATTTACTGACTAAGCAACAAGAAAGCTTGTCAGTTCTTCAGTTGCAAGTTGAATTTGTTGATGTAAAGTTTGATGGTTTGGCTGATGAGGTCAAGCAAATGAAGGACCTCTTACTTCAATTAGTGTGCCAACAGGGCACTAATCAGCCATCTGCACCTTCATCCACCCATCAAGAAGGGCAGCCTCTAGTACAACAATTATTTGATCATGAAGAGAAGCAAGAGCAGCAACAGCAAGAACAAGAGAAGGAGCAACAGCAAGAGCAGCAACAGCAAGAACAAGAGAAGGAGCAACAGCAAGAGCAGCAACAGTAGCATAAGGAACAACAAGAGGATGTGCAGTAGCATGAAGAGCAGCATGTCCAGCAGCATGAAGAGCAGCAGCCTGTCCAGCAGCATGAAGAGCAGCAGCCTGTCCAGCAGCAAGAGCAGCAACAAGAGAAGGAGAAATCAGTGCCAGAGCAGTCCTTAGCAGTAGAAGAAGAAATTCAGCAGCAGCAGATTTCAGTTGTGGTTGAGCCTGATATTCAGCAGCATCAGCAGAAGTCTAGGCTTATGAGGCCTCTAGAGTCTCAGGATCTAGTTGTTGATGTAAGGTCCAAGGTCAAGACCTTTAAGAGGAAGGTGAAGAGAAGACTTCATAAAAATGGTAAATCTGTGTCCTCCTCTTCTGCTCCTCCTCCTCCTCCTGAACCAACTCCTTCTGCTCACACCACTACCACTGATCTTGCTCCTCTTGAACCAGAACTACCCCCTACATCCTCATCTCTTCCCACTGCTCCCATTCCTTCCATTATTGAACAACCTCCACCTCCTACATCATCTGATCCTCCTCCCTCTACATTTATTCCAGAGGATCAGCCAACTGCATCTGACAATGTAAATTTCAAAATTTATCCTTTGAAATACCAATTCAAGCAATCCAAGGCAATCATTCCTCCTCTCCACACACAACCTCCAAATTTCTTTTCCTCTCTTCCTACTGCCTCCACATCTTTAGCTGGCAGATCCACCATTTCACTTTCAGAAATACTTTCTAATATTCAACTTTCATCTAAAGGTGGGCGCATGCTAAAAGACAACCCTGCCAAACTTCTTCCTCCATTTTGGTATGCCTTCATCTACCACTCAGAACACCATATGAACCTGTTCAGGGAATTTTTGTCCATCAGGGCATTCCTTGAAGTTCATGAAATGCCAGGTTTCATGTTTGAAGACTGGCTTCCTACTCTCATTCACTCTACCCAAATCCTGTTATCTAATCTCCACCTCATTTCTCAGAAATGTCATACTCTTAAATCCAAAGAGTTTCTTGAACTCTATCCTTGTGAAGCCACCAGGTATCTGCAAACCCAGTTCAGGAACCAATTTATGGATGTTAGTCTCCACCTGAATCTTAGGTTCTATGACATGTTTGGAACCTTCATTAGAGACTCTTAGGCTAAGTATTCAAGGATAAAAGAATTTAATTTTGCTAGATGTAAATTGGGGCTGTCTGATGACACTAAAGGCCAATAGGAACATCTTATCAGTGGTCAGAGAGAAATTACCCCCTCCATGACAGTTGGATTACCATCTGGTTTGTATCCATCTTTGGTTGGTGCCATTTCTGCAAGAAAAGACTTTGCTCAGCTAATCTTCAATAGGCACATCTGGATAGCCTCCAGATTCAGAATCAAGTACAAATTAAAATTGTCTTTCCATAGGTTTGTGCTTATGCAAGCTCCAAAGAATTCCCAATATATGATGGATTTCCAGCTTTGTTTTGCTGAGTCTGAGCGGTTCATAGAAGATCAATGGGCAGCAGCTTATCCTGACGATCATGCAGATTGTAAGAAGCTGAAGATTTCTATCACTGAGTATCTTTGCAAAGCCTATAACGACCTTTGGAAGTCTCTTGCTCATAAGTGGGAGCTGAGGTACTTGGTTTACTATCAGGCTAAGGAAGCAGCTATCTCCCAAGGCTTGCACTGGAATATTACAGTGCATGACTTTCTCCATCTAACAGCCTCTAGAAAATTTGTTCCTCTCAGGAATCTTCTACGTCGGAGTCACTATTATACCAAGCTTGATTGGTACCACAAACGTCATATCAAATCTCATAGGAAACTCCCTTTTATAGATCCCAACTATAAAATTGATGCCAGTCTGTTTGAGAACTTCTTTCCTGACAATGAGAAGAAGTTGTGGGACCTTATCCAGCCTTATCTAGATCAGATCCCCCGTTCCTTGTATTTACCAAGCTCTTTATCCAGGTCTTAGATACTATTTTGTACCTGCATCTTTAAATTTCTGAATACAATCTATGTTGGTTTTTAAATTTCTGAACGCAATCTCTTTCTTTTTCTCTATCTTACCTTTTATGTTAATGCCACAAAGGGGGAGAAAGAAGTAAGAACAAGGTTATATGCTCAAAGTTATACTGTCCATTTAAAGATTTTTGTCATTAACAAAAAGGGATAGAATTGTTGAGCAACTACCCCTAAGAAAATAATTTAAGATAACATTGTGTTTTTGCTATGACAAAACCTTGAAAAGACTTTCTACAAATTAAATATACATATCACATAAAATAGTTTGGACAAACTCTATCTCGAAAATTTTTTAAGTCCACAGACATTACAATCTGACTGTGGACTCCGACTCCTTTAGAATCGAAAAGTTCTACACAAAATCATTTCTAAAAATTTTCTAAGTCCAGACTACTACACTGTATCCGACTGTCAACTTCGACTTCATACAGTCGAATACTTCAGAATCTAACTCCTTTGAAACTGACTTTCTACAGTCGGATACTTCATTTTCGAATTCAATTCTAAAAATTCGAATTCTTCTATATCCGACTTCTAAAGTCGAATTCTCTATCTTGTTTCTATTTAACTCTATGGAATTCGAATTATGACTTTCGGATGCATTTCTATCCGACTTGCAAAGTCGAATGATATTATCTTAATGCAACTTCTGATAAAGTCGAATTTATCCATTCCTATAATTCTATCTCAGACTCCTAGAGTCGAATTACACTCTTCTGAATCCGACTTCACTGACAAGTCTTGTACTTGTTCTTTTTATGTGAAAATATTATTTTATCATCTTATGAAATTTTGATTGCATATCATTTTATCTTCCTTGATATGATTTCTATTAAAACCTACATTGACTGAATATTTTCTCTGTCTATCAAATTATTTAATATATTCTGACATGATAAGACATATTATACTTAAAATATTCTTCTAAAAATTGTCAAATGAATATATTTGAATACATCTGTTCAAATTGATCTCTTGCTTCATGACAGTAGTCCGAATTTTCTTCTTTTCAGAAGATATGTTGCATTTATTATTTTCAGACGCATGGCATCTGACAGAGGCTCACCTACCAGTGTCAGAACTTGTCCATACCTTTGTTTGCAAACTGTCTGTCCATCCTTTATTGGTCTGAAAAGCTATCTGTCTGAGGTTTCCATACTTTTTATTTTTCTATGACTTACCTACCTCAGAAAGTATGGAGGTACCCTATCTCTTTGTCTTGTCTTTGCTGCAGGATATTTATTGAAGCACGTTTTCAGCATGGAGCTTTCACAGTCTATTTAATTGGAAGTTGACCTCTTAGCTGTGAAGCTGCAAGTCTCGTCCAAGAAACATTGGAAAGAAGCAAAGAAAGAAGGACCTATGGATAACCAACTCAGTAAGCATCCAAAGGATCCAAGGTCTCTCCTCAAACGGCCAGATCTCTAACGGCCATTTTCAAATGGTTACATTCTTCTGAAGATTATAAAAGAAGCCGAAGTTTGAAAGGAGACAATAACAACTAGAGAACTGAACACTTAGAGTTGTGCTAGCATCCTCTTCAATTCTCCTCTGCCTTCTACTAGAAAGAGATCTCTGCAAGCCTTCTTCCAAGCTACACGATTAAGAGCTCCACATTTAGAAAACTCTCTAAGCTCTCCCATTTCTCACAGAAGTCTTATTTTTAGGTGGCAATTGTAATTAGAAATCTTTCAGTCCACCCTGCTTGTTCAAAAAGGATTTTAGTTGCAACTCTTATCTTTTTATCCTTTCTGAATTAGGTGTGTTTGCTCATTCTTGAGACAAACACACAAGTGTTTTTACATCTCTTTCTGTGTAATTCCTGCAGGAGGATTATTCCTGCATTTCCCTTCTTGTGTAGGGAAGACCTTGTTGAAGGTAGTGTTTGTACCCCTGGTAAGGGAAGACTTGTTTGGGAGCAAGTGGGCTTATAATTCCTCTCAAGGGTGAGAGAAGGCCAAAGTTTATTGGCAGTTAGTGAAATCTCAAGTGGTTGGCTTGAGTACCGGATGTAGGACTTCCATGTGGGAAGGGCCGAACTAGGATAAATCTCCTTGTGCATTTGTGTGATTGTTTCCGCCAATTTACACTTGAATCACACACTACACTAAATTCTAACAGATTTATTTAGTGCTGTTTAATTTTAGATAAAATTTTTAAAAGCACAAGAAGTCATATTCACCCCCCTCTAAGACATAATTAGTGTCATTTCGATCCAACAGGTGGGTGACAGAGCGCGAGCAGGAGCGTGGCTGGTGGGAGCAAGAGCGCGGCCAGTGGGAGCAGGAGCGCTTGACTCAGCAGGCTGTGGATGCACGCACGAACCTGGGCATCTCCGAGCACCTGCTTCGAGAGGCGGAGGACCAGTACCGACGTAGACGCGAGCGCGCCGTCAGGGAGCGGCGAGCCAGTGCCTACTTCAGGAGCTACTCGGTGACTTGCTCCCAATATCAGAGGAATGTCCAGGAGGAGTGCGCTGCCCAGAGATCGTCCGACTCCCGCGCCTCCATGAGGCCTCCGGCCCCACACTCGACTGCGGACCCTGGCGAGGTGGAGAGCAGCCGACACCCCCGTCCAGCAGAGAGTGGTGGCGAGAGCTAGGCCACCTCAGTACTTGTACTCATTTTGTTTTTCTTCATGATGATGTGTACCCAGTGGGGTATCTTTATGATGTACTTTTGGGGTTGGCCCCCCTTTTTGGCCATGATATATATACATTTCATGCCCTTTGCCTTCTCTCTTCCTGTCTTGTTTGAAAAACACTTAACAAACAAGTTAAATGTCTGTTCTGGCTCAGCCCCCTGCACATTAGGCAAGCTAGGCTTCATGAGCTTGTCAAGGGGCTGAGCCTTTATTAAATAAGGCAGAAATAAAAGAACCCCATAATTAAAATGCAGCATGCAAGCAGGCATATGCTAACAGGAAATTAAAATGAGCATGTGTCTGATGCATTCAAACGAATGGAGTATGCGTTTTGATTTTTTTTTTTAATTTTGGAGTATTTGATTTATTTATGTATTTATTTTTATTTTGAAAATATGTGATTTTTTTGGAGTTTGAAATATTCAATTTTTTAGTTTTGAATTATTCTATTTTTTTATTTTGAAATATTCGATTTTTTTGTTTTAAAAATATGAGTCGCAACCCGCCATAGTCCCTTCTTAAAAAGACGTGTGGAACGAAGGAGATCTGCTCTAATTGGAAAAACTTGGTACTTGGACCCTTCATTTACTCAGCCATCATTAAGAGTTCATTAATAATTATTGGGTGTGCTAGACAGAGGTTGGACGTGCTTAAGTGGTGCCTTCACCCAAGGTAGCTTTTGGCGACATCCTCCTTAGTTGATCGTTGCCTTGCCTTGATCCTAAGACATACCCGTGGGAGAGAAGGGAAGAAAAAGTTTAGGAAGTCTGCCAACAGTTCGGGTTATCGGGGAGACACTCGTTCCTCTACCTTACACTCAATGGAGTTCAGTCTTTTTGGGCTTATGGGGTTTTGGCACGCTTACAACCAGGTCCATTTGGATTTCTGCGGGGACTTTGCCGCTCTTGACGTGCTTTTATATTTGATTTGCCTTGTTTTGGCTCTTTTGCTTTGATTTGCATTGTTTTTTTTTTTTTGGCCTTGACCTACACCCGTTTGAGCTTCGGGCAGATTCAAAGGTCGATCCCTCAGGTTTCCCTTTCTATTGGCGAACCGAGTGGGAAATAAACGGGTAACGTCTTAGACTCTTGGTTATGCATTGATCTTCCTTAGATTTCGTGCCTCTAGCTTCCAAGGGCGGGCGTGTAAGTGCGTGAGTGTCGACACCTCAGCCTAGCTTACCCAAGAATAGGAAATGAATTAAAAATGACGGCTTTTCAATTTAGGGTCTGTGTACCATGTGATTCCAAACACCTAACTAGGGGTAGTACTTCTTGAGATATAGCCCACTCCAAGGATGAGAGAGCTCCTCATTGTGGATACCGCTTTCCGTCTGTTTCTCGCTTTTCCAAGGTTCCGTTCGGAAGACCCCAGAGAAGAGAGAAAAGGGAGAGAGAGGCCCACAAAGAGGAATGATAAACAGGGGAAAAGAAAACGTGATCGCCAGGCACACGAGGGTGCCGAATGGAGAATGCACGCGCGGAAGGGGTGCGGGTGGAAGAAGTGATCGTGGAGAATACCTGTTGGAGCATGGGGAGATTATGTGGGGGATGTGGGTCCTTTCTTCCTCTACGAGCACGGCTGGCCGTGGTAGAGGGCGCTTTCCATGTTGATTACCCTGACAAAGAAAAAAGACAGGAATGAAAAAGGGGATTAGCCACGGGCGTGTAGTATACAGTCCTAAAAAAAATGGAATAACATAAATAAAGAGTGGGAGAACTCACCGCGTGGTGGCTTTTAAACCCCTAAAAATAGGTGTGTGTGTGTGTGTGTGTATGCATGCATGTGTGTGTGTATGAAAAAGGAGTATGGGGGCCGCGTGGGGCCCGGAGGAGGTAAATGAAAAGAGCCACGTGGGGCCCAGAGGAGATGAAATGTAAATTAAAAGGGAGAAAGGGGAGGGGGTGCTTCCCCAAATAGTGGATGGCGCGGCGGCGTTGCCGGTTGGACGGAGGAAGAAGGGGAAGATGCTTCCGCCTCGCTCCGCTCCGGCGCACGGGGAGGAAGACGAGGGGGATGCCGGCTCCGAACTACGAGGAATGGGGACGTAGCTTGGCGTAGAAGGTCTCCCTAGGCCGGGGTTGAGACGGGAATCCAGTAGGGCTTCGTCGCAGTGACCCTCGGGGGTCTATTTATAGGGGCAAAGTTATTGAATCGCGTCGGCTACAGAGGATGCGACTATGATGTTAAGTCACGTCCGCACGGCACACCACGATTCAGAAGGCCTCGATTTGACGTTTAAGCGGGCGATTATAGCCTGTAACCACCTTCAAAATTGCGTCGGGGATGGTCGCCGCGTTAAGGCAACGCGTCGGCCAACCCCGCCGCGACTTCAAAATGGGCACGTGGGCCATAAATGTGGCGACTCCCGAGGTCTGGCGTGTCAGGTCTAAGAGCTAATCACGGTGGCTCAGGCGGACGCGATTCAGACATTTCACGTGATTCCAATGTATGGGCGCTCGAGTGCGACGACTTTGGGGCTTGGGCCTAATCGCGGCGGCTCAGGCCGACGCGTCTGGATTTGAAACGTGTCGGGACAGCAGGACACGTTAAGGGATTTCTATATTTTATTTATAAAAATCTTGTCAAAATCAACATTAGAATCGTGTCGCCTATAGCAGACGCATTTATAAAATCATATTGGGCATTTTCCATAAATAAAATAAACAAACTCCTTGTCACGTCGCTTACGGCCACCGCGATAAGGTCCTCTCAGCCTAGTTGCACCCAAGATGCCCGTCGCGACTTGGAATCACGTCTGCCTTTCCGGATGCATTTTAGCTATCTTCATTAACACGTCCAGCAGGCCCGTCGCGACATGATGATCGCGCCCCGAAGACCCGTCGCGATAAGAAATGAAAGCCCACGACCTCCGGCCAGCCCTAAAAATGGAGGGGAAGCACCGGGGAAGGATGGGTGAGATCCAGAAATATTGGAAAAACACTCTTGCAAGGCAATATGAGGGCCATTTGTGGCATTATGGCGCAACATGAAATTTGCTCGCGGTGGAGCCGAATTCGCATGTCTACACTCACCTTCCGCATTCACTAGCATGTACACGTTGCCTTGATATGCTTCTTTGATTACGTACGGCCCTTCCCAGTTTGGTTGGAGTTTAGATCGGGGACCACCGGGTGTTACAAAAATTCTTTTTACCACCATTTCACCAACTTTGAATTTCCTATCAATTACCTTCTTTTGATGAAAATGTGTGAGCCTATTCTGATATGATCTTGTGTGTTCTGCGGCGACCAGACGCTTCTCATCTAAGAGTTCCAGTTGTACTAGGAGTGATTCACGCCGCTCATCGATTGACAAGTCCTTGTCAAGCTGGACCTTTAGTGAGGGAATGAGAATCTCATATGGTACTACTGCCTCCATTCCATAAGTGAGGGCGAACGGTGTTTACCCCATAGGAGTACGGATTGAAGTGTGGTAGGCCCATAGAGCTTCTACAAGCTTTTCTGGCCAATCCGAGAACTTGTTAGCCTCACATGTTTTCTTGATGATTTTAATTAAGGTTTTGTTTGTGGCATGTGCTTAGCCATTGCCTTGCGGATAGTATGGAGATAAATGATGCAATCCAATTTTATACCTGTTGCAGAGGTCACGCAGTTCTTGAGATATGAGTTGTGGTCCATTGTCAGTGATGATGGTGCTTGGTATGCCGAACCTGGTGATAATGTTCTTCATGATGAACTTGCACACAGTTGTTGCCTTGATCTCCGCGTATGCTTCGGCTTCCACCCACTTGGTGAAATACTTTGTTGCAGTGAGGATATATGACTTGGTTTTGTTCTGGGAGATGGGATCACCAAGGGGACCAATGATGTCAAAAGCTCACATAGCGAAAGGCCATGGGGAGGATATTGGGTGGCGTGTAGAGGATGGAGAATGGATCTTGTCGGCATACAGCTGGCACTTGACACACCGACGGACAACGATATAACAATCCTCCTCTAGAGTGGGCTAGTAGAAGCCTTGCCTAAGGATCTTCTTGGAAGGCATTTGGTTGTTCACATGGCCACCACACACACCTAAATGAGCCTCCTCAACAACCTTCAAAACTTCATCATCGTCCAGGCATCTGAGTAAAACTCCAGTGAGTCCCCTTCTATAAAGAGTTTTTCCAACCAAAGTGTACTTCTGGGACAGCCTTCTTATGGCCTTCTTTTCATCGGTTGTGGCTTCCTCAGGGTACATCTGATTTCTACAGTACCTTGCTATCTCATAGTACCATGGATTCTCTTCATCTTCCAATTCTTCTTCTAGCTCCAATAGCATGATTTCAGTTTTGCCCCTCCTCTCTATCTTCTTCAGCATCTCTTCTTTGATCTAGAGAAAGACGGGGTCCCGGACAGCAGGGGTATTGCGGCATGCAATTTGAATGCTGTCAAAATCCCCAGGATGGCACATGTGAAGAGTTGCACCAATAGTGGCGAGAGCGTCTGCTAGAGGGTTCTGATGACGAGGCACATGGACAAAGAAAAGCTTGGAGAATAGCTTGGCATAGGCTGAGACAAGTTCTTAGTATGGCTTGAGCTTGGGATCCCGAGTGTGGTACTTGGTGAGCACTTGGCGTAGAACCAGTTGACTATCACCTATAATTCACAGATGGGTGACACCGTAGAAATGGGTGAGCTCCAGGCCAGCCAACAAAGCTTCATATTCGGCGATGTTGTTGGTGGCAGAAAACTCCAATTTATAAGCTTGTGGAATGGTGACACCCTCAGGTGATAGAAGAGCAATCCCGACACCCTTTCCATGAGAATTCAAAGCTCCATCGAAATATAACGTCCACATAGGATCAGATTGGCTAAGGGACATTAATTATTCATCTGGAAAATCCGAACGAACAGGATCAAACTGTGGAATAGGGTGATGAGCGAGATGTTCTACTATGGCATAGCCTTTGATAGATTTCTGCTGAATGTAGATGATGTCAAACTGGGAAAGGAAGCCTTGCCAACGTGCTAGCCTATCAGTAATGACAGATTTCTCAAGGAGGAATTTGATAGGATTCATGCGGGCGATTAAATGGACCTCGTGAGCAAGAAAGTAGTGCTTCAATTTCTGCACCACTCATACGAGAGCGGCACGTCTTCTCCATTTCTGTGTACCTTTGCTCGCAGGGGTTGAGAAGTTTTGATAGGTAGTATGCCTCCATTTCCTTGCCTTCCTCATCCACTTGTGCAAGGACAACTCCTACTGAGTCTTCCAGGATAGATACATAGAGAATGAGCGGTTTGCCTGGAGTCGGCGGCCTCAGGACAGGGGGATTAGCCAAATAGTCCTTAAGTCCATCAAAAGCCGCCTGACACTTCTCGTCCCAATGGAATTCGACTCCCGGCTTGGTGAGGTCGTAGAAGGGCCTACACCTCTACGAATGTTGGGAGACGAACTGGCGAATGAACTGTAGCCTCCCGAATAAACCTCAGACTTCCTTCAAATTCTTGGGAGGGGGCATCTCTCTTATCGCTTTCACCTTGTTGGCGTCAATATCTATACCCCTCTTGCTCACGATAAAACCTAACAACTTGCCTGATGATACACCAAACACATTCATCTTCAACTGATACTCCCTTAACCTTTGCAGGACCTTGGTTAGAACCCTAGGTTGCTCAGCCATCATTCTCGATTTCACCACCAGGTCATCCACATACACCTCAATAAAAATGTGGATCATATCATGGAAGATAGCCATCATAGCTCTTTGGTAAGTAGCTCCAACATTCTTGAGTCCAAATGGCATGACCACATAACAATAGGTCCCCCATGATGTTGTGAACAAAGTATTCTCCTGGTCTTCCTCAGCTAGCTTGATTTGGTTGTACCCTGAGAAGCCATCCATGAAGGAGAGGGTTTCATACCCAGTCGTGTTATCTATGAGCACATCGAGGTGAGGCAATGGGAAATCATCTATAGGACACGCACGGTTGAGGTCCCGGAAATCAATATAGATTCTAACTCTTCCATCCTTCTTCAGGACCGGGACAATGTTCGCCACGCAGTTCGGATAAAGCACAACTCTAATAAATCTGGCTTTGTGGAGCTTATCGACCTCATCTTTCATCTTCAAAGCCATTTGTGGGTGGAAACGCCTCAACTGCTGCTTAATGGCAATAAACCCTGGCTTAAGGGTAAGACGGTGTTCAACAAGCACGGTGTCCAAGCCTGGCATATTCTTGTAGCTTCATGCAAATGTGTCCTTATATTCCTTGAGAACCTCGATAATTGCCTCCTCTTCAGCTGGTGATAGATTACTACTTATGAGGACGGTCCTAGGGTTTTCCTCAGTTCCCAGGTTGATTTCCTTGGTGACTTCTTCTACAGCAGCTGATGGTTCATCAAATCTTCTGACTCCACTTGCGAATGCATCAGCCTCGTCCTCAAATTCTTCATCACCTTCCTCAGTCGAGTCATCATCATCCATGATATCATAGACTCCGAACCCATCATCAATTAAGCACAGCGACTGCTCATATTCTATCTCCGGCAACTGTAAAGGTTCCTCTATAAATTTTGGAATTGCTAGACATGTCTTGCATCTACGAGCTAGATCAGCGAGGAATCTGTGGGGAACCCTCCTATCTTTGGACTTCTTCTTGGAGATTACCCCTAGCTTAACACTATCCTGGCCTAGACTCCCACTACAACTACTAGAATCTACAGCAGGGGGTGGAGGAGAAGGAAAAGCAGTAAAAGAAGAATCCCGCGTGGGGGAAGATGGCGAGGGAGTAAAAGCAGTAAAAATTCACTGCATGGAGGGAGAAGGTGGTCCCTGCATGGAGGGAAATAGGAGACCGGTCATGGGACCGGGGAGGAGTGGCCCGTAGGTTGGGGCACACTCGGAGGACAGATAAGAAGTCTCCTCGATGGAGACGATGGAATCAGCCATTGGAAAATTTGCTGTTTTTTAGAATTTTTGTTGTTATTTTGATTTTTTTGTTTTCTTTTAACATACAAATGGAAAGAGGGCGAGGTGAGATCGCCAAACTAGAAAGCTGAGAAATGAGCGTGCGCTCAAGAGGGGTAAGATTGGGAGAAAGAGGGAGTTGGAGGGTGAAAGTCTGCTCGGAAGAGTGGAGGGAGATTGCAAAGTGGGGCATTGGTGCTCGAGGGATGCTAAGAGAAATAAATGAGGGCCATGTGGTGGCCTGAAGGAGAGAAGGCGCGATGCCTAGAGAAGAAAGGAAAGTGGGCGCGATGCCCGAAGAAAAGAGAAAAGTAGGCGCGATGCCTGGAGAGGAGAGGAACGTGGGCACGATGACCGGAGAGGAGAGGAAGGTGGGCGCGATGCCCAAAGAGGATAAGAATGTAGGTGCGATGCCCAAAGAGGATAAGAACGTAGGCGCGATGCCTAGAGAGGATAGGCCCGCCCTGAGCCTGGTTGTTGCGGGGGCCTCTTTAGCATGTGTACTCTGCTCAGCTTCGTCTGCCTGCTGCCTCTTGCCAGTGACCACTACCAGCTGCTCAGCTTCTGTTGGTGTAAAAAGTTGACTCAGAGATGCCACAATATCACTCATGTCGAACCACCGGCTCCACTCTAACTCGGACCCGCCCCTCTTCACTTGCTTCAGGGGCTTGTGATTGTCTACAGCTCTATATGTGGCCAAGGGTGAACGGTGAACAGGTTCAGAAGTAATGGTGGATGTTTGTTCACTCCCTGGCTGCAATGGCCCCTTCTTGAAATGATCGTACAGGGTCCATGTGAGTGGCTGCCCCTGTTGGTGAACTGCCCTGCCTGACTTGTACCCCAGCCCTGCCCTGGGTCTCATCTTGCTATCTTTCACTACTTCTGTCCTCCCCTACAGATATGCCCCCAGCCCCTTGCCTGGCTGGTACCCCATTTGCATCATAATATGCCAGCCCTTCTCAGTAATGATCTTACTCCTCTTTGCAGCACTAATAGATGAACTAGTCGGGCCCGGATGCATGCTGAAGGTGTCTAACATAGACATCAATGGCTGATTGCTCGGCCTAATGGAAGGGACTGAATTGTCAGTCATGGCGTCCACTTCCAAGACAATCAGCTTGCTGGCCACTTTGACGACTCGCCCCTTGTAAAGAAACTTGAGGCATTAATGAACAGTTGATATAACGGCGCCAAGTGCCTGGATAAATGGCACGCCTAGTATCATTCAGAAACTTGGGTCTGTGTCTAAAATGTGGAAGTCCATCTCAGTGACGGACGGACCCAGCCCTACCTTTAAAGAGACCACTCCTTTTGGCGGCCTACTAGTGTTGTCATAGGCCGTGACAGTGATGGCGGAGGGCCATACTGACTGCAGTGTAACCCCACAAAAATTCAAAGTGTCCAAAGACACGACATTGATTGATGCTTCGGTGTCCACTAAGCATTGGGAGACGCATATCCCATTGATGTTGACTGTCAGGCATAGGGCATACCGTTGAAACTCCACTGGCGCTAACTCAGATTCATGGAATTCAATGGTCGGATGCTGACTGGTAGGGGTCAAGACAACACTGATCTGGTTCACTGGAAGATCTTCATTAACCATAACCTTCTGTAAGTAATGCATGAGGGCCTCTTGATGTACCGGCGACCTCCTGATCAACTCGAGGATAGAAATTCTGGCTGGTGTCTTATCTAGATGCTTAAGAAAATCATATTGAGTCCCCAGGATGGACTCCTCTTACTGGGCTTCTTCTTCTTGCGGTAGATGTGCCTGTTCTTGCTGTTGGGGGAATATCCGGTTAAAAATGCGCCCACTCTGGAGCACCATTGTTTCTTCGGAGTTATCGCCCGCTATCATTGTCGCGGCCGGCGGAACGGAAGGTGAATGAGAGGTAGAAGGCTGGGGTGTGAATATTTGGTGCGGCAGTTGGATACCTGCCGCACTTGGGGGTAGAATGGAGGTACGGAGGAAGGGAGCTTGGGGATTGGGTGTAGTGAGGGGTGCGGTTGGTGGTGTGCGGAGGAGAGGTGGATTAGGTGATGGTGGCTGTGAAGAGGTGGTGGTAGGAGGTTGGCGTATGAGTGGACGGTTTGGTTGCGGTGGTATGGTGGAGGGGTTGCATAGAAAGGGAGCTTGTGGGTTAGGGGATGGTAGCATTGTGGAGGTGATGGGTGGTTGGCGGATAAGTGGTGGGTCAGATGGTTGGTTGGAGGGTGTTGGACGATGATTGGCGGTTGTAGGGATGCGTAGAAAGGAGGGTAGTGGGTTAGAGGGAGTGGGTGTATGGATGAAGGGGGGTAGGGTAAAGATGATTGGGAGGTGGAGGCGGAGGATACTTCCATAGACCGGTCGGGTGTTCTTTCATTGCGAGGAGACGCATTGAGGGTGTTCTCTTGCTGATTCGGAGCCTGGTGCTCTGGGAGGGGGTTATGGACAATGCCCATATTGGGCTGCTGCTGGGGCGCCTAGGGCTGCTGCTGCTGTTGTTGGTGTTGTTGCTGCTGCTGATCCTGCCTGGGCAGCCTCCTCGTCTTCATCTTTGTTATATACTTCCTCATTTTCTCCCAGTCTATGCCTCCATTATCATCAAGTCATATATGTAATCTTTAAAGTGAAAACAGGCCTCCAAAGTGTGGCCCAGTCCCCGGTGGAATGCACAATAACGTGAAGCATCAACATTGGGAGGCCATTTTAGCCGTTCCCTCGGCAAGGTGAGTGCATTGGTGGCCATAAGAGCGTTGAAGATATCGGGGAGAGTCTCCGGAAAGGGAGGATAATGGACTCTTCTTGGGCCAGGGGGACGTCTAGGCTACTGGGGTTCATAGTTGCCTGGAGGGGGAACCTGGTTGTATTGTGGAGGAGGAGGAGGAGGTTGCTGTTGCTGGTATTGAGGAGGTGCAGGTTGGTAGTACTGAGGCTGCGGTGCCTGGCGATACTGAGGAGGTGGTGGGGGAGCTTGATAGTACTGGTTGGGAGGAGGTTGTTGATATTGGGGCTGCTGAGGTTGCTGAGGCTGTTGGGGTTGCTGGGGTGATGCCCTAAACATTGGAGGGTTTTTCCGCTTGGACTGGGGCTGTTGTGGTTGTTGAGCCTTGGTATTAGGATGGTAGGTGGAGGGACTAGGGTTGCCCATAGCACTCACCTGCTCATTCTGCATAACCCCCTCGGTCGTGGGACCGCCAGTAGGGGGAGCACCATTGTTCTTCTTAAATGTTCGGGTCTTCGGCTCAAACATAGCCATGATTGGAGAGTCCTTCAGTTGGGTCTGAATGTAACGGGCTCTCCCATATAGTTCCTCCATAGTTGTTAGCTTATTCATTGCTAGGATATGCCTAAACTATGGCGTGGCATTCACGGTGATCATCTTCACCTACTCGGACTCAGACAACAGATCCCTCAACCTCTCAGCCATAGCTCTCCATCGGTCAGCATAGTGCACAAAGTTCTCGTCTGCCTTCATCCTCTGAGCCATAAGATCAGTGATTGATAATGTCGAACCAACCCTATCCCTATACCGCTGTAGGAATTTCCTCTGCACTACTTCAAAGTCCTCGGTGTCTGCAGGCTTCAAAAAATAGAACCACTCGAGGGCGGGCCTATCTAAGGACTGGAGGAAGAGAAATGCAAGAGCACGATTATCATTTTGCCAAAAGGATGATTCGTACATGAATTCCTTGATATGCACGAATGGGTTGCCGGTGCCGTTGTAACGGCGGTAGACCGACAGCTCAGAAGGGGGGAGGTGGAAGACTGGTATAGAAGGGAGGGCCAGTTCAAAGGAATCTTTGGGTGCAGACACCCTCTTCAGATCTTGTTCCAACCGACTCACCTTCAGTAGGAGGGCTTGGGTGAGTTGATCAGAGGATGGTTTGCGAGGCACCCTGGAAGAATGAGGTTGGGGTGCACTCACCTGGACAGAATTATAGTGGGGATGTGCGCCAACGGGGGCGGAAATATGGGCCGGAACCCGAGGAGGGTAAATGGGCCTTGCCGCAGGAGGGCTCGGTCAGATAAGGGAAGGCCTCCCAATGGGACTGTGGGGGCAAGAATGAGTAACAGAGTTGGCTCGCGAGGGGGTAGGGGAGGCTCGGACCATCGGGTCGCGAGTGGGTTCATAGAAAACACCCGTGTTTGGGTGGAGTGTTTGAATGGGTTCGAGGATGGATTTCCCCTTGAGAGCAGCTTGGATATTCTGGAGTTGGGAGGCTTGGAGGTTTTGGAGAATGTCCACTAACTGGGACAGATCAATGGAGGCAGAGGTGTTCACAGTGGCATGCCTCAGGGAAAGGTTAGGAGGTTGTGAATCCACCGCATGAACATGCGAAGTGGATGGATCAATGTGGGGTTGGTTGTGGAGTTGTGCAAGGGGTTGCATGGAATCATACACCTCATCATATGTATCCTCATGATAAGCCATGTCTTCGTATTTGGTCATTCCGAGAGATCGGCCTGAACGAAGCTGCATAAAACTTAAGCAAACAAGTTGATTAACAAGCAATTACCAAACAACTACTAAAACAAGTTTGAGAGAAGATGTTAATGGCTTTTAATCAAACACTTATGGATGCTTACGTCTAATTAAATGTTCAATATGGTTCAAGGTGAATTTTATTTAAGGTGTATCACTCCAAGTGGGTATGGGCCTAAATGGGTGAGATGAGAACTTCGGGCCCACTAAACACATTCCCTCACACAAATGGGTATTCTAGCACGGGTTTCTGGGGTGGTACAACCTGCTCGATCCACCGTGAGGGAATCCACGGGGTACGGAGACTTACGGAGGTCTTGGAAAAGGTCCCCTAGTCCAATGAGATGGAATGCTCAAAGGAGAGGTCGCCTTTACTAAGAAGGGTGTTTGGATCCTAGTGCAAGGAGGGAAAGAGGTCCCTCAGCCGAAGTATGCCTTGTAAGCAATGCCAAATGCAAGGTAGCAGAAACCCCTGCTCACTATGACAGACTGAATCGTGACAAGTTCAGTCGCCGCGCTTCAAGTATAATCGCGTCCGTTCAGTCGGTCGTGGATCTGACAGCTCACAGAAGCTGTAAGGGCCGCGACAACTCCCTCCAGAGTCTGTCACAAATCGCATCGGGGTAAGCCGCCACACAACAACACAAATCGCGTCGCCTGAACATGTCGCGAATTCAAGAGCAACCGAGAGTTATGAAAGCAGTAAATCAACAGAGCATGCTCTTCAAACAATTAATGGTGAAAATAAAAATCAGATGGGGATGCTCTCTTCAGATGAAGGTAAGTGAACAGGGAGGGGAACAAAATGATGATTTTTTTTAATCAAACTTTATGAATATGTAAAGAAAAGAACACTAACACAACTTGACGATAACGGTGGAAATCTTTAAGGGTACCGCGTGGGGTACGGAGGGAGGGGGGTTGTACCGTGTGGGGTACGAAGGGAGAGACACACGTGGGTATCGAATGAGGGGCACACGTGGGTGCCGAAGGAGAGGTAACCGAAACTAAAGAAAAAGAGGTCCCACCGTGATCGCCAATTTGTAGACGTGTTTTTTTTTCAATCACTCCCACAAAGAGATTTGATTAAAACAAAGATTTAAATAAAAATAAGCGTGGCGAGGAAAAGCAAAGAAGACGTGCGTGTGTGCACAAAAAGGAGGTGTGATCGCCAGGTACGTGAGTGTACCGAAGGAGATGGGCGAAAAGGAAGATGGGTACTTACCTTCACCCGAAGATCGCGGGAGTGTGACTGCGGGTTGCTTCTACTTCCTCCACCGGTCGGCCGGTGAAGAAGTCTTTAGTTCGGCAGTTACCTTGCAAGAAAAATGAACAAGAAAACAAGTGAAAGAGGGATTAGACTTTGAGGTGCAGCACCAAAATCAAAGGAAATGAAAGAAAACGCAGTGACATGGGCATGAACACACCTCGTGAGGTGGTGTCAAACCCCTAAAATAAGTGTGGATAAAGTGATGTGTGTGTGTAAAATAAAGTGATATGATGATGCTAAATGATGAAATAAAAATAAAATGAGGGAGAAAGAAGAGCTTGGCAAAGTAAGCCCGCTGTTGAAATGGATGGAGTGGAAGAAGGGTGCTCCTCCCGCCTCGCTCCGATGTATGTGAGGACGATGGCTCCGAACTCCAAGGAATGGCTTGAGTGGCTTGAGGTGAGAATCCTCCTTGGTTCGAAGTTGAGTCTCCGGTGCGGCAAGGCTTTGCCATAGTGCTTGGGTTATGCTCAAAACAGTGGCCCTGGTGGTCTTTTTATAGAGGAAAAATACTGAAATCGCGTCGGACACAGTGGACGCCTATCACATGAATCGCGTCCAACTTGTAGGATCGAATAGGTGGATAGATCAATCTAGAATAGATCTAATCACCAATTAATGCGGAAGCTTAAGCAATTTAAAAATTACTTTGAATTAAGATATCAATATATGTGATTAGTGTGTGTGAGCAAATCAATTAGTAGTGTGAGCGAAATCCCTATGCATGCATCTAGCGCAATACAAAGTCAAACCACAATTCAAACCACTACATAGAGGATTTTTAGGTGGTTCGGAAATCACCTCCAGTGACTCCTACATCCAACCCTCACACAGTGAGGCCACACTACTCAAAACCTTGAGTACAACACACATTGGAGCACGACGACTCCAAACAACCTTGATCACGACGACTCAACACACAACCTTGAGTTCAATGACTCACAAACTGAGCGCAACGGCTCAAATAACAACTGGAGCACGACGACTCCAAATTGAGCACGACGGCTCAAACCACACAGTGAGTGCGACGACTCACAAATCAGAGCTCGACGGCTCAAAATACAAAAGCTAGATCAAACACAAAAGTGATCAAATCCTCTAGCAATGATCTGATTCACGGACTCAATAAACTCAGAAATCTGTACAGAACTTCATGTACAGATCTCACAAGAAGAAATAAGATGAACACTCCAAGAATTAGATGAAAGAAGTATGAATTGGATGTTCTTCGGTGAAGAGGTCTTGCAGATGCTTGAATTGAGGAGCCTAGATGGAATTCGGTGGAGATTCTCCTTAATTGGCGATACTCTACTTTGATGGCATCTAAAATGCCAGAAATCCCTCTTCTACTACTGCTCTTCAGTTGGATCTGCTCCCTTTCCTAGCACAGCAACCTTCTCTCCAGAGATTCCCCTTGATTCCCACGTCCTTCCTCTTGAAAGGATGGCCTGTAGCTTCTGGAGATGGAGCAAGATCTGGAAGAGCCCCTTTTGCCGCCAAAAGCTTCTTCTGGAAGTGTATGGGCTCTCTCCTTCGTTGGAGTACAAGAATCATGGGTATTTATAGCCCCATGTGTCCATATGGTGCCTTGGGATGCGTGGGCACAGAAATCTAGGTCAAATCCCTTGATTCCCAAGTAGCCACGTGTCCAGAAAAATTCACGTTTTTGAGTTTCAGTCGAAGTGTGTCGACACTACAGGGCACTGTGTCGACACCACAGGCATTGTCTTCAAACTGGGCTTCTGGGATAGTGATCTAGTGTTGACACCACAGGGCATTGTGTCGACACCACAAGTTCCTTCTTTCAGAACATGCTTCTGGGATAGTCATCTAGTGTCAACACACAGGTGGACTGTGTCGACACCACTGTGACAAAAGTGTGTGAACCTGAAAATATAAAGTGTAAACATTAATACAAGATATTATCATTAAAATGTGAGATATTAAACATCAAAAACATGTTGTTTAAGTATTATTGTGATATGTATAAATTGTATAACATGTTCAATATGTCATCATCAAAATCAAGGTATGAGTGATGTTCATTGGTCATCATTAAAATACAACTTTAGGAAATTCCAAAACACACTCAACCCAACATTCTCCCCCTTTTTGATGATGACAAAATATATGCACAATCTCCCAATAGCCTGACTCAAATCTCCCCTTTTTGAATTTTCTCCCATAAAAAAAAAACTTTCTCCCCTTTAAAGAACTTTCTCCCCCTTTTTGACAGCATCAAAAAGATAGATAAGAGAGAGAAACAAAGAGTGGTAGGAGAGCAAGAATTCCAGTTGTGAAAATGAAAGTTCAGGAAGAATCAAAATAAGTGAGGCAAAGTGATATTTACATATGAGAGAAATTATTGTGTTTTTGGTATTGTGCAATAAAGTTTAATCACAAAGACACACTCAACACAAAGTATAGCAAAATATAATGATCTAAATGTAGTTAAAATAATGATGCAAATGTGAAGTAAAGTGACCTATATGAGTGAGCAGAAGTATTTAACAAGGATGTTAGGAGCTTTAATTTTAACACAATGTAGAATAATAGGTCTAAACTCAGTAAACATGAACTTTTTTAAGGTATTAAGCTTTTCTATCATGTCTTTTTGATTTTCTTTCAATTTTAGCTGGGAAAGAATACAATAATAAATTAGTTAAATATCACTTTTCAGTGCAAGAGATCACATTGATCAGATGCAAGATCTCCTGATTACTCAGTGGTTTAACTTTCATTATCTTATACAGAGTTGAAATTTTGATTTCCACTTTTTTACGCGAAACAAATCACTTTTTAGGTGAAATGGCCCGGTTACTCAGTGGTTCAAGAATTTGCATTGCTCTGTTTGTATCTTTCCAAGGTTTTGATCATTTTCTTTTGTTGTTTTACAGAAATATATTTGCTTTGACCAGAAAAGTCATGGCTACGAATTTAGAAAAATTATTCTTAACATGTGGTAAAAAAAGCTTAAACATGCACAAGTTAAATAGTAAAGCCACTCATGTGCCTACAAATGCTTTACAAATTATTTTAAAGACATTCAGTAATAAGATTGCTTAACCTTGAAACGATAATGAATCTTTGAAAGTAAACTAAATACATAATGAATTTAGTTTCAATGTCTTAATTCTCTCATAAGAAAATAGCACAAGGACTCAAAAATTCTGATAAGTTTGGGGTTTAAGATAGACAAGTAAGGTCAAGGAATGTAACAATGACTCCCCCTTTCATGTATCTCCCCCTCACAAGGTGAACATGAGGATTATTGAAGAAATAGGAATGGAATGAAGTGAAAATAGAATGAACAATAATATTTTATTGAAAGACAGAGACTCCCCCTCAACAATTGCATACAAGACTCTTGATACTTAGCGGAGACATATACTCACGCATAGTGAAAGTGTCCAGACAAGCCTGACTTGTCTTTCTTCAAATCACCATTTGATATACCAAGAATGTCAATGCAATGTGAGAGTGAGGAATTTATTTGCAAGAATAGAAAGATTTTTATTTGCAAAAAGAAATAGAAGATATCAAGAATGTGAAAATTTACACAAACCAAGCTCTCTTCTTAAAGATGAGAATTTATTTTCTGGAAGAGGCTTAGTGAAAATATTTGCAATTTGTTTTTCAGTTTCAATGAAGTGAAGTTCAAAAGATTTCTTAGCGACCTCATCCCTTAGAAAATGGTGCCTTATTTCAATATGCTTGTTCGTGAATGCTGAATTGGGTTTTTAGACAAATTGATAGCACTAGTGTTATCACACAAAATAGGAATACATTCAAATTTATGATTATAGTCTAGGAGCTAGGGGTGTAAAGGAGCCGATATGTTCGACGAGTAACTCGAAACTCGACTCGATAAAAATTCGGATCGACACGTTTATTAAATAAACGAGCCGAGTTCGAACACATGTGAGCTTGACTCTATTATATTCGTGAACAACTCGTTTAAGAACTAGTTAAGAATTTGAGTAAATACTCGTTAATAATTTAAAATATTTGATAAATTACTCGTTAATATACTTGAATTAAATTTAATATATTTGAAAAATTTTATAATGAATATGACGACATGAGTATATTTACTTATTTTTATAGAGCTATTATTGAAGTATAAAATATTATGAAGATTTAGATATAAAATATTAAATTTAGAGATATATATACACAAATCATACATATGGGGGTATACATAAAATCTAATTTTAATTAGCATAAGGGTATGAACACAAAATCAAAATTTCTAAGGCTCATAAGGCAACGCACCATCGTCTTCTTCCCCACCCACCCCCCCCCCACCCACTGTTTACTATGCGTCCACGACCCATCCCCAACGCCGCCGAGGGGAGTCGCAGTGGTCGCGGTGGGTCACCGGAGTCTCCGGCGACCACCGAGGATCCCCAGCCGGCGCCGGACGGAGCTACCTTCGCCACGGCAATGGCGGCGGCGGCCGTAGGGGAGGGATGCAACGCAGTGGCTCTTTCGGCGATTCCGACGACAGCCGCAGTGGAGGATTCCCACGCGACGCCGCGACGGTGCTAGCGGTGCCGGACGTCGTCTGAGGTTCCCGCAGTGGCCTTCTCCGACCTCTCCACCCCCTGCTCCCATCGCCCATCCCGCCCTCCCCTGCACTGGCCGCCGGACCCCAGTGTCGATTAATCCCATATCGAATAGAAAAAAAAATATGTCTGCCTTGACTTTTTACAAAAGGAGCCCACACCCCCTTTCCTGACGCGTTCAAAAGCTTTTGGCCTTTTCGGTGGGTTTCGACTCAGAGTTTCTAAACTCTGGGTTACTAAACTCAGCCGCTGAGTAATAATGTTTGAGAACTTGTGAGTTTATACGTGGGTGAACTCGAGGTCAAAAGTGTTAAATATTTATAACGGAGGGCTCGAACTCGAGCTCGAATTTGAACTCGTTATTCGAGCTGTTTATCGAGTCGAGTTCGAACGCCATGAATTGTAAACGAGCCGAGTTCGAACAGTGGCTTTAACTACTCGGCGAGTTTCGAGCGGAGTTCGAGCTCCATAAAATGAGCTCGAGCCGAGTTTGAACAGAGAGGTACTCGGCCCGACTCAGATCGTTTACACCCCTACTAGGAGCTGATGTTTCACCCAAAGAACTTGAGTGCCACAACAATCAGCGGCAACATATTCAGCCTCTGCAGTGGATAGAGCTACTGAATGTTACTTTTTAGAAGCCTAAGAAATTAGGCATCCACCTAGATATAAACACAAGCCACTAGTACTTTTTCTATCAAGCTTACAACCAGCATAATCAGCATCACAATAAGTAATTAAATCTAACTTGCAACCAGCAGGATACCATATACCAAGTTCACATGTTCCAACAAGATATTTGAAAATTCTTTTAACAGCTAACATGTGACTTTCTTTAGGATTGGCTTGAAATCGAGCAAACATGCACACACTAAATTGTATGTCTGGTCTAGAGGTTGTGAGGTAAAGTAGAGAACCAATCATACCTCGTAGGTCTTTGGATCTACTGACTTACCAAGTGATTCTTCCTCTAACCTTACACTTATTGCCATTAGTGTGCTTGAATGCTTGAGGTGCTGAAAGTCAAACCTTTTCAGAAGTTCTTTCACTTACTTTGTTTGACTTATGAAAATCCCTTCACTGGTTTGATGTACCTGCAATCCCAAAAAGGATTGTAAGTCTCCCATCAAACACATTTCAAATTCAGTTTTTATGTGATCAGCAAATTCAGTACACAATTCTTTATTTGTAGATCCAAAAATTATGTCATCAACATATATTTGGACAGAATGAATTGATTATTGACAATTTTTGTAAACAAGGTTTGGTCTACATTACCTCTTGTGTAACCTTTATTCAATAAAAATGAGCTCAAAGGGTCATACCAAGCTCTTGGAGCTTGCTTAAGACCATAAAGAGCCTTATTGAGTTTGAAAACATGATCAAGATATTTTTGATTTTCAAATCCGAGAGGTTGTTCTACAAAAATATTTTCTTTGATATATCCATTCAAGAAAGCACTTTTCACATCTATTTGATAAACTTTAAATTTCAGGGATGATGCAAAAGCAAGAAATATTCTCACAGTTTCTAGTCTAGCTACAGGGGCATATGATTCTTCAAAATCAACTCCAAACTCTTATTGTACCCCTTGGCAACTATTCTAGCTTTATTCCTAACAACCTGTCCATTTTCATTCAATTTATTTCTGAACACCCATCTAGTACCAATAACAGATTGGTCACTAGGTCTAGGTACTAATTCCCACACTTAATTTTTGTCAAATTGATGAAGTTCATCATGTATTGCATTGATCCAATCCTCACTAGTTAAAGCTTCATCAATTGACTTGGGTTCAATTTGGGAAATTAGTGCTAGTGGCTCTTCATTTATTGCATTCAGAAAAGATGATCTAGTTCTAACTCTATCATGCACACTACCAACTACATTCTCAATTGGATGATCTCTTAAAAATCTATTTTCAGGAATTACCTCTTGAGGTTCATTCAGTCCTAGAACAATGTTACCTGATCCACTTGTAGTAGGTGACTGATTGTCTAGATTTTCAAATAGATCTTCATCCTCTTCAACAGTTGGTGAAGATTTGACAATGATGTCATCTTCTTCATTTCTTTGAAGAACCCTGCAATATGTAGAGTCATCAGTTTGATATGAATTTTCATCAAAAACTACATGTGGAGATTCTTCCACAATTTTATTCTTGAGAATATAAACTCTATAAGCTCTTGAAATCTCAGAATAACCAAGGAAAATGGCTTCAAGACTTTTGGCATCAAACTTATCAAGATTTCCTTTATTATTGTTATGTACAAAACATTTGCAACCAAAGATTTTAAAATAAGACAGAGTTGGTTTTTTGTTTTTCAAAAGTTCATAGGGGGTTTTTCTGATTTTTGGTCTGACCAATGCTCTGTTCAAGATGTGATTTGCTGTGTTCACAGCTTCAGCCCAGAAGGATTTGGGCAATTTATTTTCCAGAAGCATGGATCTAGCCATTTCCACAAGGGTTCTATTCTTTCTTTCCACAACTCCATTTTGTTCTGGAGTTCTTGGAGAAGAGAATCTATGGAAAATATTCAGTTCAGCATATAAATCAGAAAAAGCTTTGTTTTCAAATTCTCCCCCATGATCAGTCAAAATGGATTTGATTTTATGTGAAAAACCCATTAAGGCAGTGGTGCAAAAATTCCTGAATTCTAAACAAGTATCACTTTTGTGAGATAGAAAGATGACCCAAGTGTATCTAGTAAAATCATCAATGATAACAAATCCATATCTTTTACCACTAAGACTAAGAATTCTTGTTGGCCCAAAAAGGTCCATATGAAGTAATTCTAGTGGCTAAGAAGTGAGTACATCATTGAAAATTTTAAAAGATTTTTTCGTTTGTTTTCCTTGAGCACATATCCCACAAAGTTGATTCTCTACATTGGGAAGAGATTCAGGAAGTCCTTTAACCAGATTTAGCCTTAAGAGTTTATTTATTGTGTTGAAACTTGTATGACCAAGTCTTTTATGCCATGTCCATGCAATTTTATTTTTATTTGCCACTAAACAAATGTTTTCAGCAAAGTTTTTATCAAGATTGATCATGTAGACATTGTTTTCTCTTTTGCCAAAGAATTTTATTTTTTCAGTTGAAGAATCAATTATTTTGCAAAAATCAGATTCAAAAACAACCTTGTGACCTTTGTCACACAATTGACTAATGCTCAAAAGATTATAATCCACACCATCAACTAACAAAATATTTTCAATTGAGTTTGATGAGGATTTACCAACCTTTCCAGATCCAATGATTTTCCCTTTATTTTTACCTCCAAAAGTAACAGATCCTCCTTCCTTTTCAATCAGAAATGAAAACTTTGTTCTGTCTTCAGTCATGTGTCGTGAACACCCACTGTCAAGGAACCACACATTAGAGTTGGGTGCACGACTTTCCTATATAAATCAGATCAGAGAAGAAAAGATTTTGGTACTCAAACATTGTTGGGACCATCAGTTTGTTTGAGCAAAAACAATAAGTCTTTTCTGATCCAAATTTGAGTTGTTTTTGGCTTTTGTTTTATTTCAGAAATGATTTCCCTTTTTGGCATTTTAACATTCTAATTTGAATGAAAACACCAGTGTTTTTCATTTCATAAACATGGAAATTATGTATTTTGGCATGATTGTTCATGTATGGAAATCCAAACCAAGAATTCTGTTGATATCTTGGAATCTTTGGATAAACAGATTGTGAATGGTACCAATAAGGATTATGATACTATTGATTCCAAGAATTGATCCAATTAGATTGACATGATGTCCTGGATCTCCAATAACCATCATGAAAGTTTGTTTTTGTGTTTTTACAATTTTTCATATTTTTATTTGAATTTATGTTCAACTAGTTGTTATTTTCAGAATTGGACAGGTCGACCTGTGTTGGACTGGTGTCGACTCAGCAGCCACAGTTTTCAACTTGTGGTTGACTGGTGTCGACCTATCAGCAATGTGTGTTGACCTATTTTGTTTCTTTTGGTTAGAAACATTCTTTTTGTTCTGATTCTTGGGTATTTCAGATGTGTTCTTTGACACTTGTTTATTTTTATTTTCTGGACTAGTACTTTTGACAAATTTTATCAAAGGAATTTTTGAAGGTTTTTCTTTCTTTTCACCAGATTTATTCTTCAAAGATTTTTCTGTGGTGAATCCTAGTCCATGTTTTGTAGCATTTATTTTTAGTCCTAACAATGCATCAAGGTTTTCCTTTCCATTTGTGAAATTTTTATCACTTGTTCATTTTCATCCAACAACTTCTTGAGTTTCTGAACTTCATCAATGACTTGTTGCTTTTCTTTTTGTTGCAATTCTATTCTTTTAGAAAGTTTTTCAAAATTATTGTTGGCCTTTTGAGATGCAATTTTAAATTCATCAATGTCATTCAAAAGATCTTCCTTTTCTTCATTGAGTTCAGTTATTTCATTTTCAAGTTCAGATATTCTTCTATTTAATGAAGTATCATGCATGACATTTTCAATTTTCTTTTTCAGATATTTGTTTTCTTTTCTTATTTTAGAATATTTTTCAATCAACTCAGTATATGCATCTTGCCAATCTTCAATGGAATATTGTTCAAAAGAAGAGCCTACCTTTCCATCACTGTTGTTGGCCATAAAGCATAACTCCTCATTTGCTGAACTTGAGGAGTTCTCTTCTTCATCCTCACTTTGGTCTTCATCTGACCAAGTTGCTATCATGGCTTTTGGCTTCTTCATTTTGTTGTTCTTCTTGTATTTATCCTTTTTATCTCAGGACACTCATCCTTCATGTGTCCTATCTTGTTGCACCTGTAGCAAACAATATCTTCATCAGTTTTTTTATTTCTGCTAGAATTAAAATTTGAAGAAGAAGCATTCATTTTACTAGAAGAATATTTTTTTTCTTTCCATTGAATTTTCCTCTTCTTGGTTTTAAAAATTTTCTGAATTGCCTAGTCATAAGGGCAAGTTCATCCTCATTAGACTCAGACTCTTCAGACCTTGATTTTTCTTGACTTTTCTCTTTGTTGCTTGATGAAGCTTTAAGTGCTACTAGTTTAGCTTTAAGCATATGTTCTTCACTTCTTTTCAGATTTATTTCATAAGTCATTAAAGATCCTATGAGTTCATCCAAAGAAATTTTGGATAAATCCTTAGAATCTTCAACCACTGTAGCCTTTGTGTGCCAAACAGATGATAGAGAGCACAAGATTTTTCTTACCAGATCAGCATCAGTGTATTCCTTACCTAGTGCCTTCAGTCCATTGACAATTATCATAAACCTAGCAAACATTTCAGAAATTGATTCGTTAGATTTCATCATAAACAATTCATAATCAGAAACAAGTATGTTTGCTTTGGTTTCCCTAACTTGAGATGTTCCTTCATACATTAATTCAAATTTATCCCACATTTCTTTAGCAGATTTACACATGGATATTCTTGAATATTCTTTAGGGTGGACAGCACATTGAAGCATATTCATGGCTTTGTAATTAAGAGTAGCTTTCCTAATTTGCTCTCTAGTCCAATTCTCCTCATCTCCATGATTTTCATAAGGACCCACTTCAACTATCCTTCAGATTTCATAGTTTTGAGCCCTAAGAAAAACTTACATGCGATTTTTCCAGTATGAATAATCATACCCATTAAAATATGGTGGTCTATTAATGGAATGACCCTCAACTACAAATCCTCGAGAATAGATCAATCACAATAAGAGACAGTGAAAGATCAAGCAAACAGTTCAAGCAAATAGAGCACAGAGATCAAATAGAAGCAATCAAATTAGATCAGAAACAAATATTAACCCGCTCTGATACCAATTGTAGGATCGAATAGGTGGATGGATCAGATCTAGAATGGGGGTTGAATAGATCTAATCACCAATTAATGCGGAAGCTTAAGAAATTTAAAAATTACTTCAAATTAAGATATCTATTCAAATAAAACCCCACTGAACATATGCAATATATGTGATTAGTGTGTGTGAGCAAATCAATTAGTAGTGTGAGCGAAATCCCTATGCATGCATCTAGCGCAATACAAAGTCAAACCACTGCACAGAGGATTTTTAGGTGGTTCGGAAATTACCTCTAGTGACTCCTACATCCACCCCTCACACAATGAGGTCACACTACTCAAAACCTGAGTACAACACACACTGGAGCACGACGACTCCAAACAACCTTGAGCACGACGACTCAACACACAACCTTGAGTTCAATGACTCACAAACTGAGCGCAACGGCTCAAACAACAGCCGGAGCACGACGACTCCAAATTGAGCACGACGGCTCAAACCACACAGTGAGTGCGACGACTCACAAACCAGAGCTCGACGGCTCAAAATACAAAAGCTAGATCAAACACAAAAGTGATCAGATCCTCTAGCAATGATCTAATTCACAGACTCAATAAACTCAAAAATCTGTACATAACTTCATGTACAGATCTCATAAGAAGAAATAAGATGAACACTCCAACAATTAGATGAAAGAAGTATGAATTGGATGTTCTTCGGTGAAGAGGTCTTGCAGACACTTGAATTGAGGAGCCTTGATGGAATTCGGTGGAGATTCTCCTCAATTGGCGATACTCTGCTTTGATGGCATCTGAAATGCCAGAAATCCCTCTTATACTACTGCTCTTCAGTTGGATCTGCTCCCTTTCCTAGCACAGCAACCTTCTCTCCAGAGATTCCCCTTGATTCCCACGTCCTTCCTCTTGAAAGGACGGCCTGCAGCTTCTGGAGATGGAGCAAGGCCTGGAAGAGCCCCTTTTGCCGCCAAAAGCTTCTTCTGGAAGTGTATGGGCTCTCTCCTTCTTTGGAGTACAAGAATCATGGGTATTTATAGCCTCATGTGTCCATATGGTGCCTTGGGGTGCATGGGCACAGAAATCTAGGTCAAATCCCTTGATTCCCAAGCAGCCACGTGTCCAGAAAAATTCACGTTTTTGAGTTTCAGTCGAAGTGTGTCAACACCACAGGGCACTGTGTCGACACCACAGGCATTGTCTTCAAACTGGGCTTCTGGGACAGTGATCTAGTGTCGACACCACAGGGCACTGTGTCGACACCACAGGTTCCTTCTTTCAGAACATGCTTCTGGGACAGTCATCTAGTGTCAACACACAGGTGGACTGTGTCGACACCACTGTGACAAAAGTGTGTGAACCTGAAAATATAAAGTGTAAACATTAATATAAGATATTATCATTAAATGTGAGATATTAAACATCAAAAATATGTTGTTTAAGCATTGTTGTGATATGTATAAAATGTATAACATGTTCAATATGTCATCATCAAAATCAAGGTATGAGTGATGTTCATTGGTCATCATTAAAATACAACTTTAGGAAATTCCAAAACACACTCAACCCAACACAACTAAACCGCCGCGATTGCCAAGATCGACTTGCTCCGATTAAGCCTTTCCAAACATCGATTATAACAGGTTCAAGAATCGCGTCGACATTACTAGCCGTGTTTCTAACACTTCCAATTTGCATCGATTCTTTCCAAATATTAATAAATGGAAATAATGAATTGCGTCGGCCTAAACTGCCGCGTATTTGAACAGAATCGTTCTCTGATGGAAATCGATCTTCGTATGAGGGAAGGTTAGAAACGCGTCGGACAATATGGACGCTATTCTAATTAGCAACAAAATCTTTCCAAAAACAATTTTGGAATTTGCTATAATTCGAAAATGGAAACTCTTAATCACGGCGGCTTACTAGGACGCAATTCAAAACAGAGTAAGTGCCAGAAAAGGAAGTGTAATACGCATCGGCTTTACCCGGCGCGGATGAAACCTCCTAAAAAGGTGTCCACTATGTCAGTCGCGAATAACATAACTTAACAGACCCCTTAGAAAAATTTCTAAAATCCTAGAAAATTTTGGAAAATAGGAAAATCACTCAAGAGGTTAATTGAAGAGAGCCACTTTGAGGCATTGCGGTATAACATGAAATTTACTCGACATGTTGCTAAAATGGCATGTCTACACTAAGTGTCGCCTTGGATTCTGATCGACGCAGCTGGCAAGGAGAGCCATGATGGCGGGCGGGAGTCGATGTGATGACGCGACTATCGGTGTCATGCACATCATCCAAGGCGACCTGGTGGTACGACTTGGTGCAAGCCGATGCTGACAACATGTCGATGCGACTCGATGTAGGCCGCCACTGCTTGGCAATATGACGCGATGTAGACCACGTGGTCTGGAAGAGCCACGTGGCAAGCCATATGTCATAGACTAAGGAATTCCAGACAACAGATGTAACATCTCGGGCTTTCCGGCTTTCTGTTGTGTGTGGGAGGTGCCCGTCTTTGCCATCGCGTTCTTGTCGCGCCCAGTCAACGGGTCGCGACTGCTTTCTGCTTTTGGTCGTCTGACACCTGTCAGAGTGGCAGGCATGGCAGACTGACCTGTCGGGCTATCGCGGCGCCCAGGTTGGGCACGTTCTAGTCGCGGTGGGGGCGGCCGTCGCGATAAGGTTTGTATCGTGACGCCCCGCCCCGTTGTGTTCTGGGGGCCGAAGGCTAAAAGCCATGGCCAGCGCCCCTTCCCCCTCTTTTGTCTTTTCCTCCTTTCCTCTCCTCTCCGAGGGGGAGAGGTTTCCCTCTTGTCTTCTCCGGCAGTTGGAGCTCGTGGCGGAGCGACGGCGGCTCATGCAGAGCGGGAGCGGCGCCGTGGGTGCGAGGAGGAGGCGGTCGTGGCTTCGTGAAGGCCCCTTTGGGGATTTCAGTTCTTCAAATCTATAGGGATTCTTGTGCCCTTTCTTGTTGATGAGGTTTGGGAGTCCTTTTTGTGGAATACATGCTTTAATAGCTTTCTCCATGCTCCCCTCCCCGTGCTTGTGTGGTTTGTAGTGTGTGGGCGACCCCGGAATGTAGCAACCCGACGGTCTGCCTTCCAACTGATGTCGCGACCGCCGAGCGGGTCGAGACATCAGATGAGGCGTCGCCCTGGTCGAACGCGACCTTATCGCGGCGCGGGTGGCCGTCGCGATAAGGGTCTTGTCGCGACCCGGTTGCCTGTGGCGAAAAGCGGTTGTCTCGGCGCACAGCTCTGTCGCGACAAGCTTGTCGCAGTGCTTTGCCTTATCGCGACAACCTGATTGTCGCGACACGCTTCCCCGGCGTGACCATCTTGTCGTGGTTGCCATACCCATCACGATGAGATTGCGACGGGCTAGGAGGGCGCGACAAGAACTGGTTTGCCTCGGGTGTTTCCATGGCCGCAGTTGGTGTGTTGGCGTGTGCCTCAGGGCAGGGTTGCCCTCCGGACCTTCTGGTGGGAACGCGGAAGGTTGCCTCCCTGCGTTCACTGACCGAAGGTGACACCTTCGTGGCCGTGTCCTAGCGGTGTTCTGGGAGGCTCGCGTTTGTCTAATAATCAATGGTCTGGCTGCCAATCGATTATTAGCAGTCTGTTCTGCCTGGTGGTGTTTCGGTTTCTCGGGTCGTGCCGTGTGTGTCGGCGTTGGCCGACGGCCCTTCTGGAGGTTATTCTCGGAAGGGGTGTCGTGCGTGCCTGTGCCAGGTGGGCTTGTCTTAGTTACAAGCCAGTTGTGTTGTTTCTATGGTGGTTGCCACGCAAATTCTCTTTCGCCCGGTGCTCGGCACTTGAGGGCTTGTCCGCGAGACAGGTTGTTACCGTTTCCTGGGACGCCTAGCCCCGTGCGCCTGTGTCAGAGGGTGTTGCTCCAGGCGGCGGGCGTGCCCAAGTCTCGGACTTGGAGCAGAAGGGGAAAACGGTGGGGCAGTGACGTGAGCCGTTTGTAGAGCTCTCTTAGCTGGGTCTGGGATGCCAAAGTTGTTGTGGTGCTCGTTCAGTGCAGACCAGCTAGTCATTCTCACTACCTCACTCTGCATTGGTTCCAGAGCCACGTAGGGAGGTCAGGCGTGGGGCCGCAGTTTGGCCGGACTGCGGTGGTTGTGGTTGTGGTTGTGGTTGTGGTTGTGGTTGTGGTTGTGGTTGTGGTTGTGGTTGTGGTTGTGGTTGCTTAGTCCACGCGTCTCACTCCAACGGGAGGGGAGACCTGGACTAAGGCACTTGTGGCGATGGCTTGGTTGTTCTTGTTGTGACATTGTTTCACACGATGTTTCTGAGCTTGTGTTCTCGTTACCCTGGTTTACACGGTGGTTGTAGCATAGCCGTGTCTCGCTTCCTTGGGTTTTATCGGTTGGTCTCGTGGGCCATGTTCAGTGGTTTCCTTTGTTGGGTTGAATGTCTAATTCATATCATTTCCCTCCTATTTTGATGATGACAAGAAGTGTTCTTAAAGCAATTTAATTGGAACATGTCAAAAGCATCATACCTGAAAGTCATGCTCAAAAAGCATTTTTCAAACCACATTTATCATTTATGGTAATGATAAATCAGTTAACTAATGATATATGTGTTTATTTTTCAGGTACAAACTTTTTATGCAAAGATGTGTCGACACACCCATCAATGGTGTCGACACATCAACACAGACTCAAAGAGAAATTGTGCAAAAATGTCAAGAGTGTGTCGACACATGTCAAGAGTGTGTCGACATGAGTGGCAGTTTTCCAGAGATCAAGGGTACCCAGGTCGACACACTCCCAGAGCAGGTCGACACTAGACCCAGTTCCCAGAACAGCCAGTTTGAGGAATTGGGACAGCAGGTCGACACACTCAAGAGCAGGTCGACACGGGACCTTCCTCCCAGAACAGGTTTTTCCATCTTTGGGACAGTGTGTCGACACAACCACCAGGGCAGGTCGACACACTACGGAAACTTTTTCATCTTAAAAGTTGATGGCTGCCACGTGTCCTTCTAGGGCGATCAGAATCTTCCTAGGAAAGCGTGCCCTTGTACCCCAAAAGGGTATCTTTGGAATCCTAAGGGTATAAAAGGTTCTTTTCGGGCTGTTTTCAAGTGTGAGAAGAAACCAACTCTCTTAGAGCCTCCAAGAAGCTCCTGGCAGCCAAAAGAGCTCGTGTCTCCTCCTCTGCTCTCCAATTGCTTCCAGAAGACTAATTCCCACCCATTCAAGGTGTGGGAATTGGAATTTGATTCCTGTAGATTCCTTCGAAGCATTCCAAGGAAGCAGATCCTGTAGAAGACTCCTTTGGTGAAGAACTCGAGGAAGATCCAACTTCTCAGATTGCAGAGCATCGACTTGGACTTCAAGCTTCACATTCTTCTTCCCAATTCAAGTCTCTACAAGGGAGTACACTGAAGAACGAAGACTTTTCAATTCAATTTTACATTTCTTCTGTTCTTCTGAGATATCTCTTGAGATTATGCAAGTACTTCTGCATAATTCTCTTTAGAGTTCTCAAACTTCGACTAGATCTGTTGCTAGAGGATCCATGTCTTAAGTTGGTGTCTAGCAAGTCTATGTGTGAGCCTTGTGCTCAGGTTGTTGTGAGCCGTTGTGCTCAGTGTTGAGTTGTCAAACTCAAGTGTGGGTTGAGCAGTCTTGCTCAGTTGTTCTAGAGTAGTCTTGCTCTAGAAGTGGTGTGAGTTGTAAGCTCTTCAGTGTTGGAGTTGTCAGGCTCCAGTGGGTGTGTTACCCAGTTGTGTTAGTGAATCCTCACGGGTTGTGAGGGGTGGATGTAGGAATCACATGGGTGATTTCCGAACCACCTAAAAAATCCTTGTGCATGTGTTTTCTGTGGTTTGACTGATTCATCCGCTAGATGCTTGCATAGGATTCGGTTTTAATTCACTTAATCAACTTGATTCACATCTAAGTTTTTCAACTCACTCCAATCTAATCTGATCAGTAGCTTTTCACTGATAACATTGCCTCTGATTCTAAATAGTTTTTAAAAATTATTTAAGCTTCCGCAAAAGTGGCTAAGATCTATTCATCCCCCCCCCTTCTAGATCTTTTCCACACATTTATTTCGATCCTTCATCCTTTCTGTGGGTTCTCTCGGGGTGTCGTGTGCAGGCACCCGACTGTTGTTTCTGTAACCCGTTCCTTGGTGTCGTCCATGGTGGCACAGGAGTGTGTAGTTCCATGACCTCGTGGAGTGTCCGAGGTGCAGGGTGGTTCTACTTGTGGGCCCTCGACCTTGTGGAGGTCTGAGGTGGCTGTGCCTGTGGTGAGACGTTGGTTCTCACATGGTTGCTTGGTGTCTATTGTGGTGACACCTGGTTGTCCCTCTCTGACCTCGTGGAGGTCTGGGATGTTGGTGCTTGTCTTGAGACTCTAGTCTCTTGTGGTTGCTTCGGTGTTCCGTGAGCTTCTTTGTCTCGGCGGGTGTGTGCTGAGGGTTTGCTTCTGCCTTGTGTTGCTCTGGCCCGACCCTGGTTGCGGGTCGTGACGTTGCTCTAGTTGTTTCTGCATGTGTTGAGTCTGTTGGTTCTGTGGGAGTCGTCTTTAGCCTGACCCGAGTTGTGGTCGAGGCGTTTCTCTATTTCTGCTGCTTTGTAGTACTCTGTGGTAGGCGTTTCTCGCTTTACTGCTTTGTAGAGTAGTTTTGCTTCCGCTTGTTGGAGTTCCTGCTGCTCTGGTTGGTAAGGGACTGGTTATCCCTACTGAGCCTTGTTCGCGAGGCTCACCCCCCCCCCTACTCTCTTTAGGTAGGGACTCGCTGTCGCAAGAGTTCGTTGCCGGACGTTCGTGGTGGCGGCTTATTCGCCGTGGGTTGCCAGCAGTGTGAGTTGTGAGCGTGAGCGCTTGTAGTGGGAGTTGTGAGTGGCCTTTTTGCAAGTCCTCGGGGTATGCCCCTTAAGGACTACGCCTTCTTTCTGTACCTGTACTTTTATTTGGGACATGTTGTACTTAATTTATTTAATATTGTACAGTCTTTCTTGTTATAGTTATTTGAATTCCTTCCTTATCTAACTGGACTAAATTCTAACCCTTTTAGGTCTTCGGATCCATGGGTGGTGGCATGACCTTCGGGGGTCCCTGGAGGGGGTCCGGGAGGTTTGGTCGTTACAGTGGTATCAGAGCTCAGGGGTCCAAAGAGATTTGTAATGGGTTAGTAACTATGGTTGTCCCAAAGAAAGGTACTCGTGCGCTGCTGGCCCATCTGTGTAGAGTTGTTGTTAGGTGTAAGCAATTGGTTTTTGTTGTAGGTGGCTAGCTTTCCAGCAGGGTCCGAGTGTTACTGTTGTTGCTGGGTGTGCATGCTTCGAGCGTGGTTGCTATTTCGCTCGTGCTGCGGTTGGCTTCATCTTCGACCTGCGTGTCCGTGTGGGTGTGTCGCGAAGGCTGAGAGAGCCTACGTGTGGTGTGGCCTTCACCGGTGCAGGGTTGTTGTCTGCAGAACCGGTCGAAGGTGTCCTTGCCTTATTGGTTGTCCCATTCTTGTTGGGGTGTGTCCTTGTTGGATGTTCCCTTGTTGTTGGGGTGTGTTGTTGGCTGTGTGTTTGGCCTTGCGTGCCTGTACGCCGTTGGGCACTGTGCTCTGCTCAGTCGACGTCGTTGCTCGAGCTAAGCAGATGCTTGTGTGTCGTGTTGCATCGCTGGTTGAGCGTTGCGACACCTGTCTGTGGTTGTTGCCGGCTTTGTGCTGGCTAGTTGCGAACTCTAGTGAGGTGCTCCCGGAGTTCTTCTCCGTTGGTTCTGGTGGAGGTGAGGTTTCCCCATAACTATGTTGTGCTTGTTTCTGGTTGTTGCGGCATTGCCCTCTGGGTTGAGGTGCATCGCTTGGCTGTTGTGTTCTGGTGGTGTTTCCCAGAACTATTTGTTGTTGTCCTAGTGAGAGTTCCTCTCCCTCTGGGACTGTTTCTGTGCTCATTGAAGTCTTCCGTTGTGTTACCTCTTTGGTTGAGGTCTCTATTGTCTGGTTGGTTGCCGTTGTGTTGCCCTCGCGGTTGAGGTGCATCGCTTGGTTGCCCTGTGTTCTGGTGCAGTTTCTCAGAACTGTTGGTTGTTGTCCTGGTGAGGTTAGCTCTCAGGACTGTTCCGGGCTTATTTTTGCCGGTTGTTGTGCTACCTCAAGGTTGAGGTATGCTGCTGTTGTGTTGGCCGTTGTGTTCCGGTGGGTTTTCCCAGAACGACGCCTTGGTGGTTCTGGTGGAGGTTCTCTCAGAACCAGTTGTATTGCTTCTACTGTCTGTTGTGTTCTCTCTGTTGGCCGTGTGTTGGCCATTTGGTTGGGCTGCTTCTGGTGATGGTTTCTAGAACAGCTCTTAGCGCTTTGGGTGGTGGTCCTCCCCAAGCTGCCTTGTGTTTGTTTTGCTTGTCGCTGCTCCCTCTCTGTGGAGATGAGTTGTCGTTGTTTCCGGTTGGACTGTCCGTGTTACAGTCTACCTGGGTGCTGCCAGTCAAGGTGTGGTGCCTCTGACCGTGTGTCTGTCCGTGGTGCTAGCCAGTTTGTCTTCCTGATCTTTTTTTTTTCGGGTTTCCCGGCTGGGCTGGTGGGACTTCGTGTGTCCCAAGGATCGAGAGGTTGGCTTCATTTCTCGCGCCCTGTGGGCTCTGCCAGATGGTGGTCTGGTGAGTGTCATGGGTGTCTGGCTAGTTGTGCTCCTGTGGAAGTGCCAGTCTCATTTAGTGGTTTTCCCTTGCGTGTGGAAGAGACTCATTGTGAGGGTCTCCTTCCCCTGCTTTCCATTGGTTGCTCATGGTGGCGGTGCTGGCATGGCATTTGATGTCGTGTCGCGCACCGTGGCGACCTTTGTGGCGAAGGTCCCTCCCCTTGTGCTGTCTTGAGGTTGAGCTGGTTTCTCCCCTCGTGTGCGTTGTTTTCTTGTGGTGCGATAGGTTGTGGTAACCCATTGCACCTTCTCTTGCTGTGTTGGTTTCTTGTTGCCTGACTGGATGATGTAGGGCAGCGTGCCCTGTGTTCAGTGTGAGGCAGCACCGATTTTCTGTGGTTTGGCTTGCACGTGCAAGCATCGTCCCGGTGGGTGTTTTCGCTTGTGCCTCAGCTGTGCTTGGAGGCACTTGTCGTTGTTTAGTGTGTGGCCCACTCCGCCTGCGTGGTGGGAGCGGTGTCTTGTTTTTGTGTGCTTCTAAGAGTCGATGTGGTTGTGTTCTTGAAGCTGCTGGTTCTCCGCGTGTTTTGCTTGTGTGGGTCTCTGGTGGAGAGTCCCTTTTGGTTGGCCTTGAGTCGTTTCAGGCCGTTGGTGCAGTCGTGTACTGCACCTTGAGCGTGTTTCTTTTCGATATTTTGTGTCCCTGTGCCTTGAGGGGTCGTGGCCGGTGTGGCCTGTTTTACCCTTTTTGGCTTGTGGCTTCTTACATGTGGCTTTTGGCAGGTCTCTTGTGGAGAGTCCTTCCTGTTAGCCTATGTTGTTACGGCCTCGGGTGCAATGGTGTTGCATCTCGCCTGGTTTTGGTGCTTGTGGTGGCACCATGTGCTCGTGCTCGAGTATTTTGTTTTGTGCCGTTTGGAGCCCTGGTGCATTGTGTTGCACTTTGGGTGGCTCCTGGTGCTTGTGTGGCATCGTGTGTTGTGATGTATTCTTGATCGTAAGCTTCGTGCATTGCTTCGCGAGTTTGCTCGATGTTCGAGGCGTTGAGCTTTTCGCCTTTGGGACACCTTGTGCTAGCCGATGCCTTGTGGATGTACCGTTACCGCTATGGGGTGGCTGTTTTGCCTTGTCTAGGTAGCCCTATCGGTGGTATGCCAGGCTTTGGTCGTGGCCTGTGTCCAGGTCTTCTCCCTCGCTTGGGAGCGAGTGTGTCCGGTTGGGGTACCCTATTTCAGTTTGGGTCCCTCTGAGGTCGACGTGATGTCCTTGACCTCTGCAGTTGTTTCGTTTCCCGTGCAGTTGCCGACATCTTGAGTTGTCTGGCCTTGCCAACCTCAGACGTCTCCCTTGGTTTTGTCTCTGCACGTGTGCTTGTGGAGTGTTTATTTTGGTTTTCCGTGGCTCCACAGTCGTTGTGTGTTCTGGTCGGACCACGAGGATGATTTGGGTGAGATCTAGTGGTGCCGGTGGACACTGCCTTGCTCGCCGTGGTGTTCTCCACGTGCTTGCTATCGTTTGGTTTTGGGTCACCATTAAGAAGCTCTCGTTTGGCCTTGCCGTAGGTGCTAGCTGTTGCTAGTTTGGGGAGCCATTCAGCGGAGTCTTGTGGATGACCTCTTGGCATTTTCCTTGGTTGCCGTCAGTAGCTGGGACCGCTGTCTAGTCACTGGTGACAGAGGGAGTTACTGACCGATTGGTCTCAACAGTGTGGGCTGTTGAGGGCTCTGTCGTGTGGTTTCCGACTGGCGTTTTCTGTGTTTCTGGTCGGCTTGGTGCGTGCCGCGCCTGTGGAGTTGTCGACTTCTGCTTGTGTGCTTCGTGCCGTTGTTGTGCACCCTGTGAGCCATCGGATGTCTGGTTAGGCACTCCGTTTGTGGCGATGTTGTGGTGTTGACCACCGGGAAGTCGTGGTACGACTTAGTGGTCCCTTTACACCTGTTGTTTTCTCCGACCGGGTTTCACCCTTGATTTCGAGGAAGAAATTATTTTTTTGTTGGATGTATTGTAACATCTCGGGCTTTCCGGCTTTCTGTTGTGTGTGGGATGACTGGCCTTGTCGTGACGGAGGTGCCCGTCGCGACAGTCATCCCTTGTTGCGACCGTCTTTGTCGTCGCGTTCTTGTCGTACACGGTCAACGGGTCGCGACTGCTTTCTGCTTTTGGTCGTCTGACGCCTGTCAGAGTGGCAGGCATGGCAGACTAACCTGTCAGGCTGTCGTGGTGCCCAGGTTGGGCGCGTTCTGGTCATGGTGGGGACGGCCGTCGCGATAAGGTTTGTATCGCGACGCCCCGCCCCGTCGCATTCTGGGGGCCGAAGGCTAAAAGCCTTGGCCGACGCCCCTTCCCCCTCTTTTGGCTTTTCCTCCTTTCCTCTCCTCTCCGAGGGGGAGAGGTTTCCCTCTCGTCTTCTCCGGCGGTTGGAGCTCGTGGCAGAGCGGCGGCGGCTCGTGCAGAGCAGGAGCAGCGCCGTGGGACCGAGGAGGAGGCGACCGTGGCTTTGTGAAGGCCCCTTTGGCGATTTCGGTTCTTAAAATCTGTAGGAATTCTTGTGCCCTTTCTTATTGATGAGGTTTGGGAGTCCTTTTTGTGGAATGCATGCTTTAATAGCTTTCTCCATGCTCCCCTCCCCATTCTTGTGTGGTTTGTAGTGTGTGGGCGACCCCGGGATGTAGCATCCCGGCGGTCTGCCTTCTGATAATTGTAAAATTTTAGTGTTAAATTTCATACATGCAGTTAATTTTAAACATCTTTTGTCTGTAGATAATGCACATTTTGAGTTTAAATTTTCATTACATCTCTAAATAGGTTTTTGAGCATATTAGTTTTGGTAGAATACATAATTAGAGTTTTCAAACATTTTGAATAATTTGACTAATAAAAGTAGGTACATTGTAGATAAATAATTTTTGATCTTACATTTTCATAAAACATCTTCTAATCATTTTTGTAAATATTAGTTTGTAAATAATTCAAAGTTTAAATGAATAAACTCCACCCAATATCATCCTTTTAATCACATAGTGCCACATACCCCATCCAATCCCATTAAATAATAAAAATTATTTTTAATAAATATCTCACACTGACCCACACATTCCACTTAAACAAAAAATTTTCTTTCCCTTCCCACTAGCTGGAAGCAGGAAGAAACTTCGTGAAGCCCTAGAGGCTGTGCTCAGGAGAGAAAGTAGAAGCCATGTGGATCTGGGCCATGGTGATTTGGCACTGCGAAGCAGCTGCTGAAGGCGGTACTGTGTGCTGGCGTGTACGGCTGGCGATGGCGATGGAGGCGCGCTGAGGCGGACCAGCGGCTGGCGACCAGGGGTTCGTGTGAAGCAGCAGGGGGCATGGCGTGGCGAGCCTGTGCGTGCAGATGGCTGGTGCGAGCGGTGCGCTGCAGGAGTGCGACGCAGGCCAGAAGCAACTGCGGCCATATGCGGCGATGGCGGCTGCTGAGCTGGGTGTGGCACCCAGGCGATTTGCGGATGCAGAAGCTCCCGTGCGGAGCAACGCAGCGGTTGACGGTGCTAGGGCTCTAGTGCGCATCCGACATGTGTGTTGGGCTGGGTTCATGCGCAGCGGCAGAGGCGGAGATGTGCAGAGGCTGTGCGCGGCGTGTGAAGAAGGTGGAGCTTGAGCGATGCAGGGCCCGTGTGCGGTTGGTCCTGTGAGGTGGCGCGGCTGAAGCCAGGCGGTGTATGATGAGCTAGCGATCCTGGTGCTTTTGCGGCTGGCGATCCTGGTGCTGCTACGGATGGAGATCCTGGTGCGAAGCTGGACGAGGCTGCCTATAAAAGGGACCCCACGGTCCTCTTCGTTGGGGGCTTCGCCAGTAGGAGTTCAAATTTTCTTAGGAATTTTTAGTTTCCTTTTTCCTGTATTTTCTTTTCTGCAGAGCTATGAGGGTTTGGGGGTTCGATTGGGAGGATTCTTAGCTTCTCTTTTTCCTGTATTTTTCCTTTTGGTAGAGCATAGGAGGGAGATGAGTTGGATTTTTTTTCTGATTTTTAATTGTTCTTTTGTTCTTCCAGTTCGAAGTTAACCAGTAGGAATGTTTAGAAAATTGTTCTTCCAATTTTACTTCTGAAATTTCTCTTTTCTACAGAGCATGTGGAAGGGGGACGAGTTCCTCCAGTTCAGAATTTTAGGGAGATTTTGTTTGTTCTGTATTATCTTCTGTTTTTAGTTTAATTGTTGGATGAGGAGAACGATCTAGCGACAGTTGCTTAGTCCAAATTTTTCTGTGTTGAGCTCTTCCATTTATTCTGTGGCGATTTCTGCATTTCTTCTGTTGGTTGTCCGAGAGTTCTACTGTGATAGTTTGAGGGCTATGAGAGATTTCGATCCCGTTTAATTTCTTAGTTCTTCTGTTTGGAGTTTTTCAAATTTCTTCTTCTGTGTGAATTTTTGCCATTTCGTCTGTGCTGGAGAGCTATGCTGTGAGAATTGGAGTTTGGTGGACTCTTGGAGGCTTCAGATGGTTGGACAGGGAAATTGTTTCATATTTCTTCTGTGTACTGCAAGCTGCTGTGAGGAGGATGATGGTTGGCATCTTCTTCTGTGATCAGATCCAGAGTTCGACTGCAATTTGTTTCCATTCTTTCTTGTTGTGTTCATCTTGAGTATTTCTTTGAGTTCTACAGATCAGGGAGTTTTTATTGCTTTTGTTCTTCTGTTCTAGGAGTTTGAACTGTGAGAGCTGTGAGGTTGGTGTGGAGAGATCGATCCAGTGGTGTTGTTTGTCTTTAATTTTCATTTCTTCTGTATTTAGAACAGATAGATCTAGTGTGTTGCATTTTTAAATTCTGTTTTGTTTAGAATTCGATCCATTGCATTTGTTTAATCCTTTTGTCCTTGCTTTAATGGTTGAGCATTGATAGATAATTCGACATTTGTAAGGGGATCAGATCCGGAGTTTTGGCGTTACAGTTTAATGTCTTTTATTGTTTCTTAATCTAGAATTTATTACAGCATGTTCCCATTTTGTTCTTCATCTTATAGTTCGTAGTGTTTTTAGATTGGTGTTGTTCATAGAATTGATTCTATTACAATGTTATTTTGGTGAAAAGAGATTTCAAGTCAAAGTAGTTTAATTCAAGCTTTATTATGCCTCTCCGTGGATATGACATGTTCTCACCACTGTATGAGTTCATCTTTGTAATTTTATTTTTGTGAGACAGTTTAGAGGAAGTGCGCATATTGACTTGTGCACGGAACTCTGGACAACGAAAATGCACAGTCAATAATGCCGCGCGCTTCATCTTGGCGCCGTTGCCGGGGAGGTATTAGAGTTTGATTTAATCTGCTTTCATTTGATCTCATTTGCTTTGGGCTTTATATTGACTTGTTATTGGGCTTTCATTTCAGATTTGCACAAGGAGTGGAACTTGGAGATTGGGCTTGACCTTTGAAGCCCATTAGAGGAGGAGCTTGCTGATTTCTTTTCCCATTTGCTTTTAATTCAGTCTTTTAGATAGAAGAGAGGAGTGAAATTTGTAGTGAGGCTTTGATGTACTCTCTGTGCATGTACAGAGATTTCTTTCTTGTTGGCATGTAATAATTGGACTCTTTTTGTGGTTTGTGTGGTTTGAGAATTAGCTTATAGTATCATCTTATATTTTCTTAGTTAGATTTTATTTCATTTAATTCAAAAACCAAATAAAAATTAAAAAAATCTAAATCTTAAAAAATTTCCAAATCGCTCTTTCATGTTAGCCATTTATTTGTAAATAAAAATTTCATTTCTCAAGATTAGAATCTCGTGTTTTAGGACATTCATCATCTTAATTGTCATTTGAATTCCATTTCTTTCTTGCATTAAAGAGTGCGGGGGAAAGGTAAGACTTCCATCGCTCGTTTCATGTATTAGACTTAGCATTAGACAACCTCTTGTTTGAAACTTGATCTGTGCACTTCACATTTGAAAATGGGACTGAAAAAAAAAATGGGACTGCTTAAGGGCTTCACCCATTAGAAATAAAAGATAAGGTGAGGAATTTCATCACCCTTTCCTTTGCCCAAAAAAAATCACAAAAATTTTCACATTCTTGCATTGTCCTAAACTTTTAATAAAAATCAGTAGACTTGGCCCTAGGGTTCATAATTAGATTTATCCTTTTTGAATTCAAAACTTCTCTTTAAGTCTGGTGTTTAGGATTAGAGGTTAAAAAGCTTATGCTTAAGTGAGTTAGAGGTTATTTAATTGGGTCCTTGTGAAAGCAAGGGGGGCCTCCCTCTACTCCACCTCTTACCTGGCCAGTACAAGAAGAGTTAGGATTGGATTTAAGCAAACATAAATTCGATTTTGAGAAAAATAACATAGGTCCAAGGAACACTTAGTGCTTAGGTTAATTTGTTTTGAAAGTGTTTGTTTGTTTGTGTTTGTTCATAAAATATTAAAAAATCAATAAAATTTTAAAAATTCAAAAATCATAAAAAAGGGCTTTTCAACTGTGCATGCTTGGTAGACGTTCCCAGAACTTAGATTTGGATCAACCTATAGACGAGATTGAGAAGTTCTTTCATAGGATGACCAACTAAGAACAAGTCCAAGCTGTCCAAGGTTTCTACAAACCCTCTCATGATCCATATTCTAACACATACAACCCTGGCTGGAGAAATCACCCAAATTTTTCATGGAAAAATCAATATGAACAAGTGTCTCAAACTTCTTTCAAGCAATCCATGTACGGTCAATCCTATCCCAATCAGAATCCGGAATTTGGCCAATCTTCTTATTCCAAACCTCCAAAATTCCAAGGAAATCAAAACTTCAATAAATTTGCTCATATCAATTTTCAGCAACCTTCATACAATCAACCACCACCTTCTCATCCCATTTGGGAAGATAAAATGAATCAACTCCAAACCATGATGATGACTCTTTGCCAAACTGTGCAAGAACAACAAAATCAATATCAAAATCAGAACCAAAATTTTCAACAAAATTTGGCTAGGATAGAGTCTCAGATTGCTGATGTCTATAGGAGGGAATCGGGTCAGTTACTAAGTCAAACTATAGCAAACCCAAGGAACAACCCTCCTGGATTTTATCAGAACCAGCAAAACCATCAAGTCCAGGGGTACAAACCACATGTTAGACAAAATGGCCCTCTACCACAAAACCCACAACAAACTTTTGTCCAAAACATTCCAGCACCACAAATTCAAAATTAACTTATACAACAAGACCATCCTCCTGTCCAAGCTAGGGGCCCCCAAGTGGAAAATATGCAAATAGTGTCTACTTTAAGAAGTGGAAACATCAGAACAAATCCTCACTCACACATGTCAACATTGAATGAGGATAAAGAAAATGAAATTGAACTTGAAATTAAAGAAGAGGTTGAAGAGAATGTTGAAAAATCCAAGGGAAAAGAGAAAATAATTGAAGAGCCTCTAGAAACAATCAAAATAAATGAAGACCCAAGTCATTACATTCCAAGAGTCCCTTTTCCTGAAGCTTTAAAGCCAAAATCTAAAAACAAACCAACTGGTAATGAAGAACTCTTGGAAGAATCGTGTGTGGAAGAAACGGTAGACCAACCCTGTACTCTAGAGTTTGAGGGAGAGGAAGGACAATTTAGTTCCATGTTTCAGAATAATGATCCATCATTTCCATTAGAATGTCCTCTTAAGGTTGAGTTAAAACCACTCCCTGCTAATTTAAAATGCATCTTTCTAGGAACGGACGAGACTTGGCCCATCATAATTGCTAGCGATCTTGAAGAAGGGCAGGAGAAGAAATTGATTGAAGTCTTGAAAATTCATAGAAAAACTTTTCAAATGCAAGATAAGGTCTGGTTATTTAATTCTCGGCTTCGTCCATTTCCGAGAAAATTGAAATCCCGATGGGATGGTCCTTACAGTGTTGTCAGATCTTACGACAATGGTGCTGTCATCATTCTTGACCCTAAAACTGGACAATCATTCACTGTTAATGGGTAGAGGTTAAAACATTTCTTTGAAAACCCATCTTCTTTAAAAATGGATTCTACCAAGCTAGCTGAGCCAAATGAAGCCTAATGGCGTCCGGCTGAAGACGGTAAACTTAGCGCTTCTTGGGAGGCAACCCAAGTGTACAGGTTTCCTTTATCAGGTAATTCTTTGTCTTACTTTCTTTTCCTGTAAATAAGTAGGGGGGAGAGGTAGAATAAGCATGCATTCATAGCCCTCATCCCAACCATTGCTTCATTTCTTTTTCTTGAGCTTGTACATATGCAAATAAAATTTTTTCACAATGTTTCATCTTTGAATAAAAATGAGTGACATTACGCAACCCAAACTATATGTCTGATCTTTAACCATTAAAATTTTGTAGTTGTCACACTCCTTTGCAAACATCCATGTTAGGTAGTCTCTAATAAAGGATTACTTGTACTTCTTGTCTACCTTATGTAAGGATTTATGGCAAGAGGTTTTCATACACACACTACACAACCACTTAGACTAGTTGAACCCGAATGTAGCAAATTTGTCAAGGCTAGTAGAAGAGAGGTGATTGGTTTTCTCCCTTCCCCTTAAGTAAATTGTGAAGGAAGTGAAGGCATGTGATCAAGGAACCTGACTGTCCATCCTTCCTTTAAGAGGAAAAGAAAAGAAAAGAAAAGGCAAAAGCAAAAGTAAAAAAGAAAAAATATATATCCATGAAAAATGCCCCGGATCTGAGTAAAGTTGGACTCACTACTCTTGAAAAGTGATGGGTTGTGCAGCATTATGAATGAAAAAGAAAAAATTCTGAGTGCACAAAGTGCAAATAAAGAGGCAAAGTCCTCAGCTCAGAGAAATAATCCTCAAGGAAGTTGGACATAATGGAACTGAGAGAAACAATCCGATCTGACTGAGCAAGGATCTTACTCCACAATTCCTTTCTTCTCCATCGAATCAATATAATCTCAAATACTAGCTGAGATAGAGGAGCTTCAGAAGGGCTGATGTGAACTCTTAAGTGTGCTATCATTCGTGCACTAATTTCTCGCCATAAGTCCTTACAAATAGGAAAGACATATTGTGACGGAACCACTTCGGCCAAGCCCGTTAAACTGATAACGTACTTGATCCGAGTCCGCCTCCCGCGAACGGGCCGAAGCCTCGCAAGGGATACCAAACCACAGTCCGTGTAACACAAAGGAACACACCACATTTTATATATATTTCACAATTTACATAGCCAAATTTCCGTATAACTAAAAAGAAGTACAAGAGCCTGGGGCATACCCCGAGGTACAACTGAAGAAAATAAACAACTAACTATACTACACTGCTGGAGCTGCTACTACATAGCTGGAGGTACGACCCTGCACCGCTACGGCGCGGCTCTGAACTGGACGACGGTCGTGAAACGTCCTCCTCGCTCTCACCTGTGGGGGTAGGGGTGAGCCTCGCTAGTCACTGGCTCAGTAAGGAACTCCCCCAACACCGAGCAAACCAAAACCACAGGTACGAACGCAGTAAACAATACCAACAATTTATAGAACAGCTAAACAGGATATTAAAGCTGTAAGAGTACTCACCGTCTGCCGACTACGAGAAACAACTTTAATAATTAAACGGCAAACCAGTACAGGTGTACAAGCTAAAGTAGAGACAGCCAAACACGAGCCACGTAAACTGATTCGTGACACCAAAAACTGACTCGGACAAGCTAACACAGGTCTACCTCTCAGTCTCGCAGCCACGGATGAAAGGTCCAGCTGCCGCTCCACGTGAAAAGGTCAAGCAACTGTGGAGACCAACTAAACACCACCACCTGCGGACCACACGGTCACAGGCCCATGCCTGACACCTCTAGAGATCCTGGCCCGGAACTCTCTAGAGTGAGGCACTGGAAAAGGACTAGCTGGGGTCCAGTACGTCTACTGGTGTCCGTACCCCCAACTACGAGCGCGCTACAAGTGACTAAAGACAAACACAAGTGTCACTGTCCCACTGTCGTCTTTCCCTCAGCCGGACGTACAACTCAACACAGGAGTGAGGGTGTCCAGGTCAGAAGACACAGACCTCGACGGTACAACACAAGTACCGGGACAAAGCCCCGAGCTAACAGCCTGGCTCACAAAGAACCTGGGGCACCCAACTGGAGAGGTAACCACGGTAGGCGTCGTACTACTCGCCACGTACACAGAACCATGTGCACGTCACACACAAACCACGTGAAACCTCACGTAAACCACAAGTAACAACGGTCCACTACACCTGAACCCAACTGGACTCGCGTAAATAATGCGCAGCCACGAAAGCAAGTAACTAACTGCATATCTTGTATGCTAAACACGAGAACCATGTGCACTCAGTACACCTCAGGTACCAACGCACATGCATTATCGATAGATACCATAATTAGTCATTCCTGTTTATAACCAGTAGGCGGCAACATCGACTGCCGCTTACAGGAAGTCAACGGCAAGGGATCTGGCCGTCTACATCCTGGCTAATGAGCTTGGCGACAAACGATGTTGACGCCAAGTTCTTCGGCCTCTAACCCTGCAGAAACCCTAATCCGATTCTACAGATTTTCCAACCGTTTAAACCACGGTAAAACATACAGAAACAGTTCTTTTAACATGCATGAATCCGAAACAACCCATTACAGCATGCTTCGTTCGCTAAATTACTCAAACCACCCATTAACCCCGCATGGTGCAACTTAATCCAAAAATGCATTATCATGCTGATTCAAGTGGTTACGTTGTGTTTTAATGTTTCTACGGAGTTAACCATGTTCGTCCCCTACCTCAGAACACGCTAAAACCTCCCGCAATCTCCCGGTTCACGTCGAACCCTTCGCGAGCTCCCACGGGAATTGCACCACGCCATGACGTTTCCTCGCGCAATTCGGAAACGCCACACGTTCTACGATCGTCCAACCACCCTTCAGTACCTGCTGGAAGCTTTAGGGACACGGGGGCAACAAGCTGGGGCAAGGGAGAATGAGAACAGGGTAGGAAACCTGCCCTCGGGTGACCCTATAACCTGCAGAATTCTCAGGTTGGCATCAACCCCTCTGCCGCCAAGGGCAACCGCCACCACAAACGTCCACATCCAATGCCGTTAAGTTCATATCTTAACGTCACTTTACATGGACGTTAACTCATTAAACGTCCATATCTGGCCGTCAATCTGCGACCAACAGCAGCCAATGCTGTTCTGTTTTAGGTTTCAAACCTGCACATTCCACAACCTGCACCATACCTGATCAATCACACATCCACACCACACAACACTGGCCTCACAACGGCCATCACAACCACAACACACACGATCCAATAGGATCCGAAAGGCACGCGACGTTACACATATCTCTACATTAATCTTTTATATGATGACTATTTAGCATGAGACATTACATCTTCTAGTCCTATTTTTGGAGTAGTTTTTATTGCTAAGGGACTAGCAATGTTCAAGTAGGGGGGAGTGATAATTGTAAAATTTTTAGTGTTAAATTTCATACATGTAGTTAATTTTAAACGTCTTTTGTCTGTAGATAATGCACATTTTGAGTTTAATTTTCATTACATCTCTAAATAGGTTTTTGAGCATATTAGTTTTGGTAGAATACATAATTAGAGTTGTCAAACATATTGAATAATTTGACTAATAAAAGTAAGTACATTGTAGATAAATAATTTTTGATCTTACATTTTCATAAAACATCTTCTAATCATTTTTGTAAATATTAGTTTGTAAATAATTCAAAGTTTAAATGAATAAACTCCACCCAATATCATCCTTTTAATCACATAGTGCCACATACCCCATTCAATCCCATTAAATAAATAAAAATTAGTTTTAATAAATATCTCACACTGACCCACACATTCTACTTAAACAAAAAATTTGTTTTCCCTTCCCACTAGCTGGAAGCAGGAAGAAACTTCGTGAAGCCCTGGAGGCTGTGCTCAGGAGAGAAAGCAGAAGCCATGCGGATCTGGGCCATGGCGATTTGGCACTGCGAAGTAGCTGTTGAAGGCGGTGCTGTGTGCTAGCGTGTACGGCTGGCGATGGCGATGGAGGTGCGCTGAGGCGGACCAGCGGCTGGCGACCAGGGGTTCGTGTGAAGCAGCAGGGGGCATGGCGTGGCGAGCCTGTGCGTGCAGATGGCTGGTGCGAGCGGTGTGCTACAGCAGTGCGAAGAAGGCCAGAAGCAGCTGCAGCCGTACGCGGCGATGGCGGGTGCTGAGCTGGGGTGTGGAACCCAGGCGATTTGCGGATGCAGAAGCTCCCGTGCGGAGCGACGCAGCAGCTGACGGTGCTGGGGCTCTAGTGCACATCCGGCATGTGTGTTGGGCTGGGTTCATGCGCAGCGGCAGAGGCGGAGATGTGCAGAGGCTGTGCACGGCGTGTGAAGAAGGTGGAGCTTGGGCGATGCAGGGCCCGTGTGCGGTTGGTCCTGTGAGGTGGCGTGGTTGAAGCCAGGCGGTGTATGCTGAGCTGGCGATCCTGGTGCTGTTGCGGCTGGCGATCCTGGTGCTACTACGGATGGAGATCCTGGTGCGAGGCTGCCTATAAAAGGGACCCCACGGTCCTCTTCGCTGGGGGCTTCGCCAGTAGGAGTTCGAATTTTCTTAGGAATTTTTAGTTTCCTTTTTCCTGTATTTTCTTTTCTGCAGAGCTATGAGGGTTTGGGGGTTCGATTGGGAGGATTCTTAGCTTCCCTTTTTCCTGTATTTTTCCTTTTGGTAGAGCATAGGAGGGAGATGAGTTGGATTTTTTTTCTGATTTTTAATTGTTCTTCTGTTCTTCCAGTTCGAAGTTAACCAGTAGGAATGTTTAGAAAATTGTTCTTCCAATTTTACTTCTGAAATTTCTCTTTTCTACGGAGCATGTGGAAGGGGGACGAGTTCCTCCAGTTCAGAATTTTAGGGAGATTTTGTTTGTTCTGTATTATCTTCTATTTTTAGTTTAATTGTTGGATGAGGAGAACGATCTAGCGACAGTTGCTTAGTCCAAATTTTTCTGTGTTGAGCTCTTCCATTTCTTCTGTGGCGATTTCTGCATTTCTTCTGTTGTTTGTCTGTGAGTTTTACTGTGATAGTTTGAGGGCTATGAGAGATTTCGATCTCGTTTAATTTCTCAGTTCTTCTGTTTGGAGTTTTTCAAATTTCTTCTTCTGTGTGAATTTTTGCCATTTCGTCTGTGCTGGAGAGCTATGCTGTGAGAATTGGAGTTTGGTGGACTCTTGGAGGTTTCAGATGGTTGGACAGGGAAATTGTTTCATATTTCTTCTGTGTACTGCAAGCTGCTGTGAGGAGGATGATGGCTGGCATCTTCTTCTGTGATCAGATCCAGAGTTCGACTGCAATTTGTTTCCATTTTTTCTTGTTGTGTTCATCTTGAGTATTTCTTTGAGTTCTGCAGATCAGGGAGTTTTTATTGCTTTTGTTCTTCTATTCTGGGAGTTTGGACTGTGAGAGCTGTGAGGTTGGTGTGGAGAGATCGATCCAGTGGTGTTGTTTGTCTTTAATTTTCATTTCTTCTGTATTTAGAACAGATAGATCTAGTGTGTTGCATTTTTAAATTCTGTTTTGTTTAGAATTCGATCCATTGCATTTGTTTAATCCTTCTGTCCTTGCTTTAATGGTTGAGCATTGATAGATAATTCGACATTTGTAAGGGGATCAGATCCGGAGTTTTGGCGTTACAGTTTAATGTCTTTTATTGTTTCTTAATCTAGAATTTATTATAGCGTGTTCCCATTTTGTTCTTCATCTTATAGTTCGTAGTGTTTTTAGATTGGTGTTGTTCATAGAATTGATTCTATTACAATGTTATTTTGGTGAAAAGAGATATCAAGTCAAAGTAGTTTAAGTCAAGCTTTATTCTGCCTCTCCGTGGATATGACCTGTTCTCACCACTGTATGAGTTCATCTTTGCAATTTTATTGTTGTGAGACAGTTTAGAGGAAGTGCGCATATTGACTTGTGCACGGAACTCTGGACAACGAAAATGCACAGTCAATAATGCCGCGCGCTTCACCTTCCAGCTGATGTCGCGACCGCCGAGCGGGTCGCGACATCAGAGGAGGCGTTGCCCCGGTCAAACGCGACCTTATCGCGGCACGGGTGGCCGTCGCGATAAGGGTCTTGTCACGACCCGGTTGCCCGTCATGACAAGCAGTTGTCGCGGCGTGCAGCTCTGTCGCGACAAGTTTGTCGCGGTGCTTTGCCTTGTCGCGACAACCTGGTTGTCGCGACACGCTTCCCCGGTGTGACTGGCTTGTCGCAGTTGCCCTACCCGTCGTGATGAGATCGCGATGAGCTAGGAGGGTGCGATAAGATCTGGTTTGCCTTGGGTGTTTCCATGGCCGCGGTTGGTGTGTCGGCGTGTGCCCCAGGAAAGGGTTGCCTTCCGAACCTTCTGGTGGGAACGCGGCAGGTTGCCTCCCTGCATTCACTGACCGAAGGCGACACCTTTGTAGCCGTGTCCTAGCGGTGTGTTGGGAGGCTCACGTCTGTCTAATAATAGATGGTCTGGCTGCCAATCGATTATTAGCAGAGCGTTGGTTTCTGTTCTGCCTGGTGGTGTTCCGATTTCTCAGGCCGTGCCGTGTGTGCCGGCGTTGGCCGACGGACCTTCTGGAGGTTGTTCCCAGAAGGGGTGCTATGCGTGCCTGTCCTAGCTGGGCTTCTCTTAGTTACAAGCCAGTTGTGTTGTTTCTGTGGTGGTTGCCATGCCAGTTCTCTTTCGCCCGGTGCTCAGCACTTGAGGGCTTGTCCGCGAGACAGGTTGTTACCGTTTCCTAGGACCCCTAGCCCTGTGCGCCTGTGTCATAGGGTGTTGCTCCGGGCTATGGGCGTACTCAAGTCTCGGACTTGGAGCAGAAGGGGAAAACGGTGGGGCAGCGGCGTGAGCCGTTTGTAGAGCTCTCTTAGCTGGGTCTGGGACGTCGAGGTTGTTGTGGTGCTCGTTCGGTGCAGACCAGCTAGTCCTTCTCACTGCCTCACTCTGCGTTGGTTTCGGAGCCACGTAGGGAGATCAGGCGTGGGGCCGCAGTTCATCCGGATTGCGGTGGTTGTGGTTGTGGTTGCTTAGTCCACGCGTCTCACTCTAACGGGAGGGGAGACCTGGACTAAGGCACTTGTGGTGGTGGCATGGTTGTTCTTGCTGTGACGTTGTTTCACACGCTGTTTCCGAGCTTATGTTCTCGTTACCCTAGTTTACACGGTGGTTGTAGCCTAGCCGTGTCTCGCTTCCTTGGGTTTTATCGGTTGGCCTCGTGGGCCGTGTTCAGTAGTTTCCTTTCTGCGGGTTCTCTCGGGGTGCTGTGTGCAGGCACCCGACTACTGTTTCTATAACCCGTTCATTGATGTCGTCCATGGTGGCACCAGAGTGTGTAGTTCCCTGACCTCGTGGAGTGTCTGAGGTGCAGGGTGGTTCTGCTTGTGGGCCCTCGACCTTGTGGAGGTCTGAGGTGGCCGTGCCTGTGGTGAGACGTTGCTTCTCACATGGTTGCTTGGTGTCTCTCGTGGTGACACTTGGTTGTCCCTCTCTGACCTCGTAGAGGTCTAGGATGTTGGTGCTTGTCTTGAGACTCTGGTCTCTTGTGGTTGCTCCAGTGTTCCGTGAGCTTCTTTGTCTCGACGGGTGTGTGCCGAGGGTTTGCTTCCGCATTGTGTTGCTTTGGCCCGACCCTGGTTACGGGTCGTGGCATTGCTCTAGTTGTTTCTGCATGTGTTGACTCCGTTGGTTCTGCAGGAGTCATCTTTGGCCTGACCTGGGTTGTGGTCGAGGCGTTTCTCTATTTCCGCTGCTTTGTAGTACTCTGTGGTAGACGTTTCTCGCTTCACTACTTTGTAGAGTTGTTTTGCTTCCGCTTGTTGGAGTTCCTGCTACTCTGGCTGGTAAGGGACTGGTTATCCCTACTAAGCCTTGTTCGCGAGGCTCACCCCCCCCCTACTCTCTTCAGGTAGGGACTCGCTATCGCAGGAGTTCGTTGTCGGACATTCGTCGTGGTGGCATGTTCGCCGTGCGTTGCCAGCAGTGTGAGTTGTGAGCGTGAGCGCTTGTAGTGGGAGTTGTGAGTGGCCTTTTTGCAAGTCCTCGGGGTATGCCCCTTAAGGACTGCGCCTTCTTTCTGTACCTGTACTTTTATTTGAGACATGTTGTACTTAATTTCTTTAATATTGTACAGTCTTTCTTGTTATAGTTATTTGAATTCCTTACTTATCTCACTAGACTAAATTCTAACCCTTCTGGGTCTTCGGATCCGTGGGTGGCGGCATGACCTTCGGGGGTCCCTGGCGGGGGTCCGGGAGGTCGGGTTGTTACAACAGCTTCACCTCGGCCCACTAGAGCAGTCTGACGTTGTAGCAACCCTCTATTTAAATATAGAGAAATTAATTTAAAAGTATAAAGAAAAGAGTAAATGAAAATCCATTAAGTAAAATAAATGCACGGGCTATACAAATGGTCCACACTTGAGTTATTAGGCCCAAAAATAGAAGTCCAAATAATATAATAGGGGAAAATGGTATTAAATTCGTAGCTATATTATTCTTAAATTAAAAATGGGCAAGTAAATCACGTTACAATTCATATATCTATCCAATTAGGAGTCTTAACCCTACCCTAATATGATAGTCACGAATTTGGAGATCTCTCCCCACCCAAATAGAGGATAGAGATGCTAAGATTTAGGAGATAAACATGAAAACTCGAAGTTAAAGGAAAATTAGAGTTGTTTAAGGAATTAACAGCACTAGATCTACAAATAAACCCTCAAACCCTTCATGGCTGACTCTATTGCTCTTCTGAGACTTATTGAACGTGGAAGGGAGGCCAAAGGTGGAGGGAATCTCTGGGGAGAAGGCTTGCAAGGAAAACTTCAAGCATTCTAAGCCCTAGGAGTTCACATCGTCCAAAGGTAGGCAATCTCTCAAGCTAAACCAAATTAATCTCATCCATATGTAGCTCCATGAACCAGGAACAAAAGCCCTTTTTCCTTAGTTTATATCATGTTGTACTCTCGAATTTCTTAGTCAAAGCTTTGAAATGAACATGTACTCGAGCCCTCTTTCTCACTTTCCAAGTCCTTGAAATTCATGTCCGTTTGATTGATTCTTATTCTTTACATGTTTAGAAACATCTTAGCATCGTTTTTAAACTAGTTCCATGCTTTATACATTGAGATCCAATCTTTTCCCGTTAGCCCCACCGACTCGAGTTCTCTGCAGCTCAAGAGTGGGTCCAATGCTGATGCAGCGTGGTGGGGTCATTGCCTATGCTTCTCGGCAGCTCAAGAAGCATGAGGAGAACTACCCTACCCACGACTTAGAGTTGTCAGCAGTGGTGTTCGCTCTGAAGTTGTGGAGGCACTATTTGTAGGGCGAGGCGTTTGAGATCTTCACCGACCATCAAAGTTTGCAGTACATGTTCACTCCGAAGGATCTGAACTTGAGGCATCATAGATGGATTGAGTATTTGAAGGACTACGACCTTACCCTCTCCTATCACCCAGGAAGGGCTAACGTCGTGGCAGATGCTTTGAGAAGGCGTGTTCGACTGAGTTTGTTGATGGTCAGAGAGTGGAGGCTGTTTAAGGACTTGTCTCGGGGAGTTTTCTACCCTTCGAGGTGCAGAGACCGTGCAGTGATGACCAGTTTGTCAGTTCGTCCATCAGTGTACCTTCAGGTGTTGCAGGAACAGCAGGCAGACTCAAAGTTGGCTGATATTTTACAGATGCCAGATGTCAAGCTGGACAAGGATAGTGAGGTCAGATTCAAAGGTAGATTGTATATTCCCAGTGATGCGCGCCAGGCACTGTTGTCAGAGGCACACCGGTCAAGGTATGCTATTCATCCTGGTTCCACCAAGATGTATCATAACCTGAGGAGGTTCTTCTGGTGGCCAGGGATGAAGAGGGGCATGGCAGAGTTTGTCGCTCAGTGCCTTACCTGTCAACAGGTGAAGGCTGAGCATCAACGTCCTGGTGGTGAGCTGCAGTCGTTGCCCATTCCCGAGTGGAAGTGGGATGACATCACCATAGACTTTGTCGTTGGTTTGCCCCGTACTCCGCAGAGGCATGATGGCATTTGGGTGATTGTGGATCGATTGACCAAGTCAGTGCACATTCTTCCAGTCAGGATGTCTTGGTCAGTGGACAGGTTAGCCAGGCTGTACGTGGACCGAGTTGTTCCGTTGCACGGAACCCCAGTTTTGATCGACTCCGACAGAGATCTGAGGTTCACATCAGGGTTTCGGCACAGTTTGTAGAGAGCTCTTGGTACAGAGTTGAGGTTGAGTTCAGCATATCACCCGCAGTCAGATGGTCAATCAGAGAGGACAATTCAGACTTTGGAGGATATGTTGAGAGCGTGATGTTTGGACTGGAGTGGCACTTGGGAGTCGCACCTTCTGATGGTAGAGTTTGCATACAACAACAATTATCACTCGAGCATCAGAATGGCACCATACGAGGCTTTGTATGGTCGCCCATGCAGGACACCACTTCACTAGTTCGAGGTCGGTAAGAGGCAGCTTTTGGGACCAGAGATGATGTAGCAGTGTGCAGACACAGTCAGCTTAGTCAGGCAGAGGCTTCAGGCAGCGCAGAGTAAGCAGAAGAGCTATGCAGATGTCCGCAGAAGACCGTTGCAGTTCAGTGTGGGTGACCTTGTGTTCTTGCGGATTTCGCCGACCAAGGGTGTTATGAGATTTGGCAGGAAGGGAAAGCTCAGTCCCATACATACTTGACCGGTGTCCTTTCTGTCAGAACGGCTTTGTCAGGTGTCAGGTGCGTACAGCATTGACATGACCTGGTCAGTCGTCACATTCTGGTTTCACGGTCTTCGAGGTTTGACCACCTTTTGGGGTCGCACCGGGGGTGGCCGTCGCGACATGGTCGCGACGCTCTTGGGCGTCGCGACATGGTCATTATCGCGCAGGGCCGACCCATTGTGTCTTGGGGCCCATCGGTTTAAAACCAAGGGTTGCACCCCATTTCCCTCTCTCACCGGGGGTGGCCGTCGCGACATGGTCGCGACGCTCTTGGGCATCGCGACATGGTCATTATCGCGCAGGGCCGACCCATTGTGTCTTGGGGCCCATCGGTTTAAAACCAAGGGTTGCACCCCATTTCCCTCTCTCACCCTTTCCTTCCTCTTCTTCCCCCTTCTTCTTCCTCCTCCATGTTCTCCCCTCTCTGGTGGTTTCCCAGCGTGCTTGAGGTGCTCGTGGTGGGAGGTGACGCCCGTTTGTGTAGGCAGCGTGATCGTGGAGCTTGGAGCGAGGAGGAGGTGGCCATTTCGACTCCTCTCGCCCTAGCATGCTCCCTTGGAAGTAGGGACCCTCGACTCCTCTCACCCTAGCATGCTCCCTTCCCCCTTGAGATTGTGTTTCCTCCGTGGTTTGGGATTGTGGGAGTGTGAGAATCATGCTCGTGTGAGTGAGGATTCCATCGAGCGTAGATTCATTATAATCCATGTTTTGTGGGGTTTAAGGGTGGTTTGGATGATCTATGAGCTTTCCCATGTGTTTCCCATGCTCCCCTCCCCCTGTGGAATGCGATTGTACCGGATTTGGGGTGGTCTCCAGGAGGATCGTCCCCGAACCCCTCTCGGCTGAGAACGCGACCTGTATAGAGGTCACGATGATGTCGCAACCGGCTAGGCCGCCGCGACATCATCGCGACGCTCTTGGGTCTTACGATGCATCGCGACTACAGTAGAGACAGGTAAGGTCTGTTTCTCAGCTAGCAATCCCAGAGGGGGGGTGAATGGGATTCTTAAAATTCAGTTATCTAAACCTGTCAACAAAAATGTTCAACACAAAGCACTACGTTCGACTGTTAGTGATAGTAATAAAGAAAAGATAACAATCACAAACAGACAATCATACAACACACGGATTTTATCCTGGTTCGGACCTCCTCTCCAAAGGAGTCCTACGTCCAGTCTCTGAGCAACAACTCAGGATTTCACTACCCAAGGGTACAGTCCCCCTCAAGGACACTTACACATCCAGCCGTAGCTGGCCTTCTCTTCACAACCCGAAGAGGAAAACAACTCCCTGATTCACAGGTTTTCCTTCAACGCGAAGGGAACACTTACCACCTATTTTCAACATGTCTTTTCTTCACACTTGAAGAGGAACTTCTCAAGAAAGTGAGAAACATGCGAAATGCCCCTAGACCAAGCTTATAGCAAACGCTTGATCTGAGGCAGTGACTGAGAGAGAAAGATCTACAATACTGAACTCTCTTAGATCACAAGGGCTCTCTAAAACTAACAACAATGATGCACAGAGAGCAAGAGCTACAAGGTTGGAGTGGAAAGCAAGAAGCTCTTTTTCTAAGACTCTATCACTTCCAGGATTTTTCGTTGAGAATTTTTGAACACTTCAAAGAGATTTTTTCCAGGAGTCTTGAGTCTTGTATAAATAACTTCTCTTGCTAAAGTAGCCGTTGAGATGTCTGTTGTCTCTAGGCTTTAATGAACGTTAGACTGCATGGTTCTCCTTATTCTTCAACAGGTATGTTGCAGTCAACAGTCCTTTACGTTCCATGCACGCAAGGGGAAGATCCTTCTTGATATCCTTCAGCTTCTACTTTGTCTAATGTTGTATGGGGTTGTGCTGTCAGAGACCTGCACACAATAAATGCTAAACCATAGACAGCTATGATGTCTCTTGTTGTCAGTCAACGTTAGAACGAATATACACCAAATTAGAAATGCCATTCTGTTTTCCTAAAAGTGTTTCTCATATTAACATGAGAATAGAAGATATTCAGATATGCATTGCAGTGAAATGTACAGCCGTATTAAATGCATAGATATCAGAGAAACACGCGAGAAGACTTTGACTTTCAAAATATTTGAAACATGTTTGAATGTCAAGTCGTTGTAGTCCATGAAATCGTTATGATAATAAATCAGTGGTACAACTTATGAAATCGTTGTGTGTACAAATCGTTGTATGCTAGTAAGCAAATCGTTATACAAACATAAGCAAGTCATTGTTTCACTTATCGAATCGATACAATGATCAAATCATTCTTTGAGTGAAAGAAAATCGTTATACACACATAAGTAAATCGTTAAGAGCGAATCGTTATAAGCAAATTGTTATAAGCAAGTCGTTGTGAACATAAATCGTTGTGCTACTTATCAAATCGATGTAGTGACCAAATCGTTGTTTGCTTTATCGAATCGTTACGGCGACCAAGTTGTTGTTGTGACTCATCGAATCATTACAGCAACCAAATCGTTGTGTAACTTATCGAGTCGTTACAGCGACCAAATCGTTATGTAACTTGTCGAATCATTGTGGTGACCAAGTCGATGTGAAACTTATCAAATCGTTACGATGACCAAGTCGATGTGAGACTTATCAAATCGTTACGGCGACCAAGTCGATGTGAGACTTATCAAATCATTACAGCGACCAAGTCGTTATGTAACTTTATCAAATCGATGTGAAAGCAAATCGTTTTGAGAGCAAATCATTGTTTCTCACTTATCGAATCGTTGTGAGAGCAAATCGTTGTTCTCACTTATCGAATCATTGTGAGAGCAAATCGTTGTTCTCACTTAGCAAATCGATGCGGCGACCAAATCTTTATAACACACGAAGTCGTTCTGCTGACTTATCAAATCGTTATGATATCGAAGTTGTTATGCTCACCTAACGAATCGTTGTAAGATCAAAATCGTTATGAGACTGAAAACAATGCAACACTTATGAAATCGTTATAGAACTGAAATCGATAGAAGTGTAGAAATCATTAGGGCTGTTCATAATACGGTCCAAACCGTAAAACCGAACCGAACCAACCGGTTCGGTTCGGTTCGGTTTCGTGGGCCAAGTGGTTCAGTTCGGTCTGAAGGTGGGAAACCGAAATGAACCGAATATAGATATATAATTATATAAATAATAAAACATAACAAAAAAAAGAAGTAGCGCAGTGGAGGGCGGCGTCGCGCGCCCTCCACGCGCATGGGTGGTCGCGAGTTCGAAACTCGCGACCCCCAGAAAGGGGTTATTTTGGTTTTTTGTTGTTTAAACCTCAGGAAAATGTCAGAAAAACACCCAAAAATGTCAAAACTATGGATTTCGGTTTGAACCGAATCGAACCGGTTCGGTTCGCCACTTGAGTTCGGTTCGGTTCGGTTCGGTTTCCTCCAAAAATGGAGGAAACCGAACCGAACCGAACCGTGTACACCCCTAGAAATCATTGTGTACTTTAAATGCTATAGTATAAGAAATACTTACATACTTGATTTCGCCTGATTTATTTCCTGTGACTAAGCTTCATAAAAACATGTTAGAGAATACTTTATTGAAGTTTTGTTAATCACCAAAATAGATATATATTTCATGAAATTATATGGGGTTGAACTGATCATCAAGGTCTTGTGAAGTCCGTTTTCTATGGAGTCTTCGCCATTTCCGCTTCTTACTGTACCTGTGGCACCAGTGCTAGTTCCCTAGTACGGTCCTACACTAGTCGTTCGCCCGGTGCTCGGCACCTGAGGGCTTGTCCCGTGAGAGAGGTTGTTACCTTTGTCTGGGACCCCCATCCTCGTGCGCCTTAGAGGGAGCGTTCGGGGCAACGAGCGTACTCGAGTCACGGACTCTGGAGTTGAGGGGAAAACGGTGGTTAGGACAGCGGCATCAAGTCGTTTACAGAGCTCTCTTGGTTAGCCTGGGACACCGAGGACGACCGGAGTTCTACCCGGTGCAGGTCAGCCAGTCCTTCTTCTCACTGCCTCGCTCTTTGCGGCCCCGGAACCGCCTAGAGAGGCTAGGCGTGGGACCGTAGTCCGGCCAAACTACGGCGGTTACTGTTGTGTACTTCATGTCCTGCCTCACTCTGACGAGAGGGGAGGTTTGGACCTGGGTCGAGGATAAGACGTCAGTGGACGCACCTGACCGGTTGACTAGTGGTAGTGCTTTTTGTAGCTAGTGTCTCTTGTCCAGACAGGGTTCTCCCTATCTACGTAGCCAGCCGTGTGGTGGTCACGTCGTGCAAATTCTACGGAGTTTTCGACCGTGGTGTTCTTCGTACCGTTGCTAGTCAGTAGCTTTGCTTCCGCACTTTCCTTTGTAGGGTAGAAGATATAACTGTTGTCATTTAATTAAGTACATTGTAACGACCCGCTTCCACCCGGTACGGTTATACCAACCCACCTCGGATGAGAGCAAGCCGCTAGAGGGGAGAAAACCCCAACAAGTAACAAATGGGCTGAGATATACACAAATAGACAACACTATTGCAACGGAAATTAAACCAATTCTTATTCCATCAACTTTAATCCACATACCACAGTCTATATAGTCCAATAAAGAAAAGACATAACATAAATTTCACTAACATATAGTCAGCTTCAATTACATATCCACAATTCAAATTTCCAATTACATACTAGGAAAATAAATTACAATCTTCAATCTATCCTTCGTGCTCCTCTTCGGATCTTGCCAAGTCCTCAGCTACTAACTCTCCTGAAATGTTTAGCAAGGGTGAGTCTACATAATAGACTCAGCAAGTAACTTAAAATTCAAACTATATACCTATCACACATGTTTTCTAACAATTTAACATTATTAAAATTTAGCAATTAAAGTCATACATGCTCATGCCATAACATAAATGAATTAACATGGAATCGTATTAAACAACTATTCTAACACATGTAAAATAATAATCTAAACATGATTACTAATAACATGGTATCATTTACATAAGTACAAACATACAATCACATACTTTCATACTTTATTCAAATCATTGCGTAGTTCTACAAATCTAATCATTGAAACATGTACAAGATAGGTAGCACTCCTAGCATGATTTCTAACACACTTCACATGCAATTTTAATACTTTACTATACATCTAGCTTGCAGTTTTTTATATAAAATTTATCACATTCACATAACACATGCATATGGATCACATTAAACTACACAACATGATACTAAACATATAATCACAATTAATCTAGCTCATATTAACACGCGTATTATTTCCTCATGACATGCATACATGCACTTACTTTCAAACTATCACACTTTCATTTACACACGATTTCCCATTGTTTTCCACTTTCATATTCACGTATTTCTTATCACTTCACTTTGCACATAACATGTGCCACATTCACATATATCTTGCACATACCTTGTGCCACAATCACATGTCATTTTTCACGTTATACTTATGTTCATTTTTACACAATGCCAAGACATAGTCCAAACCACCGCTAGAAGATCATGTAGCACATACACATTCACATTCATGTACTTAATCACCAAGCATAGTGATCAAGTCTTGGTTCCTACAGAAACTGGGAGAAGCCCTCTCCACCATTACCAGTGGAACTTGTCCACCTCCAGGATTTTCAAGACCCTTGTCTCGGGTATCATGGTTTAACAAGACCCTTGTCTAGGGTATCACAATTTATCAAGACCCTTGTCTAGGGTATCACAATTTCACAAGACCCTTACCTCGGGTATCAAGTAACATGTCTGAGCTTTTCTGTAGGGTACTACTACAGTACAGCTCTAAGCATCTAGGGTGGCAGTGTCTTATGGGCACATTTATTTATCTTGTCATCTTTACATGTTTCACACACACATGCTCTTTATCCCCTCACTTTCCATGCACATGCACACACGTATATTATGGAACATAAATTTAACACATTCAGGTTCTCGAATCAGTTATAAACAATAATTCACAGAAACTTAATCATGATGTCATTCACACTTTTAAATTGGTTGAGACTTAATTCAATTTATGGTACAGAAACCTTATAAAATTCATAATTCATTCTACTGTGATCAAAACAGAATAAAATTTAACCACATGGTAAATATGTATCACAAAACACATCACTAATTTTTCATAAATTTCAGAGTAGTAAAACTATTTTTAGTATTAAACATAGATTTCAGGCAATTTACAAAATATTTCAATTTGAACATGGTGGACAGTGAACCATACATTGTAACATATATAAAACATGCAAACAGTGGTTCTAACTTCATTAAATTTTTCTGAAGCAATAACATTCAACATATACAATTATTATGTATTTAAATCTATCATATCATAATGTAGAAAGATTCAGAAACTAATAACACTCTACACAGTACTTAGAATCCTACCAAATTTTAACCAAGGTTCACATACAGTACAGGAACATAATTAAAAATTTTCACAAATTTTGGATCTGTACCCTAATTATGATAATTGAAATAGGTTTTCAGCATAATTATTATCAAAATCACTTTAATAGGTTTCATACTATTATAGCTACACCCAATAGTGGTAACACCTCAATACAGTCATTATATAGTCACAAGAAAACTCTGAAACCCTAATTCAACATGGATCTAATTAAACAGAATTTATCAATGCTAAATCATGCTCAATACCTCTTTACAAAATTTCTAATAAATAGGACAATTTATGAAAATTCAACCTAACCACATGGTATATTCTACTGAATGAACTTGGCCATTCACAAAATTTACAACATGTACTCATGTTTAGAAATATGGAAAAATATATCACAAGATCAAAACATGCATTCTGTCAAACCTGTTGAACTTGGCGGCACAGAGGTTGTCGCCAACATGGGTTAACGGCACCATAGGTGGCCGCCAACCTTGGATCCTAACGGCACCAGATGCTACCGTTAAGTTCCTGTCTGTGCAAACATAGACTGGACGCAGAAACAATGGTGAATGGGGGGTTCCAGGCATGGAATAAAATCCAAAAAAATATAAAAACCTAAAGGATAGGTCTATGGCTTGAACCATCAAGCTACTTGCCTGGAAATAAATCAGTAGAGAGATGTTTTGGTCAGAGAAGCCCTCCTCGGCCAGTGCCAAGAAGGTGGTTTAAATCCGTTGAGATCTGATCCTCCTATCGATGTAGGCCACACTCCAGCGTCGGGGATGATACCTCTATCCAAGGTGTAGTTTCCAATCGGTGCAGATCTCCAGGAAACCCCTCCAGTCGCCAGATCTAACCCTCTAAAAATCAGGTTTTCTCACAGGATGTCTAGAGTTTTTTACAAAGAGCTAAAAAGACCTAATCTGAACGAAAGATGGGTATTTTATAGGCTAAAGGGGTCGGGTACGCATTAGGGGCAGGTCATCCTCCCGTTGGAAGGTTTCCTAAACAAGAACCCGGCAAAACCTCTATCGTTTTCAGATCTGAAAACGCACACAGCTGGAGAAATAGGCGTCCAACTCTGGTGCCGCCAACAGGGTGGTTGGTGTCCATCGATCTGGACGGCAACTTCCTAGCGGCACAGGATGCTGCCGCCAACTATGCATCTCGGCCAAAACACAAATGTATATCCAAACAGATGTACTAATACATCATAATCAGTTTAATGGGTACAAAATTATATATATATATATATATATATATATATATATATATATCATATGCACATAGTTAAACCCATATATATATAGGTACACAGTATAATTATATACCACATGTACTACATTTTTTTTAAAATACACTATGCACAGAATAAATAAATATAATATGCACACACAAGAATAACATATATTATACACATGTACACAAGTGAGTAAATATTTATAATATGCACTAAATCAACAATATTAAATGCACAAATTTTGGGGGCCTTACATACATAGTTTTGACTACCTGTTAGAGCCAGTAAGAGATTGGTAGTCCCTACTGAGCTTTTGTTGTGAAGCTCAACCCTTCCTTTTCCAGGTGAGACTTCTCAGCAGCGGCAGGGCGTGCGCCGGGCAAAGGAGACGGGGCGGTAGTCGTGGTCCTCGTAGCTAGCAGTGGTTCCCCCCTCTCAATTGTATGTCACCCTCGGGGTATGCCCCTAAGGGACTTGTTCTTCCCCTATCTTTACTTGTACTAGTTGTGTGTGTTGGGACTGTACTTAGAGCAATACGCATCAGTCTCGCTCTTCTTTTTGCTTCCGCGTGTGTGCTCCTAGTTAGCAGTTGACGTTTATTTCCGTTACATATTCTGTTAGACTTATATTATAGCCCTTCCGGGTCTCCGATCCGTGGGCGGCGACTGCAAAAATTGGGTCCTCGGCATGGGCCGAGGGTCGGGTTCTCGGGGTCGTTACAACACCAAACTATCGCGACCTCCCGATATGTCGCGACAGCGTCGCGACCTCTAAACGCGTCGTGATCTTAACGCTCCGCACAAACCAGTCGCGTTAAGAACTACAGCCCGAAAACCCTAATTTTTGTGCCATCATACTATAATACCATGTTGAGACTCGCTGTTAAGTTCTTATAAATACTAAAACGAAGTAACATAAGCCATATCATGATGACAATGAAATTTTCTCTTAAAATCAATACACTTGATCTCTCTATCAAAATCCATGATTTTCTGACACACACACATCCAAAAAATTATACATCTCAGACTTGGCATACTCATAAAATAATTCTTAATACGTCTGGTAATATATTGCAATAATTGTACATCGACTCCTTTAAATTTAAGAACTTATCTTTGTTTTATTCACTATAATTTTTGAACACCATTACTAGCGCTCTGTTGTTCTAGAATACTCTAGACCGCCGATCAAACATTTTTATACACTTTTTATTGACTTAAACGACCTCTTCGTCGGGTACAACTCATGTCGAATTAGTAAATCTTTGTTCAAGACCTCCGTAAGACTCCTTGGCTATGGCTTACATCATGGTCGATGAGCAGGTTGTACTATAAAGTCCTATACACCCTTAGGGATCAAGTTGGACTCGTCCTACAAGATCCAAACAACCTTAGATGTCTCTTTGATATCGCAACCGGAACGGGGACCGCAACACTTTTGCGACCTATAGACTGACCGTCTTCTAATTGTCGCGACCGACACCCTGACTGTGATCTTGTTGCGACTAGGGTGAGGGGTGCGACTTCTACCAAAATGCTAGTGCCGACCGTGTGTTGTGCAACTGCTAGAATCACCCATTTCAATCGTCATTTTAAGTGCATAACATGTAGCTCTCGTCTAATCTCTCTATACTCTCATCTATTCAAGTTCTCGCTACACTCTCATCTATTTCTTCTTACTCTCATCTATTCTTGGTACTCTATTGGTCGTTAATTGATTGTCTAAAGATAATAAATATAATCAATGTTTGGCAATATAAAGGAGTCTGGTCTGGTCTTGGGAGGTGCATCCAAAAGTGCTATTTACCCGCGGTAGTTAATTGACCAAAGTGTTTGGCATTACACTCAAGTGCTATCTATATTGACTATCTATTGACAATCAAAGTGCTATATTATACTCGACTCATTGTGTTATGTGCTATTGTGTGCTATTTATGCTATGGCCATCGTTCTCTGGTGCTATCCATGCTATACTTGCTATATGTGCTATTGAAATCATGTTATCATGTGCATTTACTTTCGTTATTATACTTGACAATCATTCTTTCACTAGTTACTCTATCATTAATCCATTAATCATTTAAAGCATGCATGATTATGGGATATTACGTCCTACTGGGTGTTTTTGCTCATCTTGCGCTATTTGTGAATGTTTCAGGTGAGTCTGTGGAAGAGTACAACACTCACAAGTATGGGAACGAGCAAGAGTAAAGTCCAGAGTGACCATGGAAGTGTCAAGTTATCTAGAGTCCTAGATAGATAGGTTGTTTAAGTGTAGTAAAGTTAATTAGACCCATAGTTCTTGCTGTGAATTAATGATTGTAATAGACATTAGTAAAGTTTATTAATGAAATACAATTGGTTTAGTACTGTTTAATTGTCTGATAGTTTGATGTCTATTATGTGCTCTATATTCACGATATATTAACTGCCTCATGTTCCGATATTTCGCGTCGGGACGTGACAGACGTAAACTTGGGGGGCCAATGATACAGGGGGTCCCCACGGGTCGGCCGGAGCCTCGGCTAGGCTGACCTCCCAAAGTACCAAAGCTGACGCCCTGACGTGGCTTGAACTAGATTCTGTTGTCGTGTAGGCCGACGAGTCTGGTCAGCTAGAATGACCTCTTCACACTCCTAGGGCCGACAACCTCAGCTCGGCCAAGGACGAGGATCATCTGGCTCGGGCTTGACTGATACGAAGCACAACATGTCTACAAGATTCATAGAACGTGGCTCGCATAACAACCGATACATCAATCGACGAGGTAATGGCCGAAGATCATGCGCCCGACGATCGAGGCCATTAAGATCACGATCTGGACGATCTGACATGGCGGTTATGACCACTATCCAGCGACAACCATGGAGATCAAGCAAAGGATTCACGGAGTCGTCCAACTATTTCGTGGTGATGAACCCCTATAAAAGAGGCAGACACTCTTCAGACGCGGGTACACTATTCAACTCCCTAGGCTAGGTCATTCTGCTCAGATAGTAACTGATTTGAGCGCCAGAGTGTCTTCCCGCCGAGACTTCTTGGTGGGCTTTGCAGGTCAAGTCGGGGGCTCGGAGCACGCATCCCACGTCGGTTAAGCAAACCTAGGCTCGGTCACCTCGGCTTAGTCATCTTGGCTCAGACGCCTCGCAATGGTCTCCTCGGCGATCACCTCGGCTTGAGCTAACCTCAGTCTTACATGCCGTAACATGAGTTAAAAGAAGTTAAGTACCAGATTTATCGACCTTTGTTAAGATACTTGAAAGGGTTGATGCAGTGGCATATAGATTGAAGTTACATCTACACTTATCAAGCGTACATAATGTCTTCCATATGTCTGTGTTGAGGAAGTACATGTATGACCCTACCCATGTAATACATCATGAAGACTGGGTGCTGCATAACGACTTGACTTACGAGGAGAAATCGGTCAAAATCTTATATCAGAAGCTACATCAGCTGAAGAATAGAGTCATACTAATGGTGAAAGTCCAGTGGAGTAGAATAAGCCATCAGGGAATTGGAAGCAACAATAAGGAGAAATCACCCCCGAATTATTTTTGGGTACAAGAGAATGCTCCCTAATATGCAAAGTTCTATCACGTGAATTTCGAGAACTAAATTCTTTTTAAGTGGAGGAAGATGCAGCAACCCGAATTAAATAAATAAGTTAATTAAAGCCTTAAATAAATATAACTCTTACAAACTTTCATATCAAAATTTAGATTTTTGGTTTTTAGTCTTTATAAACTTTTATACTCCTCATAACTTGACTATTTAGCTTTGAACCTTGACTTTTATTAGATGTGGCACCTTTCCAGACAGTTTTTTCCATACATTTTAACGACCAAGAATCTTGGATCTAAAACTAAATAATTAAACTATGGGGAAAGGTAATTGCAGTAAAATTATGAAGTTTAATTTAGAAAAAAAAACTCTGAAAAGCAAAGGCCCCATGAATTGTCGTCGGGTTTTTTATTAAAATAATCATATTTTATTATTTAATTATTTAAATAATCACATTTTAAAATTAATTTCCAAAATAGTCACCAAGTTGCCACGTTGGCAACTTGGTGACTGGGAGACTGGGTTCGAAAAAGGGGTCGGCGTTGGGAATGCCGACTTCGAGTCGGCATTCTCAATGCCGATTTCAATGCCGACTTCGGAGTTGGCATTCCTAACGCCGACTCCGAAGTCGGCATTGAGAATGCCGACTCCCAACGCCGACCCCTTCCCTTAAAACCCTCTCCCGAAACCCCCCTCTTCCTCACCCTGCTACAGATGCCCCAGCTCGCCGCGCCATCGCCTTGCAAGAGACGTCGCCTCCTCCCTCACCCTCCCCCCCCCACCCGAACGTCGCCTCCTCCCTCACCTCCCCCCCACCCGGATGCCGCCTCCCTCACCTCCCCCACCCGAACGCCTCCTCCTCCCCTCCTCCCTCACCTCCCCCCCCCCCCCACCCCGCCCTACTCACCCATCTCCACCACCTCCTCTCCTCCTCCACCAACCCCCCTCAGCCCGCCGAACCCTCTTCTCCTGACCACCCCTCGCCCCAACTCCAGGTATGTTCATTTAATTATTTAATATTTTTATTATATTATTTGATGTGAATTTTTTATGAATGTTAAATAGGTATAAATTTGATGTTTAAATATTCTTATTTGACAAATGTTATTTGTTTAAATATTCTTGTTTGACAAATGTGATTTATTTATCTTATAAATGACAGATATGACTAGTTCAAATATTTCTTTAATGTGTTATTATGATGGTGTCTTACGTATTGAGGATCATAAACCTCAATATGAAGGAGGCATTGTACGTATTTTGCGTGTAAAGAAAGACACAACTTTTACTGAGTTGATGAGAAAATTATATATCTTGACGAAATATGACGAAAGACATATTAAGATTTGTATAACATGCAAGTGGCCTACTTCTATGGGTGAATATATTGTTGTGAGAGTTGAAGATGATGAAACGGTTGAAAGTATGTTCGATTTGTATCCTTCTCATGTATCTACTATACAATTATATTTGGAGAAGGAAGATGTAGATAATATATCTATTCAAGGCAACGATGAAGTGCAAACACATGGTCATATTGATGACAACTTGCATACCCAACACTATGAGTATCAACAACTAACTGGACTCTTCACACGTATGTTGAATGATGATGCTAATTCTACTGGATTTTATTCTGCTAATTAGAGAGATATATGGTATGAATCATATGACTACACTTTACCTACAGATTATAACCCATGGTGAGTTGTCTCCCATACTTGTACGAAATATATATTAGTGTGATAAAATTTATAATTTTTATTTGGAGGTTTACTGGCTATGGAGGTGGCTTCTCACAGTATCCTTTCATGCAAATCATTGATCCTTCACATACTTTTCATAGTGCAAGCTCATCAGGGTATGTGATTTCATCATCCTCATAAAATATTTTGATGCATTCACATAACATACCATAAACCTTTTGTCATATTTGATTGGTATATAGGCACCATGTAACAAAAGAACATGTGATTGAGGAGGATGAAATAGATTCACAAGATGATATAGATAACAATGAAAATATGGACGAGGGAGATAATGAACCATTATTTGATATTGCCAGGTTAATAATACATAAATTGAATATAAGCAAGACCCTCCAGATATATTCACTTCTGATCAATGGATAGATGAAACCATGTTGAATAATTCTCATGAAGGGATAGATGCACCTTGTACTTTAGAGGGTGAAGAGCCTTATGTTGGACAATTTTTTAAAAATAAGAAGAATTTGATATATGCATTGCAAATATATTCAGTTCAACATAGTGTTCAATATAAGGTGACACGAAATCACACGAAGATGTTTACAGCTAAATACATTCATGATACATGTGCATGGAGGGTTCATGCATCAGTTGTCAAAGGATTTGAGTATTTCAAAATAAAAAAATATGCTAGACCTCATACATGTGTGAACCCAATATTGCAAAGTTCCAATCACCAATGCACATCTCGTTTTGTTCAAAGGTTGATTTTGTCAGCTGTGAAGACAAAGTTAACAATTACACCAGAAGAGATTGTGAAAAGAATACTAGATGAATATCATGTTGAAATTTCATATAAGAAAGCATGGATTGCAAAATGTTTGGCTATGAAACAAATCTTCGGCAGTTGGGAATCATCATATGCTACTCTACCCAGGTATCTAGAGGCCCTTCAATTGACAAATCCGATGACAGTTGTGCAGTTCACCTATGCAGAACAATCTGTCTTTCGTTTTCAGAGAGTTTTTTGGTCATTTGCACCTTCTATAATGGGGTTTCCACATTGTAGGCCATTGATAAGTGTTGATGGAACAAGCATGTATGGAAAATATCCTGGTGTTCTGATGATTGCTACTGCTGTAGATGCAGATGATGGTTTATTCCCCCTTGCATTCGCTATAGTTGAATCGGAAAATGACGATTCTTGGGCATGGTTTTTGATGTGCATCAGAGAGAAAGTTACAAATAGAGTTGGTCTTGCAATCATTTCTGATCGACATAGAGGTTTGGAGCGTGCAGTACCTGAGATATTTCCTCCTCCTATTGGTTACCATCGTTATTGTTTGCGACATCTTGCTGATAATATTCAAAAGATATTTCGTGATAAGACATTGACAGGTCTATCATGGTCTGCAGTGACTAGAGCATGTATATTTGAATTTCAACATTTGATACAAAAAATAGAAAAAATGAATCATCAAGCAAAGAAATGGTTGGAAGATGTCGGTTATGAAAGATGGACAAAGGTATATGATGGTGGTAAGCAGTTTGGTATGATGACAACAAATATTTCAGAAAGTTTTAATAGTATATTGAAAGGTGCACGAGGTTTACCTATCCAGGTTTTAGTGCAAAAAACTTTCTACAGGTTAAACAAATTTTTTGTTAAACGACGTGAGGATGGTTTGAATTGGGAATCATTATATGCTCCTAGTGTAGATGTCTAACTTCGTGTTACTGAGCGAGAGGCTAGAAGATGTCAGGTGATCAGATTTTCTAGACATGAGTTTCAAGTCACTAATTCACACGGACATCAATACATTGTTAACATGGGACCGCAATGTGGTTGCTCCTGCAATGTTTAATACATGACATGTCTTCCTTGTGTCCACATAGTGGCATCTTGTAGATTATTTTCAGCAAATATTTTACACTTGAACTTTTGTGCTGTATTTTATTTTGTGGAGGTCTATCGACAGACATATGGGTTTACTTTTCATCATGTCTTGGACAGTCGACATTGGCCTCGACATAGAGGTGCTACATTGTAACCTCCATTTGGTCGCAAGCAAAGTGGTCGAGATCGAGCATCTAGAAAGGGAAAGAAGAGATGGTTTCCACAGTTCTTTTGAGATATATTATGTACTTAATATTTTTTAGTTGTGCTTTTCGTGTACATATGTTATTTTGATGTATTTGTGATTTAGACATGATGTATATGTAACTTAGACATATTATGTTCATTTAGTTTTCAACATCTGATATTAGCTGGCCGGAGTGGTATTATTGGATGACATTCAAATATTTTGGCTATTAATCTAACATTTTTTATGTTCCTAGTTGGGTTTTTTATTTAAATAATCATATTATATTATTTAATTATTTAAATAATTACATTTTAAATTTATTCCCAAAATAGTCACCAAGTTGCCACGTCGGCAACTTGGTGAGCGGGAGACTGAATGCCACTATGGAGTCGGCATTCGGATTGCCGACTTTGGAGTCGGTATTCCCAACGCCGACTCCAATGTCGGCATTGCAAATGCCGACGTTGGTTTCAGTATTGGCATTGCCGGCAATGTCAATGCCGATTTCACTTTGCTAAAAAAAAAAAACCTTTCGTTCCGCTGCTGCATGCGCACCTGTGTTTTCATAGAGCGCACAGAGCGCGACTCTATGAAAACACAGGCCGCGCTTTGTGAAAACACAGGCAGCGGCCTGTGTTTTCACAGACTGTGAAACACACACAGGGTGTAACATATTTAATTTTGTAGTAGTTTGCTTCTTTTGTCGTACATTTACTAAAGTTTATATGAACAAATTTAAGAGTCTATTAAGAATATTTAAACTTCGATATTGAGATTAATCTCGAGTAAGCACTACTAATTACATGTGGTGGAGAGTGATGAGATGATCTCAAACAAGTGGTTTGTCACCGAGGTTGGATGAATTTTGCCAAGTAATAATGTCTATGATGAGATTACCAACATGAAAACTTATATATATAAAAGATATAGATATTAATTTGAGATCTCACTACTCTACACATACCATCAACATAGTATATCAAAGTTCTTCTTCCCCACCATGTGCAAGAGTAGCCAATCAATAAACATACCTCTATTTATTTTAAATATTATTTAATTAAAAAAAATAGACAGTACCTCCCTTGTTCCACTTATATTTTCATTATTTGTACATGTTCATGTACGATAACATTTCTATGTATATGTCAAGGATAATCACAAATAACATGCTAAAATATTTGTAGATGTCGAAGTCACATATACATCATGTCTAAATCACAAATACATCAAAATAACATATGTACACGAAAAACACAACTAAAAAATATCAAGTAGAGAAATCATCTCAAAAAACTGTGGAAACCATCTCTTCTTTCCTTTTCTAGATGCTCGACCTCGACCACGACCACGACTACGATTGTGACACTGCTCCTATGCATCAACCTCTGTCTCTGACTGTGACTGTGTCTCATGCACTAAGATAGCATCACATGACTCTGACTGTGCTGTCTCAGAATCCATGTCCTCTAATATATTGCCTATTAATGTCTCTCTATGTAGATCAAACTGACTCTGTTGTGGTAGTGTGCTAGTCGAACCTCTGTGATGTCGCTGGCGACGATATGTATCTACTGTAGACTGTGGTGGCTGTGTATCTGGCATGCCCTCATCTGTCAATAACTGTGAAGCTCCTACGTCATATAGACCATACTGTGAAATTGTCATAACATCTGGAGAAAACTGAGGTGGTCCTGCATCATCTGGCTGCTGTGGCGTGCCTGCACATGGCTCTGAAGGTCCTGCATCTGATGTAGATGAATTTGTCCGCTGAACCTGAGATAGCACACTATCAATGTATACCTGCATGGCTATATATCTAGACTGTGTACTATCCGATATCATATCATCATGAAGGCCATCAGTAGCCATCATATGTAAATGTTTCATACCTTCTATCAGACTCCTCTCTATGTGATCACACAGCTCATAACGCATATCCTGAGTGAAACCTGGCCGACCAATATACCGCCTAGTGATAGACTAATACCAAGACATATACTCCACTCTACCAATACCAACAGTCTCCTCATCCGGTGGTATAATGTAATCTGTCCTACGATGCCACATTTGTACAAAATGTGCAAAATATCTAGCCCAATCAATATGCCCACGTCCCTTTCGGGTGACACGATCTAATGCATCAACAAGACCAGGAATATGAGTAAAAGTTGTGTCTTTCTTTACACGCAAAATGCGTACAATGCCCCCTTCATATTGAGGTTTATGATCCTCAATACGTAAGACACCATCATAATAACACATTAAAGAAATATTTGAACAGGTCATATATGTCATTTATAAGATAAATAAATCACATTTATCAAAGAAGAATATTTAAACAAATCATATTTGTCAAACAAAATTATTTAAACATATTCTATTTGTCAAACAACAATCATTAAACAAATTACATTTGTCAAACAAGAATCATTTAAACAAATTACATTTGTAAAACACATTACATTTGTTAAATAAATTACATTTGTCAAATAAAAATTATTAAAAAATTATATTTGTTAAACAAAATACATTTGTCAAACAAGATTCATTAAACATCAAATTTATATGCAACTAACATTCATAATATATATATATATATATATATAAATAATATAATAAAATATTAAAAAAATAAATTAACATACCTGTTGAGTGGGGCGGCCGGGTGGATGGGAGGTGAGGTGAGGGAGATGGCTGAGGGAGGGGGGAGGTGCTGGATATGGCGTTGGGTGGGGGAGGTGAGGGAGGAGGTCGTCCGGGTGGGGGGGGGATGCGAGGGAGGAGCAGCTGGCGCGGCGAGGAAGAGTCGCGGCGGGCTGGCGCTGGCGCGGCGAGGAGGAGGCGGCGTCCAAGGGCTGGCGCTGGCGCCTCCGGCTGCAACAGGGTGAAGAAGAGAAGAGGAGGGTTTCGAGGTGAGGAAAAGGGGGGCTTCGGCGCTGCGATTGGGGTTTTAAGGGAGGTGTCGGCATTGAGAATGCCGACTTTGGAGTCGGCATTCTCAATGCCGACTTGGGAGTCGTCATTCCCAATGCCGACATATTACTATATCAGGTCTCCGGTCACCAAGTTGCCTACGTGGCAACTTGGTGACTATTTTGGGAAATAAATTTAAAATGTGATTATTTAAATAATTAAATAATATAATATAATTATTTAAATAAAAAACCCTTCCTAGTTTCTTGCTCCAACCACACATAATTGTTATTTTTGTTACTTTATACATAAACTAGGCCTAACCCTTCATTTAACAAAAACACAAAATGCCAACCTGCCTGTCCTGCGTTTGCACATTTCTGTTAAAAGCGGTCGACCGCTCCTCCGCCCGAGCGGTCGAATGCTCCTCCTGCCTGTGTTGCGCACCATCCTGTTAAAAGCGGTCGACCGCTCCTCCGCGCGGACGGTCGACCGCTCCTCCATCGGGAGGTTTTTTTTTTTTACACAATGGAGTCTCCAAAGTCGGTTTTGGCAATGCCGACTTCGGAGTCGGCAATGCCAATGCCGACTCCAAAGTCGTCATTCGAATTGCCGACTCCGAAGTCGGTATTGCCTATGCATCCGGTCTCCCGGTCACCAGATTGCCAACGTGACAACTTGGTGACTATTTTGAGCATTAATTTTAAAATATAATTATTTAAATAATTAAATGATAAAAATATAATTATTTTAATAAAAACCCATTGTCTTATGTATTGTTTTATTCTTGAATCAAACATCGGCAGAATCTATTTGTATTGTAGCTTTCGGGCGGGTCCGGAGATTCGCCGCTGCCACGCCAGTACACCTCATCAGTCACCGCGTCCCCCGTCGCAAAAGCTGCGACACAAGTGGACTGAGGCGGCGGGGAGGGGAGCATCCAGCTGGGAGGAGGGCCGGCATCGACCCGGCACAGGCCTTTTCTGGGCAGGTGAGATCCTCCCCCGGGCCCGTGACAAACCCAAAAAGGCCTTTCTCTTGCGCTTCCTCATCCGCTATTTGCGGTGCGCAACGCCATTGCTCGGGCTGTCTCTCTTGCTCTATTGTTGGAGCTCGCCTCCGCCCTGTTTGTCATCTTCAATTCTTCTCCCCTCCAATAAAGTTGGGTACCTTCCGCATAGAGCAAGCCCCGCTGCCTGTTCTGTTCGATCCTTCTTTTGCTCAGTTTAGCCTGGCTTGGAGAGACAAGCTGGTTGCGTGGCATGGGTAAGAATTTGAGGATTAAGACTGCTACCAGCCATAGAGTGCCGCTGCTGAGCCATGAGGTACGGATTTTTTCTTCTTTTTTGTGTGGATTAGTCTGTTCTATTGTTCTTCCTCGGGGCGTCTGCCAGACTGGGCAGTTGCCAGTTTGAGAAGAGGATTATGTTGCTTTCGGATGTTTTGCTTCTGCTTTACATGGTTGCTGTTATTCTCTCTCTGCACGCATGCATTCTTGATCGGCAGAGTAAACCATTCTGTTTGTGCATCAAATGTGTCGTTGACTTTACCATGAGAAGAATAGAAGCTGGCTTTTTCATTTTCACGGCTTGTTTGGATTTTCTTCTCTTTCCCTCGTAGTTCACGTTTTCTGGGCGCCTAATGATTGTGTGGGTAGTTCACGGCAGCGCCGGAAAGAGCCCTATGGTTATGAACTTCTTGATTTTCTATCCTTAAAGCTATTCACTTGCCACTTGTTCACTCAAGTGATGACGGGAAAAGGTTAATCTCGGTGAATTTTAACGTAAATCCCACTGTGATATTACTTAGTCCCGAACATTTGCTGTACTTACTTAAAGAACATACCTGGGTAGAGAGCTTTGTGCCTTTTTTTTTGTTGTGCATGTGAGTTAATTCTTGTTTATAGTTTACACCAGACTCTATATGCTAGATGCTTTCTAAATACTAAAGTTGACTCAAACATGTTTTAAGGAAAACAATTAAAATGTTAAAGTCCTTGTGTAGACCCTGAGCTCGACAGTACGGTAATCCTTCCATGAATATACACAGTTTCGCAATGTTTCCAGATGACTAAAGATATTCTGTGTGGGATATTGAGGGATATCTCTATTTCATACCAGCAGACATTGAATTGTATTCTAAGGTGATTTCTTAACACGAATAATTAAGGTGACAAAATAGATGAGAGTCAAATTTGGGTTTTTATCCCATGAAGAGGTAATATCCTGCAAATAGAGTGACTGGAAATGAAATATGACCAGCTTTCATTTACTTGATCCAAATATGGTTGTTAAATTTGCACTCTCTCATGAGAAGATGTGTTGTGATTATTACTCGGGAAACCCGACACAGCTTGTATGTGTGGACTGTCTGTGGTGAGTTTACATATGCTTTGATGTCTTCTTCAGATAGCTGGTTAGAACATGCTTTCATTTTCTTTGTGTACATTATAGGCCAGCTTGGACTCCTTTGGGGTATTCATATTTTGCCAGTTTTTATTTATGTACAATATTTGGTCAGAGGGATCACTGGCTGTGGCACATTGTTTGACCACATAAAACCATTTGTGATGTCCTCTCTCTTCCTCTCTTTGATTTCATTTTCATCATTCTGTTGTCTTTGATTGGTAAAACCATCCATGTTCTGGCAGCCTCTCTTTATATTTTTGTCTTTGCTAATGAGAAATAGTTTCATTCCTCACAAACAACTGATGTCAATTGTACAGAAGCTTCATATTCCCACGGATGGTTGATAATTGTCAACATTAACTCTCTTTTTTTTGACATATCATGTTTTTATTTTATTTAAATCTCAAAGTCCTCTTAGGGGTTGTCTGGTCACATGACTCACATCGTTGTTATTTTTTGCTTTGTGAGTCTTCTGATGAAGTTCTAACCTGGAGATTCTTGATAGTTTTTGCATTTAAACTCAATACTTTCTTTTTTCTTCTTTGAGATTTGCTAGAAACATGCTTTGATTTATTTTTATTTTATTTTTTATTTTTTTTGGGGGGGGGGCATAGTTTTCTTGCTTCCATAGCATACTTTGCCACATTGGCATGAGCCAGTCATGGTATTTATTTTGTGGGTAGCTGATGGTCGGTTTGTTGCTGGTCTTGTAGGCAGGCCAATCATCAAATGGTCCTTTTTCAGATCTTGAACATGGAGACGCAGTACAGGTGATTGTTTTCATTTGTTTTTAACTCCTGTCCCCTAGACAGGCTGCTGCATCTATATTTGTTGCCACATGGAATTTGACAATAGTTTACCGTAAATTTCAGCCAGAAAATGTTGGGATCTGTAGAGTTTTGTCATTGGTAAGGGGTTTTTGTCTCATTTTATGTATTCACATACACTAGTGACCTTTTAATTGAAGTTTTTTTGGCATATCATATATTTACAGGCCAAACCTGAAGCAGGAAAACTGATCTTTGCTACTGTCGCTTTATTGATTGCTTCCACATCAAGTATTCTAATTGTAGGTATTTGTTCCATTGACCTTGAAGTTCTTTGAGTGATGACTAGGCTTATTAATTCTTGTGTGGTTATATGCTGTTATATTTCCTGGAGTAGCAAGGCCTACAAAGTGAACAGTCTTCTTAGCTGGGTCCTCTTTATCTTTTTCAGACAGAGATTTCTGCATATTTTTATAGGGTTATAATGACCCTTATCATGTTTCCTGTGGAAAGCAATTTCCAATCACAGGAATCATTCATTAAGACTTTGAAGACAGTGTTTTGGATTGGGAGGTTTCATAGTTTCCATCCATAGTTTCAGAGGAAATGTGGAGGATGGATTGGATGGTTGTTTTCCCATGGATGTAAGCTTGCTCTGTATTATCATGTCTTTTCACCTTCTTATATACTTCTTGTTATCATACAAGATTTCTGGGCACTGCCATAAGACTGCCAAATCTGATTTTGAGTCAAACTTGCAGATAAATCTCATTTCTTCTCAGTTAATTTAGAACTAATTTCCCTATGGTCTAAGTGCATCACATTTACAGGAACTCAAGTCTCCTTAAGAGATTTGTATGAACGGCTTAAGTCTCTTGTATAATAGTATGATATATTAACTATATACAAATATTCCATGCTAATCCAGGGACAGACTTTCAGTTAAATGGGTAAACTTTGTTAAGAAGAAGGATAGATTTATAATTCTGTATAGTTTGGGGACTGTTTGTTATTTTTATTCTTTCTTTCTTGCTTCAGTTACTCCAACTTATTGAGGGTATTCTTGTACTTCTATGGTCCTTTGTGGCATTGGCTTACAGTTATAAGAGAAGGCAGGGTTGCACTGTCCTGTCAACTGTGCAGTTACAACCATTTCTTTTCTCTCCCTCATGCTTTCTATCATGGCATTAGAGCGGAAAGTTTCGACTGTCTTGCTGAATTGGGTTCCAACCATATTGCAAAAGACTTGAATAGCCTGTGGTACTTCATCCCTGAACTTCAGCAAGTACAACTAAGAACAATGAGAGTAATCATCAGTAAAGGTGATAAAGTATTTATATCCACCCAAAGAAGGAACAAGGGAGGTCCTCACACATCAGAATGGACAGTTTCAAAGGAAGTAGAGCTTTTATTCTTTGAGATAGGAAATTGAGTTCTACAATGTTTTGCCAACTGGCAGACTTGACACTGTAAGGACTGAATAGGAATAGATAGAAATAAGGAAGGAAAAAGGACTCTTAACGACCTAAAAGACAAATGTCTTCATCTAGAATGCCATAAGTGGATCTCTGCCAGTCTCTTGTCCACAAGAGGAGAAGCTATGGACTGAAACGCGCTTTTCTCTCATGGCTGGAAGACATATAGACCATCTGCTTCACTGCCAGTCCCAATCGTTCAAGTATAGCTGTTTCAGTTTTGGACTCGGTTTTGGCTGGGTCCGAAACCGAAATGGTTTTGGTTTCAGTCTCAGATCTAAGGGATGAAAATGGAGTTCACATCCAGTTTAGAGCGTATCAGGCCGAAACGCCCAAAACTGGGCGAAATCGATATCAATTTCGAATTTTCGCCCAATACCTAATAAAACATTATTTTTTAAAAGTTTCGGATCTACTACAGTGGACAGGGTCTTGTTTCAGATAGTTCAGGGCCAAAATTGATGCGTTTCAGTTGAAACGTATCAGTTTCGGCCGAAACTGCCATCCATGCAATTGTTTTCTTGGTTACAAGGTCCTGAAAAGCACAATGATCAGAAAAAAGGTTACTGAACAGCCTAATGGTTTGGTAAGACTGCTGATTGAAAGTAAGTTGATTGGAAGAGAAGGAACATGAAGAGTAGAAGATAAAGTAATAGAATCAGAAAGTTTGATGGAACCTTTGCTAGCTACCGTGGCACGAGTACCATCAGGAAAAGTGATTTTATCATGAACAGATAATAAGGAATAAGAATAGAACAAGGATGAAATACCAGTCGTGATCAGTGGCCCCTGAATCAATTACCCAAGGGTTTCGGGTACTGGAGTAGAAGCCCTGAGGGTTGTACCAATTGTACCTGATGCAGAAGAACTGAAGAAAAAGGTTGAGAGACACTTTAAAGTTGAGAAAGAAGACGTTGGAGAGTAGCAATGTCGGAAGAGGCAAATGCAGTGGTAGGTCCGGAAACAGAATCTCCTTCTGTAGAGGGAACAGATTGAACAACTGCTTCTCTGCCTTTAAATTGTTTCTCCTTCTTGGTTTTAAACTTGTCCGGTTTCTTTTCAGAGTACTTTATCCAACAGAAATCTGAGTCATGGTTTGTTTGGCCACAGTGTTGACATTTCTGATCTTCTCGAGGCCTGCTGGAGTCACCAGTTTTAGACATATTTGTAGCAGTAACCAAAGCTGAGAATTCACCAACATTAGGAGAGTGCACAGGTGACTCTTTGTTACCCATGACAAGGCATTGCTGTTCTTCATTAAGTACCTTAAAGAATGTTTCTTCCAAAGATGGAGCAGGATCCATATTAAGAATATGTCCCCTTAAAGCATCATAATCAGAATTTAAGCCTCCCGAGAACTTCACTATCTTGTCATCTTCTAGAAGATTCATATATGTTTGTTCGTCTTCAAGTGTTGTCTATTTGACAGTTCGTGAAGCATCCAATTCATTCGATAATGAATCAGGTCACAAAATAACTGGATTGTGACCCTGTCTTAATTCATGGATATGATGACTTAGCTGATACAAACAGACCTTATTTTTCTTTCGCCCATAAAGACTAGCCAAAGTTTTCCACATGTCTGTGGTAGTAGACTTATGTAAAATAGTTGGATGAATGCTGGGACTGACAGAATTAAGAATCCATGACATGAGCATGCTATCATCCTGCCTCCACACAACTACTTAGGATCCTGTACATCAGCTTTCTTTTCATCTCCAGTAAGATGATCAAGTTTCTCACAGACAGCAATATATAATTCTGCTGCAACAGTCGAAGACTGATAATTATTCTCTGTGAGCTTGTCAGATGTAATCTGCAGTGTGGAGTGTTCAACTGTGGAAGAGAGGTAGGTTGAAGGATGTTAGTATCGGTTTCGGCTGGGTCTGAAACCGATACGGTTTCAGTTTCGTTTCATCCGGTTTCAAGCGTCTTGGCGGCCTTAAGAGTAGCCGGTTTCGGCTGATTTCGGTCTGGTTGAGGTCAGCCGAGACTGATTAAAATATTGTTTTTAGTGGTTTTGGATTTGCTACAGTGTTTCGGGACGCTTTTGGCTGATACTAACATCTATGCATCAGATGCAGCAGAAGATGAAGTTGTCATAGCGAACACCTAATATTACCATTGAAAATGAGAAAAACCTTCATTCTCACTTGATGGAGTTGTTGCTGGCTTCCCCTGTACTGAACCACCGCAAATCCTTCAAGAGATATGGCAGGAAAAAAATACAGGAATATAGAAATCTGCAAGAACTCCCAGTGCACAAGGGATGTAAACCCCCTAGAATTGTGCAGTCTGAATTCTGAAGAAAAAAGTGAGATGAAGAAGGATGAGTACCCAGGAAGAAGGGTGGCTCTGATACCATGATAAAAAGCATGAGGGAGAGAAGAGAACCTGTCTTCTCTTATCACTATAAGCCAAGGCCACAAAGGACCATAATAGTGGTGTCACATTTGTTTTTACAAAACTTTCTTTTTTGGTCTCTTTTGCAGCCTAAATTTGGTGGGAAGATTATAGACATAGTGTCAAGGGATATCAGGACACCGCAACAGCAAGCTGAAGCTTTAGATGCTGTAAAGCATACAATACTGTATATTGTGTTGATTGTTCTCATAGGGTATGATTTGTACCGACATTTTCTGTAGCAGAGTTTAATAAATGCCATAGCATGTGTTATATTCCTCTGTAAAGTGTCATCCTTATTTTCTCGTTTTTTAGGATCCTATTTTTTTGCAATGGGAAACATTATTCTTTGTCCGTTGCTGCCATCATGCTGATTTCTCCTTTGTTAATTGTAATGGGATGATTTTCAGTAAATAATTATTGGGAAGCATTTTTTCTCTTTGAGAAGTTGATATTGTGATTTAACCTTACCGTAAACTATCTTGTCTTTGTATGTAAGGGACACTATACATATGGAATAGGGAAACATTCAAATATCCTAAGCACCTTCAAGGAAAAAGAGGATGTGCAAAGATCTATCTTTAGTAATTACAACTGGTGTTTCCCTGGGAAGGCAAATGTCAAATATAACTGTGGATTATGAATATCTAATTAATTATTATAAAGGTAATGTACCTTGAAGGCACTCAAAATTGATGTGGATTGTGGAAAGGATAGCTTCAGACTAACATGAGGATCAGAGCCAGGTGAACCGGACAGAACTGGTCTGACCTGATCCAGTTCATGAGTTTCTGAGCTGGGCTGGCTGAAAGATTAAAGGAAATGATGAGTGGCCAAAAGCAGGTCAGCGACTCAGCTTCACAGAAACTAGCCAAAAGGCCCAAAACTGGCCAATTCCATTGATTGGTGAACTGTTGGTTCCTAATTCAAAGTTCATCTCAGTCAATTTTCTCATTTTCTTTTAACTTAGTATTTCTTGAAGGTTTATACCTTATGGAAGCGGCTCTTTTTAGACCTTGGTAGCAAGCCTCAAACTCCAATGGTCCTTTCCTTCTCATATCCAGTCTTCTAACCTGTCCAGCAGACGTAACTCATGCAACTGGTCCTCAAAATCAGATGGTGACTTCTCAGCCATTGGACAATGTCCCTTCCTTCCACACGGATTATCTTCGATACCGTGAAGAAAACACAAGAAGACTGGAAATACTAGAGAGGAAAAAGGGATTGAGAAGGGAGCTCAATACGGAAATGTGCAGCAAGGACTCATGCCCTAGAACCCACTTTTTTCTATTTTGTTATTAGACATTGCTTCAAAAAATGTTTAAGGGACAAAAAATGTCCTCTAACTAGAGAGGCCTCTGGACAATGGAAAACACATAAAAACTTTATGATTTAGCCCACTGAAAGACTGAAAAGGCCGTTGACAAAAAGTAACTACTTTCTATAAGATCATGACCCTTATTGGTAAGATTAAGCATTTCCTTCTCTCTTGTACTCTTAACTGCTGCTAGTTCCTTGTTTTCTCTTTTTCAATTTACTCTTACTTGAGTGGTTGATGATTGAGAAACCACATATCAAAGACCTTATATTTTCTACTTTCACAGCTCAATTTGCACAGCATTGCGAGCATGGTTGTTTAATTCTGCCAGTGAAAGGGTTGTTGCTCGACTTAGGAAGCATCTATTCACCCATCTTATTTACCAAGTGAGTTTATCTGATACTTCTCATTTATGATGGCCTTCTGTTGCCATTTGCTATGTGCACAACTTTCTCTGTAGTAGAACTTAAGGTGTTCATTCAGGAAATAGCCTTTTTTGATGTCACCCGGACTGGCGAGCTTCTCAGTAGGCTGTCTGAAGATACACAGATCATTAAAAATGCTGCAACTACCAATCTTTCAGAAGCATTGCGTAATCTTTCCACTACATGTATTGGCCTTGGCTTTATGTTTGCCACCTCATGGAAACTAACATGTAAGTGGTCATTTTTAGTAGTGTTCTTTGTCATTCATTTGTACACTTCTACTTATCTTTTCATTCAACTTCTGTCATTATCTAGTATTCCACTAGACATCTAGAAAGAAACTGATAGCTTTGGTTTCTACGTGTTCTTTACATCTGGTATTTTTTTAGTTAAATTCCTAAGGTCAAATGGAGTCATCATCTATATTTGTTGATCATTTGAAGTTAACATAGTTAGAATAACTTTCTTTGAGTTTGTGACAGTAACGTGTGGGTTCCCATTATAGTCATTTCTGTAGTAGTTGGGTAACAAGAAGGTCAGTAACAAGTGGGGGAAAATCAGTTGAAGTGCTCTTGGTATCTGAAATTCTACAGAAAATTGGGTAAGATTAAACTCAAGGAAATTTTATTGCTCAACTCTATTCTTGTCAAAGTCTTCCAAATCCAGCGAAAAAGGCCATCAGATAGTGGAGATGGGAGCCAGGAATCTGGGGCTAAGATTCTCAGTTAGACCATCTTCTAAGGTTATTATCGAAGGGAGGCACAGTGAGCTTGAATTAAGCGACATTGGGGTAATAAATGTATCCATTGAAATTATGGTCATTTTTCTAGAAAATTGCTCGAAAGAAAATCTCAGGATGTCACAGAGTGATAAGCTAGAATATGACATCACAAGGATGTGCATTTTTTTTGGTGGACACTTCAAGGAAAGTTGTAGATCATCTATTTAATGTGGGGCCTCGTATTTGTGGCTGGATCAGTCAATCATATATATCAGACTTGATTGCAAGGTGAAAGAAGCTTAATGTAGTCAAGATAAGATGAAATGGATGAGGAGTCCATCTATAATGCTATTGCAATGTGAGAGAAGAAACAGCAAAATATTCAGAATGAAGTCTGACATCCATCTGAAATCATTAAGTGGTGCATGTATTCTTTATACAAATGAACTTTCTTGTTACCATTTAGTAGAATAGAGATCCTGCGTTAATCTCTAAATCAAGGTTCAAAATCTCGGGGATCGGGATCGGATCGGTCGGCCCAAAACCGATCCGACCCGGCGATCCCGAGCCCGGCTCGGCCGAGCCGGGCCGAGCCCGACCGGGTCTGGCCAAGCTAAAGGGGGGTGGATCGCCCCCCTTAAAAAAATTGAAAAAAAATTAGAAAAAATAGGAAATATATGAACATTGTATTTATGAACTGAAATACATGAAAAAATTGTATTTATTGGAATCGTACATTATATTGTGTGGACATAAGGTTTACATAATCTGTCCAAGACATATAATGTTGGTAATATGCCTCATATTGAGTCAAATATTGACTATAGGCATCCGTGTTCGCATATATGATAGTGATTGGTGTGTAGCCCGGTATTTCAGGCACTTGATATGAGCCATATGACTCATATGAGTCATGTGAATGTGAATCGAACTCAGTGGATTGTGCATATGCTCCACCTCCGGTGTAATATGATGCATCCGGGTATTGAGGATATCCCAAGTAGCCTCCCTGCCCTTGGTAATATCCTTCAGTGGAAGCATAAGATGATGTATCTGACGCTTGCTCCATGGTCTCAAACTCCATCCGTAGCTTTTCTTGACGCTCCCACTCCTCTTGTATCTTCTTCTTCTTCATTAACCAATTCCGTCTATGCGGAATGAAGTTGGGATTGTATCCCGAATCTTCGGATGCTCCTTGGCCTTGCCCTTGCCCTTGCCCTTGCAATTGAGATGCCACTTTCTTCCCCTTTCGTGCATATTGTTGACTTGAGGTTTGTGCTTCCCTCCCTTCCCTACTCCCATGATGTTGATCTTGAGTAGCATGGGTGAAGTCTTCCTCTCCGGTGAATACAATAGGGTCGGGTGGCGGTGCCAGTGGCGGTACACTGCTGACAACTAGGACATCTCCTCCATGATCGGATCCCTCACTAGGAGTACTTGTCTTCGATGTCGAGTCATTAGAAGTTTGGTATTGAACATTATCGTTTGGCTCCGGTGTTTCATCATCTATATCTTCCTCGATCGTGTCCAAATCTGCAATGCTAATGCCATGTTTCGTGCTCCTTCCTCTTGCACCCACTGTCTTCTTTTGGCGTTTAGGGGCTGGAGGAGTTTCAAACTCCGGAAGCAAAGGCACATCATCAAGCTCACCTAAATGAGACATAAACATGTTAACATGAGAAATAAATAATTTATAAATGATGCATGTACATTGTAAAGGTCATTTACCTTCAGTCCATGCACGATCATGCGGGTCGAACTCTAGTTGAACCGAAGTGCTTGCATTTACCCATGCATGTAGTGGATGTTCCTCCTCAAAAACTTCTTCTATATCTATTGTCTCCGATGGAGTTGCTTCAGCTTGTTGTTGCCCCGAGGATCTATATTTCTCTCTATCTTGAACTTGCTTGATTAATTGGAGGTTTTTAAGCTTCAATCTCATGTTGTAGTGGCAAAATACCAACTTCTCAAGACGTACAGACTTCAAGCGGTTTCTTTGTTTTGTGTGGATCAAGCCAAATGTGCTCCAGTTTCTCTCACACCCTGTGGCAGACGTTGTTTGGCTTAAAACCTGAATAGCTACATAGGCCAAGTCTTCATATCCATAAGTTCTTCCATGATCCAACCACCAATCCGCTGTAAATGAAGGATGTATAATGTTTTAGAAAATAGAATTAATAGAACCAACTCATTCTACAGGCAAATAAATATGATGAGTAACTTCTAACCTGGACTCAAAATCTGAGCAGCTCGTTGTGCCGTGCTAGTACCAAAGTGGTAGAGTTGAAGTCTATAATCATACATTTGTTTGCATGCTATGATTGCCCTATCCTCATTGTCTAGCATCCGTTTGATTACATTTTTTGCCCCAATCAACACTTCGGAGGAATTGTGGTGGGGACACCAGAGCTTTGGACCGGGCCGACAGGATCCAGGTGTACCGCAGACGGAGGCGACGTGCAGCGACGACGGCCTCCATTTGGCTTGACGACTTGCCGCCAGGCCACTAGTTTGTTCCTTTATTGAGTTTGAGCATTTAGTTGATGTAATAAGGCCCAAATGAGGCCCATTTGTCCTTTTTTTATTTTCTGTGTATTTTCGGGTCCGATTTTGGACCTATTTTTAGGCTTGGGGTTATTTCGGTCTTTGGGTGTTTAGTGAGGACCATTAGGGTTCCATCACTATAAATAAAGTGTAAACGGTTGTTTGAAAGGTTAATGAAGATTTGAAGACAGCTTTGGGCAGCCGCCATTGTTGTCTCCTCCAGCGGGGTGGATTCCCCAGGGGTGGAATCCCCATCCGTGTCTTCTTCCTGCTGCCATCTCTCTCTCTGTCTCTCTGTTCGCTGGTTCTCTCTTCCCCCCCACGTTGTCCCGCATCAAATTGTCATAGTTCTCCCTCCTCCCGTCAGTCCTATACATGTATTGGGGGTTGAAGAAATGCCCTACATGTAGAAGATAAATGTTAAAACATGAGTTGTAAATAATATGTAATCACAATTCACAAGAGTTGAAGTGTTATGCTTACCTGCAGCATGAAGATCATGATGCAATGTGTGCTCCCATCGTCGATCTACGATTTCCCACCACTTGGCATACGTTGTTTTGTTGTTCATTTGGATAAGCTACTTTGCTCGATCCATAGCCTCGTACAAGTAACCCATCTCGGATCTCCTCTCCCCATCTACCGCCCTTAACACTCGAACAAGCGGTTCTACTACATTCAACACATTTTGGACCCCCTTCCAAAATGGCTTTGATTGGATAATGTCGGTCACCTTCTTTCCCTTCTCCCTCACCCGTGTAGGAGCATGTCAGGACATATAGTTCTCCCACTCTTCCGATGCTACCATCCTAATAAGGTTGCTACGTTGCCCATTTATGCTATCCAATGCAATATATTGGGATGCAAACCTTGTAGGTGCTGGCCGAAGCAACTCCCGTCCATGTGTATGCGTCCTCATGATGTCCAATATGTTGTTGTGGTTGTAGATGAAAGTGGTTACGAACCTTGCACTGTTGACCACATTTTCCACCATTGGATCTTCACAAATGTCTTCTAGCATTAAGTCAATGCAGTGCGCAGAGCAAGGAACCCAATACAAGTGTTCCATTTTCTCCATTAGTTTTTGGCCCGCCAACTTGAAAGCCGTTGCATTGTCGGTTACCACTTGGACTATTCTTTTCTCTCCAATCTCCTGCACCATCTCATCCATCAACTGAAATAGGTAGTCCGCATTCTTCACCTTGCCAGAAACGTCTACCGACTTCCAAAAAACAGTCCCTGCTTTGCAGTAGATTAAGAAGTTTATCATACTTCTTCGTGTAATGCCTGCACAATTCCATAAGAAAAATTAAAACCTATGTCTTATTAATGAATAAGTGAATAACAATTAACTGGCCAAACACTTGTACATACCTGTCCATCCATCGCACATTAACGTGCAACCATATTCATCCCATATTCGTTCAAATGTGGAAACATATGCCTTCATATCTTCAACCTCCATATCCAAGTATTTGTTGTAGATTTCATATGAAGTAGGGCCTTCCACCCCTTTGCCTACTTCACCAATAGTCTCGATCATGGACTCATAATATGGTCCTTTTGCTGCATTAGTCGGTATGCTGTTGAAGAAGAACCATCTTGACGTCGCTCTCTCTATCTTCTCCTTGCATATTTTCAAATTCTTGAATGCTGCAGAAATGGATGGTTGCTTCTCCCTTCGCCTGGTGAGAAATGGGTCTATTGGTCCCACTCTAGGATCTCCGTCTCTAGGGATATCCACTAGAACCTCAGGTATATTTGAACTCATTCCAGCACTTGAACTCCCTTGTCCGCTACCCCCATGGCCACTACCTTGACCTACGTGATGACCGGTACGTCGGAGATAGTCCTCTTCCGCATTAGACCTTCAACTTGCTTCCGATGCCCGACGAAATTGTTCTATAATATGAGATAGAAATAGAATGAGGGTCGGAGGGTGCTTAAAGCCTTAAACTAAAATAAATGTTCCAAAAGTAAGTTAACTAATTACTAACCTTCTTCATCTTCATCAAGATCAAAGAATTGTCTCCCTCTTGGTAAATCTACGGACCTTCGAGGAGGGGCAGACAATTCTTCCCGGATTTCTTGCCGTCTTCTACTAGTGTTTGCTTTGGATGTCTCTTTCTCCTTCATATATTGGCAAAATTGCATTCGAACTTCAGCAGAAACTCTCGAGCATGGTGCCACCTCACCTTTAATTCCCGCTAGATGTTGTTTCAAATGAAATATGCCGCCCGATAAGACCCGGTTACAATATTTGCATTGGACCTTCCTTCGAGCCATGTCCACAACGATACCATGAGCCCAAGCGGGATCGGTGCTAGGAGGGTTGCTTGAAGAATGGGGAGCCGGAGCAGCACCACCTTCAGCGGCCATCACTTACAACACAAAAAAAGAAGTTAAATAATAAAAAAACAGAAAATAAATAATTTTTTTTTGCGGATGAGAGAGAGGGAGATGAATCGCAGCCAAGAGTTCGGGCGAAGAGTGTGTGTGAGAGAGCCCGAATAGTCGAAGACGAATCCCAAGAGTGTGAAAGATGAGATCGCCCCCCAAATAGTGCAAAATAGCGCCCGAGAGAGAGAGAATGCCCAAAATATTGAGAGGAGGGGAGGAGAACTCAAAACTTGAGTTTAGAACATATTGGGGGCCTTTGGGGGGTTTATATAGACCCCCAAGGCCTCCAAAGGCTCCAAAGAGCCGTTTCTGGCCGTTGGGGAATAGTCCCCAACGGCTAGAAAACGGCTAGTTTTGAACTAGCCGTTGGGGCTCGGATCGCCCCGGTCCGGCCCGATCCGCGGCGGACCGGCCCGGGCTCGGCGAGCCCGCCGAGCCCAGCCGAGCCCGGACGATCCGAGCGCAGGGGACCGGACAGGTTACCCCGGCTCGGATCGGAGGGGCCAAAACCGAGCCAACTCGGGCGATCCGATCCCGAGTTGGCCGAGTTTTGATTCCTTGCTCTAAATGATTAAATGGAAACATTTCATACGTAACAGGACTAGGGGTACAAGGTAACTGTTAAAGGGGATGTTTATAGTTTATACAGCCGTGATGGAATCGCTTCCTTCTGGTGATCAGGGAGTAAGTTACTTCTGTTCTGCGTTGTATTTAGCCTAGTGAACTGTAGCCCGTTGGTCATCATTTAAAAGGAGCAAAACAATTCTGTTTCGTTGTTTGAAATAGGGGGCTAATATTATCGTGCATGCCAATGTGAATTTAATATATGCATGGCTATGTATTTTGCACCCACTGCTTCAAATGGTCTGAGATTTGTCCATTCATTCTAATCATGATGTAACTTCAACTCAATTTGTAGTATCAAACAAAAAGGCTTTGTCCTCCTCTTTAATGTTATGTGTGCAAATGCAAATGCAGGAGATATAAGACTGAAGTTTTCATTGATGATTTATATGCAAAAATCCTATTATCTTTGAAATTTAGATATTTCTGATGATGATTTGTCCATGTGAAGTTTATCTCTTTCTCTTAACACCTGACTAAGTTGCCTTTGTAGCATAGAAATCAATCATGTTGAAGGCTGTATGAGCCAACTGTATTGGTGACAGCTTCCGCAGGAACGTGAGGTACATGTTTGAGAAAATAGTGGACTGAGCTTTCTTGATTGCATTTCTTTTTTCTTAACAGTGTTGGCATTGATTATTGTCCCACCTATATCAATTGTTGTACGGAAATTTGGGCGTTATCTGCGTGAACTTTCTCATAAGACTCAAGCTGCAGCAGCAATAGCATCGTCAATTGCTGAGGTATATTTTTGTCCATTCTACTCATTTTTCAGTTTGCACATGTGACTATAATCATCATATCAATGAGACGACAATCATTTGATCTTTTGATTCTGCTAACCCGTGTTTGTAATCCTTTTTTTCCCCTTTGCCTAACCTATCTATATCAATTTTTAAGTTCTAGTAAGACTCAAAATTTCATTCTTGGGTAGAAACAATCATAGCATTTTTGCCATTCGCTTCATGTGAAAAGGATTTTAATTTCTCTCCATTTATCATGTGTGTAGTCAAACTTTGCGTTGTTGCATACACTTGAACCCCCAACTTACTTCTTCTTGGCTCTCAATATTACTTGATCATTGATAGGTCCTTGTTATTGGATTGCTTAATAAATGACAGGTCATATCATTTTCTCATATTCCAGATGCATCTGCATTTGTTCCATGAGGTCTTTATTAGCTTTGACAGATATTGTAGGTATTTTCAATCACCCAACAACATGCTACAAGGCATGTAATGAATAATTATCAAAATGAATCTGCACTTATATTGATATCATGACAGATGCAATTTCACTTATTGATCAAACTTTGTCCCTGTAATTTCTCTAGCTTAAAATGTCTTACGTTGCAGGGAAAACTTTGTTTGTTGTATGATACCTTTTTCTTATTACTAGATCATGACAAACATCTAATTTTCAGTTTGAACAAGTTTTTCACTTATGAAGCTTGCTTGGAATGTATGTTTATTATCCCCAACATGGGTACATTTTCTTGGTTGTGTGATGTTATGTGGGTCCAAGACAATAATGTAAATGTTGTCTTTGCACACAACTCAGTTATGAAGTGAGTGTAATTCTCCGCTCAGAGGGATATACCATAACATCTTAAAGAATGCAGTGTGGATGTGGCATCGAGTGGCTTAAAGGTAGAATTAGAAACACCATAAGTATGGCATTGTGAATACTTCAGTTGTATCAAATTTGTGAACACTGTGGCCAATTAAATTCAGTTTTGGTACCTTGATTTATAGATAATTAATCTTACTGTCATGACCTAAAAGTTCTGGGATTTGTTTCATTAAATTGAGTCCTTTTTCTTGTTTAGTTGTGCAAGACATGCATTTCTTTCTGTGGTCTATTATTAACCCAAAAGAAATGAAAATGCATAATGTGCAGTGCCAAATTAGTGTTACAATATAATTCACCAACACCACTAAGTAATGGATTTCAGTTCAGGAATCTTTTGGTGCGATACGAACTGTTAGATCTTTTGCTCAAGAGGATTTTGAAAGCTCGCGTTACTCTGAGAAAGTGGACGAGACATTGAAGCTTGGACTCAGACAAGCAGTAAGTTTTTTCCATTCTTTTTCCTTTCTGGATGGTGGCTGACAAGTAGTAAGTTATGCAACAATGCTCTTGTGTAAGAAGAATATATCTTTCTTTAGTCTAAACATCATATTTCTGATGCAGAAAGTTGTCGGACATTTTTCTGGGGGAATGAATGCAGCGTCTACATTGTCAGTAGTTTTTGTGGTGATATATGGTGCTAATTTAACAATAACTGGATCAATGACACCTGGCTCTCTGACATCATTCATTCTATACAGCCTTACAGGTATTTCTACATTCTATGCACTGTCTAAATGCCTCAGTGTCCATGGCTTTTCCTGACAGAATTCTGTGGCTTTTATCAGCTACTTGATGCGAGTCATGAAACAAACCAGAATACCAGATACCATATGTGCTCTCTATCTAATTTAGTTTGACCTGTCTCACCCTTCTGAAACAAAATATTTGCAGTTGGTTCCTCGGTGTCTGCATTATCAGGATTATATACAACAGTTATGAAGGCATCAGGAGCAAGCAGAAGAGTTTTCCAACTACTAGATCGTGTATCCTCCATGCCAAAGTCAGGAACAAAATGTCCTATTTGGTCAGTTACCAAAATAAATGCTTTGTTCTTATTCCTACATTCTCTCTTATCACTTCTCTGATGCATATCTCCTGCTGCAATGATATTCACAGTGACCAAGATGGAGCTGTTGAATTAGAAGATGTTTGGTTTGCTTATCCTTCTCGACCTAACCACATGGTCCTTAAGGTAACTGAACAGCTTTTCTGATTAGGCAATATCTTTCCTTACAAATTTTCTCAGAAAAAAAAAACTTCTTGATCAAATAATAAGCAATTTACCTTTCTTGACAACCTTAGAGAAGGAACTTTTTTTCCAAGAAAAAGGAACAAAATATTAGGTCTAGATGTAAGAAAAAAAGTTAGCCAGTTTCCTGATCATGGAAGAGGAAAGTTCCCATTACCATTTACTTTCCTAAATCTCTAACCTTGGAAATAATAACTTTTCCAGAAAACGGACTTTTGTTTCCTGTTTACTGAATATCTAACCCACTACAATGTGGATTGTTAAGTGGAATTCTAACTGAAGGATAGATAGGAGTATAATATACATTATTAACTCAAATAGTCTGACCTGATGAAATTAGATATATTTTGTCTTTGCTCGTTCGGCTTGGACTTTTGTTTCCTGCTTACTGAAATATCTAACCCACTAATAATGTGGGTTGTTAAGTGGATTCTAACTGAACATAGATAGGAGTATAATATGAATTATTAAGTCAAATAGTTTAAAGTAATACTTTGATGAAGAATCATCAACCCAATGCTGGAAATCATTTGATTTCATTTTCTATCTGCAGGGGATATCATTGAAGCTGAGATCTGGCTCAAAGATTGCACTTGTTGGACCAAGTGGAGGTGGAAAGGTAAGCGAACTCTCAGCAGATTTCTACTGCCAATGAAGCACCTTCTGTCCCATGCTTAAACCTGTCAAATTATCTTTCACAGTCAATTGTTTTGCTTATTGCAGACAACAATAGCAAACCTAATTGAGAGGTTTTATGACCCTCTGAAAGGAAAGATCTTGCTAAACGGTGTGCCATTGGTGGAAATATCACATCATTATCTCCATAGGCAGGTTTGTTGCTGTATTACAGTTCTCTTTATACCAGAGCCAGTCAGAATAACTTAATGTCTGTCTGTGTATGTAGATTGAGCTCTCCTAAAATATAGCAATTTATTGATGTAAAATTGAAAAGCATAAAAAGATAAGAAGCAGCCAAGTAGAAGAATCAAATATCTGAATAACTACCCCAAGAAAATGTAGTGACTTAACCGCATACTTCTATCGTGTCTTCTGAAAGTAGAACTTTTCCAGCTGTTCTTCTTATCCTTGGTTTTGTCCAAGGATGTTGGTACCGGTTTCGATATGGTTTCGGTTTCGTTTCGGCCGGTTTCATGTGTCTCGGGCGGCCTTAAGAGTGACCCGTTTCAGCCAGTTTTGGTCGGTTTCGGCCGAAACCAGTCGAACTGATTAAAATAGTATTTTTAATGGTTTTGGATTTGCTACAGTGTTTCGGATCAGTTTCAGATCTGTCCTGGCCAAAACCGGCCGAAACTGATTAAAATATTATTTTTTATGGTTTCAGATTTGCCGCAGTGTTTTGGACCAGTTTCAGATCGGTCCCAGCTGAAATCGATACATTTTGGCCGAAATGTATCGGTTTCGGCCAATATTAACATCTATGGTTTTGTCCAAGGATGTATCAGTTTTGGTATCGGGTTTGGCCGGGTCCGTAACCGATAAGGTTGGGATTTTGTTTCAGCCGGTTTCAGGCGTCTTGGGCGGGCTTAAGAGTGACCGGTTTTGGACTGGTTTCGGCCAATACTAACATCTATGTTTTTGTCACTAATAAGATCTGCCAATGTCTTAATTCCTTTCGGGGCAAATGAATGGTTGTTTGCATCATATGCTTCACTTTCCTGAAGTGATCCTTATTTTTATTTTGCGCACATTGGATAGATATGCACTGTAAGTATCTCATCCGTTGTTGCATACAAATTACTAATGTGATGGCACATGCGATAGATATGCACTGATTTACTTCTCTCCATCTCTAAGCTCCTGCTGATTTTTTTTTTTTTTTTGCCTTCAGTATGAGACTCTGATTTTTTATAGCTATATACTGTTAAATGAGGCACATTTTGTAAAATATAGCAAACTTGAAGAAACAGGGGAAAGAAAAACAGGAAGACCAATAAAGCTATCCATGCTCTCTCTAACCCTTCTCTGTAAATGTTCTACAGTTGCTGGGAGTCCTGGGCAGTCTTTTGCGGGTCTCAGAATGATATGCAAGTTTGACTTTGGTATTTGAGTGTCATTAGGAAGAGGAGAGAGAAATAGGATAAACATTCTTTGTTGTGAATACAGACATGGTTGCAATTTTACATACCTTATCCTAATGTTCTTTTGCTGAAGAAGTTGGATTTGTGCTGTAGTTTGATAATAAGATATCCTACTGTTTGACAATAAGATATCCTAAAGTTTGATATTGAGACGTCCTGTGTTCTTTACACATGTTATTCTAATTTAGTCCGCCATCAAAAGTTTATTAACCTTATGAAATTTCAGGTAAGCATAGTAAGCCAAGAGCCTGTACTTTTCAACTGTTCAATTGAAGAGAATATTGCATACGGATTTGATGGCAAAGCTAGCCCTGCTGACATAGAAAATGCAGCTGTAAGGTTCAGACACCCTTTAATACATTAAGCTTTTCCTAAAGCATCATAATTCTGACATGCTCAATATAATTCCAGAAAATGGCCAATGCACACGAATTTATATCAAAATTTCCAGATCAATATAAGACTGAAGTGGGAGAACGAGGGGTAAGGCTTTCAGGAGGCCAGAAACAGAGAGTTGCAATTGCGAGAGCTTTATTGATGAACCCACGTGTCCTCCTCCTGGATGAGGCTACAAGTGCTTTAGATGCTGAGAGTGAATACCTTGTTCAGGTAATATCATGAGCTGCATTGAGAAATGATGTCTGTGGATAAAGCATCTTTGTCTGTGGAATCCTCCAACAGAAGTTATCTTGCTGAAAATGCTTCTTATATGTTGAAAGAATTCGTCTAGGGACCACAGCAGCATTGTCCACTGGAATACCTAAAACATCAATTTGTTTGTTTCTTATTCTTTTTCTTTTTCTGATGACGGGTAGCCTGCTCCTTGGCCTGCATTAACATTGAGTTCATGCTTCTTCCATGATGGGGCCACATCTGATAGGAGAATGCTTAATACCCGGCCAACCGGGTATTAAGCCTGAGCTGGAGTGCTCAGGTGCGCCTCCCATTGGTGGGGCACCGTGCTCCACGTGCTGTGGGGTTTGACCCCCCACCAATGAGGGGTGCACCCGAGCACTCCTGCGGTGCTTTTCTACCCAGCACTCGGGTAGAAAGCAGTTCTCGGTCTGATAAGACCCCCCGAGTTGTGCACCTTCCATTGCTAGGTGAACGCTTCAATTTGGGTCCGTTGATCATGATGCATAGCTGGTGTAGAGTCTGTAGGCAAGTCAAGTCAAATTCATAAAACTTCCTGAATGACCTGCAAGTCTCACTATCACTCAGCCCCACCCACAAACACTCCTTCCACGTGCCCCCTTGCTTATCAATTTGTTGTGTTTGTTTGATGCTGGACTTTTCGTATTCACTATTTTTCTTGTATTCTTAGGATGCCATGGATTCTTTGATGAAAGGAAGAAGCGTGCTTGTAATAGCACACAGGCTCTCCACTGTCAAGAGTGCTGACACAGTTGTAGTCATATCAGAAGGGCAAATAGCTGAGAGTGGCACCCATGAGCAACTCCTTGAGATGAATGGCGTTTACACTGCACTTGTGAAGAGGCAACTACAAGGAGCTAAAGGTGATTTCTGAGTTAACCTCGTCTCGTACACAAAAGTGTTTGAGGTGGTGAAGCAAAATGTGGAGATAACGTTGTTTATGCAAACCAACACCTGCTTCTCGTTGGTCACTTTTTTTTTTGCTCCTTTTTCTTTCCCTTTTCTGTGGTTTTTGGGTTGGTATTACGCGATTTTTGCATATTCTGGACATTTTGGTATCTACAAAAGTTCTTCCACTGCCTGGAAAGTTCCTGTGATATTATCAATCGAGATAGTGGCCTCTGTGCAGCCAATGTCTATGCAGAATCTACTCTGACGGCTAAACCCATTGATTCTCGTGAATAAAAAACAAGCTTATTTGATCTAAGTATGAAAACAATATTCATCATCCGTTTATCAAGTTTCGAAATCGTGTCATGCTTGGTTTTTTTTCCACATTCTTCCGTGAACAATACATGAAACCCTCCTTCACTTGAACCCTGTTTTTGTGCTGTCGTACTCTTCTTAGGTGTCCTCATAAATCTCATACGGCTCAAGTCTGGCATTCATCTCACAATTAAGAGTTGCAAACTGGCTGGCTTTAAGGGTGGATGTGATCTTTGTCGGACATTTTTTCTGATCTGAGCTAGCAGCTTAGTTTTTCCTTTTTTTTTTTTTTTTTAACTGGGCACTGGGCTGTCATTGTCATGAATTCTTACATACCCTCAAAATGGTGTGAGATATGATAAGAGAGAGGGAGGCTGATCCACGGACCTTGAGCAAATGCGGGCCGTAGCTAAAACGTGGGCGGGCCAACTACACGTGTTAGCATAAACTTAGAGGCCTTTAGACATGTGGTATTAGCACCTTTGTAGGGAGATTAAGGATGCGTTTGATAACACTTATTTAAAATATCTAAAATCTAAATTTTCATCTATTGTCTAAATTTATAATTTGATAAGTACTTAATATATATTAGTTTTTTTATTAAGAGTTGTTTGATAACTAATTTAAATGAGATCTGAATTAATATGTTATTTGACATATATACTCCTATATAATTAAGAATATGCATCTGTTGCACATGAGAAACAAAGTGAAGGAAATGTCACTTTTTTTTGTTTTTTAAATAAATAATCATATTTAATTATTTAATTATTTAAATAAAAAAATATTTCCCAAAATAGTCACCAAGTTGTCACGTAGGCAACTTGGTGACCGGCTGGGGACGGCAATGCCGTGTTTGGAGCCGGCATTGGCAATGCCGGCTCTAAAGCCGGCGTTGCCAATGCCGACACTGAAGTCGGAATTGGCAATGCCGGCTTTGGAGTCGGCATTGGCAACGCCGACTCCAATCTTTAAAAAAAAAAAAAAAATCCATCAGGCCGCGTCATGTGAAAACACAGGGCGCGGCCTGTGTTTCACCGAGACACAGGCATATTGCCTGTGTCTCGGTGAAGATATGCCTGTGTCTCGGTGAGGTGAACCGAGACAGGCAAAACACAATCATGTGTTTTGCCTGTGTCTCGATAAAACACATACATATATTTTTGACTTAATTTTTGAACAAAAGATAGGAAATGTAGATAATGAAATATTTTTGAAGAACATATACAAAAAAATTTTAACTTAATTTTTAAATTTTAGATTAGAATTTGAATCTTTTAAAATGATAGTAAAATAGATTATTCATAACAAATTATATGGTTGTAAACATACATCTATTTATTTTAAAAAAAAATGGACAGCACCTCTCCTGTTCCACTTATATTTTCATTATTTGTACATGTTCCTGTATGATAGCATTTCAATATATGTCAAGGATAATCACAAATAACATGTCAAAATATTTGTAAATGTCTAAGTCACACATACATCATGTCTAAGTCACATATATATCATGTCAAAATCACAAATACATCATGTCTAAGTTACATATGTACACGAGAACACAACTAAAAAACATCAAGTACATAAATCATCTCAAAAAAACTGTGGAAACCATCTCTTCTTTCCCTTTCTAGATGCTCGACCTCGACCACGACCACGACCACGGCTGTGACACTGCTCCTGTGCATCAACCTCTGTCTCCGACTGTGGCTGTGTCTCATGCACTAAGATAGCATCACATGACTCTGCCCGCTCTGTCTCAGAATCCATGTCTTCTGATATACTGTCTAATGTCTCTCCAAGTAGGTCAGACTGACTCTGCTGTGCTAGTGTGCTACTCGAACCTCTGTGACGTCGCTGACGACGATATGTACATACCGTAGACTGTGGTGGCTGTGTATCTGTCATGCCCTCATCTGTCAGTATCTGTGAAGCTCCTACATCATATAGACCATACTGTGAAACTGTCATAACATCTGGAGAATAGTGAGATGGTCCTGCATCATCTGGCTCCTGTGGTGTGCCTGCATATGGCTCTGAAGGTCCTGCATGTGATGTAGATGAATCTGTCCGCTGAACCTGAGATAACACACTATCAATATACATCTGCATGGATATAAATGTAGACTGTGCACTATCCGATATATCATCCTGAAGGCCAACACTAGCCATCATATGTAAATGCTTCATACCGTCTACCAGACTCCTCTCTATGTGATCTCGCGGCTCATAACGCATATCATAACTGAAACCTGGCCGAGCAATGTACCGCCTAGTGATAGACCAATACCAAGCCATATACTCCCCTCTACCAATACCAACAGTCTCCTCATCCGGTGGTATAATGTAATCTGCCCGATGATGCCACATCTGTACAAAATGTGCAAAATATCTAGCCCAATCAATATGCCCACGTCCCTTTCGGGTGACACGATCTAATGCATCAACAGGACCAGGAATATGTTGTACTCTACCAAACTGTCTAAGTACTCTATCTGGAACATGCATCTCAACAATAGAAAAACAAAGGAGAGGAACTCGAGACAACCAAAGATGAGATGCCTGCCTAGAAACAGCTGGTAACATCTCCAATATATCAGCAGTGTATGGCTCCCACCTAATCTGTATTGAAAATACAATTAGTAAGTGTAAGTATCGTATCCTCTGTGTACAATATAATAGGTTTCATTATGTTTACCTGGTAGTCCTCCTGATGATCAAACTCTGATCTGTACAATCTCAAAACATGATGAGGATTATTTATCTCTGCTCTTCGAACATTCCACCTACAATTTATTTGTGACTTAGTAACATTCATATAAATAAATAGTCACACAAAATTTTAAATGTACCTGTGTCCCAAAGGCATGTCTTGTGTCAAAGGATGCATCGGAATGTCAGGACGTCCCACATGAAGTCGCTCCCAAGACCACAACTGCAAAAAAAATCAATTACTTAGAATATGCAACCACATGCTAGAGACAAAATAAATATGCAGTAAATGACAAATTACCTGAAGAAGAGTCAATGAACCACAAATGGCCTTGGCACCCGACTTGCATGCAATAGATAACTGCCGATATAGATAAGCAAGTGTCGCACCACCCCACGAGTATCTACTAACCCGATCTAAGTCCCCTAGAAGGGGTAGATACATAAGTGGCACTGAATTTCCTGACTTATCATTGAAAATAGTGCATCCCAAAAGATGTAACAAGTATGCCCGTGCATGTCGTCTAACAACCTCTGCCGATGCATCCTCTGCAATAACTGCAAATGTCTCTCGCAACCAAGATAATTTTACTGAACCTCGTTTCATCGTATCCGGAATATCACCTAAAAGGGCCATGCAAGCATCTGTCCAATCTAAAGTAGTGTCTCCTACAACAGCATCACCATCAATTGGTAATCCCATCAAAATAGCAACATCCTGTAATGTGATACTCATCTCTCCATGTCTAAGGTGGAATGTCTGTGTCTCACTCCTCCATCTCTCAACAAGGGCAGTGATCAATGCCCAATCTAACCTAATCCACTGAACCTGAGTCAAATGAAATAAACCAGATCTATGTACATATTCTACAATGCGTGGGTCAACTGTCCATGCACCTAATGTCCTGTGGTGCTCCCAACATTTTAGAACATCTGTTTCCTGGTAAAAAAACTTGAATATATTAACATTAAATTTATGCACAAGTAACAACAACAATATCAAAACAATAACAATACCTGGCCAGTGTGAACCAACTGTGATCTATGAGAACTCTGTGCATATAATACAGAAGTATCTACAGGACCTGGTAACTGCTCCATCTCTGCAAAGCATGCATATAAAAAGAATGATAAGTATATAACCAACATGTGTAAACAAGACATGATATACATGAGATGAGCATAAGATGTAAGGAGACATATATATGCAAGGAACATAAAAAATACTTACTAATTGTGATGAGGGGGTTGTGCCCCTGGACATGTACTTCTATAATGTCCTGGTTGGCCACAATGACTACAATGATTATGAGATGACCCTTCTTTAGTCGTATCCATATGCATATGAAGACGTCTGCTACGTGGACGACCACTTTGCCTGCGACCAAATGGAGGTTGCAATGTAGCACCTCTATGCGGAGGCCAATGTCGACTATCCAAGACAGGATGAAAAGCAAAGCCATATGTCTGTCGATAGGCCTCCACAGAATAAAATGCAGCACAAAAGTTTAAGTGTGAAATATTGGCTGAATATGATCTACAAGATGCCACTATGTGGACACAAGGAAGACCTGTCATGCAGTAAACATTGCAGGAGCAACCACATTGCGGTCCCAAGTTAACAGTGTACTGATGTCCGTGCGAATTAGTGACTTGAAACTCATGCCTAGAAAATCTGATCACCTGACATCTTCTAGCCTCTCGCTCAGTAACACGAAGTTGAACTTCTACAGTAGGAGCATATGATGATTCCCAATTCAAACCATCCTCACGTCGTTTAACAAAAAATTTGTTTAACCTGTAGAATGTTTTTTGCACTAAAGCCTGGATAGGCAAACCTCGCGCACCTTTCAACACACTATTAAAACTTTCTGAAATATTTGTTGTCATCATACCAAACCGCTTACCACCATCATATACCTTTGTCCACCGTTCATAACCGACATCTTCCAACCATTTCTTTGCTTGAGGATTCATTTCTTCTATTTTCTGTATGAGATGTTGAAATTCAAAGATACATGTTCTAGTTGCTGCAGACCATAACAGACCTGTCAATGTCTTATCACGAAATGTTTTTTGAAAATTATCAGCAAGATGTCGTAAACAGCAACGATGGAAACCAATAGGAGGAGGAAATATCTCAGGTACAGCATGCTCCAAACCTCTATGTCGATCAGAAATGATTGCAAGACCAACTCTATTTGTAACTTTTTCTCTGATGCACGCCAAAAACCATGCCCAAGAATCGCCATTTTCGATTCCACAATAGCGAATGCAAGGGGGAATAAACCATCATCTGCATCTACACCAGTAGCAATCATCAAAACACCAGGATATTTTCCATACAGGTGTGTTCCATCAACACTTATCAATGGCCTACAATGTGGAAACCCCTGTATCGAAGGTGCAAAAGACCAAAAAACTCTCTGAAATCGAAAGACAGATTGTTCTGCATAGGTGAACTGCACAACTGTCCCCGGATTTGTCATTTGAAGGGCCTCTAGATACCTAGGTAGAGTAGCATATGATGTTTCCCAACTGCCGAATATTTGTTTCATAGCCAAACATTTTGCAATCCATGCTTTCTTGTAAGAAATTTCAACATGATATTCATCTAGTATTCTTCTCACAATCTCTTCTGGAGTAATTGTTAACTTTGTCTTCACAGCTGACAAAATCAACCTTTGAACAAAACGAGATGTGCATTGACGATTGGAACTTTGCAATATTGGATTCACACATGTATGAGGTCCAGCATATTTTGTTACTTTGAAATATTCAAATCCCTTGACAACTGATGCATGAACCCTCCATGCACATGTATCATGAATGCATTGAGCTGTAAACATCTTCGTGTGACTTCGTGTCACCTTATATTGGACACTATGTTTAACTGAATATGTTTGCAATGCATATATCAAATTCTTCTTGTTTGTAAAAATTTGTCCAACTTGAGGCTCTTCACCCTCAAAAGTACAAGGTACATCAATGCCTTCATGAGAATTATTCATTGTGGCTTCATCTATCCAGTGATCAGAAGTGAATACATCTGGAGGGTCTTGCTCATATTCAATTTCTGTATTATTAACCCTGGCAATATCAAATAATGGTTCATCATCTCCTTCTTCCATATTCTCATTGTCATCTATATCATCTTGTGAATCTATTTCATCTCCTTCATCCTCCCCAATCACATGTTCTTCTGTTACATGGTGCCTACATATTAATCAAATATGACATAAGATTTATGGTATGTTATATGAATACATCAAAATAATTTTTGAAGATGATGAAATCACTTACCCTGATGAGCTCGCACTAGGAAAAGTATGTGAAGGATCAGTGATTGGCATGAAAGGATACTGTGAGGATCCACCTCCATAGCCAATAGACCTCCAAATAAAAATTATAAAAGTTAACAAAATTTTCTCACACTAATATATATTTCGTACAATTATGGGAGACAACTCACCATGGGTTATAATCTGTAGGTAATGTGTAGTCATATGATTCATACCGGACATCTCTCTCATTAGCAGAATAAAATCCAGTAGAATCAACATCATCATTCAGCATACGTGTGAAGTGTCCAGTTGGTTGTTGATACTCATAGTGTTGAGTATGCAAGTTGTCATCAATATGACCATGTGTTTGCACTTCATCGTTGCCTTGAATAGATATATTATCTATATCTTCCTTCTCCAAATATAATTGTACACTAGATACATGAGAAGGATACAAATCGAGCATACTTTCAACAGTTTCATCATCTTCAACTCTCACTGCAATATATTCACCCATAGAAGTAGGCCACTTGCATGTTATACCAATCTTAACATGTCTTTCGTCATATTTCGTCAAGATATATAACTTTCTCATCAGCTCAGTAAAACGTGTGTCTTTCTTTACACGCAAAATGCGTACAATACCTCCTTCATATTGAGGTTTATGATCCTCAATATGTAAGACACCATCATAATAACACATTAAGGAAATGTTGGAACTAGTCATATCTGCCATTTATAAGATAAAGAAATTACATAAATCAAATCATAATATCCAAACAAATCACATTTGTCAAATAATAATAATTTAAACACATTTTATTTGTCAAACAACAATCATTAAATAAATCACATTTGTCAAACAAATTTATTTAAACAAATCACATTTTTCAAATATGAATTATTAAACAAATCACATTTGTGTCAAACATTAATAATTTAAACATTAATTTCATATATATCTAATATTTATACAATTAACATCACATATTATAATATAAATATTAAATTATTAAAAAAATACCTGTTGGTGTTCTTCCGGCCGGATGGCTGAGTGGTGGGGGGAAGGGAGGAGGAGGAGGAGGAGGGGGGTGATGGAGAGTGAGGGCGGCGCGGGCTGGGGGGGGGGAGGGTGGATGTGAGAGGAGGAGGGAGGAGGAGACCGGGGGAGGAGGAGGAGGAGGAGGGAGGGCGGCGCAGCTGGGGGGGGGGGGGGGTGAAGGAGAGGGAAGGCGGCGCGGGCTGGGGGGTGGGCAGGTGAGGCCGGCGGCGAGCAGGGGGGCTTCGGGTGGGTTTGCGAGGGCTTCGGGTGGGTTTGCGAGCAGTGTGAGGGTTTCGGGGTTGGGGGGGGTTTAAAGGCGGTGTCGGCATTGAGAATGCCGACACTGAAGTCGGCATTCTCAATACCGACACTGAAGTCGGCATTGACAATGCCGACTCCAATGTCGGCATTGCCAATGCCGACTTCAGTGTCGGCGTTGGCAACGCCGGCTTTGGAGGCACACCGGTTGCCGGTCACCAAGTTGCCTACGTGGCAACTTGGTGACTATTTTGGGAAATATTTTTTTATTATTTAAATAATTAAATATGATTATTTATTTTAAAAACCCCTTTTTTTCTCTTCCTCCTTCCTCCCACGCCCCACCCTCCGCATCACACCGTAACCGTCCGGCACTGCGATACAAGTCCTTCTCCTAGATTCCACTAAAATATGTAGAAGAAAAGGGGTTAATTTCATCCAAACAAGTCTCGAATCCGTCGCATACAACATTGCCAGACATGGCAGTGGAAGTAGCAACAACAACAAGCAACAACAACCAGAACGACACAAATCACTGAGACGGATCAAGGGGAGGAAGAGAAGAATCCAATCCAAGTAGGTCATTACCATATGTATGTATGTATGTATGTATACATAGATTATAGTAGTTCAGATGATGTAGTCTGACCATTCGAAGATGGAGGAGGTGTGGTCCATGGACTCCCCTGGGATATCCTTGAGCTTGGATGGCTTCTCCTTGCCCCCAATCAGCCTCGTTGAGTTCTCGACCATGGTGGTGCTGGTCGGCACGTCGATGAGCTTCAAAGATCCAACACCAATCTTCGCCTCGACTCCAATCTTTACGTTCCCCAAGATCGTCGCCCCGGCGCCAATCAGCACACCATCAACGATCTTCGGATGCCGGTCGCCGATGGCCTTCCCTGTCCCGCTGAGCGTGACGTGGTGGAGGATGGACACGTTGTTGCCGATGACGGCAGTCTCCCAGATGATGACGCCAGTGGCATGGTCAAGGAGGATGCCCTTGCCGATGCGGACAGCGGAGTGGATGTCGATGGTGCCGGAAAGCTAGGAGGTCTGTGACGGTGGCTATGCGGAGGGTGGGGTGGGTGGAGAAGGATTGGAGGAAGACTGGAAGAGGTTGTAGAGGAGGGTGGAAGAATCTGAAAGAAAAAAAGTGCTATTCCCTTCATTTTTTTAAGACGTGTTTTAAGATAATAGACACATTTGTAGATATTTATTAAGATAGTTTATCAAACAATTTGAATCTCCAATATTTGACCACTTCAAAAATGTTCAATAAATGTAATCAAATAGGACCTAAGTCTTTAAACATGATTTGTCTGGCTAGCCATGTCATTGGTTAGTTTGGTTTCCGAGCCTCATGCCACAGCCAACTAATAACGCGGCAACCAGCTAGGCAACTAGCATTTTTCATATGGTATTAACACTTTTTGCCTTTCAAGGAGGGTAACGAAGGTGGTACGGATTATGCTCTAAATACTTATATTAGTTGAAATTTTGATAAGATTTTTTTTTCTCTCTCAACTAATAAGATTGTTTGGAAGATATTCATATTACTTTTATTGTCTTTCAAAAAAGTAATAAACATTTCCCTGAGGGGTGTTGATGTTCTAATTACAAAATGGTTTTTTTATTTAAATAATCATATTTAATTATGTAATTATTTAAATAATCATATTTAATTATTTAATTATTTAAATAATCATATTTTAAAATTAATTCCCAAAATGGTCACCAAATTGCCACGTTGACAACTTGGTGACCGAAAGACCGAAGACCAGCACAAAATCGGCGTTGGCAATACCGACTTCAGAGTCGGCATTGACATTGCCGACTCTGAAGTCGCCATTGCCAAAGCAGACTTTGAAGTCGGCATTGTCATTACCGACTCCAAAGTCGGCAATGACAATGCCGACTCCTGTATGTTAAAAAAAAAAAAAACCATGGACGTTGTACGGCCATGTACACGTCTGTCAAAAGATGCACCCGGCGTTCTTTTTTATTAATAATCAAATGTTGCTGGTCGCAGTTGCATCTATTGATCCTATTGTGTGTCTTATATATGTATGCGGGAATTACACTTGGAAACTGTTGATCATTGTGCTTGCAAAAGTGACATAAATTACGGCTAGATGGAAAGCATCTCACTTAAATATTCCATTTTAACAAGGTCACCGGCTCTTTACAAGAGAACACCACCAATTAATGGCAGGACCCACACCAAGCTAGAACGCAGATGTGCTCCCAATTTACCCCATCCTTTGTATGAATGCAAAAAAATCATCTCTTCCTCTTCATTTTTAAAATAAAAAAACACTACTCACTGTAGCGCTACAGTAAGTACTGTAGTGCCCCAGTCAGTAACAATAGATTTAAGTTTGTTATATTTTTTTGTTTTTGTTTAAATTTTTTTAATAAAATCTGATTGGATAACATTATATTTTTTATTTTATAGATTTTTTATATATATAAAAATGACATAAAAATTGTAAATTTATAGCAGTTACTGTAGCAGCTACAGTGACCCTACTAAATTGCTGTAGTGCTGTTCATTTTTGTTTTAAAATCACTGTAGCGCATGGTACGATGAATGCAATAAAATATGATTATTTAAATCTGATTGGATAACATTTGATTTTTTATTTTATAGAATTTTTTATATTAAAAAAATTTAAACAAAAACAGAAAAATGTAAAAAACTTAAATCTATTGTTACTAATTATAGCACAGTACTTACTATAGCGCTACAGTGATTTTAAAACAATTTGAATAGAATTTTTTATTTCAATAGATGCAACTGCGACCAGCAACATTTGATTATTAATAAAAAAGAACGCCGGGTGCATCTTTTGACGGACGTGTACATGGCCGTACAACGTCCATGGTTTTTTTTTTTTTTTAACATACAGGAGTCGGCATTGTCATTGCCGACTTTGGAGTCGGCAATGACAATGCCGACTTCAAAGTCTGCTTTGGCAATGGCGACTTCAGAGTCGGCAATGTCAATGCCGACTCTGAAGTCGGTATTGCCAACGCCGATTCTGTGTTGGTCTTCGGTCTTCCGGTCACCAAGCAACGTCGATTCTGTGTTGGTCTTCGGTCTTCCGGTCACCAAGTTGCCAACGTGGCAACTTGGTGACTATTTGGGAATTAATTTTAAAATGTGATTATTTAAATAATTAAATAATTAAATATGATTATTTAAATAAAAAAACCCATTACAAAATGTAATAATGATAAATAAATATTTATGAATATTTTTTGTCAACCCAAGGAGTAGAAAACAAGTTCATAAAAAAAGGGGAGATAGTGTTAGTTTTTTTTGTCGGATGTTGAAAAATAAATAAAATCTTACTTACTGGAAGCAAGGTTTGTTGTATCATTTCGACTCGGATTTTTCCTGAATCGATACGGAATGGCACGACCACATTGATCCCCCTCGCTCCCATGCTGTTGCAACCTCTCTCTCTTTGCCTCCGATGCTCCCCGCCCCCCTTAGCTTCTCTCCTTACTGCTGTGATTCCCCCTCCCCTCCCTGCTGCACCCCTCCGCCTCCACTTCTTGTGCTCCCCTCCCTATTGCCGGATGCCAAGGGAGGGGGGGTGCCGAACACAATGGGAAGGTGGGTATTGGAGGCGGGGGAAGGGGGTGCCGGACACAGCAGGGAGCGGCGGGGAGGGGGTGCCAGACTTGTAGGGAGGGGAGAGGGAAACGTAGTGGGGGAGGGGGAATAAGGGGTGGTGTGTCAGATGCATGGTTCGCCCGTGCCGCCCAAACCGCGCGTGGCACGGGCGTACCGTACCGTGCCTGGGCTCGGGTCGACCATCGTGGTCGACCCGAGCGACTCGTCGCGAGACGCGGCGGGTCCCACGGCCCGGTCCGGTACGCACCGTACTGGACCGGTTTGGCGCGGTCCGAGCCTTTTTTTGTTTTTGTTTTTACTTACTCTCTCACGTCCGATGTATTTAACATGTCTAAATGATGTCTAATTGAGATGAAACTTTAAGCATAAATTAATTAAGAGATGATAAAAATTATAGTAATTTTATTTTAATTTTTTAAATTAATTTTTCATCAAATAAAATTTATCCCAAAAATTATTAGATCGACTTAATCTCAACATCTAAGGATCTAAATGGTGTCTAATTAAGATGAAATTTCAAACATAAGCTAATCAAGGGACGATACAAATTATAATAATTTTAGTTTAATTTTTTAAATTAATTTTTTTTGTCAAATAAGAATTGTCCCAAAAATCATTAGGTCGACTTAATCTCGACATCTATGCATCAATAATTCATGATATTTATATTTTTAGAATCAATACATTTTTCTAATAATTATGATGACTTCAAATTTAACTTTATTTTTGAAACCAAATATCACTCCGTTGAAGTGCACAGAGGGTTCGCTGTACCGCGACAAATTCTGTGTGCACTTAAGAGGTCTAAATGATGTCTAACTGAGATGAAATTTCAAACATAAACTAATGAAGAGATGATACAAATTATAGACATTTTAGTTTAATTTTTTAAATTAATTTTTTGTCAAGTAAAAACTGTCCCAAAAATCGTTAGGTCGACTTAATCTCGACATCTATGCATCAATAACTCATGATATTTATATTTTTAGAAACAATACATTTTTATAATAATTATGATAACTTCAGATTTGACTTTATTTTCGAAATCAAATATCGTTCCGTTGAAGTGCATAGAGGGTTCGCTGTACCGCGACAAATTCTATGTGCACTTAAGGGGTCTAAATGATGTCTAATTGAGATAAAATTTCAAACATAAACTAATTAAGAGATGATACAAATTATAGTCATTTTAGTTTAATTTTTTAAATAATTTTTTGTCAACTAAAAATTATCTTAAAAATCATTAGGTCGGCTTAATATCAACATCTATGCATCAATAACTCATGATATTTATATTTTTAGAATTAGTATATATTTTTAGTAATTATGATGACTTCAAAATTTGACTTTATTTTTGGAACCGAATATCGTCATGTTGATTTTTTTAGTGTCATATTAATATTTTATTATACATTTTAAGACGTTATAGTTTTGTTTCTGTTTTTGAATTCTTAATTTTGATCTAATGAAATACATTGCTCATATTATGAACAACTTTCATGAAGAATCCAAAGATTAGATCACCATCATTCAAGTTGTAGAGAGGCTGCACTCATTACTAATTTTTTGATCGCGATATGAAAGAGAAGGTCAAGAATAATCCACTGTATCTTTAAGTACAGATATTCATTTGATGTGATTTTAGTTGGAACTCATAGAGAAAGTCGTGGGGAACACCTTTCATGAAGAAGTTTCGAACAAATATACTCTCATTTGAGATGTGGAAGGTATGATAATTATGTATATGTAAATTATGATATGAGAGAGAATGTGAAGAATAATCTACTATAACTTTTGACATAAATCACCAATTGAGATGATTTCACTTTGAAGATGATGTTGAAAAAGAATAAAACAATTTTGATGAAGATCTCATGAGCATATAAGCCTCTTTTTAGACTGTAGAAAGCATGATATCTCTGATAGATCTGGAGGATATGAGAGAGAAATGGTACATGTATGAGAAGAGATGGAAAAATCTATCTTAAATTTGGATGGAGAGAAAAATCTATCTTAAATTTGGATGGAGAGTCTTCTTTTGAAATTTGCTCATTTTAAATATTAACCAAATCACAAAATTAAAAAAAACAAATTAAACAAGTCATTTTTCCACTGTATCTCAGCAGTACGGTACGATACGGTACGTACCGTCCCACAGAGAATGCGATATAATTGATCTGAACAGTACGACGAACCTTGGTCAGATGTGCTGGGGCTCGCAATAGTTTTGGTACGGTCCGGATCGTTGCGGCACGGTTAACCATGATTAAAAACTTGAAAAGTGGAAAGAGGAGCACGGAAAAGTATAGTGGGCCGGATAGGACCGGAGAGTAGGAAAAACTAGTTCAAATTTCCTAAATCTAAGCGCAATCATGTATGAAAACAATCAAATGAGGACATTGGCATAAAATTGCACCCAATGTCCCAATCACATGAAACAAAAAGTGTCCGAACTCAAAGAAGAACGGACATCCCTCCCCGCTTACGTCAGCGCTCCGTGCGTTCCTCGCGGGGCTGTTCTTCATCTATGCCGCCGCCTCCTCCGCGCACGGATGACACCTTGGAGGTGGCAGCAGTGAAGAAGCGGAGATGCGGGGCCTGCTGGGTCTCCTCGCCCGGAGCGCCTCTGCCCGCCCCGGACGTGCCCTTCCGCGCGGCCCCTGCTCCCCATCTGGCGGCCATCACCACCTCTTCGTTTCCTCTCCCTCCCCGACCGCGCCTCGCTCCCACCCCGCCGTTCCCACCGCCGGCGGCCTCTCCTTCGGTCGTCTGTTCCGTTCATGGAGGCCGCACCGGGACCCCTCCGGCTCCCCGGGTCTGCTGGGGCTGCCCCCGGCGCGTGGCGCGCTGCCCTCCTCCTGGGAGCGGAAGTTGATGGTGGTCTGCGGGGCCGTTCGGTCGGCGGCTCGTAGCGGGGCACTTGTGGACCGCGGGTTCAACTGGATGGCGTTCTCGTTGCAGAAGAGGGGGGGTTTCCGCATGGATAACTACTACCGGCGCTGGAATTCCTGGTACGGGGATGATTCCTGGCTCGTCGTCCAAAATCGGGGCTTTTTGGGTCTTGTTTTCGTGCTTTCTGATCTTTTTGTATTTTGGAAGAGCATTTCGGATTTCGAAGTCTAAGTGTTCAGCATGTGATTTGTTTCATATTATGCAAGGTTGAGGGTTTAACTTAGGTTCAGAAATGCTGGAAACTAGTGCCTCTTTTCGCTCTTTATTGAGGATCCTTTGTTTTAGCGATCAATGGAGGTAAGAGCATTGTGATCTGGGTAAGTGAATAGTTTTGCGGAACATACATAGATTCGTAAAAAGAAGTTTATTGTAGAAGTTGTTCCGGAAAACATAGATTGATGGGTTCCTTTGAGGAAACTGTAAGAAATTGACCACACAGAACAGAGGCAGTTAGTTTTTGGTAGAACGCAAAGTAATGATACAAATATAACTCAATTGAAATGTGGTCTACAAAGTTTTGGTCTTGGCCGAAGGGAAAGGTGTCTTGTGTGGCTGGAAGGAGACTATAAAATGATATAATGCCGATTCAACAGAGCAACGAAATTCCATGCATAGCGAGGGCATTTGTTGAAGATCACTGAAAGAAAAAGGGGGCCTCATTTGCAAGCATAAGTTGTATGTTTTCAAGAGGTTCATGTATTTTTATGTAAACAGAACTATAGAAGTGAGAATGTCTAATACCATGCTTCTAGTTTGACTGTTTGAAGGTCAAATGGCACACCTTGTTTCCAGATCAATCAAAAGCATGGCCTAATTAGGGATGGGGCTTTGGTGAATTAAAACTCTAAGTAACGATTTGTCAGCATTTGGAAAGGAAAAAAAAACAACACAATTTGCTTGTATGTCTAACAATGTGGAGGTTCTGATATGTATTTTAGTTGGAGAACATCTGCACCATCTGTAGGTGAAGTTTCTTATGTGTAGGGCCTCTGGGGACCCCTGAAATGTGATAGGCTACTATTTCAATTTCATGCAGTTGCTGCTTTTATGTTTATTGGCAATATGGAAGAACCGTAGCTATTATTGTGGAGGAATTATATTCTAGCAAGGGATAGGGATGTGGTGAAAGGTATGCCATGCCATCCTAAAAACAATATGTGGAGGGGGTGAATGACATCATCTCTAGCTGATCCATCAATGGGAGGTTTGTCACATTCTAAATGATCTCCTGGAAAGCTCTGTTTGGATGAGTACATCTGTAATCAGCATGCGGTTACCCGTAATCCAGTGTATTTTTTCTTTGGTGGAATGATGACTTTTTTTTTTTGCATATTGGCATCTGCAAATTCTTTTTTCTTTATTAATACGACAGTTCACTTGGCAGAAAAAAGCAAAAGCCTTGGCTAGTTTTGATAGAGATGCTACAAGAGCCATTGATTCTTTACTGTGCATGCTATTTTTTAGGCTCAACAGCTAGTTATGCGTGCTGAAGATGCCTGTATTCCTTTTCTTTTTGAAGGCCATCATGGATGCCAACAGCAGATGGGGTCATTATTGGGCTGATTGGGGTTAATGTTGCTGTTTTCATTTTGTGGAAAGTTGCTAATCCTAGATTCATGATGGAAAACTTTACGGTCAGTATAGCAGTAAATCCACACTTTTTTTTACTGATATTTGATTGTTTTTGCCTATAAATGGAGTCTGGAAGAGTTAGTACTTCATAAATCTTCAAATATATACTAATTTTAGATACATATTGTGATTACATCTGCTAATGCATCCATGCGCTTCAAACAGATCTCATTAGATAATTTTAGAGTGGACACCTGCATACATTGATCACCAGTGCATTCAGTCACATTGATGGAGATCATCTTCTGATAAACATGTTTGGTTGCTACTTCTTTGGAACTAATGTAAGGTTCTGTCCTTTTCTGTATTGTTACTAATTTATTCCCTTGAAATATCTTTCTGAGATGACCCTCTATTGTATTTTGATAAATAGCATAATTTAGTTGTTCATCTTTCTCTACCAGTGGATCATATCTGCAATGTGGTTATCCTTACTTGGATGTGACAGAATATATTAAAATGCCTCTAAATCTTTTTTTGTATGTATCATATCCACCTCTTTGATCTGGTTTAATCTGCTCCTTGCTTGAACCATGCCGTTATATGGAAAAATACAAGGGGTGATCTAAAATTGTTTGATTCCTCTTTGAAGCTCTGGGGCTTGCATCCTAAAGAACCATAGCTCCAAACAAAAACTGAAAAGGCTCCTACACAATCCACCAAAAAAAAGAGAGAGTGCTTGTTGAACCCAAAAAATTGTTCATCATGAATTACCCATTGGAAAGACTTGTTTTGATTTTTAGAACAAGTATACAGGGAGAAAAATATTTATTCGGGTTCCCAGATACAAATAACTCCCAAATCCTTTATTCTGAATTTTCAGGACAAATAAATGAAATTGAAAATATTTGTTCTGATTTTTCAGATTAAATCGCAGAAAAATAGATGAAAGAAGAAATATCTATTTCTGTGAGGTTTTGAAAAATCAAAAGTGGTCTCTCCAAGATAAATCGGAGTGGAAACCATTTAATCCCCGGCGTTTTCGGAATTAAATTCCCCCAAGAATTTTATTACACTTGTTCTAAGTGTTTGGAGCAAGCATACGAAGGGGAAAATATTTAGCCGGGGTCCCGGGTAAAAGATAACCCATGAGACTATTTATTCGGAATTTTCAGAATGAATAAATGAAATGAAATCATTTATTCTGGATTTTCGAAATAAATTAATGCAGAAAAAAAATGTTTTTGTATGTCACGTAATGTTGAAGGAAGGTCCCCCCGGACTCGGCTACAACAAAAATCAACCATTTCATAATGTTCCCGGAATAAAATCCAACTCCGGAAAAACACTTAATGCCCCGGAATATTCCGGCAGAAGTCGTCCTACGTGGCGCATGATATGATGTGTGTGCAAGGGTCACGTCCAATACCCATGTCTAGAAAAAACGGCGTGGAAATGACGTAATCCTTCGCACAAACAAACAAAGCCAAAGAACCCCCTTTGAGCAGACCACGTGGCAAAAGCCAATGGCCCACGTGGATTAATTTATAGAGAAAACGAGAAAAAAACAGGACCACCAGTGGGCCCCACTGCCCGGTGGTGTACACCACCGGGAGGCCTCCAGCCGGTGGGCCCCACCACTACGCAGGCCGGTGGGGACCGGCACGCGCGGCCTGTGCGCGCGCGGACTGCGCGGGCCGCGTGGGCCTAGGCGCGCACGGATCGCACGGGCCTGCGCGCGCGCAGGACGCGCAGGCCGGTGAGCAGGACCGGTGGTGCACACCACCGGACTGTCCGGTGGTGCACACCACCGGTCCTGCTCACACCCAAACAAAAAAAAACAGAAAACAGGGGAGGGGAAGAGACAAAAATAAATACTTACCTGGTGGTGTACGTCTCCGGTGGTGCAGCCACCCCACTCCTCAGCCCCCTATAAAAGGAACCCAACTCCAAGCTCCAAGGGAGAAGAAGAGCAGCTCTAAGCAGAAGAAGAGAGGAGATCGCCCCCCTCTGTGTTGTGCTTTGTTTTTTTGAAGTTTGGAAAGTTGCCTTGTTTTGGTTAAGGCAAGTCCATGCTAGTTACGTGATTTTTGTAAACCAGTCCCTTTTTTTTTTGAAAGGCCGAAGGCCAAATTCATTAGCCAAAGGCAAAGGAAACGCAAAAAGCATACACCATAAAACATCCAGAAGAAAGGAAAAGGGACGAGGGGTGACTATCAAGATGATGGAAGCCCCTGCCCCTAACCTTAAAAAAAAAAAAAAAAAAAAAAAGAACCACCCAATTACAAGGTAAATTTCCTCCACCCCTTCAGCTGATCTAATAGGGCAGATAGCTTGACCGGCTCTCCAGAGACGCTAAGATGCCACTGATACACAAAGGAGATACAATCATTAGAATAAGGAACAGGTTTCTGAACTCCTGGTTAAACAGCCTCTTATTCCTCTCCTTCCAGATTGACCAGAGCATCGCTGGTAACACAGTTTCCAGAGATCCTCCTCAACTCCTGTGGGTTTTATACTTAGGCCAGAAATCAATAAGCTGATGCAAATTGAGGGGAACGCAACAAGAGACATTAATAGACTTGAAGAACAGATTCCATACAATTCTGACTACTCCACAAGCAGTGAACAGATGGTCCAAATCCTCTGAAAACATGCACAAAATATGCATACTTTCCTCGAATCTTTTCTGAACATACTGACCCTGACCAAAGTAATAGCCTCTTCCATGCAATTTTCCACATAAAGACCCTGATTTTCAAAGGCAACCCCTTATCCCACACTTGCTTATGCCATCTGACCTTCAACCCTCCTTGAATTAGTAGACGAACCGCTGATTTGACTGAAACTTCCCTGACCTCTCCTTGAATTAGTTACGTGATTTTTGTAAACCAGTCCCTATGAGTTTAGAAAATGGACTCAATGGACTATTCTGTGATAGAAAAATGAATGAAATGATCCATTAAACTTCTGTACTTGATATATGTTCAGGATATAACATTATTTTCTGCACAAAAAATTACAAAAAAAACCTTGTCTTATGTTTATTCGTATAAATGACCAGAACAAGGAGATTTTGTGGATTTGATACTCCCCGGACATAAACAGGTGTTTAAGTCATCTCTAAAAATGCTGAAAATTCATAAATAATGTCTTATGGGGTGGAATATAAGAAAGATTTATAAAGCCACCCCTGTTCATGAAAAAAATACAAAATAACCCTCGAATGACGGAAATTGGTAAATCAGTCCTCTAAACGAGGGAAAATTTTCAAATCAGTCTTCAACCAAGGGGTATCTTGTGAATCAGTCCTCGTTTTATGAGAAGGAGGTGAATCAGTTCTTATTTTGAGGGGTGCTTCACAAATCAGTCCCCAATTTGAGGGATATTTTACATATCAGTCCCTATTTTGAGGGTATTTTGCGAATCAGTCCTTAAACATAAGGTAATACGCAAATCAGTCCTCATTTATGGAGGGAACATATATATCAGTCCCCAATTTGAGGGATATTTTACATATCAGCCCCTATTTTGAGGGTATTTTGCGAATCAGTCCTTAAACATAAGGCAATACGCAAATCAGTCATTTATGGAGGGAATATGCAAACTAGTCCCCATTTTGAGGGGTATTTTACAAATCAGTCCTCATCTTAAGGGGAAATATGCTAATTAGCCTTCATTTTATGAATTGCTTGCTACAAGTAAAAGGTCTAGTCATGTATCAAAGGTGTTCGAGTTCTCCTCGATGTAAAAGAAACGTCGACTCATCGACGGGGAATGGTCCAACGCACGAACTCTGAATCACCTGAAGTTCATAAGTGGAAGATGATCGCGAACCCCTAATCATATATGTGAAGGTCCCCGCATCCATATTTTCCATGTATTGACGATACATATGTAAAGAAAAGAACGAAACTAATATCGAAGAAAAGAAACGATATTAGAGTGAAATAAATTCTTCGAAATGATAAAAGAAGAAGAAAAAAGTTCTTTTCGAACAAATTGGCACGCCCGGTGGGACCATTCCTACCTTTCATACATGTGCTAGACCTGATGCTAATACTTGGTTCCTGATCATTTGGCTTTGCCATTACAGGAAACTAACGAAAGCATCAAACCAAATGGCTGCCGTGACATACGGACCACTTGTGGTTGCGAACCACGCCCGCCACGGCTTCCTCACGACGCCGATATGCTTCGGCGAGTTCCCGGCGGTCGTCGGCTCTCCATATTTCCTCGGGGTGATCCCCGCGGTTCAGGAGGCGCCGGCAAAGGAAGTGAAGCTGACTTCTGTTGGGGGCAACAAGCCCCGCTCTGAAGGCCGAGTATTCTCGGTAAACATATTTCTACCAACGTCGCCCCCGTGAAAAGGGAGCGGCAGCAGGCCCGCAAAGGCAGAAAGCCCAGGGCTGTTATTTCCAAATCCGGCAAGACGGTTCTTGTCGGAGATTTCAGAATCAGGCTTGATGGAGGCAAGCCCATCCTCTTGAAGGACGAGTTCATCCCAACAATTCCTACCTCCAACTGCTTCGCACTGCTTTGGCAAAAGCGGGAGGACTCCACCATTACGGGGGAGGCTCGCGCCCATCTCCAGGGCAGCACAATCCAGAAGCAGCAGCCAAAAATGAAGCAGATATGGGTTACCAAAGAGGAGGCCCGAAGAATCCGGAAGGTCAGGGCGGAGAAAGTCCGCCCGGCCCAAGAAGAAGATTACCCGGAGATCTAACCTCCCAAACCTCAACACCCTCGCGGGCAGAAGAGGAAGGGGGCATACCGGAGACCCAACTTCATCTCTCCACGGGTGGAAATGACCCGTCAGGGGAGCAAATCTCATGATGAACAACCGCCCTCGCGCATCTCAGTCTTTGATCGATTGGGTGCAGCGCCCCAGCCAGGGGCTCAGAATTTGAAGAGACGAAGACTCGTCCAGAGGCCTCAGTATGGTGGGACTATGAAAATCCACTCATGTTATGCTTCGGGCAAAGAGCCAGCTGAGCCCGTGAATGCACCCGCAGATGTGGCCGGGGCAGGAGTATCTAACCCCGGGGCAGATGCGATATTTCGCAATATGCGAAATGCCAAGCGGAGTCTGCAAACTCAGTTTGGCGCCCAGGGCGGTACTTCCAGTCAGAGTCAGGTACATGATCAACGCCTTTCTCATGACCAACACCACAACCTGCAAGACATAGAGAAGGACAATGATGGAGATGAAAACATCAGCGTCTATGATGGTGGGGATCTCCCCTATGAAGAGCCTGATGACAATGTGGCCTTCGTACCGCCGTCCAGAGCCGCTTATAATGCAATGTCCGACAAGGCTAAATATGAAACCATGCAACGTTGGTATATTGAGATGACAAATCTCATGCTAGAGACAAAGCGGCAGATGTATGCTAATGCCCAACGACAGACTAGGCTAGCACCCAATTATAATCATGGTTTGGCGTGCCAGATCGAATCGGTCCGATTCTGCCGAATCGGATTGAATCAGGAGAAACCCGATTCGCCCGATTCCCATGCGAATCGACCCGATTCAGGCGAATCGTGGCGGATCAGGAAAAACCCGATTCGCCCCGATTCCCCGATGCGTCGAACCTTGATTATAATGTCCGAAAAGAATAGCATGTGGGCAATGCGCCGATGGCTCTTCGTCACCCATCCCGGCGAATGATGCTGGTGCTATACTGGGGTTGCAGACGGCCCAAGGCCCAAACTCCCAATCCCTTCAAGCCTTTGTAGCAGAAGATGTCGTCGCTCAACGACGGTTGATTGAAAAATTTGTCGAAGACAAGTTCGCCCAACATGGTGAGGGTACTGCTACTGTTGATCTGTACAGTGTGCCATACCCGATACATCACCAATTCAAGAAGCTGCTGCCAGACTGCCCCAAGGCACCCAAGCTACAGAAGTTTGGTGGGCAGACGTCCCCACATGAACATTTGGCCTATTATGTGACGGCCATGGGGGAGCTTGCATTAGAAGAATCATACCTTTTGCGATACTTCGCAACATCTCTCACGGGAACTGCTTTTCAATGGTACTCGAGATTGATGCCCAATTCTATTGTTGACTGGGCCAATATGCAGACAAAATTTCTTGATCGGTTCCAGACGGCAGAAAGAAAAGTGTCGCTGGCCGAGCTTTGCTCTGAAGTAGAAAAAAGGGGAGACTATCCTTGATTTTATTAAAAGATGGAGGGATTTCAGCATGAGGTGTGACATTCCACCCACTCAGGAAGACACCATCACCATATGTCGGCAGGGCCTGGCAACCGAAGTAAGTGAAAAGCTATTGGGTACCAATATAAAGGGTTTTGATCAACTCAATGCTGTGGTGGCGGAAATTGAAATGTTCTTCATCGAGAACCCGACATTCGGGGCCTTTAAAGCCAAACCCAACAAAGAACGAGGCCGTTGGGAGGAGACCACGCTAGCGTCGCGACGTCCCGGGGATCCTCGCGCAACGACGACGAAATCCTCGCGCGAGGGTGCAGACGCGTCCGGTGGGGGTTGGTTCGACGAGGCAAGGCGTCCGCGCGAGCGCCGCAACACGGCGGGTTAGCGCGCGTGGGGGTCTTCGCGCGAAGACGTCGGGACAAAGGCGAGCTCGCTGCGCACGGGCAACGTTATTCGCGGGTTTGCGCAAAACGGCTGGGCACGACGTATTACTGTAGCGCTACAGTAACACTCGAACACTGTAGCGCTACAGAAGGAGAGGGAGCCAGAGATGGATTGATGTGCTCTGATACCAAAATTGATGCGGGACAACAGAGAGGGGTTGAGAAGGAGGAAAAGAAGCCAGAATCCACCGGGAGAGAAGAGAGAAAATCGGAATCCATCGGAGAAAAGAAGAGTTACATCATTTATGTATTCAACCATTCATTTCTTCAAAAGAGAGACTATAAGATTATTTATAGGAGTTAGACTAACCCTAACCCTACTTTGATTCCTTTTTGACTAAAATACCCTTAGACCTAAAAAATAGGACAAAATTCGCACCCGAAAATGACCAGAAAATAGGAAATACACTATTGGGCCTCATTTGGACCTTATTCTTACAATCAAATACTCAAATAACTAAAGTAAATACATTAATAATGTGAGAACTCTTTGCCAAGCCATAAAGATGTCGTTATCGCCGAATTACGTTGCCAGTCCCACTTCCGCATCATGGGCCATTTGTTTATTTTGTTTGGCCCATTAGAGGCCCACTTGATTAATTTTCTCTTTTAAAGTTTTATTATTTAGAAAGGGGGCATCTTGGTCTTTTGGTCTTGGTAGGTGAGAAAGGACTATGGGGGTTCCCATCCCCTTTAAATACCCACGTGTTCCCACCTTTTAGGGCATGGAATGCAAAGAAGAAAAAAAAGAAATGGCTTAGTCTCCTGCTCAGAGGGGTGCGCCCCTGTTCCCCTTCTCCCCCCCTTTCTCCGGCGACCCTCTCTCCTTCTCTCCCTTTCGACCTCTTTCCCCCTTCCCGTCCCGCATCAAATTGGTATCAGAGCAAACCCTGATCTTGGGCAGCGCCTTTTTCTCCTTCCCCTGCTCCTCTTCTCTGCGCGAAGACCCCGCTGGACGCACCCCCCCAAAACAGCCGCTTTCACGTGCGCCACCCTCACTCTCTCTGTGTGTGAAGTCGCCATCGGGTCGCTCTGCGAACCCCTCCTGCTCCGCAACACCCCCCCTTCCTCCCTCGCCACTTCCGCGACCCCCCCCCTCTCAGTCTCGCCACTCTCTCTCTCTCTCTTTTGCTCTCTCTGCGCCATCGACAGGAGTAGAAGAAGAAGAAGAGGGAGGGGGCGTCTGCCGGCGCCGCCGGCGCCTCAGCCGCAGCACCCAGCCAACCTCCCCATCGCGAAGCCCCAGCCGGCAGGCCCCTCTGCCCATCCTCACGTTCGCGGGTCCAGGCCGCCCCAGCCACCCACTGGGTGCGACGAACTGGTCGCACCAGCCCCTCCACGCCGCCGCTCCTGCGCCCAGTTGCGCCTACGCGTGGGCCTCCCCTCTGCCACCTACGCACGGGGAAGATAGGGCCGCCCCCCATCGGAGCCGCCATCGGTGCCCGCCAAAGCCATCGTCGCCGCCGTCTCAGTCGCCGTCGCCGGAGCTGCCGTTTGCCGTCGCCAGCTCCGCCACCCACCTTGACTCTAGCCGCCGCCTTCTTCCTATCCTGCTCTCCCTGTGCGAGGGTTAGGAGGAAAGAGGTGGAACGAGGAAAAGGAAGGGCCCGAGCCCTTTTAAGCTGTCGACAAACCGGGTTTGACCAGACCCGGTCGGCCACAGTGCACAGGCGGTGCACTTGGACTGTTATCGCACTGCCAACACAAAAGCTTCATTTCGTGCTCCGATTCACGTGCCGTTTGCACCGTTGTGATCGTCTCGACGAATTCCAGTCAATCAACGGCCTACGCCCTGCAGCAGTCCCTCTGCCTCCACAGGTAATCTCTTACACATATGCAACATGAATTTTAGCTCCCTCGTCTTTCTACCAAATGAGAAGCCGACAAAAATAGTACTCGATGAGGAGCATCAGGACAATTATATTTCCCAGGCTATTGTTGATAATTTATTGCAAACTGGTGAGATTATTGTTGATGGTGATCAGGCTTTTGTAGAGTTTCACCTAAAATTTTTAGGTAAAACTCAGATGGGATCAGTTAAATATTTTGATGGAGCATGGTGCACTATTGATCCCTTGAGATCCTACATTACTTTGGGAAAAGAGTGGTTGGAAGAGCGACATGTTGTTATCGACTCAAACCAGTCTAGGTGCATTATCCAGCCACCACATTTAAAAGGGAAATTTTGTTTTCCCAAGTATATTCCTACTGCTGCCAAACCATGCTTCCAGAGAAGACCGTAATTGATGAAAAGCCATTGGAGTTGGTGACTATTACTGATCATGTATGTATGAAGACTGTTTTTGTTGATGCTTGGGATCAAGACTTGTTCGTCGAGTCTGGACTTCATTTGATATGTGATGATGTATTTGAGATAAGCCCATCATTGACAGCTCTCAGCGATCTGCAAAATTTTACGAGCGATCAGTGCAACTATGATATGATATGGTGCGATCTTGACACACATTCTATGTAGATTGCAACTTTTCAGAAGGCATATTGGGTTGGATATCCCTACGGCGACTTTGCTAGTGCATGACTTTGTTATTCCCCTGCCTCTTGTATGGATATTGCGACACTTCAAAACCGGAGGACGAGTTTTCTCGAACCAAGGGAGAGTGATGGGAATCGTAAAGCTACACCAAAGGAGCCATGGGCCATTTGTTTATTTTGTTTGGCCCATTAGAGGCCCACTTGATGTAATTTTCTCTTTTAAAGTTTTATGTATTTAGAAAGGAGCATCTTGGTCTTTTGGGTCCTTGGTAGGTGAGAAAGGACTATGTGGGTTCCCATCCCCTTTAAATACCCCATGTGTTCCCACCTTTTAGGGCATGGAATGCAAAGAAGAAATGTGTAACACCCCAGAAAATATTATGTGCTAGAAAATATAAGTAATATGATTATTACACTTGATTATTATTAGGAGATTGAAATAATTAATATCTAGGATTAATCAGTGTTAATAAATGATACCCTAGTGTCGTACTCCGAGGTGTGCGTTCTATCAGGACGACACCGGAAAACTGTAACGAAAAATAAATCTGAGAACATCATAATTCTCAGAAAAATGTGGAGATAATATAAATATAAATATCTGGATTTATTGATATGCGGACTTCGAGGATAAGTCGCTGCGACTATTTTTCGGGTGAATTTTCACCCTGTGTAAAATAAATTCTAAAAATTAAATAAAATCACCATAATTTGTAAAACCATTACGTTAGCTTATGACTGAAATTTCAACACAAATGGACTTCATTTGGATATGTTTACAAGAGGATATTTAGATCAGCTGATTTATGGGCTAATTACGGGAAGGATTTTTCTGGAAATTCTTGTATGCTTACGTACCATGGCAACGTAAGCCTATGTCATGGTGGGTTAGATCCCTTACACGTTTTTACCCATGTGCTAATCCTAGGGTGATGCTTGGAACATGTGGCTGTGGTAACTAATTGGGGTTTTTACCCCACACCTGTAAGCCTGCGTGCCTTGCACCTGAAGCTTTGGGTGATAAAAATCTTCCTGTGCGCAGCATTCCGACCTTCCCAGGAGAGCTTCTCCTAGACGTTCTCCCTATCTATCACTTTCTTGGTTTTTCTCCTAGTGCTTCCTGCTGCTACTTCTGAGTAAAAGGGGCTGCAGATCTTGGGGTTGGAGCTACTTGTTGTGTGTTGTTCTTGCTTCGGTTGATATAGATCAGATCTCTCCAACTGCTGCAAGCTTTCTCTTCTTTTCCCTATTTCTGGGAAGTTCTGTGTTGAGGGAAACTTACTCCAAATCAGTAAGGTAGAATTCTTTTTCCTTTCTCTCTCAATCTTACTCACTTGACTTGCTATGAAACCTCCTGTGTAGGATTCAACTTCTTTTCCTTCTCTTATCTAATTCTTGTTTTGACTATCGAGTTGCTGTTGGGCTGTTCATGACATACATGTGTTTTACACCACATTGGAAATCCCTGTTGTAGAAGTAAAAGCATTTCAAGAGTCATATTATTATTTTTCTAACTTAACATGGTTAGAATCATCCTTACAATCCTAGAGTGCACATCCTTGTACACATATATGATCATACCAGTTACTGTGAGATTATCCAACACTCTGTTAAAAAGTTAAGTATCAGACTGTGAGTTTACATGTAATTCCACTGCATGATTCGACTGCCAGTTTATACACAATTAGACTGCTACAGTATTACATACAATTCGACTGCTACAGTACATGAATCGACTCACCCATTTATACATGAATCGATTCACCCTTTATACATGAATCGACTCACCCTTTATACATGAATCGACTCACCCATTTATACATGAATCGACTGACCCTTTATACATGATTCGACTGCTACAGTACATGAATCGACTCACCCATTTATACATGAATCGATTCACCCTTTATACATGAATCGACTCACCCTTTATACATGATTCGACTCACCCATTTATACATGAATCGACTCACCCTTTATACATGAATCGACTCACATATATATAGTAGAGTTAGCCAGATTTCTGTATGTTCTGTCAGGACTGCTTCCTTCCAGAGGTGTCAGCAGAACCTCTGCAAGACTGCAAACTCATACCTTATTTACATTCCATATCATTTAAGTAATGTTATAATTTGATGTTTCATTTACTTAAGATATTACATGTAAATAAGGAAGTACCCCCCATTTGAATCCAATAAAATATCAGAAAATCATATCTCTTACTAATAAAAAGTCAACTCTCCCTCCGAAGAAGAAAATTGCGATTTTGGCGATTCCATCAAAATAGCGTCTTTCTAATCTCTCACATTTGGCCTACCTAAAAATCTCATAATTCAAGTATACCTAGTAGAATGATAAAAATCCAAGGTCCGGTGAAAAATGATAAACACACATATGACTTCTCCAAGGGAGCCCTCTCCTACTGAAGGAAAGTCAAATCTGTTCATCCCTTAATATGGCTTTTGCATTGATATGTTATTATCTCCAACTCTAAATGAGAATTAGTAAATGAATGGTTCAATCAATCATATAGATTTCATGACTATCCTCGTGATGTATTCTTCCGTTGACTTTTCTATTTTTCTTGGATTCTAAACTATTATACCACTTGATGAGTCATTTAAATATCATTTCTATCCATCTTTGATCATTCTTGGACCTCTTAAACTAATTTGATTCTTGTACCTATTGAATATCTCTGAACTTGAACTTTCCAACTACCTTTGATCTGTGTAAAGATATCAATTGTGAAATCAGTGAAAGTAACCCCATATTCTTGTTGTGTAAGACATGTTGAGCACATGTGTACCCTTGAACCATTACCAGAGTGAGTGTGTTATGATGACAAGTTGTGAGTCTTTGGACTCGTTTGATAATTATGCCTGTGCAAGGGGCTGGTTCAGTCCCGGGAGGAGCACCCGAATTTGTCAGTGGCCGCGCGGAGACAATGAGGACACCTAGATGTTGGCATACATCATTTCCTGCCTGATTAGTCATCATCTCATACATATGTGTGTGAATACCTGACTGATACTGAACTTAAGTATCTTCCTGAGTTATTGATCATGTTCTATACTGTTTCATTCTACATGTGTTATTGGTTTGACTTAGTGTTCATTGTCTTGACCACTCAGTGTTTACCGTAGACATGATCCTATTCTTGATAGTATACATGTGAATTCTTTTATTTCAAGGAATTGAATTCTACTGGGCTAGTTAGCTCACCAAATTCTACTTTTCAGGTTATCTACGGTTCTAAGGCAGGATATCGGGATTTGTGGGCAGAGAGATCAATTCTTGCAGCATTTAAGTTTGAGTTGTAAATGGAGAGTCATGTAATACATATAGAATATCAATGAATAAATATTCTTTTTATTTAATAAAGCCCGAGCAATTTTCTGCTCAATTAATTAGAGTTCTACTCTTGATCCCTCTTGCGTTCACGTTCCGGCATTTAGAGCTATATTAAATGAAGGGACGTGACAAAATGGCTTAGTCTCCTGCTCAGAGGGGTGCGTCCCTGTTCCCCTTCTCCCCCCCCCCCCCTCCTGGTGGATTCTGGCTCTTCTCCCTTCCTCCCCCCCTTTCTCCGGCGACCCTCTCTCCTTCTCTCCCTTTCGGCCTCTTTCCCCCTTCCCGTCCCGCATCAGAAGCCCCTCCGGGCATACAATGCCCTTTTTTGGGCATTAACATAATGCCCCATTTCCATTTTTGTTTAAACCCCCAAAGATAAAACTTTGGCCTTTTAAAACCCACTTCTTTTTTAAATTTGGAATTTTACTTTCTTAAAAAAATTTGGGTGCAACAGTGCATCTCATCTTTACCATTCTATACACACACAGTTGCAATCCTGCATAATCTTTGAAGATGATGTGGATTCTCTGTAATTTTCCTCAGTTATCTTTTAGGGTGGTAGAGGAACCTCTCCTCCAGACCTACTGGTTGTATTTCCTCTATTTGCAATAGAATTGGTATACAAACAACATATTTTGTCGAGAGAAAAAGTAGTAGTTCCGAAAATTTAAAGGTCAAGATTTGTAGCAGTTCTTTTGACAAGTCTCCTTTGTGAATGTAATTGGCAAAAACAGTTTGAACGTCTTAATATCTGCTAGAAACAGGCTTTTTTATCATGCTATCAATGAACAAATTATAATGTTCATTAATGCAATAATGTGTGACCTGTATTCTTTGCTGGTTTCTGTTGAGCTGAGGGGGGGGGGGGGGAGTACAGCTTGCATGTTTGTCTGTGCACAAATTTTATGTTAAACACAAATATAGGTATTGCCTTAGTGCATGCACTGTGTTTGCCTTTCACTTAGAATATTCTTATTGCTCGCTGATCAGATTGCGAGGCTTTTTGGACCCAAATTTCTGCTGAAGTTGTACATGGCTGGGGCGATCAGTGGCTCGATCTTCTACTTATTGCACAATGCTGTTATTGCTTCTTCCAAGGTACTTATCCATAGCATCTTGAATTCTTGTTGCCTTCTGTGCCATCATTTCCCAGCACCCATTAAATAGTAATGCACTGGCTTTTGCCTTAGAAAATTTTGGAATCCGCTACATTACCCAATGACTGAGAAGTTGCAATTTTCCTGTTTAAACTCAGGGCATGAACAGTGCGTATCATTCAAGAGAGTATGCACTGGTATGTAATCTTTCTGATCATGTGATGTCAAGTTGCTTTTCTTTTGACGAGGGACATTGTCCCACTGGAATGGATAAACTCTGGGCATGAACAGTCCGCGTTCGGCACAAACAGTGCTTTTTATTATTTTTATTTTTTATAATAAAAACTTTTGAGTTTATTGGGTCAAACTGAGGCAAAACCGGACCGGTATAGTACGGTATGCCCGGTATCATACTGTTCCCGCAAAACCCAGTTCGACCTAGTGCAACTGTTCAGCCAACCTTGGCTGAAATTTGGAAAAAAAAAGAAGGAAAAAATAACTGCCAGGGTGCCAGAGGATGCGAACCCTGCATGCCAAATCCTAGTGGATGATTTGCCTGCCCTGCTTCACCGCATGAGCCCACCATTCACATATTTCCTGTTTCTATGTTGTGCAGGGTGCAAGTGCGGCTGTAAATGCTATTCTGCTGCTTGACGTCTTTCTGTTTCCAAAGAATATAATATATCTCAATTTCTTTATACCTGTTCCTGCTGCATTATTGGTGAGCTTAATTCTGATCAATGCTGGGTTGTTAAAAAACGAGAAATGATTCTCTGTTACCAAGTTTACTCCAGAGATGCTAATTTGTTTCAGGGAGCGATAATCATTGGATCTGATTTATGGAGAATTAAAAGGGTACTCATCAACCTACGGAAAAGTCGAGTTTTTTTTTTAATATTTTCAGTGCTGAAGCTGGCATTTGATCTGCTTTTTCATGTTACAGGGAGATGAACGTGTTTCAGGATCAGCCCACCTAGGTGGTGCTTTGGTTGCTGCCCTGGTGTGGGCGAGGATCAAGAAGCGCTGGATATGAGAAGTTAAAAGCTGCTTATATTGTTAATACTACTTTCCTTTAGATGGTTTACCCAACAGTGTTTTCTCAAGCGTTAACAGCCAATGCTAATTTTCTTTAGTAGTTGTCCTCTTCTTGAGATCCGACAAGTCAAGCTGTTTGAAGCCGTTTTCCCCATTCCTCAGACTAAAATTACATAGAAATGCCTTTACCTCTGAGCCAATAGGGTTGAATCATTGGAAGGTTTGCTCTGTTACGAAAGCTTGTGGCTCCCCCAGTAGCCAGTGTGTATTCATTCCCCAGGAACCATAACTACGTCAACATACTGATGAACAATTCTCTTTTCTATATCTGCTGAGATGGCCAAGTTCTTTCTTGGAGTCTTCTTGTGTTGATTTTGTGAAGTTTCTTTCCTTTGAGAACCACTTCCTACCGGGGCAGCAGACTAAAAAATTTCACTCTGTCACGCTGGGATTGTGCGCACGGGGCTTGCCGCTGCCAGGCAGATGTGGCAGGGCGGCTCCGCACGCCAGTCAATCCCAACGCAGGGTGGGTAAGTATTTTGAGTTGGGATCTTCTCGAGAGAACGCAGTCACCTATCCTAGTGCGCCGCCTGTAAAAGACTTTTGAAAAATTGGGGCTCTCTCCACCTCTCGGTTACAAGAGTCTCCAACCGGTTGCTTCACACCCCCCCCCCCCCTTCCTTTCCTGCCTTCTACCCCCTCCAAAACCTAACTTTGTTTTAAAAAATTGAAAAAATAGAAAACGGTCATGCTTCTTATATTAATATTTATGTATAATTTTAATATTAATTATATATTTTAAATAATGATAAATGTCAAAATATAAAGTTTATATATTTTAATAATATTTAACATATTAACGGAAACATAGATAGTAAGATACATCATTACTATTTAAATAAAATTAAATTATTCATTTAGATGTATTAGAGATTATAATTTTATATCTAAATGATATCCAATCATGATGAAAATTTAAACACAAGTTAATTAGAATATAATAAAATTTATAGTGATTTTAGTGTGTTTTTTAAAAATCTCGTTATCTGTGCACCAATAATTCTCGATAATCTCATATTTAGAATCAACATATTTTTTTTAGAATTATGGTGGTCTTGGATTTCAATTTTGTTACTCAAAGTTTGATGACGTCTTGTTGGTGTGCGCACATATGAAAAAAAATCTCTCTAAATCAAATATAAGTGTTTACATCCATAATTCATATGTATGGTTGTCTTCAGGTAATTATGGGTGTATTTAGGTGATTATAAGTGTATTCATATGTTCTGTGTCCAAAAAGAGAATAGCTCATGTGTATGGTTGCATTCTGATAATTATCGGTGTATTCATGTGATTATGGGTGTATTCATGTGATTATGGTGTGTTGAGGTGTTTTGTGTCCAAACAGAAATAACTCATGTATATGGTTGTATTCAGATGATTATGGGTATATTCAGGTGATTATGAGTGTAACTAGGTGTTCTGTGTCCAAACAGAGAATAACTCATGTGTATGGTTGTATTCAGGTGATTATTGTTGCATTCAGATGATTATGGGTGTATCCATATGTTCGGTGTCCAAACAGAGAATGACTCTTGTGTATGGTTACATTTTGGTGATTATGGATGTATTCAGATGATTATGGGTGTGTTGAGGTGTTTTGTGTGCGAACAGAGAATAACTCATGTGTATGGTTGTGTTCAGGTGATTATGGTTGCATTCAGATGATTATGGGTGTATCTATATGTTATGTGTCCAAACAGAGAATGACTCATGTGTATGGTTGCATTTTGATGATTATGGGTGTATCCAGGTGTTCTGTGTTCAAACAGAGAATAACTCATGTCTATGGTTGTATTCAGGATTATAGATGTATCCATATGTTCTGTGTCCAAATAGAGAATGACTTCTATGTATGGATGTTTCAGTCGACTAACCTAGACAATGTTGTCTGGTGCTAGGACAATCAAGAATCGGACGACTGCTTTCACATAGTCGAATGACTGATTTTGTGCAGAACACATAGATACACCCATACTCACTTGAATACCCCCATAATCACCAGAATGCAACCATACACAAGAGTCATTCTCTATTTGGATACATAACATATGGATACACCCATAATCATCTGTATGCAACCATAATCACCTGAATACAATCATAGACATGAGTTATTCTCTATTTGGACACAGAACACTTGGATACACTCATAATCACCTAGATACACCCATAATCATCAAAATGCAACCATACACAGGAGTCATTCTCTGTTTGGACACAGAACATATGGATACACCTATAATCATCTGAATGTAACCATAATCACTTGAATACAACTATACACATGAGTTATTCTCTGTTCGCACACAGAACACCTCAACACACCCATAATCATCTGAATACATCCATAGTCACCAAAATGTAACCATACACATGAGTCATTCTCTGTTTGGACACCGAATATATGGATACACCCATAATCATCTGAATGCAACAATAATCACCTGAATACAACCATACACATGAGTTATTCTCTGTTTGGACACAGAACACCTAGATACACCCATAATCACCTGAATATACCCATAATCACTTGAATACAACCATATACATGAGTTATTCTCTGTTTGGACACAAAACACCTCAACACACCCATAATCACCTGAATACACCCATAATCACATGAATACATCGATAATTATCAGAATGTAACCATACACATGAGCTATTCTCTTTTTGGACACAGAACACATGAATACACCCATAATCACATGAATACATCGATAATTATCAGAATGCAATCATACACATGAGCTATTCTCTTTTTGGACACAGAACACATGAATACACTTATAATCACCTAAATACACTCATAATTATCTGAAGACAACCATACACATGAATTATGGGTGTAAACACTTACATTTGATTTAGAGACATTTTTTTCATACGTACGCACACTGACGAGACATCATCGAACTTTGAGTAACGAAATTGAAATCCAAGACCACCATAATTCTAAAAAAAATATGTTGATTCTAGATATGAGATTATCGAGAATTATTGGTGCACAAATAATGAGATTAATTTGATTTAATATTTTTTAAGTTAAAAAACACACTAAAATCACTATAAATTTTATTATATTCTAATTAACTTGTGTTTAAATTTTCATCATGATTGGATATCGTTTAGATATAAAATATAATATATAATAAATCTAAATAAATTAATTTGATTTTATTTAAATAGTTATGATGTATCTTACTATCTATGTTTCTGTTAACATGTTAAATATTATTAAAATATATAACTTTATATTTTGACATTTTATTATTATTTAAATATATAATTAATATAAAATTATACATAAATATTAATATAAGAAGCATGACCGATTTCTATTTTTCCATTTTTTTTAAACAAAGTTAGGTAGTGGTGTGGGGGGGGGGGGGGGGGTAGAAGGCGGGAAAGGAGGGGGGTGAAGCAACTGCTGGGAGACTCTTGTAACCGGGAGGTGGAGAGAGCCCCGATTTTTCAAAAGTCTTCTACAGGTGACGCACTAGGATATATAGGTGACTGCCAGAGTTCTCTCCTATAGGTTACTGAGAAGATCCCAACTCAAGTATTTTACCTGGCCGCCCGGGTATTAATTATTTTTCCCTTTCCTATACATAGAATGAGGGTTCAGTACACTTTGGCGAGTAATTGCACTTGCCAAAGTGATGTGATAGTCCAAGTGGTGCTATGCAATGCACCAATGAGTTGGTGCACATCACATCACCAGTGGACAGCGGTGGCCCGCAACGGCTACTCTTAATTTAAATTATTATTTTTTAGTCTAAATTTTTTATGATCTAAAGTAATTATTAAAAATTTAATTAATATTTTTCAAACTCTAAAGTTAGTAATTATGAGCACAAATTTGTTAATATTTTTAACATTTTCTGCTTAGGGGAATCAATACCCACCGATGTGAATATCTCAGTGGAGTTGATTGATGACAGATGGAGATCGCTGTTGCTCATGGAGATGGTGCCTAGTGCTGTGATTTGTGCTGTGATCTCAAGGTAACTAGAGTGGTGAATGATGTTGTTTGCATAGGTTTGCTAACTATGCTTGATTATACCACAGACCAATGTCTCCTTATGTATTGTTGATGTTGATTATGGAGGTGGTCATCTGGTGTGTCGTAAACTAATTTCAAATGGGTGATTCTAAAATCAGTATCTTGTATATACAGATTTTTAAAGTCACCTAATTGAATAGGAGCATTCATCTAACTCTAATTCGTCAGGGCAAATAGACGGTTTGATGGGAAAATCTTGGTACACTCTTAGTTTATTCGAGATTTAGTTATCCGGCTATAATAAGAAGTTCTTAATAAAATTAAAAGGGCAAAAATGTCAGGTTTTCTTATATGACCTCACTCACTCGCTTTTCAAAAGAGCTGCTAACGAAAGCCCACAAATTTGCGGTTTTTTCATTATTTAGGATTTGTATGATCTTTATTTTTATATTTTAGATTTAATCACCGGTGAAGAGACTAGAATTTAACTCCTCACATAGAACCACACAATATAGGTGGACGGTCGATTTTGATGGAAGGAACCGGTGCTTCTTTATCTGCCAACACCAAGGAACGACATGTGAAGGGAGCTCTCGGGTGTGTTCGCACTGAAAAATTCTTTGATGTCTAAGTTAGAATCTAATCGAGAATTATTGGAGTGGAGTGTTCTTAAGATATTAGTATCGCTCACCCGACATGGCTTATCTTGCATTGAGAAGGGTTATCGATTTTTATATGAGAAGAGAGGTCTTGACCCGTTCAAAAGTAACACTTAGATAGGGAAAGACCGACACTTAATAGAGATATTTCATGATTCTTAAGAAGATAAGATGCTTAATAGAGCGATGTGACCACTCTTTGTACGGTCATAAGCAATTTTGATGACTATTATCAACGCCTCTCGGGACTTTGGACAATTCTCCCCTTTGACTCATAAATTGGGTGGTGATGGACCTTGACCGATGGAGTCTATTCTTACACATGGCTCTTGGTAGGGTTTGTGTTGGGTCACTGTGGTGGCTATTTCTAGCCACCTAGGTCCATCATGGCCCATCATGAACCAGCAGGCAAGTGCGGCCCTTCAGCGCAGCACCACGTGTTCTCGGGAGTAGCTCGAAGATCCCGAACACAATCTCCACGCCTGAGAGTACCTTAAGGGTTCTGAGGGTGGTCTCCAGACACCCCTCATCCTGTTCGGTCTAGGCGCTACCTGCCGAATAGGAGCAGTCACCGAGCACCGAGTCTAGCCTACCGAACAGGCACCTGCTCGGTATCCTCCGCCCAGGAGCCTCCAAGCAGCTCTTCATCTCTTTGCAACGGTTACAACGGCTGCATGACACGCGCCCCACGTTCTAGGGAGCCTTAACTACAAAGGTCTTCAACGGACGCCTCAGCGTATAACCCTCCGTTAAAGGCACCAACCGGCGTGTCTTTTCGGGGGACCATTAAAGGTTAACACGCTCATCTCCCCCAGGGTCTGGGCCTATAAAATGTATCTGCAACTTCCATGCCAAGGTACGCACCTTCGTGCACAGTATAACACACTACTGAATCCTTCTCTTTGAAGTCTTCTCACAGTCCACTGACTTAGGCATCGGAGGGTTCTCTCTGGTTCTTCAACCGGGCCCCCCTGATTCTGTTCTGGTTTTGCAGGCTTTCGTCCGCTATCGGTGACCGTCTTCCCTCTTCCCAGTAGAGGCCCGTTTGACTACAGCCCAAACAGGAAAACACCACCACAGTTTGGCGTCGTCTGTAGGAAACGACATCAGTCATGCCTCGCGGATGATCCTCTCACCAGAATCAAGGCAGCCGGGCGACCAGGTCGCGACAGTCACGCGCAGACTCTCGCGATCGAGTCCCCCCTGTCGATGTCGCCATCGCTCCCACCGGTGGGCCCGGCGATGTCCCCGTTGCTGCTGTGCCCTCAACCGCCCAGGAAATGGCGGAACTTCAAGGGCAGATGCAGCACCTAGCAGGAATCTGCCAAGGCCTCCAGGCCCAATTAGCCAGGCAACCGGCCCTGGTGATTCCCCCACCATCGGAGCAGCAGGCAGAGTCGTCCCGTAGACGGTCTCACGCTCCTCCGGCGCCGCAAGAGCAGCATGCGAAATCGCCTCGGCAGTCGCATCGGACGCCTTCGGTGCGTCAGACACCGGAGCGGCAAGATAATTCTCCTCGCCGTTCTGTGGTGGTCCCGCCTGCCCCGCATTCTATCATTGGGGCTAACTCCCACAGGTCCCGGCGTGAGGAGTCCACCCACTCTGACCAGGAGTTGGCCAGATGCCTCCGTCGCATCGTCGACCTTGAGTGCCACGTTGACGCGATGGTCCAGCGGGTAGAGGGCAAGGCTCCGGTAGATGAAGACTTGGACTTCCGCTCCCCGTTCACGATGGAGATCCTGGAAGCTCGGGTCTCCCCCAAGCTCCCTCTGCTCACCATTGCACCCTACGATGGCACCACCGACCCTGCAGATCATATTCATGGCTTTTGAGTCGCATATGGTGTTCCACAGAGCATCAGACGCGGCCAAATGCCGGGTCTTTCTGGCCACCCTAAAGGAGACTGCGCGAGCATGGTTTGAAGCCCTCCCCGTGGGTTCCATCTCTTCCTTCCACCAATGAAGAAGTCCTTCCGGGACAACTTCCTAGGTGGAGGTCTCAACCGCGCACAGCGCGTCTCTTCTGTCTTTATCAGAAGAAGGCAAGTTCAGAAAAGGCAAAGTGCTCTGGTACTACGTCAAGAGGTTCCAGACCGAAGCACTCCGCATCCCTCGCCTCGACATCCCCTTAGCCACCAGTGCCCTCATCCAGGGCACCCGAGATGGCTTCTTTCAGAGGACGTTGGGGGTGCAACAACCCTCCACTCTTGCCGAGCTGCTTTTCTACTGCCCAGCACCATGCAGCATGTGGGAGAGCCTGGCTGCTGGCCGAGCATAGCAGGGTGATCATCAGATAAGAAGGCCTTCTGACAATAGTTCCGACCGTGACCGGAAGAAAGGCCGGCGCAACGAAGATTCGCCGCGTCGACCACGCCCCTTCACCGACTACAACCCCACTCACGGTGGCTCTCGAACAGATCCTGGCCGAGATTCGGGATGAACCTTATGTTCGTTGGCCCCAAGGATGCGCTCTGATCCCCGCAGCGCAACCAGAACAAGTACTGTCGCTTCTTAACCGCGACCACGGCCACGACACCTCCGAGTGCCGCCAGCTCAAGGACGAGATAGAGTCCTTGATTAAACAAGGCTATCTTATGCGGTAGGTGCACCGCAATGAAGACCGCTAAAGGCGCCGAGAGCGGACTCCCGAGCAGCCGATCAACAACGATCCAAATGGGCAAGAGATCAACGTGATCGCGGGAGGCTTCGGCGCAGGCGGAGAAAGCAATCAAAGTCGGCGTGACTATGCTCGGCGGGTGCACGTGGTGGACAGGCCCCTAGTGCCTCGCCCAGGTCCCTATCCCCCCAATCCCTCACGCACACGGTCTGAGGAGGCTATAACCTTCTCAGACGAAGATCTTGTAGGAGTCTCCACTCCGCACACTGATGTGCTGGTCGTTTCGGCCGCCATCAATCACTGTACCGTGCGCCGGATTTTGGTGGATAATGGAAGCGCCCCATATGTGTTGTCTTACGATTGCTTCTTAATGATGAGATTGAAAATCGACCAGCTTGCCCCTGTAGAGTCGCCTTTGTTCGGCTTCTCTGGGGTTTCGGTTCAACCCATGGGACGAGTGCACCTCCCAATTACCCTTGGGACGACCCCGAAAAGCGTAACCAAGATGGTGGATTTCTTGGTTATTCGAAGTATGCCCGGATACAACGCCATCCTCGGCAGGGGGCTGATTGGTCTAATCAAGGTCGTACCCTCGTCTATCCATCAGAAGATGAAGTTTCCCACTCCATGTGGGATCGGCGAGGTGCTCGGAAGTCAGCGAGAGTCCCGTCGGTGCTATGTCCTCTCCTTAAGGAACAAGCGACCTCTCGCAGCACCGATGCCTATTCCCCCGCCAGCTGATCAGCCTTCTACCAGCAGAGGAGCTCCTGCCGAAGACTTACTTCCAGTTCGGATAGACGAACATGTTCTTTATATTGGCACACTACTGTTGGAAATCCGAACAGTAGTGCTACAAGGCCTTCATGCTAGCCAATTTAGACGTATTCACGTGGTCAGACGATGACTGCCCGGCATTCCTCCGGAAGTGATGGTGCATCGCCTTCGTCTGGACCTAAAGGTTCCACCCGTCCAGCAGAGGCGACGACCTGTAAACCGTGAACGGCAGGCCGTGATCCAAGATCACGTTGTCAAAAGTCGAGCTATTGGGCTCCTCCGGGAAGCCCAATACCCAAGGTGGATCCCCAATGTGGTCCTCGTACGCAAAGCCAATGGAAAATGGCGCATGTGCGTGGACTACAAAGATCTTAATAAAGCCACGCCCAAGGACAACTTTCCTCTGCCGTGCATCGACCAGCTGGTGGACGCCACGTCCGGACACGAGCTTCTCAGCTTTTTGGATGCGTACTCTGGTTATCACCAGATCAGCATGCATCCTCCGGAGCAGGACGCCACCACGTTCGTCACCGACCTAGGCTTGTACTATTTCATAAGGATGCCCTTTGGTCTGAAGAACGCTGGTGCAACATACCAGCGACTGGTCAACAAGATGTTCGAGCCGCAGATTGGGTGAAACATGGAGGTCTACATCGATGACATGCTGGTCAAGACGCTCCTGAGCGCTGACCACATTTCCAACCTCGAAGAGACCTTCACAACTCTGCGAAAGTATAACATGAAGCTCAACCCAGCCAAGTGTGCGTTTGGAGTTCGCTCGGGTAAGTTCCTCGGCTTCCTCATCTCAAACAGAGGAATAGAGGCCAACCCTAAGAAGATCCAAGCCATACTTGAGATGGGCAATCCCAAGACGGTGCATGACGTCCAACGCCTCACTGGACGCCTCGCCGCACTCAATCGGTTCATGTCCCGAGCAGCGGAGAGGAGCTTCAACTTCTTCAAGTTGCTGCGAGGCCCTAAAGGCTCCTCAGAGCAAGGGGGGCATGTACGGTGGATTGAAGACTATGAAGCTACCTTCACCGAGCTGAAGGCATACCTAGCAGCCCCACCTGTCCTCTCAAAGCCTGTGCTAGGAGAACTTTTGTTCGTGTACCTTTCAGTCACCGAACACTCCATCAGTGCAGTTTTGATCCGAGAAGAGGCGGCAACACAGCATCCAGTCTACTACATCAGCAGGGTCCTTCAGGAGGCTGAAAGAAGGTACCCTCGAGCAGAGAAGCTCGCCCTAGCGTTGGTGATAGCCGCGCGGAAGCTCAGGCCTTACTTTCAGGCCCACTCAATTACGGTCCTCATGGACCAGCCGTTGAAGCTTATTCTTCAGTGCCCGGAGGCTTTCGACATGCTCGTCAAATGGGCCATTGAGCTCGGAGAGTTCGACATCAGTTACCACCCGAGGACAGCTATCAAGGCGCAGGCGCTTGCGGATTTCGTGGCGGAATGCACCCTACCAACCGAGCAGGTCCCCCCGTTAACAGACGAGCCCCCATGGGAGCGGGAAGCGGAGCAGGCTTAGTGCTTACTTCCCCGGAAGGCTTGGAGTTCTAGTACGCCCTCAGGTTTCGCTTCACCGCCTCCAACAACGAAGCTGAGTATGAGGCACTTCTGTCCAGAATCCGAATGGCTAGGCACCTTGGAGCACTACGACTGCGGGTCTTCAGTGATTCGCAATTGGTGGCTAGTCAGGTAAACAGACACTTTAAAGCAAGGGAGCCCCGTATGGCGCAATACCTCCAGCAGGTTAAAAGCCGAACAGAGGGCTTCCTATATTTCGAAGTTATACATGTTTCCACGAGAGCAGAACACATGGGCTGACGCACTCGCCAAGCTGGCGTCTTCAGGCGACATCACCCCCTCTCGCTCCGTGTTCATAGAAGAGCTCGCCCTGCAGAGCACCGAAGTGGATGTGGCGGTTGTTGAGGCTGGCCCTCCAGTGCCAAGCTGGATGGACCCCCTCATAGCCTACTTGCTTCGGGGAGAGCTTCCGCCCGACCAGAGTAAGGCTCGAAAAACCAGATTACGCTGCCAAAGGTTCACCCTTATTGAAGGACGTCTGTACAGGAGATCCCTCTCGAGACCTCTTCTGCGGTGCCTCAGCCCCACCAAGGCGGCATCGGCTGTTGAGGAGGTTCACGAAGGTCTGTGCGGAAGCCACTTGGGGGGCAGAACACTGGCATGTAGCATCGTTCGAGCAGAATTTTGGTGGCCTTCTCTGCAAAAGGACTGCATGTCCTTCGTCAAAAGGTGTCCAGAGTGCCAGAAGTTCGGGCATCTTATTAAACAGCCAGCCGAACAACTTCACACCCTATTCGAATCACGTCCTTTTGCTAGATGGGGCATCGACATCTTGGGCCCCTTCCCAGAGGCTCAAAGTCGAAAGAAGTTCCTGTTCGTTGCTATTGACTACTTTACTAAGTGGATCGAAGCAGAGACTGTTGCCGCTATCACCGACCAAGCCGTGTGGAAGTTCATGTGGAAGAACATCCTCTGCCGGTTCGGCGTCCCAAGGGTGATCACTTCCGACAACGGGAAGCAGTTTGACAGCACGTTCTTCTAACAGAAGTGCTCTGAGCTTAGTATTTACAACCACTTCACCTCAGTGGCGCATCCCCAAGCAAACGTCTGGTCAAAAATGCCAACCGAACGTTGCTGCACAGGATACGCACAAGGGTTGAAGTTGTGGGAGGTTTGTGGATTGAAGAGCTCCCCAACGTGCTGTGGTGTCACCGGACGACTGCTTGGGTGGCTACTGGAGAGACTCCCTTCCATCTGGCCTACGGCGCTGAAGCGGTCGTGCCTCTGGAAGTAGCTCTTCCTACCATCCGAACCACTCACTTCGACAAAGCCGCCAACAACCAAGTGCTTAGGGAAAACCTAGACATGCTCGGTGAACGCCAAAGTGACGCTAGCATCAGACTCGTCTCCTACCAACAGCGGCTCACGCAGTATTACAATTCCCGAGTGCGGGAGCAGTGCTTCTTCGAAGGAGACCTAGTCCTCCGCCATTGCTCGGCATCGGATCCCCGAAGAGCAGTCGACAAACTCGCCCCCAAGTGGGAAGGACCTTATCAGGTCACTCAAGTCCTCAGGAAAGGCTCCTATAAGCTTACTACTCTTAGTGGCAAAGCCATACCCAGGACCTGACATGTATCTAACTTGAAGGCTTACTACCTATAAAAGCCTCCTCCTCAGCATCCTACTTCTCTTCTACCCGTTCGTCTGGTCGGCTTGAGAAGGTATCTGAAACATCCTCATTCAAAGCTTTTCAGCTCAAGAGGACGGGGCGATACCTCCAAGTAAAAAGGTGTTCTGCACATGCCCTTGGTCGGAACTTCTTCCAGTTCCCCTCAACCTGCGCGGTAATTGCGAACCCTTTTAAACAGGCGACGAATCCCGATTCGGACAGAATAAGTACAAGGGAACGAAGATAGAAAAAAGAAGCCATTCACATATTCAAAAAAGGGGATCTATTCAGATCTGCTTTGCGAAAGTTCTTGTTCTGAACAGATTACAAAAAAAGGAAGAGAGATACATCTAAGGGCCTGTTCGGAGGGGCCAGCCCCGTCGTCCCTAGGAGCCATTCGCCCCTCCTGGAAGTGCGTGAAGCGCACTCTGTCTAAGCAAGGGTCCTGGGTCCGACGACGACACTCATGGACAGACACCCCTCATCCTGTTCGGTCTAGGCGCTACCTGCCGAATAGGAGCAGTCACCGAGCACCAAGTCTAGCCTACCGAACAGGCTACCTGCTCGGTATCCTCCGCCTAGGAGCCTCCAAGCAGCTCTTCATCTCTTTGCAACGGTTACAATGGCTGCATGACACGCGCCCCACGTTCTAGGGAGCCTTAACTACAAAGGTCCTCAACAGACGCCTCAGCGTATAACCCTCCGTTAAAGGCGCCAACCGGCGCGTCTTTTCGGGGGACCATTAAAGGTTAACACGCTCATCTCCCCCAGGGCCTAGGCCTATAAAAGGTATCTGCAACTTCCATGCCAAGGTACACACCTTTGCGCACAATACAACACACTACTGAATCCTTCTCTTTGAAGCCTTCTCACAGTCCACTGACTTAGACATCGGAGGGTTCTCCCCGGTTCTTCAACCCCCCCCCCCCCATTCTGTTCTGGTTTTATAGGCTTTCGTCCGCTACCAGCGACCGTCTTCCCTCTTCCCAGTGGAGGCCCGTTTGGCTACAGCCCAAACAGAAAACACTACCACAGTCACTTAAGCCCTCATTTAGTATGTTTGTGAGCTAAGTTTGCATGATTTGAGTATAATGGACAGATTCAAAATCTACTCTCTCCAAACAACAACGAACATTATCCTCAAGAGCGATCAAAAGAGACACAAAAGTAGTTAGATGTTTCAAGTTTCAACCTTTAGATTATTTTTGAAAAAAATATATATATTCACATAGTGATAGTCACCCGCTTTGATGTTTCTTTTGTTTCTAATAAGGATAGGAATGAAAATAAAATAAAATTCAACTAAGGTGACTTGGAAATATTCGAAAACAAAAGATTTCAATAATTAAATGGAAATTTTGACTTCCGTCTAAAAAGCATCTTCAAATTAATTTTAGGTCCACCATTTGAATCCTAATCTACCTTTGACTTGACTGCAAACCAAACCCTCCACCCCGTGGTGAACTGTATGCTAACCAGATTAGTTATTCTGGATATTTTTACTTGTTTCACTAATAGAAGAAGTAACAGATGATGCTCTACGAGAAGCATCACTAGATGAACATGGATGAGAGTGTTGGTTGTTAAAACATCACTAGATTAATATTACACATACATATATTATATTATACATGATAAATATATGGTTTGTTTTATAAATGTATTTTTATCTTGGCACATGTAATTAGTATATGATTTGTGTTTTTATTTTTTTTAATTCTATTTATGAGTATAGTATTGAATTATATATGAAATGAATGCGATCATTTATTACAATTTAACCATATCATTAGGATCATTTATTCAACAAATTTGAAAGACATTTGAGATATTTTGCACCCTAAACCGTTCCATTCTAATGGTGGTTATCTATTTTGGACCGAAAATTGAGAGTTTTAGTTTTGATGGACTTAAAATTAAAGTTGTCCGGTCAATAAATCAGAAATTAAGTACCTGGTGTTGATTTCATCTAATTAAATTCTACATCCAATCGGTTCTGAACGTGGCCTTGCGCCATTAGCCAAGTCCTCATTGGACTCCGCCGCTCTTGTCTTTGAGAGACAGACATCACCCTTTAGAACAGTTGATGCCCAACCGGAGTCATCTAGACCGCACACGTATACTCTATCATGCATGCCTTCGCTTTTCTGTATGCCATGTCACCACATACATTTGGTCATGTCGTATCATATTATATTGATGTAATATGGATAAATTTATCTCACCAAAAAAGTGGGATGAACTATTTTTAATTTATCCTTATTTTTTTGAAGAAGATCTTCAAATATTTAAATTATATTTATCTTTATTTTTTTTGAAGTATCAAATATGAGATGAAATTAATTTATCTCTTATCTCCTATTTAATCCAATATCAAACAGCCTGTATAGATTTAGTTTCATCGACTTTTACAGTAAGGTACCTCGCCTATATTTATGGATCCTCCACCACCAGTCCCCTCCTCTTCCTCCGTCTCCCCCTCTATATCTAGAGTAGTACATATTGATGCGGTAAGATAATTCTTCTTAGAGATCAACATCTCAACTAATTATGTAATTCATTTGCGATTATTTTTGAATATGATTAAAATATTGTTCATAGACTAACGTTCATTAATTTTGGCTTAGATTAGTGACCGACTGATTTAGTTGTTGTGGACGTATATGTGTGTATGTGAATTGCCTTTGGTTACATTGTATATATTTTGGACATTTTAAAATTATGTTTGTTCCATATCCTATGGACACATTGGACATTTTGATGCTTATGAAAATTTGCAATTATGTGTTGTTGGATCTTATTCATATATGTGCGTTTCTATTTGTTTTTTTATGTCATTGTGAAATTTATAGAAGACTGTATCGCACAAAGGTTGTTTTATCTTATTTACAAGTAAATTGAGTTATATGCGATATTTTCATTTTCAGTTGAAATGATTGTGATACTTGGAGTTTGAAAAATATAGGATTACTCACATGCTAATTAAATTATATATATGTGTATTTAGATTTCTTTCATGTTATTACTATTGCCATACTTATAGAAGTTTAACAAACATAAAAATTTTATATTGTATTTACATGCATGGTTCATCGAACCGCACCGTGCTTGGGCACGGGCGAGCCCAGGCACGGTCGGGTCGCCCAACCGGGCAATCCGGTGCTTGCCGCCGCGGCACGCGGTGCGGGCTGGTCCGAGGCGGTACTGCGCGTTCCACCGGACCGTGCCGTTTTTTTTTTTTTTTTACTTTCTCTCTCACATCTGATGTATTTAAGGAGTCTAAATGGTGTTTAATTGAGATAAAATTTTAAACAAAACTAATTAAGGGAAGATACAAATTATAATAATTTTAGTTTATTTTTAAATCTTTTTTATCAAGTAAAATTTATCCCAAAAATCATTAGATCGACTTAATCTCAATTCTAAGGGATCTACATGATGTCTAATTAGGATAAAATTTCAAACATAAGCTAATTAATAGATGATACAAATTATAGTATTTTAGTTTAATTTTTAAATTAATTTTTTGTCAAATAAAAATTATCTCAAAATTATTAGGTCGACTTAATCTCAACATCTATGCATCAATAACTCATGTATTTATATTTTTAGAATCAGTATATTTTTCTATAATTATGATGCCATCAGATTTTGACTTTATTTTCGAAACCAATGTCGTCCCGTTGAAATGCATAGAGGGTTCGCCGTACCGCGACAAACCCTGTGTGCACTTAAGGGGTCTAATGGTGTCTAATTAAGATGAATTTTACACATAAGTTAATTAAGAGATGAATTATGTTTTATATAAGTGATCATGTCTTACGTATAATTTACTATCTCTTTTAATTTCTTAGTGTCATATTAATATTTTATTATAAATTTTAAGATTTTATAGTTTTGTTCTTTTTCGAATTCTTGGTGTTGATCTAATATATACATTGGTCATATTATAACAACTTTTATGAAGAGTCCAAGATTAGATCACCATCGTTCAGGCTATAGAGAGGCCACACTCATTCTAATTTGGATCGCGATATGAGAGAGAAGGTAAAAAATAATCTCACTGTATCGTTAAGCACAGATATTCATATTTGATGTGATTCTAGTTAGAGTTCGTAGAGAAAGTCTGGGGAACAACTTCATGAAGAAGTCTCGAAGAGATATACCCTCATTTGAGATGTGGAAGGCGTGATAATTATGTATATGTAGATCATGATATGAGAGAATATGAAGAATAATCTGCTATAACTTTAGACATAGACCACCAATTGAGGTGATTTCACTTCGAGACGAAGCTAAAACATAATAGAACAACTTTGATGAAGACCTCGTGAGCATATCAACCCCTTACAAACTGTAGAAGGCGTGATATTCTGATAGTTTCTAGAGGATATGAGAGAGAAAGAGGAGAGAGAAAGAGTGCATATATGAAAAGAGATGGAAAATATTTCTTGAGTTTGGATAGAGAGTCTTCTTTTGAATTTGTTCATTTTAAATATCCATCAAGTCCAAAACTAAAAAAATAAATCAAACAAGTTATTTTCCATCGCATCTTAACAATACGATACCGTATCTTCCTACGGAGAATGCGGCATGACCGGTTCCAGCGATACGGCAAACCTTGTTTACATGTGGATTGAGTAAGGGATAGTACGTTCATTGCCTTTTATTAATTAAGTCGCTTTGTTATTGAAATTGTTCTTTTTATAACATGATAATTTAGCTAAAATATTACAAAGCAACATTAATATTTGAATTCTACGAAAAAACTCTTTTATGATTAAAAACAAAAAAAACAAATGTTTTAATGCTCTCACAACCGTATTAGAGTAGGATCCACACCGTCGTATGAGAGCAGGTAATGTGGACCGAAATTAAATATCTCTTTTCTAGTTGGACGAACCTTGCCAGTTTGCCACAGAGGCAAAGACAACAGTCCTGCAGCCTGCACAAGAACTTTCTCGCATAAAACCTCAACAAAATTAATATATCTCATGTAACCGTATCCGACACATCTCCGAGACGAATAACCTTATCTCATGAGGTCAGAAAACAACAGTTCTCATAAGATAGACTAAACAGCAAATAGGCCACGGGGACGGATCAGGGATCTACGCGTCCTCTGCGTTATAATAAGGCCACCCCAGTCCCACCTCTCCATCCTCTTCATTCTCTCTCCTCTGTGTTCTCCCCTGCTCCTCGGTTAGGGTTTAGGTGGGATCTTCCTGTCCGGTGCCCTCCAAAACCCTAGCCAAGCCCTGGCGAGATCCCTCCGGAGCTGTTCTTGGTGGCCTGCTTCGGCGGGCAATTGGCCGGGGATCCGGATTCCCTGCTCTCTTCTTCGGGTTCCGCGCTAGGGCTTACTCTTTCGTTGCTGGAGGCCCCCCCTGCTGCTCTGCGAGCGGTGTTAAGGCTCCAACTGTCCGAGATCCATGATGGGGTGTTGGAGCTGCAGGGGTGGGAGCTGTGCGGTAAGTCCCTCGGAAGCTCAGGGCTCGTTTGTGGCGTTCGCTTTCGCTTCGATTTGAAATGGAAACTGGGGGTTTAGGTGTCTGAGGGACCCGTAGATCAAGTGTGCGGGTCGGGTTCTGCTGGATCGAGCAGCTCGGGTGGGGTGCGGCGGTGCTGCGAGTGATGTGTTGCCGGTGAGGTGGCGTTGTGTCAGTTCTTGGGTGGTTTCAAGGTTGGATACTGTCTGGCGGAGTGAGATTTCTGCTACCAGATGATATGATTGGTTGAATATGAGCGATGAGGCAAGGAGAGTGGAAGAGACATCGAGAGCAGCTCGGGTGGTGGGAGATCGTCATGAGGGATGACTTCGCCGCGCAATTTCCAGGATCGCTGTTGCCCTCGGAAGCTCAGGGCTCGTTTGTGGCGTTCGCTTTCGCTTCGATTTGAAATGGAAACTGGGGGTTTAGGTGTCTGAGGGACCCGTAGATCAAGTGTGCTGGTCGGTTCTCACTGCTGGATCGAGCAGCTCGGGTGGGTGCGCGGTGCTGCGAGTGATGTGTTTGCCGGTGAGGTGGCGTTGTGTCAGTTCTTGGGTGGTTTCAAGGTTGGATACTGTCTGCGGAGTGAGATTTCTGCTACCAGATGATATGATTGGTTGAATATGAGCGATGGAGGCAAGGAGAGTGGAAGAGACATCGAGAGCAGCTCGGGTGGTGGGAGATCGTCAGGAGGGGATGACTTCGGCCGCGCAATTTCCAGGATCGCTGTTGCCCAAATTTGCGAGTCTTTGGGGTTCCACAGCATCCACCAGTCTGCGCTTGATGCCCTCTCCGACGTTGCGATCCGTTATATTTGTGATTTAGGTAGGACCTCACATTTCTATGCTAACCTAGCTGGTAGAACGGACTGCAGTGTGTTTGATGTCTTGCAAGGGCTAGAGGATCTGGGCTCGTCTCAAGGGTTTGCCGGGGCATCCGACGCGCACCATTGCCTCGTGAGCTCGGGCATTGTGCGGGAACTCACACGGTATGTGAATGTATCGGAAGAGGCCCCTTTTGCTCGATCTGTGCCACATTTTCCAATTCTGCGTGACCGAAAGCTCGCTCCTAGCTTTAGAGATGCTGGGGAGCAGCCACCCGGGAAGCACATACCTGATTGGCTTCCTGCATTCCCTGATCCGCACACTTATATACATACACCAGTATTGGACGAGAGGGCAACGGACCCGAGAACCGGGAAAATTGAGCAAGCAAGACAGCGGAGAAAGGCTGAAAAATCCTTGTTGAGTTTGCAGCAACGGTTGGCTGGCGCTGGTGCTTCAGCTTCTGTCCCAGTTGATGATGATGATCGTGACAAAGTGAAACCAGAGGCAGACAATAACCCCTTCCTTGCTCCACCTCTCTCATTTGGAGAAAAAGAGGTGTCTCCAATTGTCCCTCCCGAGCCTCCTGTGGAAAAGAAAGTTTCAGTACTTGAGACTTTTGCTCCAACCATTGAAGCTGCAAAAAGTGGGGCTTTCGATTATGAAGGTAGTGACGCAAATGTTCTACCCCGCAAGAGGCCTACAGTACACTTCAAACTGGGCGTTGGCAAGAAGTCTGTAGTTTCACATTTGCCATTGACCGCTTCAGGTCCTGGGAAAACAGGTTTGCAGATCCTCAAGGATGATGAGAAGGATGACAAGAAGCGGAGAGCAGAGTTGATACTTAAAAAGGCTATGGAGAATCCGCAGGAACTTACTCAATTGTAGACTAAATTTTAGGCTTGTAGCTTGATGCCGAGTTGTACACGTTGATGTGCTATGGAGATTGATGGGACTGCTATTAAAAGTTCCTCTTGGTACCTTCCATCTTATTTGAGGTATGCAAGAAGCCTCATCAGGCTGTAAAACGTCTAGAATCAATTTTTTTTCCTTAGTGAAAAGAATTCTAATCTTTTTTCTACTTGTAGTATCCTTGTTTTCATTTTTCCTGGACACCGGTTGTCACCACCAAGGATGGCTCCATTCTTTTATTCATAAAGATGATCATGGAAACTTACAAATATCCCAGGCTATCAACATGGTCTTACTTTTAGATCGATGATCTGTCAGTACATGCTTGTGTATTATATAAAGGATGAAGTATGTGCATAAGTTGTACAATTTTGTCACTCTCAAAGCTGCAGGATTTTTCATCTTGCAGTCATGAAGATATCTACATTTAAAGCCTTAGCAGGCTGTATATTCTTTTCAGAGACCTAAAGGCAGGCATCATACTTCTTCTAGTCTGTTGATCTTCTTGTCTGTCATATGCTAAAATGTCTTCTGAAAGAAACTTGTTGCTTCAGCCATTCAGATCTTCTTAACTACTTTATGGGAGAAGCACATTTCCTTGCACAGTAGCAAGCTACTTATTAAAAGGAAAATAGGATGGTTTTGGTAAGGTGATTGATAATCATTTTGAAACTCATTGATTTCCCCTTTTTTTGTGGAGGGGGGTGGTAGTGCCTTCAAACATGGAGAGAGCTCCAGGGGATGACATCTTTCTTTCTCCTTTCAAAACTCATTTAGCAGAAATGTCAGAAATCTGAACTTGCAGCCTACTGACCTACCTTGTACCCACCGCTATAACTTCTCCAAAGTGAGAAAGTGGAACTGTGGATGTGTTGCGGAAAATGGAATAACAGTTCCAAGTGACTTCTTGGAGTTCATCATTTTGCGTCTCTTGGGAGCCACTTCCTCTCCCTGGAATGAGATAATTCTTGAATATTGGACAATAATGGCCCTGATTCTCGAATGGTTGAACTCCTACATTCTCCTAGTACAGTGCCTGTTAGGCAATGATTTCCACTATTGGCGGAGATCGTCATCTCTCATGTAATTGCATGTCTAATTTTTGGTCCTCCCGCATTGGATGGGACAAATTCATCAATGTGTATGCCTGCCTTGGTAGGGGAGTGACATGATTCACTTTCACTTTTGTCTATGCTGAAATATTTGGATGTTTTTATGATGATTGGAAATGGAATTATGAATTCATGAAATAGGAAAAATCTCATCATTGAGGGAATTGTGGGGATGTGCTATCATGGAAGAGATGCTGAAAGAAAAATGCAGGAGCACTTTATAGATTTATTTCATGGGAAGATCTTAAGAGATGAGACTTATTATCTAACTCAATGGTAATGGATTCTTTCCCATTTCTAACATGTGCAGGTAAAATGAATGTGCGACTTATCCTAATGAAGAATCACCAAATGAGATGATTTTCATATATTTATGTTTTCCCAATGACCTCTCATTTGATAAATCTTGACATCTTTAATCAGAGAACACTATGACCATTTTGGTTGCCAACATGCAGAAACACAATGTATCATCAAGCAACACACATCCTCTTTTTCCAATCTCATAAAATTCCTTTTTGAGATAATGTTCCGCTGCAGTTTCCATGTGATAAACATGCATATCATCATCATTCTAGCCTGAACCCTAATTATGGACTTGAATGATTCTATATTGGAATGAAATTCTAATGAAGTGAACAACTGCCGACCAGTTGCCTTACTGTTGTCAATGCTGTAGATTATCCAAAGTTCCACATTTCAAGGATGTCAAACCAATGTGGTATAAACTGGAATTTGATTTGAAGCAAATGTTGAACATCCAAGAAATGATTCAATGATCAATCTTTCTTTTATAAAATCTTCTATATGTATTAATGGGTTTCTGTATGTTGATGTAAGTTCTCGTTCGTGACACTCTTAAGTCAATCCAGTTATGTTTGATATGAAGCTTATACACAGTTTATACTCAAACAAGTAAAGCCATTATTTATGAACAATGGCCTGATAGATTGTAAATTGAAGGAAAAATAAATTGCAGTCAAAAAGCTAGAATACATAAGTTCACTCTGGGAAAAGGGGATTTCTTTTTTACCGTTCTGCTTGAACAAGAGACAAGTAATTGACCAAGAACATAGTTCTTGGCTGTGGGTGAGCATATGTTCAGAACTGATGAATGATGCTCATGGATGGAGATTTTCATTTATTGATGCCCAGTCTCGGGTATAGTCCTTGACCAATATTACTAGTCCCTGCAATTGTGTCTTCATGACAAAGTCCCCATCTCTCAGTCCTTTATGGGCATCATTACCATTACGTAAATCTCACTATGTATCCAGTAATCTTTCTGTATGGATAAATACCATGAGATGCTTGTTACATTATCACAAGCATGTATGAAGTCATTGTTTACACTGATGACGGTTGTGCATTGGGTATGTATAATGGGTGTTATGTAAGCATGTCATGGATGGGCCATGATGCCTAGGTCCAATAGCATAGGTGAGAAGAAAGAAGATTCATCTATCTGAAATTTGACAGGATGATTGCCAATTTATCATAGCTTGCTGTCCCTGAAAATATATCTTGTACAAGTATAGCTGTATGAGTTTTCCAAAACTGGATTGTTGTTTGATACAGTAGGATGAGTCCACTTGACGGTACACTGATACTCCACTAACTGATGACTGGGAAAATATCATGGACTTGCAATATTATTGGAATCCTTATTCTCTCTATGTGCCTGACAGCTTTTCAAGATCGGCTTATTTTATCACTTTAAGATTTTTTTGTTGAAAAGTGGATAGTACCACAAGTATATTATCATCAAAATGAGAAAGAATGTACAAATATAGGCATACAAAAAGACCCCAAAAACTGCCCGTGCCTACACAACGCCATGTCGCCATCTATCACGTATGGATCGCCAAACTCTAACCCCCCAACAAAACAAAGAGTATAGAATTTGACTGATTTACATTACAAACAATTGAGCCCATTCCTTGACCTTGTTAGAAATCCTAGCAAAAAGAGCCTCAGCATCTCGAGCCACCTTAGAAAAATATACGATTGTTTCTCTCCTCCCAAATCATCCACAATGTAGCATGAAGAATGAGCCACCAAATTGTGTTGTCACCTTTGGTTGGCCAATGTCTTTTCCACTTTTTAATTGGTCGACGGACCTCACCGTGAGAGGGGATTGTGCCATGAGTCCTTGCATCTACCTCTCTACACACCACACACCATACAGGAAAAGGAGCAGCCTACAAAAATATGATCAATAGACTCCTCCTTCCCACAAAGGACACACAAGGTTTGAGTATCAGGTAGGAAGCGAAGCAATCTATCTCTCATGGGAAGCCTACCAAGAGAGATTCTCCCGAGGAGAATGTTCACCTTCAATGGACTTCTAGGCCTTCATACCCAACATTGCAATCCATGTCGAAGCCCACCGTCAGAAATCATAATGTAGGCTGATCTAATCGAGAAACATCCTTCCTTTTCCCAGTGCCACACCCATCGGTCCACACTGTCTGCAAGGCATGTGGAAGATAAACGAAAGAGCAAGTCATGAAGCTGAAGAGCTCCTAAAAGTGGGTGCCACCCTCCCAAGTAGTGAAGTGTCAGTGACTTGGGAAATTGGAATAAGAGGAATCGTTGCCACTTGGAAAAAGTCAGAAAACACCTCACAGAAGGTAAGATCACCACACCACCTGTCTTTTCACAAAAAAGCCATATCCCCCTTCCCCAAAGAGATCCTAACACCCGTTAGAATAATATCCTTACAAGAAAAGATGTCATGCCACAAAGGGAAAGTGTTGGCTTGCGGGCTAAGAGTAAGGTCTCAGACTCGGGATCTCCCAAAGTACCTTTGTCTGATAATACCAGTCCACAATCCGTCCTCACCAACACGTAATCTCCACAACCACTTAGCTAGTAATGCCATGTTGAAGTCTTTGATATTCTTTAATCTCACACCTCCCTGCTCTTTACTCTTGGTGACTCTTGCTCATGCTACATCATGCCAATCCCTATAACTATTCCCACTACCATGTCAGAAAAATCTATATTGAATAGCCTCCAATCTCTTGGCCACTTGTTTCGGGATCCTAAACATAGAGAGAAAATATGTCGGTAGACTGTCTAGAACTAAGTTGCAAAGCACAAGTTTGCCCCCATAAGATGATGCCTTCGCCTTCTAGCTCTCCAGTCTTGCCTCAAACCTATGAACAATGGGCTGCCAGTCTGACGTTCTAAGAGCACAAGGAGAGAGTGGAAGACTCAGATAAAAGATAGAAAGTTGCCTCTCCTACAACCCTGCACAATAGCCATCTTTCACATAATATTGTCATCTACATTCACCCCTATTGGGAGACTCTTGTCAAAGTTGACTTTCAACCCTATCACCTCCTCTAGTAGCTCCAGTAAAAATCTCATCATGAAAGACATTTGTTCATCCTCAACCAAGAATAGAATGATATCACCAGCATACTGCGAGTGTGAAATAGACATGCCACCTCTAACTCCCTGGATACCTGCAACAAGACTTGCAATCTCCACCATTATCCATATCCTACTCAAAGCACTAGCCACCGAAACAAGGCGTAGAGGGGAGAGGGGGTTACCCTACTTGAGACCCTGACCACTAAGAAACCAAGCTGAATAGCAAAAACAACTGATGAGACACAGGCTTTGATCCATCCAATCTACCTATCCCCAAAACCCATCGTTTTCAACACGTAGCAGATATTGCCAGTTAACTTTGTCATATGTCTTCTCAAAATCCAACTTCAAGACAACCTTTCCCTCTGCGCTACTTCAATGTAGATAAACATTCATGGGCAACCAAAAAGTTGTCTAGGATGTGCCTCCTTTTGATAAAAGCTCCCTGGATATGATCCACCAGTCGGTCCATAATGGAGACCAACCTAGAAACCGACACCTTAGAAATAATCTTGTAGGTGCCATTCAAAAGACTAATATGTCGAAAATCAGTAAACTCAATGGCTTCCTTTTTCTTAGGAATAAGAACAATATGAGTCTTGTTTATTCCTCCTGAGTGAGCCCTCCCCTCCTAGAACTCTTTAACGTCTACCACCATGTCCCCTTTGATAATATGCCAACAATTTTGGAAAATGCCACTGGAAAGTCATCAGGTCCTGGTGTGCCTTGTCCCCAGCTAGCGAAAAGTAGCCTGTCGTACCTCCTCCTTCAAGCAAATCTGGTCCAGAATATCGTTGGTCCCCATAGGCAGTTGCCGCAGGAGACCCTCCTCTATCCTTGGCCTGATAAAGTCCCCATCTGTAAAAGTTTGGAGTAAAACTCCCTCGCCTGTCCTCTAATGCCCTCCTCCTCGCCAAAATAGAGTTTCCCACTCTAATGCACTAGATGGTGTTCACTCTTCTACCAGAAGTAATACACTGAAAATATGACGTGTTCTTGTCACCCTCTTTAACCCACTTGTCTCTGGACCCCTGTTTCTAGTTAATTTCTTCCTTGCGTGGGATGTCCTCATACTGTTCCTTAAGAGCATCTTGAGTAACTCTGTCTTCCTCATCTAGAAGCCCTGCCTCCTCCAAACTATCCAGTCCATCAATCTGCTGCAACATTTTGAGCTTCATCTCTCTTCCCTATAGAGTTTTGCCAACCCCCCACCTCCTCAAAACATGTGCAATGTGTCTCAATCCCCTCACTAGAGTGCCCATCGCCAAAGGTCCCGCCTCCACAAGCCAAATCTTGACATGACATTCATAAAGTTTGATTTCCGCATCCCGAATAGCTCTATCCCAAAATTATTCCTCCTATCTTGCACCCGAGAAATCTTCAAGAGGATCGGCCTATGATTCCGAAACTACTCTAGGCATGGATTTTTTTTTTTGAAATGTGGATGGTACCACAAAGTATATTGAATGTAGACACTCTAGGCATAGATGAAACCTGAGCATGTGGAAAATGGTCCTCCCAATCAACGATAACAAGGAATCTACCCAACCTCGAGCAAGTAGCCTCTACTCTAAGATTAGACCAAGTAAAGAAGCCTCTAGACATGGTAATGTCCACTAGCGCCACAGCCACTGTTTCCTGGATAAAATCTAAGAAGTCCTCCATGCACCCATCTGCAGAGGAAATGCCAGTCCTCTCCAACGGATGTGCCAATGCATTAAAATCACCGCCCGAGCACCATGGCCTCCCAGAAGACCGATGAAGCTGCAATAAGTCATCCCATAGCTGTCTTTTATCCTCCCTAGATTGGGGGCCGTAGACCCCGATAAAGTCCCAAGAGAAACCATTCTTCACTCCCTTAAAATGTACCGAGATAGCCCACTTGCTAACCATCCTATTACAGAACAGTGCACCTCAAATGGATTTCATGAGAGAAGAATACCCCCGAATTCTCTGCAACTGCAGAGACAACTTTTTTAGTTAGCCGGGTGCTCCCAATCTCCCTCATGATAGCACTCCAAGTCCCATCTTTATCCCACTTTGTCTCCTACACACACGACATCCACATTACACTTGTAGACCAACCTTCACTGCCCCTCTCTTCTCCACCCTGCCTAGACTCTGGACATTCCATTAGAGAATTCCCATTGGATTATTGTGATCTCCCTCTCATCCCCCTCATCTGCCACTCCTTCCCGCCCTCTCTGTAAAACCTTCTCACCCGCCCAAATACTTGCACTCCATCTCTTATAGCTTTTAGAGAAAACCCCCTTCAGATCCTTCTCTGCTGCCACAGAAGAGATGCCCACCATTCCTGCCACCTCCCTTGCCCGCTCTGTGCACAAGCCCTCCACTTCTCTCATAGCCTCCATCCGCAGGGGAGACTTCCCTTCTCTATCACAATCATCTTGTATAGGCAAATCCTGACCGCCTTCCCCCTGGTTACTGTTGACAATCAGAGCTGTCGTCTGCATTAGGTTGATGTAATAAAACTACCTGCACCTCCAAAGTCCAAAGCATCCGGAGAAGGCTTGCCCAAATCGATTGCTGTAGTCATTGACGACGACTTCTCCGCAAACAGGACCAAAGGTAGTGGAGATTGTTCAAACCCTCCTGTACGATCAGCATGTGGTTCATTGACTGGACCTTTGGAACCCCTGAGAGTCTCTCTCCCTGGAAACCTGCACCACTGGCAGCACACTTGACTACGACAGAAAGGCCCTTCTGTAGAGATGCCCCGTGCTAGTTGGGTTTCCTGCTTTGGACCTTCCCTTCCTAAGCCGACTGGAATAACGTTTGTCACCGCCGAAGGGTGAGGGGGTCTCGAGTCCGGTTCCCTCGTTGCCAGACTGCAGCACGGACTGGTTCCCAGAGCGGGATCCTTGTTTGGGCGGAGAAGAAGAGCCTTGATGGACCCACCCTTGTGGCCCAATACGCAACTCCATATGGATGTCGGGTAAGTCATCGGATCTTGGCTTAGGTCTAGTTGACACTTGACAGTGACCTCTTGACCGGTCCAGACAGCTCCTCACAGCGGCCGCCTCTTGGAGCCCTTCGTCCGGCTCATTAACAACCTGGAACGCCGGATCCGAACCAACCAAGGAGATCAGTGGGTCTGAATGATTCAAATTTGAATCACCTGCCTAACCACCTTCAACCTCCTGACTTTGCATAGGATGCCTTAAGGGTGCCGACGGCGTGGGGTAAAGCTCCTTGAGAACCTGGCAACGAATGACCAGTCGCTCACTGTCAAACTCCACAATGATTGTTGCCGGCAGCTCCGCTGGACTGTGCACCTGGATAGAAGCATGAAGCTTCAGCTTTGTCCCCGTCATAGCAAACTCCATTGACCCCTTCACCAGACGCCCAAATTGGCAAAGCAGGAACCCGACATCTTTCTCGTTGCACAGCCCGATGGGGTAACCCTTCTAGGGACACCTTAAAACATCTCTCTGGTAAAGGTGGAAAAGTTCCAAACTTCATCGACCACCGGTGGATGCCTAGGAAAGCCCCCTCCACTGCGATCAAATTCGCTTCCACAGCCTTATACGCCTCCTCTTTACAGCTACCCACAACTAAGAACAGCTTATGGGCCACCCTTACCACCTCCCAACCTGCTTCTGTAAGATCTTCCAGTCTCCATTTGATCCCTCCATCCTCTGCATCGTTGGCCAATAAAGACAGGGCCAACGATTTCCTCCCCAAGACCTACGGCATTTGACATAATCTTTCGGGAGGCTGCCTACATCGATCACCTTGTTGCTACTCCAGGCTGCTGCAGAAGACCTCGCAGCTCCCCTTACAACATCAGCAAAGCTTCTAAGTTCCTATCACTCTCTGCTCCCTAATGCCGGCCCTCTGGGCAGTCTGACCTGAAACCTTCACCCCTTGTCTCACCTCCTGCTTGTCGCTCTTCACTTCAGACCTCCAGCGAAGGACCGGACACCATCTCCAGATGTGTTCTCTTCTCCCACAATCAAAACAAGTACGGATGAGGGAGGGCTCCTCCCCACGGCTACCCCTAGGATTGTCCTCTGGCCTCGTTGAAGGACCTCAAGATGCCTGTTCTCCGGCTGACTTCCGGCGTCTTCCCCCCCAGGCGATACCGTTCAGCCAAGATGTCCGGGCAGAACTTCAGAGCATCTCTCTCTAGAAACTCTAGCGAGAGAAAGAGTAATGTAGTGAATGCAATTACTTCTATATGGCAGTTTAAGAATACTCTGCAAAATATCAGACTCTATCAACATATAAGCTTATGAGGCCATGCCATGATCAAGCTATGTTCAATACATATCCAAGATAAGGAACTTAATTTATATAATATGTGGTTTGAAACTTAATTAATACAACATTTGGTTTCTGATACAAGTCCTTTTCCTACATGCGTGGGTTTAAACTACACTTTCTTGTATAGGATCACAGAGACAAACATTTATTTTCTTTTGCAAAAGCATTAACATGTAATGTATTGATGAAGTTTCCCCTTCCCTGCCCATGTAAGTACCCCCAGAGTCTTGAACCTTCAATGGTGAACATTCTTCAGGAAACTTCAAAATGTCCAACATCTGGCAACCTAGCTCATGTGGTATATAATGTGCATATCTCATCCCCACCTTTCTGCTTATAGTTTAGGTTAAAAGACAAGTCTCGTCGATTATTAAAGATGTGCCAAGACATTTTTCTTCTAACCATTATGTCCATGACAGAGTTTCCTCTGTTAACATCATCTTCACAATAGAGTTGTTCAAGTAGTAATATTGTGTTTAAGTTATGTGTGATGTTTATGGTGCATTGTCTATGAGATTCATAACTCATAGCGTATTTGGACTCTAATTATAGCATAGCACAAGATAATAACTTCACTCTTGACCTGCAATGCAGTAAAAACATCTTGTCTATTTGAATTGTTAGACTATAAGACTAATGGTGCCAAAAGTTCTTTTGAAAGAATTGTTTCTATGGTAGTTTATTATTGTGCTTAGGCTTGATTTTTAGGAATCCCTAATGATAGGTTCACAAAGATTATCTTGATGGTCTTGATTAGAGGAAGAAAGCTGTCTACTCTTGTGGGTATGTTTGTGGGATCTTTGGCGAGGAAGTAATTAGAAAAGTGATCTCAAGATTCAGTTCCACTGACCAGGCAGTAAATTTCCTGGTTATGTTGTCCTCCATGTCTATGTTACTGGATAAATGCATATCCTATGATGTACATTTGGGACCTGACGTGTTTCCTCTTGGATGAAAGTTTATTCTTGAGACATGGGGGCTTAAAACAGATATATTTGTTTGCTTTAATTCAGTCTGTAAACGTTTAGATATTTACATGTCCGTAGTAACATGTCCGTAGTATGAGAAGGCCAGGAATGTGAAAACCACAATAATTTATAATAGCAGAGACACAGGAATCAGCCTTTGCTTTTCTTTTATATTTCCAGAAAATGTCTTTGCAATATTTTCTTAAAGGATATTCACAAATAGTTTTCATTGTTCTCATCATGTTCAGGTGGATTCTTCATTCTTGTAATTGTGTACACATTCCTTTTGAGTTTGAGGTACCAGTAAAGACATGAATGACTTGGATTTTAGTTCAAGCTAGCTATTTGTGTTCCATCACAACCTTTTATCTTTGGTTGTGGGAAAGGTGGGGAGTGAACTATTCAAATACAATTGTAGGTCTGATATGATCCTTGGAATGGGGTGCTCTTAGAAAGACAAATGAGAGAGAGACAAAGCTAGAAGGGGAAAGAGGATGAGTTCAGAAGGAAGGAAAATTAATTTGTGGCCTCTGGTTCTTCCTAGCATAAGGTGAAGATGGCAGCAAAAGGCATCTCCGGCAAAGTCATGGACACAACAAACATTAAAGGACACTGAGAAAGTAGGGCAAGGAAAATTCTTGCCATTTAGAAAATGCCGCATTGCGGGATCTTGCAATACCAGTAAGGTATGAAAGAGAATGGTAAAATGTGACAAGGTATTTGGTTACAGGAAGAAGATGTTAAAGTGTAACAGGATTATTTTACTGGATAAGTTGATAATTGCAGACATGGTTTCAAGATGAGTTGTTGCTGATGAAAACCCCAAGGTAGTGAGAAAGCCTGCGACCAAGGATCCTTGGAATTCTGGGATGTGCTCTAGTCTGCTCCTGCTCAAATATATGCTTACTGGGTGAATCCTTTGGGGTCTGTTGTTGTTGAGGTAGCATCTCTTCTCAGGCTTGGCCTATGCCGGTCTTGCATTTCAAATCCGGTATAGTGGAGATGGTTTGGTAAGAGAAATTGCTAGCAAGAGGCCTTCAGAAGCTCATTAACAAGATGTAAAACTTTTGATCTATTGGAAACCAGAATATTCTTAGAGTTACAGTTAAGAACTTGCTCAGCTTAGGACATAATATATTCTGCATGGAATAGTTTGAGTGGAGGCCATCAGAATCAGGTTGAAGTCCAGGATCCCAAGACTTCCAAATTTTTTTGTAGTGTGCATTAGTAGAATTCAGAATCAAGATAGATTGATGAAGTGAATAGTCAGTCTTCAAGGCCCTTCCAATAATGCAGAAAAAGCTCTCTGTGCCATCTCAAGATGATAAGTTGAGCTGTGATATCTTCTGATCCTGGAAGGCAGGCAGAGAGTACAAAAGATTGAGGAGGCGAGAGGAATGTCTCCTCTTCTCCTGGTTATTGTACTACGTCTGTTTATTTTCATAAAATTGCTGGTGTGACTGTCACTTAAGAAAAAAGGGAAGGCAAGAGGATGGTTTGTGCATCTATGAGAGAGTTTGGTTACTCAGCATCAATGCCTGTCCAGCTTCCTTACAAAGGGCTTCTCACATGGACAACAACGATGCCCTTTCCCCACATGGCCAAAACAGATCAAATTGGTCACCGCACAGGGCTGTTTTATGCTGCTGTTGAGGGATGAGAGCAGAAATTTAACTTGAAAATGTGAAAGGGCTGGAAGGAACTTATCCAGTGGTTTGTGATGAACCTGGACAAAGTCTAAATGAAAATCTGCCTCATCCTTCCCAGAAGTGGATTCTTGGTCTGTCTTCTTTTTTTGCTGCTTTCTCGTGCTGACTCCTGTAGCAGCATTTTGGAAGGGCCATTACTTATCCAGTGAAAATCAGTATTGTCTTTTGCCATCTCCTTTTATCTGCTCTGATGTTTCGTCTGTATAGGATTTTGAGGTATCTGAAATTGGAGGGTACAAGGTAGTCTGGACTCTGGACGTCGGAATCTATGTTCTTATTAGGTTCTTATCAGGCAGGATTTGAGTTTCCATTTAACAATGAGCTCTGAGCTGCCCGTCTCGTTGGATCCAACAAATGAATCTTCAGCCAGTTACAAGTATCCACCCGACTGGTTGTCTTTTGCTTTGGGAACCATTTAACATAGGTTTGGCCTACCTACTGATTTTCGTCTTATCACAGATTCACACCACAGATCAGATCTCTGCAGCTAGTATACCAATTCAATTCCATATTTTGAACCTTATCTTTTGGAATAAAAAGCTGGTCGTAGATCCCGTAGCTACTCTGTCCAAGAGGGCTTTATCCAGGCAGGAGGATGTTCTGTGCTCAGTTCATTGACAATCATGTAAGCTGGTGTTGTCAAGGTGAAGGCCTTCAGGTCCCATGTCGATGGTAACCCAGCAAATTTTGGAGGACTTGGTAGTCACTAGAAGGGAAAAGACAAGCTGGGATAAGATTTGTCAAGAAGATTTCCAGGGTCAAGGAGCTTAAAAGGCTTACTCACATATAGCTTTAGTAGTCTCTGTAGGTTGAAGCAGAATGTCCAGAGGGAAGTACTGACCGTTCGAGTCTGAAATTCAGACGTATGCTTGAGTGACATTTGAAACTTCGCAATATAGGTGACACCTTAAGAGTGAACAGATGGAAGGAATGGATAACTCCATTCTGCGGCCTCTTCATTCTTGTTATTGACCATTCACATTCGTTTGGAAGGCCTCTTATCTGGAGTCCTTTGATCATCTCATTAGATAATTTTTTTTCTAGAAAGTATTCGATTAGGCAAAGAATTAAAACTGTATTAAAGAGGTGTTTGTAATCTTTTTTTCTGGAATATATTCCTCTGTACGTGTGTGTGTGTGTGTGTGTTTTGTCACAGACGTGCTGCCCTCAAGAAAGGGATTGCATGTCAGGAGAGCTAGAATCTTGGGGCTCCTAAATCTTCATTTTCTGATTTTTATTCTGCCAAGTTCCTCCCCGTTGTCAACCTCTCTGTGGGCCTCCCGGCCTGCGTGTTCTTTGTCTGCTATCAGTGTTGTTTTCCTCTATTATCGTCAATTATAACAGGAACTGGGGTTGTCCTCAATCCACTGGGGATATATGGGGCCGTCGTATATGCCCTGTGGAACCACAGACTTGCCCAATATAGTCATGATGATGCTTGATTGCTGTTAATTTTTAGTAAGCTTTTTCTTAATTTTTAAGTGCTCAGTTGATTGTTTCAACATTTACGCTTTGGCCATTGCTGTATTCGAGGCCTTCTGCTTGTGCGGAGATGTTGTTGCAGTTCCATAAACAATTACCTGATTCAAGCTGTCTATTAAGGAGTTCCCTTTTTTTGGGGGTCCGTCGAGGATTCAAGTTGTCCATTAAAAAGTTGTTCGCTGCCGCAAAATGGCAAAAACCAGTGCAGTTCTTGAAATCTGTTCAAGCCAATATTTTACAATCGGTTTTGTGCCCCCCCCTCTCTCCAATAGAAGCAAGATCCTGGAAAAGAATTTTCTCCGTGTTCTGGACCCAATTTCAGCACGAAAGACTTCTGCAAAAGATTACAAATTATACTAGAATTGAAATCTAGCATCTAAAGAAACTAGCGGTGGTAGATGAGGCTTTGGAGGATAGCTATTGGCTCAAGATCTCTTGACTACGTGCAGCTTGTAGCACAAGGACCTCTCCATTTCGACGCCAATGTTTCACTGTTCATGCGTGTGATAAATGTCATGCTTTTAGGATCTAAGTGATGTTTAATGGCGAAGTAAATGGCTCCAAATTCTTTCATATAAATATGCCAAGTTATTTGATCGTGCACACAGCGTTGAGCTTGATGATTTAAAAGTTTCATGGTATATGCAAAGTTAGAGCATGGTTGTTGATGCCTGCGGTCTAAATTCGGAGAAAAGGAAAAATATCTTCTGGACAAAATGCGTCAATGAGATCAATTTCCTCTTCGTCTTTTTCCACCCCCCCTTTTTTTTTCTGGAAGACCAAGATTGCCCTCATTTCAGTTTCCAAGCAAAAAGAAAGAAAGAAGGGTTTTTAATGCACTCCAACCCTTCACCAAAACACTAAGAAAAAAGACAGTAAAATTACCCGTCTTAGACGAGATTGGCCAATGCGCATCTGTTACTTTTTCTCACGCTTTTTCCTATGTAGAATCTATTTCCATGTAACTTTTATTTGCTAGCCACTAAGAATGACAAGTAGATGACTAAATGTGTCAAATAATTTCAAGAGTGATAGTAAGTAAGATTGAATTTGTGATAAAAAGTGATGAAGAGTGACAAATAAATTACAAGTGGCATGACACCTAACATAATGGAGCTTGAGAGTAGTGCATGCAAGCCAACAAGAAGTAAACATTTCTCAAACATTTAACGTTGAGTAATGCTTTTTACCCAACAGACCGAGAAAAAATACTACCCGACAAGTTTTGCCAGCCAATGACAGGGCGTGCAGATAATATTTTTACCCAATCTGTCAGATAAAAAACATTACTTTTTTTAACAATTTTCAAAGGTGGTGCAATTGGGAGCCTGAAGCAACGGAACGTTTCATTTCCCCTTGATATATAAGAAAGGAAAAAAAAACAAACGTATATATAATATACATATGTATATTGATACGTATAGCTTCCACAAGGACACTGTACAGAAGTCTGAGACCACGAGCTATTCTTGTCGAAAGTTTTTTTCTTTTTTTCTTTTTCCAGGTGCAGAAAAGGAAGAAGGTACCCAAAAGATCAAAAAGGAAGATGCTGTTCCAATCACTCGTCAGAACAGCTGCTTGCGGCGGCTGATCGGGTTGAAGGCCAGAACAAATGCAGCAGCTTCCCCGTTCAGCACCTCATTGATCAGATCTTTGAATATGGAACGCTCAATGTCTAGGACGACCCTAGCGACCTCCTTGCCAGCTGAGTCCTTCCACCCCTCTGTTTGCCGCGCCACGTCTTCGCATATCATCGGTTTCAAGCCGTCCTCCTCCTCGTCCAACAAGTTGATGCCACTCCGGGCATGACCCTGGAGCCTCTCAATCTCCAAGCACACTTCTTTCAGCAGCTGTTCTCCTGTTGGAATGTTATCCGCAAGCTTCACACTCACCCTGCGCCAGAGACCTGCGCCGGCAACCTCCAGCTTCTGGGTTAAGATCTCATTGACTGTGTCAAATAAGAGCCTCCGGCATTCACATTTGGGTCGGACAGTGCGTTCTTGCAATGACCGCGGCTCGACAATGGCCGGCTTCGTCTGCTCAAGAACAAAGAACATGTCGGGATCTACGGCGTAGCCGGGCTTGTGTAGCTGAATGGGCGTTCTAGTGTTGGGGGCAGTGCTGAGGAGACCCGATGCAAACAGCACTTGGGAAACATACTGAGTGTCTGGGCTCCGCATTTGAGACAACGAAGTCATATAGTTGGTGGATCCGCCGTCACCGGACAAGCTGAGCTTCCTGAGTTTCTGAAGCAGTTTCTCAATGCTCTCAAGTTTCTTGTGATATAATGTGGAGTTGAGGTCACAATTTGGGTTGTTAGGTAGGTGACTATGAGGACCCGCTGTCTGCCAGATGACTCCAGTGGGAGCATCGGGATTCTGTGCACCATCGCCTGCCCAGACACAATAGTCCTCCTCATTAGAATGAGTATAATAAACCTCCATTTTGCAGTGTTAAGTGAGCTTCAAGAAACCATATCTTGTACGGGTATGAGATTGAAAAAAAAAATGTCTTCACGGTAAAGGAAACAGCTGAACTGTGATTGCCTTACTATACAGTGGATGCATACAGGGCCTAATTTACTCTGCACGGGGCAATAGGGCATACATTTACTGGTGGGTGGAGGGGGGTGGTTGTTTGTGGTTGGTGGTGGAACAGGATGGAAGCCGGGGGTGGGGCTGCACCATGCATGCCAGGTTGCATGGGCCATCCACATCAGTTGGGAGTGAATAGGATACACTAAGAGTAAGAGGGAGGGAGGGGTTGGGGGGCATTGCATCGACTGGAACTTGACCTGACTAAATATGAACAACTTTCCATACCTTGCTCATCCTGAATTACAGATTCTCCCTGTCTGTTGTTCTATGGTATTGCCTGTTCTTTGAGGGAAAATTTGAGGTAGCCTCTTGATGTTGACAGTTATTAATTTGTTCTTTTGGAAACGGGATACATAGGATTACATGTCTATCTGTTGGGTAAAGTGGGGGGTTTAGTGAAATAGAGAAACCTGATGGTGCACCTTCAGGTGCTTTCAAACCTAAGAACCAATATGTAGTCATTTCAATCACCCAAGCAGCACTTACATCTGGTTCCAGAAAACACATCTGAGAGAGACACTCGAGCTTTAGAAAATAGTCTGGTCAATAGCTCACCTGGCCTAAATTTAGTTGCAGAAGAAAGATTCAGGTAAAAAAGGCAAAAACACATGTTACGGGTGATGAAAACATAGACAAATCCAGGATGGTATTTGAGAATGCATCACAAGTCTTGGAGGATTATCGTCAAATACATTTAACCGCAGACATATCAGGATAAAATTTGTTAATACATGATCAAGGCATTTCATTGATGGCGTAAGTTTCAGTTAAGAATCGAAGAGCGACAGAAGACGGAAAAAGAAAGACTCACCTCTGGTTGAATTTGAGATTCTGTTGATAGGCGAATGGAGCAGATCATCCCTATAAAACGAAGCGTCAAGCACAGAGACAGGACTTGGCTGATCTAGACTAGCGATAGAAAGTTCTGCAGATGCATCTTCACTGAAATCCTTCAATGACTTCTGAAATACAAAAGAAAAGTAAAATAAAAAATAGGATAAGAGGGCTTACGAGAGAGACAGATACAAATGAATTGTTTCTTTAATCATTTCAAGGAGTCCTAACAGTTTCTACACTAGAAGAAAAGTGGATAGCATTTTCTACACTATGCAAGAGTATGCTAAAAGTGAAAAATAAATAGAAAAAGCGTACCTTTTCTTTTCTGATGGAAGAAATGTTGCTGACAGCACTATTACTTGAGCTTCCACTATCAGAGATCAAGTCAACAGATTGGTCAATGCTTGTTACTTCCATGTCCATCTGCAACGCTAAGCTTGCAATGCTTTCTGTTCTTAGAGAAACCTCATCAGTGTGATTTCTTAGATTCCTTGTATCACTACGATTTCTACCCAATTTGTCATTGTTTTTCTGCATTTGCTCCGACTTTGATTGAACTCTGCTTCTTGGTGATACAGATTCTGAGATATGTCTAGTGCTAAACTGATTCTTTGACTTGGTTGATTCATAAGAAGGAACAGGAGGACGTGATTTCTTCTCCAGCTCAATTTTTTTCTGCTGTTGCCTCGGACTCACCGAGCCTGAAGCTTTTGTTATGCTTCCACTGATCTCCCTTATTGGTTGCTGAAGTCTAGGTGATACCTGTCCTATTTGTACATGAGCTTTCTGTGAACAACTTTTTTCCCTATGCCTGCCAGAATCCTTGCTGGGAGATAAAAGGATCTGAATGGCAGGTTCCATGAGATCAACCCTGAGAGTTTCTTCTTTATCTAGACAATTGTTGGCTGGAATTTTTTTCACATCACTGTCATCACCGGTAGGAACCTTAGGAAGACGGGATAGACCATCAAAAGGAATCGATGAAGTAGCAGAGACATTAGATTTGTTAATAAACTTTGCAGGTTTCATAATCACAATTGGAGCTTCCAATGGCCTTGGGGTATTAAATCCTTTCATCAGTGTTGTGTCTTGGCGACTGGTATGTGGGTCCTGTCTACTTGCTGTTTTCAGATTCTGACGAATCCCAATTACTGCTTTATTTCTGTTGCTCTTCTTGTATGAAACCTCAGATGATGGACTTTCATCTCTGTTGCTTTCCAGCTGTCCCTTAGCTTGTATTGCATCTAATATCTGCTTAAGCGCTCTGAGGTCCTTGTTCGATTGCTGGAATTCAAGCTCCTTCAGTTTTCTTCCAATCTCACTGTAAACAGATTCATGCTGCTGTCTTACATGACCTTCTCTGCATCCAAATGCCATTTGCTGTGTTTTGCCCTGGCTCCTCCCTTGTTTCCAAGGAGCTGTTTCAATTGGTATCCTTGAATTGGGAACAGATTTTGTTGTTGGTTTCACAGATCTTGATTGTGGAACAGCTAAAACCTTAATGGAACTCTTTGGAGAGCATGAACGTCGTTCTTCTTTGCTTTCCCCAGTGATTTTCAGTGATTTAGAGGAAGGAGTAATTGCCTCAAGATTATGAGAAGTGTTACTGTCAGTTATGGATCCTTCGCCAACATCCAAGTTTCCTTGCATACCTGAACTCGAAGGCATTGCTTCCAGGCCCATCAGTCTTGCCACAACACTGGTTAGCTGCCTGTGAGTCTCTAAATCTTGCTCCAGGGTCAATGATCTATAAATGTTTTGGTTGGCTTCAACACTTTCTAAATCATTCATAAGTGTATTTGTTTTTGAGTCAAAATTTGAACTCATGGAACTTTTCCTACTGTCCAGTGACAACCTTGGAAGCTCTCTGGGTCTAGTAGAGCATTTGCTCTGTTCCCGGGAATCCACTGATGAACGGGATGTTTCCCTCCCATCATATGAGAAACGAGGTGCTTCCCGTGCCATTGGAAAGAAAGAACCATCTTTTGCTTCATGTGATAATTTTACTGGTCTATTCTCAGAGAAGTGTCTAGGTGCTTCTTTGAGCTTTGCAAGAACTCGAGCAGATCTATTGAGATCTTCAGACATCTTTGGTTTTGCATTTTTGCTGGACAAGTATGATCCATGGGTTGTTTCTGGCAGAGACAAAGGCCTAGGGGAGTCCTTATGCTTCAGCACATGCTTCTTCACCTCCCCTTTGTTCTCCCCTTTCTTTGAAGTTTTGATGGACAAGCTATGGTTGTCCCTGTGTATAGAGTCCTTCACAATGTCTCGAAAGTCGAGAGGTTGCCGACAAGAGGGAGATGACAGATTTTGGGGATACAAGTGAGGGGATGATGGAGGGGGTCTGGAGTCAATATCTGAACTCTCAACTGTTGTATTCTTAAGGGGTCTCTCTGGGATAGTAGTTCTATCAAAGGATGGTTCCTGTTGAGTTGACTTGTTACACTCAAGAGAAGAGAATGAAGATGAACAGGATGATGATGAGAAAGAAGTTCTGGATGATTCAACTGAGACTCTCTGGTTCTCATTCATGCTCTTGCTGAGATTCTTCTCCTGCAAGAAGACATTGTTCAATGAATATAAATTAAGAGCAGGAAACTAAAGGACGTAGCATGTTATGGTGTTTGCAGAATGAAATTCTTACAAGAACAATCTGGGAAGTGACTGAACTAGCCTCTGCCCGAAGATGACTATCAGATAAAGCATCATCGCCTACAGACCATACTCAAAGATCAAACATGATATACAAAGGGAATAATAATATATATAGGCCAGATATACAACCTATATAACTGGAAAACTATAATTACAAGCCCCAAAAGAAGTTTGAGGGAAAGGGAATTAGAGCAAGACAGATATGTTTGCAGCAAAGACAGATTTAGGTAAGTAAATTTTTCAAAAAAAAAAAAAAAACAAGATAACGTAAAAAGCGTCTTCCAATGAAATCTTACAGTTGAAGTCAACAGTTGTCCCATCAAATATCGTCTGGGTTGCATCTAATGCATTTTGTTGTGAATATAGTTTCCTTAGCATCTCTTTGCTACAAACATGTGTTTCTTTCATAGACAGACACTTATCATTAAGAACACAACACTAACTGTATCTTTTTTCAGAAAAAAATTAGAAAATTTGTCAAATCATTATTAGAGTGATGCAGTACAGAAACATTACAAAGCAGCAACAGATTTCAAAGGGAAATAGCCTAGAATAAAGATGAATATGGAAAAGAGAAAAGTGCGGGATGGCGTGTCCATGGAGTGGGTACCTGAAGGAAGCCTCTTCCGATGTCGTCTTCCGGTGAGAAGCTGGTGTCGATCGAACATTTGGAAGATCCCAGTCATGCACCCTATTTGCTTATGCAAATCGGGGTTCTCATCTGTGAAAGAATTTAGAAGCTTCGCCGACATCTTCCGATTTCTCTGCTCTTACAACTCCAAAACAGGAACATCAAAATTCCAATTCTCCCGACCTTATACCTCTCTTGGCAAACTTCCTACTAGAAAACGGAAAGATCGAAGAACAGCCAACCCCTCAACCGTATCAGAGATCAAAATCACCAATATTCTGGACCTCTTTCTTCTTCTTCTTTTTTTTGTTCCAGATAAGATCACCAAACTAAATGCTTTATCAGAAAACAAGGAAGGAAGCGAAGGCGAAGAGTAGACACCTCTTTCCTGATAGAAATCCCGCACAGAGCATTAAAAAGAAAAAAAAAAAAATCTTCCTTTGCTTTTAGCAGACAATGACTTCCATGTCAGGAAACACCCAAGCCAGATTCTTTCCAACTCGCTTGCAACCAAAACACAGAACCCAACACCTCTGAACCTTCCCCACCGCGCTGAAACCTTAAAGAACAGTACACAGACTGATTTCGAGACGCGGGTCTCGTGTCACAAGGCAAATAATTACGAAAGCCCACCCAGCAGAGGAACGCTTCAATGTCCCTTCCATTCAGTACAGGGGCATCTTCCTTGGGTTTCTGGAAGACACTGAGGAAAACCCAGCAACCTGGTGGGGGAAAGAAGAGGAAGGATGAGGAAGATGAGGAGAAAGGAACACACGCGGGAAAACACCCTGCACACTGGTTTCCCGAAACCTGCTTCTATTCTTCCTGAGGATCCATGTCAATGTCTTATATCTCCAGAAGCCAGAAAGGAAAAAGGGAGGCACACAGGTTGTTGCCGCGGCTTCTTGCTCTGGTTTGGTTCTGGATCGACGCGGCCACAGCCAAAGCCGCGGAGCGGGGGCATATATGGTGAGATGAACCTGGTTATTCCCAGTGGGATGGAATAAGCTGGCAGGGAAAAAAAAACATCCATGGGTGTTCTTTACTACCATCACGGATGATGACGACCAAGAGAGAGAGAGAGAGAGAGAGAGAGAGAGAGAGAGAGAGAGAGATTCCGACGCGTCAGCGAGTTCGGGATGAAAAATGTTGAAAAAGATAGAGTGGGTCAGCCACGGCTTGGTCTCTTCTTAGAACGCCATGTGAGATGATAATTGTATGTGGGTCTGCACCTGTCTGCACGAGCATGTGAAGGGTGTCAGTGGGAGGAAGGCAGTAGCAAAGGCTGGGCTTCTGCTACGGAAAAAGAAAAAGGTAGCAAGGACTGGAAAAAGTCCTCTCATTTGGAGTTGCTCCTTCCCCGGCATTTGTCCTCCTCCTGTTCAAACAGCATCACCACATGTGTTACTGCAATTTACAGGTGTCTAAACGCTGACAACTCCTATCTTTCTGGCCCCAGTTAGCAGCCATCTACCTGTAATCTCCTTCCAGTTCTTACCAACTATTCAAAAATCGTAGTTAGTTATCTGTTTCTTAAACCAACTTCGTTGTTGACTGGACAGGAGCGATGGCTCACCCAAGACTTATGCCTTGTGATGAGAAAAGTCGGAGCTTTTGGAAATGATCTGACAAGAACAAATTTCTAGCTGAGGAGCAAAGCTCAGAGCTTTCGGAAACGATTTGACTGGAGCGATAGCTCCTCCTCATTTTTCGCGGACATAGGTAAGTGCCGAACATCAAACATCACCGTAGAAAGGAAAAAGGAACAGGTGGCTAAGCGCAAGTACCAGACATGAAACATCACTGTAAAAAACCCAGGTACTTAATTCCCACAGCAACTTTGTTGGCTGATTAAACCAAAGACAAACCAAGAACGTCTCTCGTTCTTACGGGCCTACCTTGTCCTTTTCAAAGGTTTAAACTTGGCACAGGGCAACTCATCTCAGAATGGTATTTTTTTTTCTTCCATGGGCGCCCCGCCCACCTCAGTCTTCCCCTCCATATGGCTTCCCATGCCGCGTTCTGCAGCACTGTGCTGTGCCCGCAATCCGCCAGAACAACCCCACTATTACTGGTGTGCAGGTGGGCGTAGGTGGATCTCCTGCAAGGCCTCGCAGCCAGGAAGCCCCTTGGAGCTGTTCATGTCCCCCCCCCCATCATGGGCGGGGCTCACCCAAGCTCTTCACCATAGTATGGGAATTCCTCAGTTAGTACAGAAACGCGCAGAGGGTTTTCCCAGTTTCCCTGTGGAGGACGGCGACGACGACAGGGACCCTGGCAGGGCTGGTTCCACATCGCCTCCCTCCAGTGACAGCAGATAAGTGTGTACCACTTGTGAAAACAAAAAACCAAGATGTACTGCCATGTGAAAGACAGACAAGGAGGGGTAGAGCACCCCTTCCAATGCGGGGAGAAAAAAAAACTCACTCCTTTCTTGCAGGGGCACGGATGCAGCTGTCATTTTAAGAACCCCTGTGGCCATGAAGTGGACTCACAAAGGGGAACGGGAGGGGAAGGCAGGTGCTCTAATGTACACCCGCTGTCACAGGATGGGGTAGGGCCGTGGAATAGAAGACCCATTAGGACATTTGCTTCCCTCGGGCTGCTGGGAAGGGGGGATTATCCATTTGAGTAGGGTTGGGTTCTGCAGTTGTGTGTGGAAAATAAGGTCACAGACAGGGATGGCCAACCCATCTGTTCCTTGCCTTGAACATGCCAAACAAAACGTTGGAGAAGCCACAGAGAGGGGCCAGCTGGGGTTAATTCCTGCAGGACTGTGTGTGAGTTTACCAGTGGTTAGGTTTAGGGTTTATGGGTGCTTTTCTTTCTGGCAGTGTGGGGGGGTGGAAAGATTCTTTAGTGGCTGGCTTCTCCTCTTGCCTTGCACGTTGTCTCCGGAGGTTGCAGTTGAGGGAAATGAGATAGTTGTGCGGGGTTCCTCTGCCTGCATGATTGGTTTGTTTGCCAACTATGCCAGTTGTATGAACTGTCAATTACACCTATATATAATAAGAGAATTATTGAATCATTTCTTGGGTGGAGATAGTGTCAGCTAAAATTCGACACCACGTTGTAAAGAATTTAAAATATTATTGTACCATTCTTTGAAATCATCTACTGATTTCTTGTATATACTAATCATTGTCATGATAGATACAACACTGCAACTTTTCTATATATACCACAACAGGGGATGACATTGATATGGAATTATACTTTTGCTGCGCCCAAGTCACTGCCTGCATCCTCTTCTTTGGAAATTTGAACCCTTGATAAACTTTTCACGTGGGTAATTTTGAGACACCAATGGAAAACCCAACAAGGGTTTCCTGTGTGACAATATCATGAGCCAAGGAACTCTTCTTCTGTCTACAGAAATGGCTTGCACGAATTGCAATAATGCCAGACAGACACCTAATGAAAGAATAACTAAAACTTCTAATCATAAAGGCAGCTTGGCGGCATTAGGTGGGCAGGCATTCAATTGCAACAGTGTCCTTCATCCGGCCCTCTGTTATTCTCACATATAGATAACTCCATATCACCTCACAAGTACAATGCCGCCGTTGCCTACTGTTTACATGTCTGTCACCATCCAACAAAATACGTACGTACAAAGGGGATGATCTCATTCTTCTGATTTATTGCGAGGCTGAGGCACCTCACGTACAGCTTATAAGGTGATCTTCACAAGGATGACAAAGTCAAGGTTTTTCTTTTGTCCCATCCACACTCGATCGGTGAGAACTTTAAATGGAGCAATTAAATAGAAATCTGCCTGCTTGGCTGCTCCCAACCAACCATCAACCTCATGTTACAAGAGCACTACTGGCAGTGAGACCTTGTGGCCTTGTGGGCATGCATGCTGGTGTTGGTGCATGGGTTGTATGTGGGCATGTAACAATGGGCTACGTCTAGCTAGGGGTGTTGGGCTAAGAGGCTTTGTTACGTGTGGGTGTTTTGCGTCTGGAAAAAGGTGATGGTGATTGGTGAGATGTATAAGATAAGGAGGGCTGCAAGACCACATGCATAAAGGTGGGTGTTATCACGTGGGAGGTTGCTCAAGCTTTTGGTAGCTAGACAGGTCCAACCAACTGCAATTCAAATCATCCTCTAGCCATGTTCCAAGGAGCTGCATCCAATTGTTTCCTAAGATCGGAGTCCCACTGGAGCACCATGTGCATAACACAAAACCCTAGGTTGTGGTTATTTAGGCTCAGCATATGATGGGTTTCAATCCACCCATACCTCAATCATGAAGAAGAGGAACATCACATGTGGATGTGAAAGATCTTGAAGGGTAGCTAGGCCTCACAATCCACAAGGGCATATAGGTTATATATTGGCATTTTTCATAAGCTTATTTGATGGAGAAATACATATATACCAGTACTTGAGCGCTCGAGTAGTAAAACTAACTTGAACCGATTGGCTACAACTGGTTGATCCATATTAGCGCACACGGTGGTGACAATAGCATTAGGCAGCGACGACAAGTTATAAGTGACATGATTGGTGATAATTGACAGCGATAGTGTGACCAGTGACAATGTGACCATCGACGACTAGCAGTGACGATAGTGGTGACCAATGGTATGATATGACGGTAATGTGTGGCAGATTATGGCTCGGGTAGTGGCAAGGACACCACTTATGTGCAGCCATCTCTACAGAGTAGTGGCGAAGCTATGAAGAGGTCAGTGGGGTCACATGACCTCACTGAAAATTTGAAATTTTATTAATGGATATGTATTTTTTTTGTTAAATTGGGTTGGTTGAAAATTTTTCTATGTAGAGTGACCCCACTAGATTTTAACACAAAATCTATTAGTGCACCATAACTTTTGGAGTGACCCTACTGAATTAAATTTCTACGTCCGCCACTGCTACAGAGCCTACTGATCCACGCCAGCTTTACTATTTAGAGGTCTGAGTCCTAAGTATTTCTCTATTTGATGTAATACTGTGATCAACTGAGCAAGGGTATGCAACTTTGGGAGCCTACAGGGCCAACAAAGTCTGGTGAAGTACAACGTGAGGCCATGTCTCCCTTTTTAATATTGGTAATCAGTGGAAGGTAGAATGATGTTGAGATTGAATATTAGTTACCAATTGAAGCATTAAACTGTTGGAAAAGCTCCAACGCTAGCTTCTCAGCATCAAAAGACGATATATATCATCTATCTTCACGAATCATGGGTTTTTACCAAGTTTACTTCATATGCCACTCTTTTATCAAACTCGTTAAAAGTAATATGTACTTGTTATATTTTTGTTCAAAGTAAGATAATGTTATATATCAACAGAAAAGACTAACTATTTTGCTATACCCACGTGGATCGTAACTCATTTGGTTCAACTAAGTGTAAGAAAGGGCTTCTTCTATGAAACATCCGTTGACGAGAAGCGGTCGCTGCCCCTTGTCCTAATGTCCAAGTTCAATCCATGCCGGTCGGGAATTTTGACAAACATCATTTGAAGACCTTGTTTTCTATATATATATATATAACATATATATCAAAAGGCCTCGATTTCTACTCTTATATATATATGTACAATTAATTTAATTTTTGAAGGAAGACTTTCTGAGTGCGCTTTTCATGCCTTCTGTCGTGGGGTCAAATAATCCATCAAGCATAAACCCAAAGCACGGTTCACCTAATTGGATTTGCTCCCAACTTTCATCCTGCATACATGGGTAAACACAGTCGTTTTCACCATGGTTCTCTAGTATTCCAAGTGCATTAGAGTAATCTTCTAATTTGTGGGACGGAAAAAATATAGTGTACTTGAGATTTATACTTACGTTTGTATTTTTTACTTCTCATTAGATGGGGATATTGTGTCTTTAATGTATTGACTAATGAAAAAGTAAGAAGTGCAAGTAAAGTACAAATGTTAAGTGCAATAAACTTTTCTCTTGTGAGACATGAAAAATAGTCGACCCAAGTGTTAGATTCTCGTAGTTGCATGTAAGAAGAAAAAAGAGAAACATAAAGATAGGTGGGAATGCATATAGAGGTATATACGTTTCATTCACATATATATATGTACCTAGGTACCTACATGGTAAATATGATTATAATTAATTAAAGAATAATTAAAAAGCACTATGACTCAAAACAAGTGTATTGAAGAATAACTAAAATATTCATTTAAAAAAATCTTAAAATAGAATATTGTCAAATATAATGTCCAAAGATCAATCACGATATATATACCTAGATATACCCAATACTACCATCTAGTACAAATAGAAATACTTATCAAGCCATAAGGTTCAACCATGACACAACTCCACCCCCACTACCACCAAGAAGAAGAGGAGGATATGCTGTCTGAATTTAGATTCTATAGGTGCAATCCAACTCAAGTTTTCTGGCCTCTCGAGTCTCTATCTGATACTAAATCGGCCGACCCGCACAGGTATGTGGCTCTATATATCAAGATCATGCCACAGGATCGATGAAAGTGTTATAGGACTGGTGCCATGGGCCAATCAAGTTCATGAACAGTAGCAAGCACGGTATGAACAGTAGCAAGAAGGGATAACCCAGACAAGCAGAGGAGTGTGTCCCACTCTACCCCATTAATGGCGAAACCCTAGAACCTTGCACTTGCATACTACTGTCGGATTCATTGCACAGGATGAAGAAGAATCGTGTATCATGCAATATATAAAGATAAACCCATAGATTTATAGCCATACAGTGAGAGGTGGGGATTGACCCACCCCACAGCCCGTTTGCAGACAAACCCTAAACCTTATCTACAAAGACATGGACACACAATCTGGGGCTGGCCAGAGGAAACCACAGCATGTGGGGGGTGGTGGCGGCGGCGGCCTGGCCCATGCATAAGTTTTTCTGGCCAGTGTACTGAGATTAGGTATGCATGTCGGCTGGCTGTTATCCAAGCTAGCCTCTATGGCCTAGTTTTTACCCCATAAGAGGTGCAAGAAGAAGAGCCCTCTCCTATCCTCCTGCTAATTATGGGTTCTTGTACTCGTTGGTTTGTAGCAGCTGGTAGAGCTAGTGGATGTCAAGACATGCACTGTTGTCGGCCCAGTGGCTTTCAGGTTCAAAACCAGGTGCAACGTCTCTAGGGTTTTGCGGCCAGTGGGGGTGGGGGAGCGAAGTACAGTAGTACACCCTTGCAGGGTTTGGATTTTGGGTTTAGATGGGTTCATGGGAGCATGAAGGACAAGAAGTTGATGAGAGGTTTACTGTTGTTCTTTTGTAATGAAATGGAATTCAGCAGTTTATTTCATATATAAGTTTAGTTGTAAAGATAAGTTTGCAATTTGTTGGACTGCAACAAAATTATATAAGATGAGGTGACAAGTTTTTTCTAGGGTTAGAACAAGCTGAGATCTGAGCCCACTTCCATCCAATATGGTCCCCACTGTTATGCTACAATTCTTAATGCCTCATTTTTTCCCATGTAACTTGCTAAATTACATGTTGTTTGATTCTATACATAACAACTAGCATTATTAGACTTGGCACAAGCTTAAGCATATTTTACAAGAAATGAAGTTATTGCATCAAACAAGAAAAAATAGGGCAGTCGAATATAAGGCCGGAACTCCATAATTTAGCTTGCATGAAGCGTCTATGGGTTTTGAAAAAATAGGAGGAAATTTCCAGAAATTGTCTTGCCAAAGTTGGTGATTTAGGAAAACCAATAGTTATGAAGAAAAACGTTTTTCTTTCGAGCAACAATAATTGCCTCAAAAGGTGAGGAATAAAATTCCTGGGAAAAAAAATTTCAGGCCTCTTACTCCCTTCCCAATTTCTGCTAGCAATGACTAAGATTAAACTAGACTTTTCCTAACAATCCCTAGCTAGGAATTATTTTATTTCTATTTTTGCTAAAATATCTTTATTAATCGAGGAACAAAAATCTCTCCTTTATGATTAGAGAATAACAAGTTTTCTTAATGCTCACACCTTCCTGTACACTGATCAGTAAGATATATTAGAAGCTCCCTAGACAAAGTTTTGACATCAGGGCTAGCTACTGCGCCCCAATGTACAGAAGGGATATCAGATCTTCTTCTACACCGTTGGTGGCAAAAATTACATGATTTGAATGGAGGTTCTGTGGAAGGACCCCCTCAAGATCTTTGTGAGGCAAAAACATGAAACCCATGTGAAAGAAAAGGAAACTGACAGTGACCTGTTAATTACCCATTTTAATGTTGGCCAGCTGAAAGGAATGCAGGTTATGGGGCCATGCATATATACGGGAGTTTGCAACCACAAATATTCTTGATCCATCTTAAAAGGTCAATTCTGAAGCGTCTTATCAAGGCTTTGGAGGACCACCCTGCAGGGGAAGAAGAGTAGTGGTGGATCCAAACCACGCTATTTAATTTAAAACCAGGTCTCAGCCTCTGGGCAAGATTAAAGAAGCTCCAACCTAACCAACGACTCGTCAACGTTGAAGAGTGGGGTGTGGACTAGTGTCTTGTCACACACCACGCTGAAGAAGAGAGGGGTGGGTGGAGGATGGCTCCACTCCATAGTTAAAACTGGGCACGTGAGAAGTGGAAGAGTTTTGTCCCCGAAAAAATCTTGTTGCAAACCGCCAGTGTGGCCGTTTGCAACAAACTCAGCTCCCCATTGAGGGAGCTGAGATCATTGGGGGTGGACACAACTCACCCCTAGGGTTGTGTCCACCCCAATGGGGGCTTAGTTTGCAACCATCTGATTGTAAACTCTCATGGGAGTTTGCACCAAGTGGTGCTCTCCCCGAGAAAGTCTTGTTGCAAACCGCCAGCGTGGCGGTTTGCAACAAACTCAACTCCAAAAAAAAAAAAGAGTAGTACTGCTGGAAGAGTGAGCACCCAATGGACCCATGAAATGGCATGCACACTGACATGGGTTTGCATGATCAGTGTTATACTATTTGCGTGTCATTGTCAAATTGTCTGTGGAATTGAAAAGACAAAAAAAAAGAGGAAAGAGGAGGACAAGATGCATGCATGCCCTCGTTATCGGAGAAGGGTTTGGGATTATTCCTGACGACTCTTTAGGTTTTTGTATTTAATTGAGAGTAAAACTTTGTCGGAATGAGTAGGGTCATGGCCATCTGTAGCCTATAGAGAATTTCGTTCATGTTAACTGCAATGGCATCCACACAAGGAAGTCAAATGGCGACTAGTTTACAAAATATCCTGGTTTTCTATAGACGAAGTTATGAAAGTTAGATTAGGAGGACTGTAATTTCATTTTTCATAAGTTGTATTAAGAAGGAAAAGTGAGATACTATACAACCTAAACGTTTCTGCACAGTTCAGCTAGTTAATTGACCTTCACATTGTCAGAAAATTTTGTTCCGATCTATCTTTACATCTTCTCACAAGGGAATCAATTAATTGAAACAGAAATTAATCTCTCTCTCTTAAAGATACCATGTGGCTGAGCTTGGATGTCGATAAGAGTGAACATGGTTTGGTTCGATTTGGGTTAAGGCCATTTTTGAGTTAATTAACCTGAATTGAGTCGAAATTGATTATAAGCCAAACCAATTTGAACTGACCAAAAAATTTAACTAAATTGAACCAAATCAAATTATTTTGATTCAATTATGTTCCGTTCTATTGGTTTGGGCCTTCTCGGCATCCTTTTGGATTGTTATTCTTTATTTTCTTTTTTTTAAAAAAATTATTAGAATACTAACCTATTATATTGAGAGTTGAAACGTTAACATCACTCTTAGAAAATTCTTTGAAAATTTCTTATAAACTTGCTGCTAATAGGAGTTGAACTATTGACTTCATCCTGGTGTACATGAAAAATCTAATTTTATGTTGATCTCTATTTTGGGTATGGGTTTTGGTCTTCGATCTTGATGATTTGTATGGGTTTTGGTCTTCTCTTGATGATTTGGGCTTTTAGGCTTTTGCCTTTTGGGATCATTTGTCTTTTCTAGCTACTTCATAATCTCCAACTACTAAGACAATCTAATTTTTGTTGTAATAGGGAATGATCAACCATCAGGAACAATTAAGTTACCAAAGAAACCTATCTTTCAATACACACAAACCAGCTAAAAATATTACATGGGATCAACACACAATGTCTAGTCTTGAGGACACCCCTCGAATCAAACTAACCCCAGAAAGAAGGAACAATCATTTTCGACCTTGAAAGAAAGTATGGCCACAAATACATCAAGTTTCTCTTCAATATCATTTAATTTGTTGACAATGATAAATAAAGGACTTAATTCCAAAAAGTCCGATCATACTACAAAAAGAGACAAAAATGATGCAGTATGGCAACATGTAGATGTTGACAATCTCCCGGCTATGAAGCAAGATACCTTAGTTTAGTAAAATCATCCATAATATCAAAAAATTCCTCGAGCATAAACAAAAGAGACAATGACTCTTTTAAAAGAATGCAGATAATGAAACACACATCTCAATGATATAGTAGTTAATCTACATGTAGTTGTAGATCCATAGGTATTGAACCATATTCTACGTGAACAAACATCCCTGATTTAAATTTTGTGTATAAGGGAATTTTAAAGATTTAACCAAAAAAGAGAATTATGAGTTCCTTTTTGTAAAAAGTTAAAGTAAAATTAAATAGTAAAGCATAAGAAAATAATGTGCAGTTAAATAATCAAAGTATGCAGGAGGCAATAAAAAACCAACATTGATCGATTATGTCTCATGTATGCCACTTAGAAAAAAAACAAACACTGATCACATGAGAAAACTCTGGTAATCGATTAGTTTTTTTATAATCGATTATGTCTTCCGTATGACACTTAGAAAAAAAAAATCCACTAATCATATGAGAGAACCCCAATAATCGATTATCTTCTATATAGCACTTAGAAAAAAAATCCAACAATGATAATATGAGAGAATCCTGATAATTGATTAATTTTTCCTAATTGATTATATCTCCTACATGGCACTTAGACAAAAAACCAACACTGATCATACAAGAGAATCTCGATAATCAATTAGTTTCTTCATAAATGATTATGTCTCCTATATGACAATTCTAAAAATTATATGAGACACCACCAATAATTGATTGGTTTATTCACAATTAATTATGTATCCTATATATAGCACTTAGCTAGACAAAAAACCAACACTGATCATATCAATATGGTGATTAGGATAAGGCATTTTCCAACTCCCTTTTCTCCACAGGTATAGCATATTTCATGAAAAATTTCACCCACAAAAATATCATAAAATACATGGGAAATTTACATCATTGTAGTGATGGATACTTGACATCTGCATGCATGACATGTACTTTGATACCACCACCAAAATGATCATAAAAGAACAACTTCAATGACGAAGATCGCTTCATGATTCTCCATGTCAAAATGCAAAAGAAAAGGAAGTGCAAGAAATAAGGAGATAAAACATGATTCAAAGCATATCAATATAGTTAACTAAAAAATTCAGTCAACCTAAAGATTACACCTCTCCTATTCCCTCCAGACCCTAGCAAAAAAAAAAAAAAAACAAAAAGTACCAACCAATTTGACCTCAAAATCCTTCAAATGCTCTCCACTGCATCTTATATTTACCAATTTATGCAGCATTAATAACAAACTACACCGATATAACACTTGAAAGTTCTTAAAAAAAACTATATATTTAGTAAATAATGGAAAATGAATGCCACCTTCATCAAGCAACTTAAATTCATCCAAATTAGTAAAACAATAGAAAATAAATATTACCTTCATTTAGTCGACTTCATCTAATTTCTCTTCAATACTAAGCCAATCTTTAAATAATTGAACCCAATATTGATTGTGAATTGGCGCTTCTCTATCTTAGGAGATATAGAACTCCTAAATGCATCAAGAACACGTCCACATGTGCTAAATGCAGACTCTGATGCCACAATAGAAATAGAAATAGCCAAGACATCATAGGCCATCAATGAAAAAATAGAAAATCTAAAACTGTTGATTTTCCACCAAGCCAAAATATCAAATGAGTCCACATCTTGTTTTCTCTCTTCTTTCAAGTATTTAACCAACTCTAATTTCACATATTCACTTCCCATTTCAACTATATGTTGTTTGAACTAGTTCCTTATTATTAACCTTATTTTTTGTGTTGATTGCTCATCATATAGTCTACTTACACTTAATGTTAATTAAAGATGCACCTTGAATCATGCCTACTTGCTGTCCACTAGAAGTTTCATCCAAGTTTTTGTATTAATCAAACACAACATAAAGAGTGACCTTCACTTGTTGTTCAATGTCAATGCCATGTCACTCTCATACATTTGAGAGATTGAAAACTCAACATATACTAATTTATATCGGAGATCAAGAACCACAACAATAAACATCATGAGATTAAGTTTTTGTAGATTTCCTCAATATTTATCATTTTTTTGTTTCATTTTGAATGTTATGTCACTGAAAACATAATCATCACTTCCGCATCATTTTATTAGGAGACAATCAATATTACTAATCTTGTGAAAATAGGTGTTAGAAGTAATATATAGTGCACCTAAAACTCTTAAAGTAACATCATAAAAACTCTCCAACAATTTTGTCAACTCTCTAACTTTTTCTCAATCTTTATCTTGTAGTCTTCCTAAGCATCTCCTTTACTAAGTTCACTTAAAAAAAATAGATCTTGCTCTTTATATCTCTCAAATAACTTTTGAAGCTTTTGTGTTGTGTCCAACATCATAAAATTTGAGATCCACCTTGTAGGAAAATCAATACATAACAAGGTCTCGTAGTGGATTTTTTTCCTCTTCAACATAGGACTTAAACTTTTGAAGTCTTGATAAAGATTGTCTCACATATCTCATAGAATTTTGGACACAAGCAAAAGATTTATTTCTAATTGCAATTCATCATTGACAACTAAGTTCATGATATGTGCAGCATACCTCATATGAAGGAATTCTCCTTTTAAGGCACTTCCCTCCCAATTATTAATTCTCTTCTTCAAATATGCAATGGCAAGATCATGAGAGCTAGCAGTGTTAATAGTAATTGTCATAGCCTTTTCAATATCCCATCTTTTCAATTGCCTTACCAATGGCCTCACTTTTATGACTAGAAATTGAACATGTTCAATTTTTAATCATTATCACTAAAATATATAGTTAGACACATATAATTGATCCATTGCAATGGAAGTCTATGTGTTTGTTGTAAGTAAAACTTTCAACAATTATTTTTTATAAAAGATTTTAATTTTGATATCTCTTCCACATAGATTTCAAAACGGTCTCTCGCCAATAATTTTATAACTAGTTATTGGTCAAAATTTCAATTTGATATGGCAGTTTTGGTCTTCCCCTCTACTTTTTCACTAACCAAAGGACTGTGAGGGATAACCTACTTATTTGCTCACATAAGTATTAGCTCCACTGAAAAGATATTTCTTACATCTTATATTTAGATACGTTCGGAGTGTGCTTGTACTATAAGTTGCTAGATCACAACTATAAATAAGACCACAATAATGGAACTGGCATCATAATCTGCTATCTCAACTTTATTGTTCTTCATTATACTAGTATGAGTACAGTTGTGAACATTATGAAAGAGGAAGACCATTCTCTTAAAGCTAGTGAAAAGATAAAAACTAGAATTTTTTTTTATAAAAATAATACCTAGGCTAAGAAACATATGACACAATAAATACATATATACAGAATTTATCGATCAGTGGGCATTTCAAAGTTGCAATGTTTTATGATGGCTTGAATAAATATCTATAGAATGTATGGATGAGAAGAACATGAATCAAAGGTAAATTCAACACTTTTTGTAAAGAAAGATAAGAGAACAATTTCAAAGGAAAATAAACAAAAGTAGTCCATGCCAAAAAATTTAGGGCTTCCAGGTTGAGCAGTGTTTGAAAATACCCCTAATTGAACCAATGTGAATTAACATTGAAATGATGTAATAAAAGGAACTAGAAGAATGATAAATCAAAGATGGGAAATAGATACATGTGAAACAAGGATATGATCATATATAGGAGGAGGAGAACACCACAATAAGAAACTGAAGTCCCTTACATGTTCAGAATTCTAGAACCTAGAAAAGGTGTTGGGAAGTGCATGCCACAACCACTAGAGATTTTAGGATTAGTGACTTGGAAGACATTCAATTGAAACGATTGTAGACGCGAGATTTGGCCCATCTCCCGCAAGGCTATTTGGCCCATTAAGCCTCGTTTGACCATGTGTTGACCAGCCTCAGATTCCATGTAGACGGCAGCATCGACTGCCGCCTACTACTGGTTGACGGCATTCCCCCTGGACGCCGACCCAGCTTGACGTCCACATCTCTGGACGTCTGCATGGGGTTGGCGGCAAGATCTATTGACGTCAATACCGTTTACCTGGTCTGCGCAACTAACCCGAGAATATAGCCCACTTGCGCCATTGTCTCGCCCATGCAACGCATGGGGCCGTTCCCAACGGGTATATGGGCCACCTTGGCAGTCCCTTGACCCAGTAAAAATCCCATTTGGCCTCTCCCCATTGGTTAGAGCTTAAACACATGGAGTGCCACATGTGCAAGTGTGTTTCTTCACACTTGAGCATCCAATGCTCTCAACCCCCGAGCTCACTGTCTATATAACTCCCCCTTGGTCCCTCTGAACAAGGGGGGGAGAGGCTGGACGTCCATATGCTCAAGCTTTGAGAGAGGAGAGAGAAAATCCCACCCAAGCTTCACCAAGTCATCCTCTACTTCCTCTCAACCTTTGGGACGTCCAAGGAGGCTGCTCTGGAGCTGAAGGAGCCTCTGCAACGAGCTAGCATCACCAGCAACGAGGATCGCCTCCCCCACTCTTCCTCTCTTCTTCCTTTTCTCTCTTAGATATTTACATGTCACACACACTTTCCCACACACTCTAGGCACGTAGGGCACCTTCCTACACACCTAGAAAGGGGTTTCCCAACCAAAAACGGAGGGAAGAAGGGTGGTCATAACACTTGGACACCCCTCTTCTCAAGTCCGCAACCGGTACGGGACTCTCCTTTTGGGCCCTCCACATTTCGTTTTGAGCATTTGCTACACTATTTAGGGTCTAATAGAGTTTTGTTCTGTGGCAGGAACGATCCAAAGAAGACCGTGGAGCTCTCTTCCTTTGGCCGGCTGAAGGAGGAGAAGTTGGAGCTTCACCATCACCCGCGACGCGAGGCTACTACTCCGGCGTGATCAGCACAACTCCTTGGGCACAGGTAAGGCCTTGGCGATCACAATCATCTCCCATCCCCTTCCGGTTCCCCTTGTTTTCCCTCAGTCAACCTGGTCAAATGAGAAGTCAACGAGGTCAACCGGCATACTCTCCATCGCCAACGAGGGAGCGAATGTCCGTGAACCACCGTCGGAGAAGGCCACGCCAGTCGGCATCCGAAGACCGGGGCGGAATGAGACGTCCACAACGATTGGTTTCAAACTTAAAAAAATGAAACGAACTAGTTAAATTTATTTGTTTTGGTTTAGATCATTGACTCAAAATTTGAGTTTTTGAACCAAACCGAACCGAAAAATCCAATTCAGTTCAATTTAGTTTGTCGGATCAAACTAAAAACTGAACACCCCTAGATATTGCATCTAGTGTCAAATCTGAATCTACCATTTGGGTGAGGTCCATTCTGAGGATCCTTGTAGATCTGTTGGTGTCAATTCGGACATTGGGTTTGGTGGGCCATGGGCCCATCAATGACCCGCCACATGGGATACAATCCCCATGAGCCCCAAACAACCCATAACATAAACACGCAAGGTAGAAGGAAGACAGTGGGCGTAGTTTACATAATCTTTGTGTTTGGATCTCGGGGATAGCATTCCTGGCGTATAAGGATAGATGCACCCCACTGGAGAGGACATACATAGGTATAAGATAGGAGAACATACAGCAAACATGCATCCCATAATAGATGAGAGACAAGTTAATAAGATCGAGGTATATATGTATATATACCAAGTTTTTTTTTGGAATTTTGCATATAAATCATTATTGTAGATGATTTTGCAAAAATATCATTCACAGAAATGTATTAACATACACATCACTACTATGTAAAAAATATTCAAATATGTCATTGTAGTTAACTTTCGTTGGCAAGGGGATGCATATTCCTGAAAGATGCTAATATTTTTGTTAGAGGGTTGTACTTTGACCCAAAAAACCCTTCTGTTAACCCTCACGTGAACATAAAAATGGTGCAGGAGGGAGAGATCATTTCTAGAATCATTGTCCGCTGAAGCGCGAAGAGCTAGAGAGATCGAATGGTAAGGATCTTTGGAGAAATGAGAAAGGTTCGCCATTCAACGACACTCTCTAGATTCAACACATCGCCATCGCCATTGTCCCTTGCTTTACATTTCTCACTTCCAAATCTGAACATGAGCCACAGTTCATCCGTTGCGGTTTCTTCTTAAACACCTCATGCTGAAGTTGATCCTACATCATGTTTCTACCAATAGCCTTATAGGGTGTTAACTCAACAAATGAAAGAAGTAAAAGAGGCGCTTTTATGGGTTCTCCAGATGGGGGGGGGGGGGGCATCAAGAACCAACTGTAATTTGGCTCTTTGGCTTAGATTTATTTTCTTAGGCATTATTTATTTTGATCAAACTTTTAATTTTTCCCCCATGATTTAATATGCATGAAATGCTTGTGACTACTTTAGGAGGGTGGATGACTTTTATCATTTTACTGTGGATCTTAAGTACTAGATTCTACCTCTGTAAGAGGTCTTTGATAAGAAAAATGGTGATTTGGAGTAAAATATAGAATCTACAAAACATTGTTGAAGAGAGCTATCATTGCAGTTATTTGCATTTTTTGTATATATTTCATTAGGCTTTAAGTGCAATGTAAAGAACCCAGTTATCTGTAATTTTTTACTTTCTTTTGCATAGATGTATGTACCATTGTGTATCTTGATTCTTGTTTTGAGAAGCAAAATGTACCCAGTTATAACGGCCCCAGAGCCTAGACTCCCGGCTCCCACCGAGAATCCGACCACCGGTACCACTGCCTATGGGCCCTGTCATGCCCCGCCAATTTAGTAGCAGAATAAATTGGGGAGGCATGAACAACGTGTATGGTAACGTAAATTGCACATACATTCGCAAATATTAGAGCAACTAATGAACAATAATTGCAATAAAACTCATCATTTTATTGATAATTCATATAAACTATTACAACACTAATTCAGAGCCAAAACATAGGGCTCAATGACTTTATTACATTTGGAAATAATAACTAAGCAATTAACTAAACTAACTCTAGGGTACTGGGGACAATCCATCGCTATGACTCCAGGACGCTCATCACTCCAGTCCAATCCCGTTGATGTGTGTAAAGTCATCACTTGACTTACCTGAAAACACAATAACAAATAACAAAGGGTGAGCGATAACACTCAGTAGGACTTAATATCTCGTGTAAACAAGCATGCTTTAAGTGATTAATGTCTTGTAATGTAGGTTAACTAGAGAGAACGATCATGTATAGTCAAGAGAGTAATAGTACAAGATAACAAGTGAACGATAATACATTTCTCAAGAGTATTGCAAAATTAGGAGGGCAACATAACGAGATAGTGTGTAACAAGATAGTTATAACAAGATAGCGTGTATCAAAATGACATGTAATAGGATAACTTGCATTAAGGTGGTGTGTAACGAGATAGCTTGTATATCAAGATAGCGTGTAACGAGATTGCATGTAAAGAGATAACGTGTAAAGAGATAACGTGTAAAGAGATAACGTGTAAAGAGATAACGTGTAAAGAGATAACGTGTAAAGAGATAACGTGTAAAGAGATAACGTGTATGGTTGCACCACGGTGCACTAGTCAAGTACGACAATAGTCACTTTGGGACAGTAGCCGTTTCATGATAGTACAGTACGCCTGAACTCCTCAGACTACTGTTATAACAGTTAGTGCTAGCACAGTAATAGCACCGAAATGATATAGTACATCTGAACTCCTCAGACTAATTGTATAACAGTTAGATGTCTAGCCAAAATAGTATAGTCAGAACGGTGCAATGCAGAACACCGTCAATAGCCCCTGCCGGTATTTTCGGGTGGGTCTCTGCCCCCAGGACTAGATTGGAGCCCCTCGGACACTCTCCGTGCCCTGCACAGTATGCATTTGATACAGTAGAGTCACAAGACCCATATTATGGCGCTAGACAGTCAAGTATAGTACAAGCAATGGGAGCCACAACAGCTCAAGAGTCTCAAGAGAGTACTAGATGAATAGACGAGATAGTAGAGTGAACATGAATAGATGAGAGTACAAGGATAGTAGATGAGATAGGGGTATAATCGTAAAACAACGTTTAAATCACGATAGTAACAGTTGCACAGTACTAGGTCGGGTATCGGCAGTCAGGTAGAAGTCACATCCGCCCATTAGCCGTGCTACGAACACAGGCTAGATGGTCCGACGTGATCACAAGATAAGAGAGAATCCACTAAGGCCATTTTGGATCATATTGACCCCTAAAAGTGTAGAGGGATTTAAAGGTACAACCAGCTCGCCGGCTAAGGACGTGTGCTAAAGCCAAGAAGACTTACGGAGGCCTTGAAAAGGAGTCCCTGGTCCAGTCGAGAGTATTCCCGATGGAGAGGTGGTCCAAGTCAAGAGAAAGTGTGTAACGAAATATTGTCCGTCTTGCCTCGAGTGCTCGAAGACAGAGGGACGCGATAACGGTGTACAAATCACGCGAATAAAATGAAGACATGTGTCATTTAAATATAAGGGAAATTAGGTAATTAGTTTCACTTAATTACCAGATATATTATTGAGTAATTTACTAAGGTTTAATGGCAACATGATGGTTAAGTGTGTGCAAGTGTATGAAATCAAAAGTGTATGATGGATTGTGCACAAAGCTTTTAAATTAATTAGATTCATGCAATTTATTGCACATTAATATTTATTCAGATCAAATTATGAATAACAATATTTAATTAAGGCTAAACAATGGCTAATTAGCAAGTAGAGCAATGGTATATAAGCAATTTCGGGTTCTGGCTATTTTTATGTTAACGCGACGGGGGTACCCGTCGCGACTCCAGGTCGCGACAAGGCGGCTGGGCGTGACAAGTGATCCGGCCTCCGACCCGGTTCGAGGGTGGGAACGTGATGGCTTAGGCCGCCGTGTTCTTAACGTGACGTGCCAGCGGGGCGAGACCTGGCTGATATCGCGGCGGGTCGCGCCGTCGCGATATCAGAAGGGTCCGGCCCTTTTTTCCTTTTTTTAGGGCGGATCCTGTTTGATACAAGGTACTTGTGAATTCAATAAAAAATCACACAATAATCCAAAAATCATGAAACTAGTTTTAAACGAAAGTAGACTCATAGATCTATGAACATGCATAATTAATTTGAAAATAGACAAGGTTTAGGTATGCTTTGATCAGGTGACATTTCTATGACCTAAACATGCACAGTTAAAGTTCAACAAATTAATTAACAATGGATACATGATGAAAAATTTCGAAACTAGGGGCGTTCAAAAGGTAACATGATGTAGTATTTAAGAGAATTTTCGCATGGTATGAAGCTAAGTAGGCACGAGGTGTTGGGAGGACAACACTCAGACCAGCGACAACTCTCTCACACTACCCACTCGTTGATACCAGAGAGAGATAGAAGGAGGTAGGAAGAAGAACACAGGAACACCAGATTTTACGTGGTTCGGAGGCAAGAAGCCTTCCTACGTCCACGGCCACAGCAGCTTTCAATACTTCTTCTGCAAGAAATACACACGCATCCAAAGAGGACAAAACCCCCCTTTATATACTAGGAGAAAAGGCGCCACAATCAAGACACACAAGGGCAAAAGGGTCCTGTCTCTGAATCGCTTCAGAACTACAAAGTCCTGTCCTGGTAAGAGGGAGTCGAATGATTCAATATTTGACATTCGACTGCATGAGTCGAATCCTTCATGTTGACATTCGACTGCATGAGTCGAATCATTCACAGTTGACATTCGACTGCATGAGTCGAATCATTCACATCTGAAATTCGACTGCATGAGTCGAATCATTCAATCGACTGCTTCATTTCTGACTTCGGCTGTGGCAGTTGAACGCTGAGTCCGCCTGCAACACTTAGTCAAAATTTAGCTTCAGAGTTCGGGCTCCACATTCTAACACGAGGTTCACAAGCAAACATGAAAGGTCAGGTGCATGGATCTGATAGAGATTTAAAGAATTAATTCTCCCTCATGGGAGATCAAAATAAAGTGAAACTAGGGGCGTTTGAAAACCAATATGATCTAGTATATATGAGAATTTTATCATGGTAAGAGATCAAGTATACACAAGGTTTGAAAGCAATCATGAAGGGTCAGGAACATGGATCTGACAGAACTTCAAGGAATTAATTCTCCCTCATGGAAGATTGAAATAGAGCGAAACCAAAGAACTTTTGCTCGGGATCATGAAGTCTTCTTAGAGTAATTTTTACATGAATTTGGCTTGAGAGATTGCCAACCTTTCATACATTTAAGAAATCCTAGGGCTTGAAGACGAGGTAGAAGATAAAATCCTCTTGCTCCAAGCTCCTTCATTCTTGCTCCTCTCGTCCTCAACTCCTCTCTTCATCCCCTAGAGCTTCAACAATGATCTATGGGGTGGTAGGGTCGAATTGGGGTGTGTATGGCTTGGTTTAAGAGTCCCACTTTCTTAAAACTTCTCTTTCCCTTCAAACTCTTAATTTTTCCTTATTTATCTCCTTGTTTCTTGCATTATCCCACCTAATATGATAGATGAGAGGCTAATTTCGTGGGTAAAAGGTTTGGGTAAGGTTAGGACTCTTTTTAGGACATTTATAACCATTTTTAGTATTTATCTTACCCTTATTTAATTTATTTATTAATTAACTCCGAATTTCCACATTTATCTCCCCCTATTCTAGCATTTATCCACTAATTGGCTTGGGGAGAGATCTAATTTCGTGGGTAATAAGTTAGGATAAGTTTAGGACTCTTTTTAGAGATTTATATATGTCATTTAGTATTTATCTAATCCCTTTTTCTAATTATTACTATATTTAATTCGAATTTTACTTAATTAACTCCCATCTCATGGTGGGCTCTTCATATTAGGGCCCAACAATCCATGTTAGGACCATTAATAAAACCCATTACTAATTTGACTTAATGGGTATAGATTTAATTCCAATTATTCACCCTTTATCCTTATGTAAATCTATTTATCACACTTATTCAAGTAATTTCATATTTTTAATTCAATTTAATATTATTTTTGCCCATATTTCTAACCTTCATCATTTGGGCTCTTACTCTTGGCCCAATAACTCATGTGAGCTTATTTGTACAACTCATGTACTTACTTTACCTAATGGATTTTTAATTATCCTTTTATTAGAGAATTTATTCTTAGGCCAAGATTGTCTATTGGTCCAAATATCATAATGGGCTATCAACCCATATTATTTAAAGTCTTCCCACATGTTTATTTTAATTTATAATCCACTTTGGCTCATAAAATAATGAGTTCTTCGACTTATTCCTTAATTATGCTAATAAGTCGCATAAATTATTAAACCAAGTCTAAATGATTTTTATATGCCCAAATTTAACGATGGGTCATTAGAGAATATTATTTAAAGTATAATTATTATTTTTATGGAATTTTTATAGGGGTTTATACGCATGCAATAATGATGCGTACCTTTTTAACTAATTGAATTTGTTAATTGATAAAATTTCAATTTATCCATAATTTTTAATTAATAGATTTTACGGGGTACTACATCCTCCTCCACTTAAATAGAATTTTGTCCCCAAATTCATATGATATGATACGACTACCAATTTACTCGGAATATTTCATTCCATCATCTCCCCCACTTAGGGCTTTACTATCGAGAAAATAATATGAACTTGAACTAAGGGTTTAGTACTGGTACCTTGTCTACCTTTATTGGCATGTTTTGTATCCACAAGAACTTGTAATTGTCTTTGGTGTGGAGTTTGATTCTTCTTTATTGGACAATCGATGACTCGGTGTTGTTGACTTCCACAACGCAAGCATCTGCCCAATTTCTTCCAACAGTTATCAATCTGATGTCATGACTTTTTACAAAATTTACAGAATTCCTTCCGTTTCACTTCCCCTTTCATTCTCTTGCTATCTACGATATTTCTTCCTTTCTTATCATTGGAATGGGTAGTATGTTCCCTTTTCAACACCTTCTTCTTATGGATCTTTTCAAGAAGTCCCATGGTGTCCTCTATTATTTGAGCTCTTAACACCATGTCTGAATATACTACGAGGTCTAGCGGAGCCAACTTTTCCCAGAACACAGTTCTCAACCCTTCTAAGAATCTCCTTGCCTTCATCTTTTCCGTACACACCAAATGTGGTGCATATTGTGCTAATCTTTCAAATTGTGCTTCATATTCGGCTACAGACATCATTCATTGTTTTAACTCTGCAAATTCCTTTGCCTTCTTTTCATGAATCCTTTCAGAAAAATATTTAGTGTTAAAGAGTTCTAAAAATTCGTTTCACTCTATGTTGATGTTGGGTAATTGTCGACTGGCAGCTTCCCACCAAGCTCTAGCATCGCGGTCCAATTGGAAGGTTGCCAGAAGGACTTTCTCCTGCTCTGAACATTGCATAACTCTAAAGATTCGTTACATGTAATAGGATAGCTTGTATCAAGGTGGCGTGTAACGAGATAGCTTGTATATCAAGATAGCGTGTAACGAGATTGCTTGTAAAGAGATAACGTGTAAAGAGATAACGTGTAGAGAGATAACGTGTAAAGAGATAACGTGTATGGTTGCACCACGGTGCACTAGTCGAGTACGACAATAGTCACTTTAGGACAGTAGCCGTTTCACGATAGTACAGTACGCCTGAACTCTTCAGACTACTGTTATAACAGTTAGTGCTAGCACAGCAATAGCACCGAAATGATATAGTACATCTGAACTCCTTAGACTAATTGTATAACAGTTAGATGTCTAGCCAAAATAGTATAGTTAGAACCGGTGCAATACAGAACACCGTCAATAGCCCCTGCCGGTATTTTCGGGTGGCTCTCTGCCCCCAGGACTAGATTGGAGCCCCTCGGACACTCTCCGTGCCCTGCACAGTATGCATTTGATACAGTAGAGTCACAAGACCCATATTATGGCGCTAGACAGTCAAGTATAGTACAAGCAATGGGAGCCACAACAGCTCAAGAGTCTCAAGAGAGTACTAGATGAATATACGAGATAGTAGAGTGAACATGAATATATGAGAGTACAAGGATAGTAGATGAGATAGGGATATAATCATAAAACAACATTTAAATCATGATAGTAACAATTGCACAGTACCAGGTCGGGTACCGACAGTCAGGTAGAAGTCACATCCGCCCATTAGCCGTGCTACGAACACAGGCTAGATGGTCCGGCGTGATCACAAGATAAGAGAGAATCAACTAAGGCCATTTTGGATCATATTGACCCCTAAAAGTGTAGAGGGATTTAAAGGTACAACCAGCTCGCCGACTAAGGACGTGCGCCAAAGCCAAGAAGACTTACGGAGGCCTTGAAAAAGAGTCCCTGGTCCCTTTTTCCCTTTTTTTAGGGCGGATCCTGTTTGATACAAGGTACTTGTGAATTCAATAAAAAATCACACGATAATCCAAAAATCACAAAACTAGTTTTAAACGAAAGTAGACTCATAGATCTATGAACATGCATAATTAATTTGAAAATAGACAAGATTTAGGTATGCTTTGATCGGGTGACATTTCTGTGACCTAAACATGCACAGTTAAAGTTCAATGAATTAATTAACAATGGATACATGATGAAAAATTTCGAAACTAGGGCGTTCAAAAGGTAACATGATGTAGTATTTAAGAGAATTTTTGCATGGTATGAAGCTAAGTATGCACGAGGTTCACAAGCAAACAAGAAGGGTCAGGTGCATGGATCTGATAGAGATTCAAAGAATTAATTCTCCCTCATGGGAGATCAAAATAGAGCGAAACTAGGGGCGTTTGAAAGCCAATATGATCTAGTATATATGAGAATTTTATCATGGTAAGAGATCAAGTATACACAAGGTTTGAAAGCAATCATGAAGGGTCTGGAACATGGATCTGATAGAACTTCAAGGAATTAATTCTCCCTCATGGAAGATCGAGATAGAGCGAAACTAAAGGGCTTTTGCTCGGGATCATGAAGTCTTCCTAGGGTAATTTTTACACTAATTTAGCTTGAGAGATTGCCTACCTTTCATACATTTAAGAAATCCTAGGGCTTGAAGACGAGGTAGAAGATGAAATCCACTTGCTCCAAGCTCCTTCCTTCTTGCTCCTCTCGTCCTCAACTCCTCTCTTCGTCCCCTAGAGCTTTAACAATGATTTATGGGGTGGTAGGGTCGAATTGGGGTGTGTATGGCTTGGTTTAAGAGTCCTACTTTCTTAAAACTTCTCTTTCCCTTCAAACTCTTAATTTTTCCTTATTTATCTCCTTATTTCTTGCATTATCCCACCTAATATGATAGATGAGAGGCTAATTTCGTGGTTAAAAAGTTTGGGTAAGGTTAGGACTCTTTTTAGGACATTTATAACCATTTTTAGTATTTATCTTACCCTTATTTATTTATTATTAATTAACTCCGAATTTCCACATTTATCTCCCCCTATTCTAGCATTTATCCACTAATTGGCTTGGGGAGAGATCTAATTTCGTGGGTAATAAGTTAGGATAAGTTTAGGACTCTTTTTAGGGATTTATATATGTCATTTAGTATTTATCTAATCCCTTTTTCTAATTATTACTATATTTAATCCGAATTTCACTTAATTAACTCCCATCTCATGGTGGGCTCTTCATATTAGGGCCCAACAATCCATGTTAGGACCATTAATAAAACCCATTACTAATTTGACTTAATGGGTATAGATTTAATTCCAATTATTCACCCTTATCCTTATGTAAATCTATTTATCACACTTATTCAAGTAATTTCATATTTTTAATTCATTAATATTATTTTTGCCCATATTTCTAACCTTCATCATCTGGTCTCTTACTCTTGGCCCAATAACTCATGTGAGGGCTTATTTGTACAACTCATGTACTCTTATTTTAACGAATGGATTTTCATTATTATCCTTTATTAGAGAATTATTCTTGGGTCAAGATTGTCTATTGGTCCAAATATCATAATGGGCTATCAACCCTATTATTTAAAGTCTTCCCACATGTTTATTTTAATTTATAATCCACTTTGGCTCATGAAATAATGAGTTCTCGACTTATTCCTTAATTATGCTAATAAGTCGCATAATTTTTAAACCAAGTCTAAATAATTTTTCTATGTCCAAATTTTATGATGGGTCATTAGAGAATATTATTTAAAGTATAATTATTATTTTTACGAAATTTTTATAGGGGTTTATACGCATGCAATAATGATGCGTACCTTTTTAACTAACTGAATTTATTAATTGATAAAATTTCAAATTATCTATAAATTTTAATTTATAGATTTTCCGGGGTACTACATCCTCCCCCACTTAAATAGAATTTGGTCCCCAAATTCATATGATATGATACGACTACCAATTACTCTGAATATTTCATTCCATCATCTCCCCACTTAGGGCTTTGCTATCGAGAGAAATAATATGAACTTGAACTAAGGGTTTAGTACTGGTACCTTGTCTACCTTGTATTGGCATGTTTTGTATCCACAAAACTTGTATTGTCTTTGGTGTGGAGTTTGATTCTGAAGGATCGAAGATGTGATGGACAAGATCTAGAAGGGGGGGGGGGGTTGAATAGATCTAGGCCAACTATTGCGGAAGCTTAGCCAATTTTAAAACAATGCATAAATCAGAGGTAATTTGAAAGAGCATTTAGATCTGATGAGTGATTGTGTGAATTAGATGATTGAAGTGTGGAACAAGTTGATTAAAGGTGAATTTGAAAAACCCTATGCATACATCTAGCGCAATGTGAATTTAGTCACACACAAACACTGCACAGAGAATTTTTAGGTGGTTCGGAAATCACACAATGTGATTCCTACATCCACCCCTCACACTGTGAGGATCCACTAAACAATCGGATACACCACACACACGGAGCCTGACAACTCCAACACAGAGTTCTACAACTCACACACCTCTAGAGCAAGACTACTCTAAAACTGAGCACAATTGCTCAACCACAACTGAGTACGATGACTCAACACTGAGCACACAGGCACACAAATCACTGCTAGATCACAAAACATAAAGATTCAGATCCTCTAGCAATGATCTGATCTAAAAATGTTCATTCAAGAGGATTGATGCAAACAGTTCATGCACAGTCTCTAGAATGACTAAGAAGAAACAAGGGGAAATGAGGAATGGGGTGAAATGTCCTTGTTCTTCAAGAAGACTCCCTTGTAGAGGCTGAATTGTGAAGAAGCTTGATCACTTGAAGTCCCAGGCCGATGCTCTGCAATTTGGTCTTTGGGATCTTCCTTGAATTCTTCACAATTGTCTACTTCTACTCGATCTGCATCCTTGGAAGTTGATCACAATGCTTCATCTTAGATCAATCTTCACTTCTTGTGCTTGGAGATGTGGAAATTTGGTTGAAGAAGCACAAGGGGAGCAAGAACAGGGTGGAGAGCTCTCTCTGCCGCCAAAAGGATTTCTGGAAGACTCTTGGAGGCTCTCTCTTGGTTGGATGGCCAATTAGGAGAGTATTTATACCTAAAAAGTCCAAAAGTACCCTTGGGGGTCGTGGGCACATGATCCAAGGCCGATCCACCAAATCCCTAGAGTGCCACGTGTCCAGGAGAAACTTTAAGTCACAGAGTTTCCAGAGTGTGTCAACCTGCCCATGGGGTGTGTTGACACACTGTCCCAGACTGGCAAAATGGCTTCTCTGGGAAGGGTCTCTAGTGTCGACACCACTTCATCTCGTGTCGACACACTGGAGAGAACTACAAAATAGGCCTTCTGGGAGAGGCATCTAGTGTCGACACCATCTGGTTTAGTGTCGACACACTATCCAGGCCTGTTGACAGGGTTTCACTGGGAGCTGGGTTCTAGTGTCGACACTGCTTGATCTTGTGTCGACACTACTTGACCATTTCTTCTCTTTTGGCTTAGGGCTTGGAGCATTGTGTCGACACCAGTATGGGGTGTCTCGACACTACCCTTGGAAGAATTGTTGTCCCTGAGAAATAAATACATATTTCATTAGTCCAATGCATTATCATGAAAATAATGATAAATGTGTTTGAAAACATGCTTTTTGAATATGGTCATTACATGTGTGGTGCATTTAACATGTTCCAATTATTGTGCATTAAAATCACAACTTGTCATCATCAAAATATGAGGGAAATGAATTATATTCACACTCAACCCAACAATCTCCCCCTTTTGATGATGGCAATATTGAGTCACATAAAGTTTGAATTTTGAAGGATGTGATTTTTCAAGTATCCATTCACACAACATCCATTCACATACACACTGAATAACAATGCACAGATTCAGTCAATTTTCGTTCACATTCATCAAAAGCCATTTAGCACAATTTAGTAACAATTGACATTTTCATAATCAAGAGGCACAATGTACTAATAACCATAGCTTTCCATTAATGGCCAAAAAACAACACATTTTGAGATCAACAAACAATTGTTCATTACAAAAGGTTCACATTAAAAAAAGATGTCCTTTTCTTCTTCCCCCTTTGACATCATCAAAATATGAAGTCCATTAGGAGGATGGAGGAGGAGGAGGAGGAATGGGTAGCAAGATAGTCTCAATATCCGTCAATCTTTTCCATAGAAGTCAAGCCGAACTCATCTGAGCTTGGATTGTTGAGAGTCTTGTATGCAATAGATTTTCCATTCTTTCAGAATTCAGACATTGTTGCTGAAGCACACTAATTCAGCTGAAAGAGGCGTGATGATGAAGAGGAACCAGCTGTGCCACCATGTTTGTGCAAAGTTTGAATTCCTTCTTTAGAGCAGACATTTCTTCATCAATGTGAGCAGATAATTTTTTCAAGCCCTCTAAATCATCTACCATGTGGGCAAAAGACAGTCTTGTCTTGGATATTTGATTTACTGCTTCCTGGCTATGAAAAGATTCTGTTGGGAATTTGCAAAATGCCTTCAAGAACCTTTTCTAATGTCTTGATGCTCCTTAGTTCAAGGGAGGCATCAGCCAGTGTTCCAATAAGCCTATTGAATCTTTGGGCTGCATAATTTGAGGCTTCCTTTTGTTTGATGAACTGAGCAGTCACTGAATTTTCCAATCTTTGTACTCTAAGCTTAAAAACCTCTGACATCTGTTGGATGAAGAGTGATGGTATCAATTTTTCATTGAAAAAATGAGTTACAACTCTGGTGGAACAGAAGGTCCACCAAAGGATGTGGAGGCTTGAGCTTGAGGTTGTGGAGAAAAAGAGGGATTGTCCTTCAAGGTTTAGTGGAAGAGGGCTGAAGTTGAGGTGAAATTGGGGCATTCAGGGGTACTTGAACTTCATTCTCAACATGAGGCTGATCCTCATTTGCTGGAGGCTGGTCCTCTTGAGCTGGAGGCTGGTCCTCTGGAGCCACAGGGGCCTCAACTCAGACATTGTTGCTTGAAGCACACTAAATTCAGCTGAAAGAGGCTGTGATGATGAAGAGGAACCAGCTGTGCCACCATGTTTGTGCAAAGTTTTGAATTCCTTCTTTAGAGCAGACATTTCTTCACTGTGAGCAGATAATTTTTTCAAGCCCTCCAAATCATCTACCATGTGAGCAAAAGACAGTCTTGTCTTGGATATTTGATTTACTGCTTCCTGGCTATTGAAAAGATTCTGTTGGGAATTTGCCAAAATGCCTTCAAGAACCTTTCTAACTTGTCTTGATGCTCCTTAGTTCAAGGGAGGCATCAGCCAGTGTTCCAATAAGCCTATTGAATCTTTGGGCTGCATAATTTGAGGCTTTTTTGTTTGATGAACTGAGCAGTCACTGAATTTTCCAATCTTTGTACTCTAAGCTTAAAAACCTCTGACATCTGTTGGATTGAAGAAGTGATGGTATCAAATTTTTCATTGAAAAATGAGTACAACTCTGGTGGAACAGAAGGTCCACCAAAGGATGTGGAGGCTTGAGCTTGAGGTTGTGGAGAAAATGAGGGATTGTCCATTTCAAGGTTTAGTGAGGAAGAGGGCTGAAGTTGAGGTGAAATTGGGGCATTCAGGGGTACTTGAACTTCATTCTCAACATGAGGCTGATCCTCATTTGCTGGAGGCTGGTCCTCTTGAGCTGGAGGCTGGTCCTCTGGAGCCACAGGGGCCTCAACTACAGCTGGCCCTCTCCGTACTTGATCACCCTCAAGTCGAAAGCCCATAAACTTATGTACATGCTTGAAGCAGTATATGTTGGACTTAGGAATTGTCTGAGACTTCTCATTCTCAAGAGAAACACCAAAATGTTCAAAGACTGGTGTAAGGTGAGCTGCATAAGGAAGAGACCTATGGAGATCTTTCCTCGTAGTCTCAGACATTATCTGGTACATTATGACATGGGGGTTGACCTTGATGTCCTTTATCATGCAATAAATCATAAATCTCTGAATATCCGTGAGTCTATCCCTGCCGCCACCTTGGGGTGTTATGATAGTGGTGAGAATGTGATGGATAAGTCTCAACACAGGTGGAAAGGTGTTTGTGTTGAACTTGGTGACATGTGTTTGCCTGGGATCAGACTCATCAGCTTGCAATCCAGTCAAGATAGTGTAAGCTTCATGGAGATCAAACTCAAAGTTGTGGTAATCGGCTCTTTCATCAGGAATTTTAAATAGGGTGGCTGCTAATTCTGTAGGCATATCAATCACAACACCTTTGACCTCAGACTTGGAACCGTCATCAGTGCATTCCAAATTCATGTAGAATTCTTGTACAAGACGAGGATAAATGGTCCGAAATTCGGAGATAAAATGCAACCAAGTCTGGAATGAGAAGAAACGGTGAATTTCTGGGAATGCAGCTGCTAACTGATTATCTGCCAAATCGACTTCCCTAGGTTTCAAAATCATCTTCCCTTCACTAACCGACTTGGAAGGGGTGGCCTCAGAAGGCTGGGAAGGCTCAGAAGATGAAGAGGACGATCCCTCCAAAAACTTCAGGAGAAGAAACCAAAATCCTCTGTCTAGGGTTTGCGGACCCCTACCTCTAACGAAAGAGGATGCTCTCCTCTTTGGATGGAGTGGGAGATGCAGAGGAAGGTATTACACACAACCAGCAGGATATATTCATTAAATCACTTGAACCAGTAAAATGATAATTTGAGGGATATAGGACATCCAACAATCAATACAAACGACCATACTTTTCAAATTCAAAGAAATGAAAATATCTTTTTAGATTGAAATCAAGTGTGATGAAGATAAACACTTTCAAAACAAATGATGATAGACAAAGATGGTTATTTTAAGCAATTCTTCTTGGATAATTTGTGTTTTTTAATCAAACTATCAAATGTAGTAAATCTTGTTCACTCAAGAACTAATACTTTTTACACACCATAGTTCCTGGATACTAGAAATTTACTCATTATCTAGTTTCAAAGGGGGAAATGACAACTTTTACATGGAATATACGTTTATCAGATGCCAATATTTCAAGTTACTCAGTCACCATAAAAAATATAGAACAATTTTTTTTTAATTCTTGATTTTGAACCTTTGAACAGAGATAACAAAAATACCTCATGACATACATGACACTTCATTTCATTGTGAAGGTTTTAGTTTCTCAGTATTTGTGCCATTGCTCTGTTGAATATCAAGTGTAAGGAGAATTTTATAAAACTGGAAACTTTATCTCACATCAGTTGCAAAAAAAATGTTTAAATTCAATGCCACATTATCCTTCAGTCTATGAAAGAGATTTGAATTTCTGTAGTCTTGAAGAGTATAGTTGAAGTTGATTGTGAAAAAAAAAATGTAGTAGATCACTTAAGGATCATTTTTAGGTTCTAGTTGAAATCAGAAATGATTCTTTTTGAACAACAAAAGCTCCCCCTCAACGATTGCATATTCATTTCTTGGTACTTGGCGGAGACATATACTCTCGCATAGTGAAAGTGTCCAGACAAGCAGAACTTGTCCTTCTTCAAATCACCATTTGATATACCAAGAAGTTCAACATAATGTGAGTTGAAGAATTCATTGTCAAAAAGAAATAGAATTTGAATAGTGAGAGATGTGAACAATATGAATCAAGGAAGCAAAGAAGAATGATAAAACAATGACTCCCCCTCAAATATGCCTAAACACTCAACCCAAATGAGAGAGATCAAGAAGATGGACATTTGCAAAGACCAGCTCTCTCCTCAAAGTTGAAAATCTACTGTCAGGAAGAGGTTTTCGTAAAGATGTGGCAATTTGTTTTTCAGTTTCAATGAAGTGGAGTTCAAAGGATTTCTTTGCTACCTCATCCCTCAAGAAATGATACCTAATTTCAATATGTTTTGTTCTGGAATGCTGAATTGGGTTTTTAACAGATTTATGACACTTGTGTTGTCACAAGAATGGGAACACAACCTAACTCTTGGTTGTAATCAAGAAGTGATGTTTCACCCAAAGAATTTGAGTGCCACATCTACCAGCTGCAACATACTCAGCCTCTGCAGTTGACAAGCAACTGAATGTTGCTTTTTAGAAGCCCAAGAGATTAGGCACCCACCAAGTACAAACACAAGCCACTTGTGCTTTTCTATCTAATTTACACCCAGCATAATCAGCATCACAATAGGCAATCAGTCTAACTTGCAACCACAGGATACCAAATTCCAAGATCATATGTTCCAACAAGATATTTGAAAATTCTTTTAACAGCTAACATGTGACTTTCTTTAGGATTAGATTGAAATCTAGCACATAAACACACACTGAACTGAATATCAGGTCTAGAAGTGGTTAGGTAAGTAGAGAACCAATCATACCTCTGTATGTCTTTGGGTCTACTGACTTACCAGTGAGTCTTCTTCTAGTTTAGCATTAATGGCAATGGGTGTGCTTGAATGCTTGAGGTTCTGGAAGTCAACCTTTTCAGAAGTTCCTTGACATATTTGGTTTGACTTATGAAGATCCCCTCGCTTGTTTTGTTACCTGCAATCCCAAGAAAATTGTAAATCTCCCATCAAGCTCATTTCAAATTCATTTTTCATTTAATTTGGCAAAATCATTGCACAGGCTCTTATTGGTTGATCCAAATATTATGTCATCAACATAAATTTGGACTGCAATTATTTGATTTTTGATAGTTTTTGTGAACAGGTTTGATCACATTACCTCTAGAGTATCCTTTGTCAAGCAAAAAAGAACTCAAACGGTCATACCAAGCTCTTGGAGTTTGTTTGAGACCATAGAGAGCCTTATGAAGCTAAAGACATGATTAGAATGTTTTTCATTTTCAAAGCCCGGAGGTTGTTCAACAAAAACATTTTCTTTTATATAGCCATTCAAAAAGCACTTTTGACATCCATTTGATAACTTTAATTTCATGAAGATGCAAAAGTAAGGAAAATTCTTACAGCTTCTAGTCTAGCTACAGGGCATATGACTCTTCAAAATCAATTCTAAATTCTTGGTTGTACCCCTTTGCAACTAGTCTAGTTTTATTCCTGATGACTTGACCATTTTCATTTAATTTATTTCTGAATACCCATCTAGTGCCAATGATTGTTTGGTCACTAGGTCTAGGTACTAATTCCCATACTTGATTTCTTTCATTGATGAAGTTCATCATGCATTGCATTGATCCAATCAGAACTCAATAAAGCTTCATCAATTGACTTTGGTTCAACTTGGGAATTAGAGCTAGTTCTTCATCATAACATTCAGGAATGATGATCTAGTCCTTACCCTATCATTTACATTGCAACTACATTTTCCAATGGGTGATCTCTCAAAAATCTATGTTCAGAAGTCCTGTTGAAATGCATTAAATCTGGAACAACATTACCTGATCCACTTGGAGTAGGTGATGAATGTCAAGTTCACCAAGGTCTTCAATTTCCTCAACGGTCGGTGAAGAATCCACAATAAATCTCCTCTTCATATCTTGACTGTCTCTACAAGATTTAGAATCATGAGTTGAAAATGAATTTCATCAAAAATAACATGTGGAGACTCTTCAACAGTTTGATTCTTGAGAGAATAAACTCTAAAGCTCTTGACACTTCAGAATAACCAAGAAAGATGGCTTCCTGACTTTTAGCATCAAACTTGTCAAGATTTTCTTTGTTGTTGTTATGAACAAAGCATTTACACCCAATATTTTGAAATAGGAGATTGTTGGCTTTTTGTTTTTCAATAATTCATAGGGGTTTTTTCTGATTTTTGGTCTGATCATGCTCTATTGAGAATGTGATTTGCTGTATTCACAGCTTCAGCCCAGAAGGATTTGGGCAAATTGCTTTCTAAGAGCATGAATCTAGCCATTTCCACAAGAGTTCTATTCTTTCTTTCCACAACTCATTTTGTTCTGGAGTTCTTGGTGAAGAAAACTTGTGAAATATGTGAAGATCAACACATAAATCAGAAATGATTTGTTTTCAAACTCACCCCCATGATCAGTCAAAATGTTTTTGATTTTATATGGAAAACTTGTTAAGACAGTGGTACAGAAATTCCTGAACTCAAGGCAAGCATCACTTTTTGGGGACAGAAAATAACCCATGTAAATCTGATAAATCATCAATGATTACAACCCATATCTTTTGCCACTTAGACTTAGAATTCTTGTTGGGCCAAAGAGGTCCATGTGAAGTATTCTAGTGGCCTAGATGTGAGTACCTCATTGAAGGTTTTAAAGATTTTCTGGTTGTTTTCCTTGGGCACAAATCTCACAAACTTGATTTTCTACATTAGAAAAGGATTCAGGAGACCTTTAACCAATTCAGCCTTAACAGTTTATTCATTGTTCTGAAACTTGCATGGCCAAGTCTTTTGTGCCAAGTCCATGCAATTTCATTCTTATTTGCTACAGACAAATATTTTCAGAAAGTTTTTATTGAGGTTGATCATGAGACATTGTTTTTCACCTCTTTCCAAAGAATTTTACTTTATCAGTTGATGAGTCAATTATCTTGCAGAAATCATTCAAACACAACTTTGTGACCTTTGTCACATAGTTGGCTAATGCGCAGCAAATTGTAATCTAGACCATCAACTAATAAACATTATCAACAGAGTTTGAGGAAGATTGACCAACCTTTCCAGATCCAATGATCTTTCCTTTATTTTTACCTCCAAAAGTGACAGAACCTCCCTCCTTCTCAATCAGGAATGAAAATTTGGCTTTGTCTCAGTCATGTGTCGTGAACACCCATTGTCCAAGGAACCACACATTTGAGTTGGGTGCATGACCTTCCTGCAAAACAATCAGTGGAGAGAAGATTTTGGTACCCAAACATTGTTGGGACCATCAGAATGTTTGAACATAGTCATCAAATCTTTTCTCACCCAAATTGATTTGTTTTTACTTCTTTTTGTTTCATTGATATTTTTTGTCTTTTTCAATTTGTTCTTTTTCCTAGGAATAAAACACCAGTGTTCTTGTTTTCAGTAGGAGGGAGTTTTGCATTTGGACATGAGTTGTAACTGTGAGGTCCAAACCAAGGATTTTGATGGTACACTGAAAAATTTGGATGGAAGAATTAGGATGGTACCAAAAGGATTGAGATACCATTGTTTTCCAAGAATTAGTCCAATCAGCTTGATGTGCTGTCTTGGAAGTCCAAAGTTTGTTATGGATGCTTCTTTTGACTTTTTTCTTATTTTCAGATTTTTACTTGAATTTTTGATTGACTGGTTTTGTTTATTGAGGTTGAGCAGGTCGACCTGTCACTACAGACAAAAGACATATGTCAGCGCTAACGTCGTTGACAAAGCAGTCACAGATTCCACCTTTTGTGGACTTGTGTCGACCTGTTAGATGATGTGTCGACCTGGTGGATTCTCTTTGTTCTGTGTTTTTGAAATTTTACTGTGTTGCTTGACACTTGATTAATTTTTGTATTTCAAGACTAGAATCTTTGACAAATTGATCATGGTGCTTTTTCTCTTATTTCAAGCAGATTTGTTTTCTTGAGTTTTGTTTGTTGAATCCTAGTCCATGTGAAATTGATTTCATTCTAGCTCCCAGCAAGGCCTCCAAATTGTCTTTACCTTTTGTGAAGGTTTCAATGACTTCATCCTTTTCTTTTAGCTGGTTTTCTAAGGGTTGATTTCTCAACCTTTTGTTGTTTTCTTTTTTTCCATTTCCAGCTTTTCAAACAGTTCTTTAAATTCATGGGTGCCTTTTAGGATGCAAGCTTAAGCTCATCAATTATATTCAGGTAAGCTCATCAATTATATTCAGGAGATTTTCCTTTTCTTCATTAAGTTCAGCTACTTCATTTTCCAGTTCACAAGTTCTTTATTGATGGATTGGTTATGAGAATGTTTTAATTTTCTTTTTGAGATGCTTATTTCTTTCCTTATTTCAGAGTATTTTTACAAGCTCAGCATAGGCATCTTGCCAATCATCAATTGAATAATCTTCGAAAGAAGTACTTAACTTTCCATCTGAGCTATTTGCCATGAAGCAAATTTCTTCACTCTCAGAGCTTGAGGATTTTTCTTCTTCCTTCTCACTGAGTCTTCATCAGACCAAGTGGCTACCATGGCTTTGGCTTCTTGAACTTGTGAATCTTCTGTATTTCTCCTTCTTATTCTTAGGACATTCTCCCTTCATATGTCCTGGCTTGTTGCACCTGTAACAAATGACAGTTTCATCAGATTTCTGATTCATATTAGAATTGACATTAGAAAAGGAAGGTTTTCTTTTTGATGGGAATATCTTTTTCCCAAAAAATTTTCCTTTCCTGTATTTTAAGAATTTTCTGAATTGCCTGGTCATGAGGGCAATCTCATCCTCTTTGGACTCAGACTCATCAGAACTTGTTTTCTCCTGATTCTTGTCTTTGTTACTTGAAGAGGCCTTTAGTGCTACTGGCTTGGTTTTAATATATGTTCATCATTTCTTTTTAGATTGATTTCATAAGTCATTAAGGATCCTATCAATTCGTCCAAAGAGATTTTGGACAAATCTTTAGAATCTTCAATGACTGAGGCCTTAGTGTGCCAAATTGAAGAGAGAGAGTATAAAATTTTCCTTACCAAGTCAGCATCTGTATAATCCTTACCTAAGACCTTCAGTCCATTCACAATGATCATAAACCTGGCAAACATTTCAGAAATTGTCTCATTAGATTTCATCATAAACAATTCATACTCAGAGACAAGAATGCTAGCTTTGGTTTCTTTCACTTGGGATGTTCCCTCATAGAGTAGATCAAGTTTGTCCCACATCTCCTTGGCAGATTTGCACATGGAGATCTTGAGTACTCCTTAGGGTAGACTACACACTGGATCATATTCATGGCACTATATTCAAGGTAGCCCTTCTAATCTGTTCCCTGGTCCAGGTTTCTTCCTCTCCCTGGTTCTCATAGGGGCCTACCTCAACTACTTTCCATATTTCATTTTTGGGCTCTAAGAAAAAACTTGCATTCTATTCTTCAATAAGAATAGTCCGTCCCATTAAAGAAGGGTGGCCTATTATGGAATGACCCTCAGCTATGAACCCTCTGGAATCCATTGAATTAAAAGATGGTGCAATGAAGAAAACACTCAGCAAGCAAGCAAGCAAGCAAGCAAGCAAGCAAAACACACAGAACAAATAGAAAGCACTCAGATAGATCAGATATAACCCGCTCTGATACCAATTGAAGGATCGAAGATGTGATGGACAAGATCTAGAAGGGGGGGGGGGGGTTGAATAGATCTAGGTCAACTATTGCGGAAGCTTAGCCAATTTTAAAACAATGCATAGAAATAGAGGCAATTGAAGGAGCAATTTAGATTGATGAGTGATTGTGTGAATTAGATGATTGAAGTGTGGAACAAGTTGATTAAGGTGAATTTGAAAAACCATGCATACATCTAGCGCAATGTGAATTAAGTCACACACAAACCAATGCACAGAGAATTTTTAGGTGGTTCGAAAATCACACCATGTGATTCTACATCCACCCCTCACACTGTGAGGATCCACTAAACAACCGGATACACCACACACACTGGAGCCTGACAACTCCAACACAGAGTTCTACAACTCACACAACCTCTAGAACAAGACTACTCTAAAATGAGCACAATTGCTCAACCACACTGAGTACGACGATCAACACTGAGCACACAGGCTCACGAATCACTTGCTAGATCACAAAACATAAAGATTCAGATCCTCTAGCAATGATCTGATCTAAAAAGGTTCATTCAAGAGGATTGATGCAACAGTTCATGCACAATCTCTAGAATGACCAAGAAGAAACAAGGGGAAATCAAGAAGACTCCCTTGTAGAGGCTGAATTGTGAAGAAGCTTGATCACTTGAAGTCCCACGCCGATGCTCTGCAATTTGGTCTTTGGGATCTTCCTTGAATTCTTCACAATTGCCTGCTTCTACTCGATCTGCATCCTTGGAAGTTGATCACACTGCTTCATCTTAGATCAATTTTCACTTCTTGTGCTTGGAAATGTGGAAATTGGGTTGAAGAAGCACAAGGGGAGCAAGAACAGGGAGGAGAGCTCTCTCTGCCGCCAAAAGGATTTCTGGAAGACTCTTGGAGGCTCTCTCTTGGTTGGATGGGCAATTAGGAGAGTATTTATACTAAAAAGTCCAAAAGTACCTTGGGGTCGTGGGCACATGATCAAGGGCGATCCACCAAATCCCTAGAGTGCCACGTATCCAGGAGAACTTTAAGTCACAGAGTTTCCGGAGTGTGCGACCTGCCCATGGGGTGTGTCGACACACTGTCCCAGACTGGAAAAATGGCTTCTCTGGGAAGGGTCTCTAGTGTCGACACCACTTCATCTCGTGTCGACACACTGGAGAGAACTGCAAAACAGGCCTTCTGGGAGAGGCATCTAGTGTCGACACCATCTGGGTTAGTGTCGACATACTATCCAGGCCTTTTGACAGGGTTCACTGGGAGCTGGGTCTAGTGTCGACACTACTGATCTTGTGTCGACACTACTTGACCATTTCTTATCTTTTAGCTTAGGGCTTGGAGCATTGTGTCGACACCAGTATGGGGGTGTCGACACTACCTTGGAAGAATTGTGTGTCCTGAGAAATAAACACATATTTCATTAGTCCAATGTATTATCATGAAAATAAATGATAAATGTGTTTGAAAACATGCTTTTGAATATGGTCATTACATGTGTGGTGCATTTAATATGTTCCAATTATTGTGCATTAAAATCACAATTGTCATCATCAAATATGAGGGGAAATGAATTTATTCACACTCAACCCAACAGATTCTCTTTATTGGACAATCGATGACTCGGGTTGTGACTTCCACAACGCAAGCATCTGCCCAATTTCTTCCAACAGTTATCAATCTGATGTCCTGACTTTTTACAAAAATTTACAGAATTCCTTCCGTTTCACTTCCCTTTTCATCTCTTTTATCTACGATATTTCTTCCTTTCTTATCATTGGAATGGGTAGTATGTTCCTTTTCAACACCTTCTTTTATGGATCTTTTCAAGAAGTCCATGGGTGTCCTCTATTATTTGAGCTCTTAACACCATGTCTGAATATACTACGAGGTCTAGCGGAGCCAACTTTTCCCAGAACACAGTTCTCAACCCTTCTAAGAATCTCCTGCCTTCATCTTTTCGTACACACCAAATGTGGTGCATATTGTGCTAATCTTTCAAATTGTGCTTCATATTCGGCTACAGACATCATTCGTTGTTTTAACTCTGCAAATTCCTTTGCCTCTTCTCACGAATCCTTTCAGAAAAATATTTAGTGTTGAAGAGTTCTAAAAATTCATTTCACTCTATGTGATGTTGGGTAATTGTCGACTGGCAGCTTCCCACCAAGCTCTAGCATCGCAGTCCAATTGGAAGGTTTCCAGAAGGACTTTCTCCTGCTCTGAACATTGCATAACTCTAAATATTCGTTCCATTGCCTTCACCCAATTTTCAGCTTCATCGGGATCCGGAGTTCCATTAAACGTAGGGGGATTCATTCGTTGGAAGTTCCCATATAAATCTCTTGCCCCATTTCTTGCTCCTGCTTGAATCACGTTGTTAAGGGCTTGAGTTAACCCTTGTACGGTGCTTTGCAAGTTTCGCAATTGTGCACGCTCGCCAGCCATCTCCACTAAATTCCTGCGAGCAATAACATTAATTTGTTTCTTTTAGGACTTTGGGTATAAGGTATTACTAAGTGATGCATGTATATTTATAATGTATTTAGATCTTACCATGGTTCTACCAATTCTCACATAGGTAGGGTGGTTGACTTAGACACGTGTCAGGGCAGTTCACCTAGAACATCCTAGACTTAAATATCTTATTAAGGAATCATAGGCTCTGATACTAGCTGTCATACCCGCCAATTTAGCAGCAGAAAAAATCGGGGAGGCATGAACAACGTGTATGGTAACGTAAATTGCACATACATTTGCAAATATCAGAGCAACTAATGAACAATAATTGTAATAAAACTCATCATTTTATTGATAATTCATCTAAACTATTACAACACTAATTCAGAGCCAAAACATAGGGCTCAATGACTTTATTACATTTGGAAATGATAACTAAGCAACTAACTAAACTAACTCTAGGGTACTGGGGACAATCCATCGCTAGCGCCGTATTGCGCCTATATAGCCATAGAGCTACTGCGTGTAGGCGTGGGTCCGTTCTGTATGGCCTCAGAGCGTTGAAGACGACTTTGTTCGACCAATGACAGTTGACCCGACCCCAGCAACAAGCGCATAGCAGATCTATCTTTGCTTCATTCATCCTTAGCGCATCTGCATCCGCTTTATAAAGCAGCCGCTTCTTCATGCGTATCTTTCTTCCCTAACGAGGCGAACCAACCACCCTGCTGGCGCGGGCTCCCCATTTAGGTAGCTTCCCGGATCTCCCGCAATAAGCGCAAGTGGTTCCGCCGAACGAAGTTGTAGTTGGTTCGTTTTCGTATGATGATTGCTCGCGAACCTACCTTCACGGCTCGTTCCTTCGGAACCTGTGTGTCTTTACCAACTCGGTCCGCCCGGTGAGCGCTCACGACTAAGCGAGACTCGGATGCTGTCTCATTCGCTGTCTCGCAGTACAACTTCTTTATTTTTCCGATACGGCTCGCGACCTAGACCGGCCCACTCGTTCACTCGCTGCTTCAAGTAAACCACTCGATGCTCTCTCGCAATCGATTAGTCTCGCTTCGTCTATTGCGACGAAGCTTTTTAGAGACTCCTTTCGTAAACGCAAGCGCCTTTTTTATTTTATTGCGGGATTTTGCTTTTATTCTATTGTTATGTGGTGCTTAGAGGCAAGGGTACATAAGATTTAACTAACAGTCTTCTTTAGGAAGAGGAGGAACGAAGTCACTCGACAAAAGGAAAGGGAGAGGTACTTAATGAAAGGGGGCCGTTTGGATAAGGTGGGAACTGATTTAATCTATTTACATGAAAACAAACAAGATGATGGCCGTCACTGAAATCATTGGATTCATTGGATTTCCAGCAGCACCTATGGCTGAGTGAGCCCGTCCTCGAGCTTCAACAAAAAAAGTAATTGAATGGTCCCTTCGTCCATCAATTAGGGAGTCCGAGAACTACTAAGCGTTCTATCAATAAGAAAGAGGAAGAGGCGCCCCTTCTTTACGACGCGAATCTTTCCATTTGAAGCAGCGAGTTTCAAAACCTAGCTTTGTGTAGTTTTGGTTGCTGTGAGTTGTTGTTGCCAAAATAGAGCGGCGGCATAACTTGTAACGTCGCGTGCTTTTCGGATCCATGCGGATAATGTGTGTAATGGTTGTGTTGGCGTTGTGAGGCCAGTGTGAGTTGGTTGTGTGGAATGTGTGGTTTGGATGTGTGGTTGTTCAGGTGAGGAGCAGGTTTGGTCTGAAAATGAAATAGGACTACTGCAGTTGAGTTGGAGTTGGCGGCCAGGGGTGGCCGTGACTTGTTGGCGTCCAAGTAAGGTGCCGTTGACTGATGAACTTGGCGGCATAAGATGTGGACATTTATGGTGGCGGTTGCCCTAGGCGGCAGAGGGGTTGACGCCAAACTGTGAATTCTGCAGGTTATAGGGTCACCAGAGAGCAAGTTTTCACCTAGTTCTCTCTTCCTTGCCCCAGCTTCATGCCCGTGTCTCTAAAGCTTCCAACAGGTACAAGAGAGTGGTTGGAGGATCGTGGGCCGTTGGCGTTGCCGAATTGGATGAGGAAACGCCGTGGCGTGGTGCAATTGCCGTGGGAGCTCGCGGAGGGTTCGGTGTGAACCGGGAGATTTCGGGAGGCTTAAGCGTGTTCTGAGGTAGGGAACGAACCCTGTTAGTTCCGTAGGATCATTAAAATACGACTTGACCACCTGAATCAGCATGTTTAATGTATTATCGGGTTAAGTTGCACCATGTGGGAATAATGGGTGGTTTGATGAATTTAAGTAGTAAAGCATGCTGTTATAGTTTAATTATAGTGTATGGATGTTAGAGGAACTATTTCTGCATGTCTTTCTGTTGTTTTAACGATTGTAAAACCTGTAGGATCGGTTTAGGGTTTTTGCAGGAATAGAGGCTGAAGATATTGACGTCAACATCGTTTGTCTCCAAGATCATCAGCTGGGATATTGACGGCCATATCCCTTGCCGTCTACTTTCCATAAGCGGCAGTCGATGTTGCCGCCAACCTGTGTATAAGCAGAGACGGCTGTTTATGGTATTTATCGATAATGAATGGTGCGTTGGCACTTGAGGTGAACTGAGTGCACGTGGTTTCTGTGTTTAGCATACAGGGTATGCAGTTAGTTACTCACTTCGAGGCTGCATGTTGTTCACGCGAGTTCAGTTGGGTTCACGTGTAGTGGACCATGTTACTTGAGGTTTACGCGAGGTTTCACATGGTTGTGTGTGACGCATGTGGTTTGTGTACGTGGCGAGTAGTACGACGCTACGTGGTGGTTACCTCTCAGTTGGGTGCCCCAGGTTCTTTCTGAGCCAGGCTGTAGCCCAGGGCTTTGTCCCGGGACTTGTGTTGTACCGTCGAGGTCTTGTGTCATGACCTGGACACCCTCACTCCTGTGTGAGTTGCACGTCGGTTGAGGGAAAGGCGACAGTGGGACAGTGACACTTGTGTTTGTCTTTAGTCACTTGTAGCGCGCTGTAGTTGGGGTACGGACACCAGTAGACGTACTGGGCCCCAGCTAGTCCTTTTCCAGTGCCTCACTCTAGAGAGTTCGAGCCAAGATCTCTAGAGTGTCAGGAATGGGCCTGTGACCGTGTGGTCCACAGGTGGTGGTGTTTGGTGGTCTCCACAGTTGCTTGACTTTTCACGTGGAGCGGCAGCTGGACCTTTCGTCCGTGGCTGCGAGACTGAGAGGTAGACCTGTGTTAGCTTATCCGAGTCAGTTTTGGTGTCGCGAACCAGTTCACGTGGCTCGTGTTTGGATGTCTCTACTTTAGCTTGTACACCTGTCTGGGTTGCCGTTTAATTATTACATGTGTTTCGTAGTCGGCAGACGGTGAGTACTTTTACAGCTTTCATATCCTGCTTAGCTGTTCTATAATTGTTGGTACTGTTTATTGCTTGTATACTGTGGTTGTTGGTTTGCTCGGGTTTTGGGGGAGTTCCCTACTGAGCCAGTGACTAGCGAGGCTCACCCCTACCCCACAGGTGAGAGAGAGCGAGAGGAGTTTCACGACCATCGTCCAGTTCAGAGCCGCGCCGTAGCGGTGCAGGGTCGGTACCTCCAGGTGTAGTAGCAGCTCCAGCAGTGTAGTGTAGTTAGTTGTTTATTTTCTTCAGTTGTACCTCGGGGTATGACCCAGGCTCTTGTACTTCTTTTCAGTTGTGGAAATATGGCTATGTAACTTGTGATATATTTATAAAATGTGGTGTGTCCTTTTGTTTACACGGACTGTAGTTGGTATCCCTTGCGAGGCTTCGGCCGTTCGCGGGAGCGCGGACTCGGATCAAGTACGTTATCAGTTTACCGGGCTTGGCCGAGGCGTTCCGCCACAGTTGGTATCAGAGCAAGGTCCGTGTTAATATAAAGAAATTAGAAGATACATAGCCTTATTTCGGTCTTTGTACATTGCTGGTAGGGACCCTGGTTCTGATAATGTTGTTTTAATTTTTGTTTGGGTTTTGTTTATGTAGAAATTTCTGGAATGGTGATAGAAGAGATTGGGGTGGTGGGGGGGGAGATGATCGGAGGAAAGTACTCAGCGTATGATTGAGAGGATTTGGGAAAGCCTCACGGATATTCGGGCAAGGATGGATCAGCAGGCAACGGTACCACTGGTTGCAGTGCCACCTAGGGATGGAGAGACTATACCTATTGCTCAGTCCCGCCAAGAGTAGAGGTGCCTTTTGCAGCACCTGGCCACCACCACCACCAGTGTTATTAGCAGAGGAACAGTGATGCAGGTGGAGAAATTTCTGAGATTGCAGCCACCTACTATTCGAGGACCGAATCCAGATACAGCAGAGCACTGGGTTCATGAGATTGAAAGAGTCTTTGAAACTATGAGGTTTCCGGCAGCAGATAAAGTTGTGTTAGCTGCTTATCAGTTGAGAGATTTTGCATTGGAATGGTGGCGACTGAAGATGCAGACCACCTTTGCAGGCAGGACAGAAGAGGCTATTACTTGGTCGGAATTCTTGATGTATTTAACGATACATTCTTTCGATTCAAGTGCAACAAGTGAAAAGAGAGCAGTTCGGACGCTCCAGCAAGGGAACTCTCAGTTTTAGAGTACCAGATGAGGTTTATGGCACTTAGCGTTATGCACCTTATGTAGTTTCAGATAATAATATGATGGTTGGGTATTTATTAGAGGTTTGAGAGTGGAGTTGTAGGATGCAATAGTACCTTCATGTGCAAGACAGTGAAAGAAGCAGCCCAGAGAGCAGCTACATGGAGAGGTCTATTCGAACTCATCAGGTGGGCGAGTCAGGCTCAGGTAGTTTCCGGCTACCGCAACAATCCAGTAGGTGCAAGTAAGGGTAAAGCACCAGCAGGACCTTCTTCATCAGGCTTTGGTAAATGGGGCTAGAAATTAAAGCAAGCATTTAAAGGCAAAGGAAGAGATGGGGAGGTCGTCAGCAGTTTCAGGAAGGCCGAGGTAGGCCTGAGGTGGAGGAGTCGCAGCGAGGTACTGCCAGGCAGCCTATTACTCCAAGGATATAGATGCTATAATTGTAATCAGCCGGGCATTTGATCCGCAATTGCCCCTATCGAGAGAGGAATATGGGTATGGAAGAGGGGTACAGAGCAGCAGCAGCAGCCTCAGTAGTTTCAGCAGCCACAAGCAGGTCGTGGCAGAGGAGCACCGCAGCAGCGGGGAAGAGGCCGGGTTATGGCTATCACCCGAGCCCAGGCGGAGGCATCGAATATGATAGAAGACACTCTACCTCTTTATAATATTCAGCAAGAGTCTTATTTGATTCGGGTTGCCTCTCATTCTTTCATTTCGAAGAATTTCTGGATTGTATAGCTCATCCTTTAGAGGAGAAGTCTTGTGAGTTAGTAGTGGAGGTTCCTTCGGGTGAGTTCTGCTCACTTCGAGCTATGTAAATGAAGCTCCTGTTATGATTGAAGGGAACTAGATGCCGGGTCGGTTGTATGCCCTGCAGTGGTCAGATTATGAATTATTTTGGGTATGGATTGGCTTGAGATGTATGGAGCAATGTTAGATTGCAGAAAGAAAAGGATCAGGTTTGTCATCCTAATGTGCAGTATTTGAATATCAAGGTATGCCTTTTATACTCTAAGTTTCTAATTTCTGCAATTAAAGCTTGAAAGTTGATAATACTAGATGTGTGGCTTATTAGCCTCAGTAAGTCTAGTAGAAGCTAGTCAGCCAGTGGAAGCAGTTCCCATGGTTAGGGGAATTTGCTGATGTTTTTCCTGAAGATTTGCCTGGTTTAGCTCCACATAGAGAGGTGGACTTTACCATTGAGTTGCTGCCAGGTACATGCCGATTTCTAAAGCTCCATATCGGATGGCACCAGCAGAACTTAAAGAATGAAAAAGCAGCTAGAGAAGAATTATTGCAAAAAGGGTTATTAGACCGAGTCATTCCCGTGGGGCGCCGGTTTTATTGTGAAAAAGAAAGATGGAAGTTTTCAGATGTGTATTGATTATAGAAAGTTGAATGATGTGACCATCAAGAATAAGTACCCGTTGCGAGAATAGATGATCTGTTGATCAGTTGCAATCAGCAAAGGTATTTTTAAATTGATTTGAGGTCCGGGGTACCATCAGTGAGAATCAAAGAGGAGGATATAGATAAAATAGATTTTAGAACCAGATATGGTCACTTGAGTTTGTGGTTATGCCATTTCGGTTGACCAATGCTCCTGCAGGTTTTATGGATCTGATGAATAGAATTTTCATCCATATTTAGACCAATTCATTGTGGTCTTTATTGATGATATTCTAATTTATTCAGCATCTGAAGAGGAGCATGCAGCTCATTTGAGGTTTACTTTGCAGTGTTAAGAGATAACCAGTTGTTTGCTAAAGCAATAAGTGTGAATTTTAGTTGAAAGAAATTCAGTTTCGGGTCATGTATCTCGCTAGAGGAGTAGCAGTGGACCCAAGTAAAGTGGAAGCAGTAGTAATGAGATGGGGAGTTCCTAAGACAATAACCGAGATTAGAAGTTTTCTGGGCTTGACAGGTTATATAGGCGCTTTATTCAAGATTTTTCTAGAGATGCGCACCTATGACTAATTGACCAGGAAAGGGGTGCCATTTGTGTGGTCCGGGAATGTCAGAAAAGTTTTATGGAATTGAAGAAGAGACTTACATCAGCACCTATATTAACATACCGGTAGGGAGTGGTGGTTTTGTGTTGTATCTATGACTAAATTGACCAGGAAAGGGGTGCCATTTGTGTGGTCCGGTGAATGTCAGAAAAGTTTTATGGAATTGAAGAAGAGACTTACATCAGCACCTATATTGACATTACCGGCAGGAGTGGTGGTTTTGTGTTGTATACTGATGCTTCAAGGAGAGGACTTGGCGCAGTGCTTATGCAGCATGGTAAAGTGATAGCTTATGCGTCCAGGCAATTGAAGCCGGCAGAGGAGAATTACCCCACTCATGATTTGGAATTGGCAGCAGTTGTGTTTTGCCTTGAAAATGTGGAGGCATTATCTGTATGGCGAGAGATTTGAGATCTTTACAGATCATAAATTTTGAAGTATATTTTCTCGCAGAAAGATTTGAACCTTCGTCAGCGCAGATGGATTGAATATTGAAGGATTATGATTTCAGTTTGGCTTACCATCCGGGTAAGGCCAATGTTGTAGCAGATGCCTTAGCAGAAAGGCATATGTAAGTTTGATGATGATTAAAGAATGGAAGTTGTATGAAGAGGTAGTGGAGAACTCCTTGTATGTGCCCAGTAGTCAGCGACGGCAGTACTAGCTGCTAGTGCTGTAGAGCCGTCTTTGTATTGGCAGATTGTTGAAGCTCAGAGAGCAGATGTAAATTTAGCTGAATTGTGAAAATGGAAGGAGTTACCATTGATGATAATTGTGTGGTCAGGCTCAGAGGCAGGTTGTTTGTTCCAGCTGAAAGAGAGGTGAAGCAGCGAGTGTTGGAAGAGGCTCATAAATCTAGGTACACTATCCATCCGGGTAGTACTAAAATGTACCATGATTTGAGGAAGCATTTTGGTGGCCTCATATGAAAAAGGAAATAGCAGAGTTTGTTGCAAGGTGTGCTATCTGTCAACAGATTAAAGCAGAGCATCAGAAGCCTGGAGGTCTATTGCAACCGTTCCCATTCCACAGTGGAAATGGGATGATATTGCTATGGACTTTGTGGCAGGTTTACCAAGATCGAGTTCCGGCATAATGGAATATGGGTATTTGTTGACAGATTAACCAAGGTGTGCAGATTAGTGGCAGTAAGTATGTCTTGGACAGTGGACAGATTAGCAAATATTTATGTTGAAAGAATTGTTCCACTGCATGGTATTCCGAAGACTATTGTGTCTGATAGAGATCCAAGATTTACTTCTGGTTTTTGGAGAAGCCTGCAGAGTAATTGGTATTGAGCTGAGATATAGCTCCGCTTATCATCCCCAGATAGATGGTCAGACAGAGAGGACTACCAGACAATTGAAGATATGTTGCGGGCTTGTTGTTTAGTTTGGGAGGTAGCTGGGAGCATCATTTGGGAATGGTTGAGTTTGCCTATATAATAGTTATCATACCAGTCTTGGGATGGCACCGTATGAAGCTTTATATGGAAGGCCATGTAGAACCCCATTGAACTGGCATGAAGTGGGAGAAAGGCAGTTAGTGGGTCCTGAATTGATTCAGCAAACCACAGAAATAGTGAAGCTTATTAAGAAAAATTGCAGCATATCAAAGCAGGCAAAAGAGTTATGCAGATATCGGAGAAGACCACTTCAGTTTGAGGTGGGAGATTTTGTTTTCCTGAGAGTTTCCCCGAGTAAAGGTATTATGAGGTTTGGTAAGATGGAAAGTTGAGTCCAAGGTATGTGGGACCCTTTCAAGTGCTAGAAAGGATTGGGGAAACAGCTTATAGGCTGGATTTGCCAGCAGATTTTGCAGATGTCATGATATATTTCATGTCTCTATGTTGAGAAAGTGCATTGAAGATCCAGCTCATAATTAGTTATCAAGGTGGTGACCTGAGGCCGGATATGACTATGCTAGAGTATCCGGTGCAAATCACTGATCGAAAGATAAAGAAATTGAGAAATAAAGAATTGAGCTAGTTAAAGTAAGATGGGAAAATAGGTTGGGTGGTGAGGATACCTGGGAGTTAGCCAAGGAATGGCTAAAGGGTATCCCTATCTGTTTGAATAAGCCTTTGTATTTCTTTTTAGATGATAGTGCTTGTAAAGTGTGTATGTTTAATTGTTTAACTTTGAGTTGTTTATGAATTTCGAGGTCGAAATTTTTCTTTTTAGATGATAGTAGCATTGAAGATCCAGCTCAAATAATTAGTTATCAAGGTGGTGACCTGAGGCCGGATATGACTATGCTAGAGTATCCGGTGCAAATCACTGATCGAAAGATAAAGAAATTGAGAAATAAAGAAATTGAGCTAGTTAAAGTAAGATGGGAAAATAGGTTGGGTGGTGAGGATACCTGGGAGTTAGCCAAGGAAATGGCTAAAGGGTATCCCTATCTGTTTGAATAAGCTTTGTATTTTTTTTAGATGATAGTGCTTGTAAAGGTGTGTTATGTTTAAGTTGTTTAACTTTGAGTTGTGTTATGATTTTCGAGGTCGAAATTTTCTTTTTAGATGAAGTAATGGAACGTCGCGTGCTTTTCGAATCTATGCAGATCATGTCTGTAATGGTTGTGGTTGGCCGTTGTGAGGCCAGTGTGAGTTGGTTGTGGAATGTGTGTTTGGATGGTGGTTGTTCAGGGAGGAGCAGGTTGGTCCTGAAATGAAATAGGACCTGCTGCAGTTGAGTTGGAGTTGGCGGCCAGGGGTGGCCGTTGACTTGTTGGCGTCCAGGTAAGGTGCCGTTGACTGCATGAACTTGGCGGCAAGATGTGGACGTTTATGGTGGCGGTTGCCCTAGGCGGCAGAGGGGGTTGACGCCAACCTGTGAATTCTGCAGGTTATAGGGTCACCCGAGAGCAGGTTTTGGATCATAAAATACGACGTGAACCACCTGAATCAGCATGTTTAATGTATTATCGGGTTAAGTTGCACCATGTGGGGAATAATGGGTGGTTTGATGAATTTAAGTAGTAAAGCATGCTGTTATAGTTTAATTATAGTGTATGGATGTTAGAGGAACTATTTTTGCATGTCTTTCTGTTGTTTTAACGATTGTAAAACCTGTAGGATCGGTTTAGGGTTTCTGCAGGAATAGAGGCTGAAGATATTGGCGTCAACATCGTTTGTCGCCAAGATCATCAGCTGGGATATTGACGGCCTATCCCTGCCGTCTACTCCCATAAGCGGCAGTCGATGTTGCCGCCAACCTGTGTATAAGCAGAAATGACTGTTTATGGTATTTATCGATAATGAATGGTGCGTTGGCACCTGAGGTGCACTGAGTGCACGTGGTTTCTGTGTTTAGCATACAGGGTATGCAGTAGTTACTACTTCGAGGCTGCGTGTTGTTCACGCGAGTCAGTTGGGTTCACGTGTAGTGGACCATTGTTACTTGAGGTTTACGTGAGGTTTCACGTGGTTTGTGTGTGACGTGCACGTGGTTTTGTGTACGTGGCGAGTAGTACGACGCCTACCGTGGTTACCTCTCCAGTTGGGTGCCCCAGGTTCTTTGTGAGCCAGGCTGTTAGCTCGGGCTTTGTCCCGGTACTTGTGTTGTACCGTCGAGGTCTGTGTCGTCTGACCTGGACACCCTCACTCCTGTGTTTAAGTTGCACGTCTAGCTGAGGGAAAGACGACAGTGGGACAGTGACACTTGTGTTTGTCTTTAGTCACTTGTAGCGCGCTCGTAGTTGGGGTACGGACACCAGTAAACGTACTGGACCCCAGCTAGTCCTTTTCCAGTGCCTCACTCTAGAGTTCCGGCCAGGATCTCTAGAGGTGTCAGGCATGGGCCTGTGACCGTGTGGTCCACAGGTGGTGGTGTTGGTTGGTCTCCACAGTTGCTTGACTTTTCACGTGGAGCGGCAGCTGGACCTTTCGTCCGTGGCTGCGAGACTGAGAGGTAGACCTGTGTTAGCTTGTCCGAGTCAGTTTCTGGTGTCGCGAACCAGTTCACGTGGCTCGTGTTTGGCTGTCTCTACTTTAGCTTGTACACCTGTACTGGTTTGCCATTTAATTATTACAGTTGTTTTTCGTAGTCGGCAGACGGTGAGTACTTTTACAGCTTTCATATCCTGCTTAGCTGTTCTATAAATGTTGGTACTGTTTATTGCTTTATACCTGGTTTTTGGTTTGCTCGTTTTGGGGGAGTTCCCTACTGAGCCAGTGACTAGCGAGGCTCACCCCTACCCCCAGGTGAGAGCGAGGAGGACGTTTCACCCATCGTCCAGTTCAGAGCTGCGCCGTAGCGGTGCAGGGTCGGTACCTCCAGATGTGTAGTGGCAGCTCCAGCAGTGTAGTGTAGTTAGTTGTTTATTTTCTTCAGTTGTACCTCGGGGTATGCCCCAGACTCTTGTACTTCTTTTCAGTTTTTTGGAAATATGGCTATGTAACTTGTGATATATTTATAAAATATGGTGTGTTCCTTTGTGTTTACACGGACTGTAGTTTGGTATCCCTTGCGAGGCTTCGGCCCGTTCGCGGGAGGCGGACTCGGATCAAGTATGTTATCGGTTTAACGGGCTTGGCCGAGGCGTTCCGCCACATAACTCTTTTTTCCAACAGCACCAATGGCAAGCAAGAGCAAGTGTAGTTCCAAGATCGAGGCTGTAATAGACGTGGGGTGTCAAGATGAGCTTGGGAACCGCAATCAATGAATGGATGAACTCTTAGCTGCTCCGATGAACCGGAAGTGGGATACCGTAGCCTTTATAGGATCCGGATCCGGATCTCCGGAGGGGAAATCTTGCTTCAACAATCGAAATGATCGCAAAGGGCATTCGCATTCATTCATGAAAAATTGGCTTTCTGCCTCCAACGGGAAAAGCATAAACAGTGGGAACAACACCATGATCTAGAGAAGTTGAATTCGTCTAAGCGGCTATAAAGCGCATCATGTGCTTTTTGAACGTCCATGTTCCCATCTCGCCCGTACTAACGATGAATGGGGAAAGCCGGCCAGGCCAGAATCTAAGGTGCTAGAGCCGGGCAGCGGCGAACCAGAGACGGTCACGAGGCGAATTTTTGTCGTTTGATTGCCCTATAAAAAAAGGGCAGACTAGAACATGTCCCAATTCCGAAGGGTTAATATCTTCCACGTCCGGAGAGGGGTGAAGGCTCAAGCAGACTCGCTCGAAAGCTTGCTTGGCAGCTACTTTGATTCTCCCGTCTGAAAAGACTGTGACTATCACGGTCAGGGAACAAAGGGTCTTGAAACCTCTCCGCGAAATCACCCAGGCGGAGCCAGTTAACATAATAACTGCTGAAGAAGGCAAGGCAAGCTTGCTTGGCGAGAACCCTTCTAAACTACCTTCAGCACGGAAGGCTACCTGAAGACCGAGCTAAACGGGCCCAAAGTGACAAATGCAGCTCAAAAGACTAGGATATTACTGGCCAACCATGAAATCCGACTGCATTGAATACACCAAAAGCTGAAATATCTGTAAGTACCACGCAGACTATATTCACCAGCCTCCAGAATCATTGCACGTCACAACATGCTCATGGCCGCCCCCTGGGGCTGGGGTGGGGCATGGAGATATGAAGAGAAAGACGATGACGGTCCGAGCATTCGAAAATTCCGTTCGCCAGACTGTTGGAGTAATTGAACTTGACGTTGTGATCGGGCCGTACCAGTTCAAGATCAGTTTGAATGTGGTAGATATCGAGGCATCGTTCACTTTACTATTTGGAATACTTTGGCTCCATTCAGCAAGGCCCTTCCCCATAAGGCCCATCTACGCTGCACTAAAGGGTAAAGTTCGTTATCGACGACCAGCTAGTCACTATCTTGGCTGATGACGAAGAAGTGGGCTCAAGAAAGGTAGAAGTTGTGCAGCATGTAGAGTCGGGACTTCAATTCCTATCGTATCAGTTCGAGACAGTCAATTGTATCCCCCTCGACGCGAGGCCACCCAAAAGAATGAAGACGAGCTCACCGGGGTGGAAAATGCTAGCGAAGATTAAATTTCACCCCTATTTGAGTAAGGCTGGGTCTGGGGATTAGCTTACAAGGAAGGCTTGCGCCGGTAACTCTGCCAAGGCGCGATCCCCCTTTACTTTAGCCAAGGAAAGCGGTCAAATACCAGCTTCTTCTATAGGAATAGGACCGGAGTCGTCAACAATAACTGCAGATACGATCACTCCGCCATCAACAGGAAATCAATCCGCATCTGAGAAGTCAAGTTGATTCCCGTGCTTTCGGGCGATGAATCTTGGCTTGGTTTTTCCACTCTATTAAGATGAACCCATCGAGAAATTCATTCATTTAAGAAGAACTCCCCCCTGGGTCTTTCTCGCCTTTTGCCTGCTTTGATTAGGACTTTGCCCCGGGCGGGGAAGAACTCAAAAAATAAAATGGAAGTCGAAGTCAGTCGGATTCGCTAGCCTTTGGGCTTAAAGAATCGCTCTTTGCTAATAGACTGGCTTAGAATCAATGCTTTGACCGGGAATGCCCCTTCTCTCTCATAGCCCTGCCCTAGTGGGAATCTCAGATGTGAAAAAATCCTCCCTTACCCAATCGCTCTGCTAACACAGGCTAATTACCTCGCTCGAGCTGAAACAATTGAATTAGCCGAGAGTTCTTTCACTGCAGAAGACCGAGAGTCAGAAGCTACCTTCCCCTCTACCCTTGGTACAGAGCTTCCATTGCGAGAACCTTTCATCCGAATCGCTGTCACTCCCGGCTGATTCAACACGAGCAATGAAAGCTACCGACTGACGAACAGCGGAAACAGGGCTAATACCGATTCCTGGACCTGGCTTCGCTCCTGCCCTTCTTCCTTCAACATCTGCGGAGCTAAGTCCGGGTCTCACTGAACCCCTTCCGACAACGCGGCATAAAGGCTAAGACCACTTATTTCGCATCAACAGAAAAAGGACTGGCATCTGTAAGAGCAAAAGCACTGACTACCGCTCATGCCCCCTAGCCCTAGCCAATTCAAACTCGGATCCGATGATGGGTGATTCTCTAAAAAGTAATATATGACATCACGGGTACGAAACTAGGCATTGAAAAGCAATCCACCCAGGAAAGCAGTCGTCAAGCCAGATGCCGATGAGCTGCTGCGCTTACGACTTTTGATTAGACAACTCCTAGTGCCAAGCTAACTAACTAGGACACAGGATTCGTGAAAACAGAAAGAGGTGACTTGCTTGAAAGTGACTGACTGACATACCTAATGGAAAGACAGGGGAAGAGCTTACTAAACTCTGACTTCACTCACGGACTTCACTTACTCTCACTTACAAGCTCAGTCACTTGCTTGACTGACTGCCTTCCTATAACTACCTACTTACTTGCTTTCCATAGCTAGCTTACATCCCGGACTTCACTTGCTTCTTGCCTAGCTTGACTGACTTGCTAACTTAGAGACTAGCCTTTTAGCGCTTGACCTTCTTGCTTAAGGGACAGGGACAAGTCGGGATGGCGAGGAACTAATAATGGAAGGTATTATCACTGGAGGGGAACTCCCAGCGAGAAAGAATCCAACTGGCTTGGCTGGAAAACAGGTATATTTAAGTGCTTAACTCTCGGGAGATCGTTGGCTCAGTATTGTACTTATTCTTCTTTAGGCCCTAAGACCCTTTCTTTTCTTCTTAATAGCAGTTTTTAAGTATATATATATTCTCCGTACCAGTATATCTATGGACCTTAGCAGAAGCGAGATAACTGCCATTGGCGGGCCTGGTAAATCATTTTGTCTTAGCAAGAGAAGAGATCAAAGCACTGGCTTACAGGAAACTCGTACTAGAGATATTCTAACCGCCTATCATCGAGAGCAAATGGCCTGACACGACATGAAAAGCGCTTAGCACTCACCACTTGAGGGTAATCCCTGGTATTCCCTATCTCTATATAGGGCGAATCTCCCCCTCAGGTATGTAAGAGTTTCAGGCTTTGAACTGTAGGGGAAACAAACAAATGGTTATGGGTCTACAACTCAATCTCCAGGGAACGAAACTGGCCTTAGGCCTGAAATTGGATCTAAAAGATTCGCACAAGAGCTAGATGCCATTAGTACTGCAACCCCTATCACTCCTTCTCGATCCAAGGAAGAAGGAAGAGAAATAGATGCCCTTATCCCTGAAACTAGCTCGCTGGCTGTAATGGACTCTGATAACCACATAATTTTTTGAGTTAAATTTCATACATATAGTAATTTTAGATAACCATTGTCTATAAATAATGTGCACATTGATTTTAATTTCTATTTCTATTTCATCCATAAATAATTTGTTAGTTGAAATTTGGGATTAGAACACATGTTAGATTTTTCATTGCTTTTAGATTAGATGCATTTTGAAAAATAAAAGACATTTGTAAATAAATAAATTTTGTTAAATACTTTTGTAAATATTCTTTTAATAGATAAACTTTAGTTTAATAAATAGATAAATCACCTAAATCCCAATAAATAATAAATAATAATAGTAATAATAAAACTTTTAAATAAATACCTCTCATCTCACCAAATCCAGCCACGTACCCCACTTAACCCTTTCTTAACCTTACCCTTTTAATTCTTCCTCAGGTTGGAAGCTACTGAAAGCACCTGGAGCTTGCTGTGTGGGGCGACGAGGGTTTGCTGCTGGAAGAGTTCGATGGTGGAGCTCTGGTGCGAAAGCGGCATCCAACTGGAGGGATGCGGTTGTGCAAGGCCAGATCTGGAGTTCCCGTGTGCGTTGAGGTGTGAGGCCTGTGAGATGGTGTGTATGGCAGGGGTGCTGTGCAGAGATAAGGCAGGGTGTGTGCATTTCTGGTGCGGCGCGCCTAGGGCCAGGGCTGGCGGATGGAGCTTGGGCAAGGTGTGAAGGAGCTCTGGCTCAGGTATGTGAAGTGTGAAGCTGGTTCGTGCGCGCGCTGGAAGGCGGAGGCGCGGCGATGGCTGGGCGGCCAGCAATGGGTGCGCTGAGCGGCTGGGGTTGTGCACGGGGCTGGGCCAAGCAGATGGGCCTGCTGCTTGGGCCGATGGCTGTGGTCTGGCCGATGGCGTTGCGATGGATCCGGATCCCATGTGAGGCCGATGCTGTGTGCAGTGAACCAGATGACCGTGTGCGATGCTGAGCTGTTGTTGGTGCAGGGAGTGCGAGGCAGAACAGCTGGCGTGGCGATCTGGTGAGGTGTGAAGGCGGCATCCAGGAAGCGGGAAGGAGCTGGCGGATGGAGCCCGAGCGTTATAAAAGGACCCGAGGTCCTCATCTCCGGGGTCGGGGTTCGATGCTTAGATTTTTTTTAGTTTCTTCTTCTTCTGTATTTTCTTGTTTTAGCAGAGCAGAGAGGGAGTGTTCTTGAGGCTGGTGGAGGTTAGGAATTTTGAGGATTTTAATTCCCTTTTTTCTGTATTTTCTGTTCTTCCATAGTTCAGTGAGGAGACGGCTGCTTCTGGCAACTTTGATTCCTTTTTGTTCTTTCTTCTTTCCTTGGTTTGGTTGTTGAGCTGGAAGAGATGAATGCTTTCTATTTTTCCATTTTTTCAGTAGCATCTAACGAGAATTGAGCCAATAGTTTAGTCCATTTCATCTGTGTTGAATTATCCATTTCTTATGTGACTTTTTGTCTGTAAGCGATTGGAGGGGTTTTTGTTTGAGCATTTGAGGGGATACGAGAGGAAGGGTGACTGCAATCTTGTTTAGGGATTTATTTCTTTCTTCTATAAGTGTCATCCGATCCAGTGACATTGTTCTTTCCATTTTTTGTGGTTAAATTCATTTCTTCTGTTTCGGAGGGTCCAGGGAGGAATCGAGGACTTCTTACCCATTGTTCTTGGCTTGTATGAGATTGAGTGCCGCTGCTGTGAGGATTGGAGTCTTGCTATTGGGAGTACTTCTGCTGTGATGGTTCTGCAATGTTGAGAGCAGGGTTCGGCATCCAGGGGGTCGGTTACAGGGGAGTCAGGTTCTGCAAAATTTTTCTGGGTTCCTTCTTCTTTCTGCAAGGGGAATTCCAGGGAGTTGTTCTGTTTCTTCGGTGTTTAAAGGTGCTCAGGAGAGGAAGTTGTGATTTTCCGGGAATTGTTCTTTGCTATTTGATGGATTTTGGCTACTGTTAAAGGGGCAATCTATTCCAGTTTTGTTATGCTTAGTTAGATTAATTCGGTGGCAGTTGCTTCTTAAACTTCTTCTGCAATTTTGTCTATTCTTCTGTGGTTAAGTGGTTGATCCAGGAGGTAGTCTTGAATTCACGAGGGATTTAGGAGTTCCTTAGTGTTATTAATCTTGCTCTTATTCAGTTCTCAGTAATGGCAGTGAGAGTTTGGTTCAGCAATTAATTTCTTTTGATTTTTGTTCGAATCTTAAACTTTGAGAGTAGTGATCCGGTGTTTATGGAGAGTTATGACTGTTCATCCCCTGAGCTATAGGGGTACATGGCTACATTGGTTTGATAATGTCCTTTGAGATTTCTTGCCTGTCACCTTCTCATTTCCTTAAATTTAAATCATTTAGAATTAGAGTGCATTGTTGTGCATCTTAGTTTAATTTCTATTTCAGATTTTTGTCTACTTATTTGATCCCTCGAGCTGTGAGGGTACAGTGATATCATTCTTTTCCTTTATCAATCCGCATGTTCTTCATTAAGTTTGATCTGTCAAGAATGTGCGGATTTGATCGGTGTGTTACACATTCATTTTAATGCATTGTCGATAGATAGAGATTTCAAGTCAAAGTAGTTTAACTCAAGCTTTATTCAGCCTCTCCGTGGAAATGACTGTTCTCACCATTGTGCTAGTTCCTTTTTGCTATTTTAAATCTGTGAGACAGTTTAGAGGAGGTGAGCTTGTTGCTATGTGCAAGGAACTCTAGACAACGGAATGCACAATCAACAATGCGCGCGTTCATCTTGGCGCCGTTGCCGGGGAGGCATTAGAGTTTGATTTAATTCTGTTTTGATTTGATTTCATTTGCTTTGGGCTTTACATTGACTTGTTATTGGGCTTTCATTTCAGATTTGCACAAGGAGTGAACTTGGAGATTGGGCTTGGCATTTGAGGCCCATTGGAGGAGGAGAGCTTGCTGAATTTTTTTGTTAATTGCTTTTAATTCGAATTTTAGATAGAAAGAGTGTGAGTGAAGCTTGTAGTGAGGATTGATGTACTCTCTGTGCATGTACAGAGATTTCTTCTTGTTGGCATGTAATAATTGGACTCTCTTTGTGGTTTGATTGGTTTGGCATTAGTCTATAGTACCACTTCATATTTTTAGTTAAATTTCATTTCATTCAGTTCAAAAACTAAATAAAAATTAAAAAAATCTAAAATTTTAAAAATTTCCAAATCGCTCTTTCATGTTAGCCGTTTGTTTGTAAAAAAATTTCATCTCTCAAGATTAGAATCCCATGTTTTAGGACATTCATCATTTAATTGTCATTTGAATCCATTTTTTTTCTTGCATTGAAGAGTGCGGGGGAAAGGTAAGATTTCTCTCTCTCGTTTCATGCATTAGACTTAGCATTAGAAAATCCATTGTTTGAATTTGATCTTTGCATTTCATATTTGAAAAAGGGACTGTTTAAGGGCTTAACCCATTAGATAAAAAGATAAGGTGAGGGATTTCATCACCCTTTCCTTTGCCCAAAAATCACAAAAATTTCCACATTTTTTTGCATTTGCCTAAACTTTCAATAAAAATCAGTAGACTTGGCCCTAGGGTTCATAATTAGATTTATTCTTTCTTAATTCAAACTTCTCTTTAAGTCTGGTGTCTAGGATTAGAGGTTAAAAAGCTTACGCTTAAGTGAGTTAGAGGTTATTAATTGGGTCCTTGCGAAAGCAAGGGGGGCCTCCCTCTACTCCACCTCTTACCTGGCCGGTACAAGAAGAGTTAGATTGGACTTAAGCAAGTATAAATCTGATTTTGAGAAAATAACATAAGTCCAAGGAACACTTAGTGGTAGGTTAATTTGATTTGAAAGTGTTTGTTTGTTTGTGTTTGTTTAAAAATTCAAAAATCAATAAAAATCTAAAAAATTCAAAAATCATAAATAGAAGGCTTTTCATCTGTGCATGCTTGGTAGACGCTCAGATTTGGCCCAACCTATAGACGAGATTGAAAGATTTTTCCATAGAATGGCCAACCAAAACCAGAACCAAGTTGCTAGAAACTTAGAAGAGGCTGCACCCAGACAGATGAAGGAATACTTCATTCCTTCTGACTATCAACCTGCCACTTGCATTAGGCCGGAAATTCCGGCAAATCATTTTGAGATCAAACCTGGAACCATTCAGATGTTGCCATCCTTTTATGGCAATCCCAATGAAGACCCTTATAGGCATATAGATGAATTCATAGAGATTTGTTCCACTGTAAGGATCCAAAATTTCACAGAAAATGCCTTAAGGTTGACCCTATTTCCATTCTCCTTAAAAGACAAGGCAAACATTGGTTGGGAACCATAGGGAGAACCATCACAACATGGCCAGAAATGCAGCAGGAATTTTTAAAAAATTTTACCCGATTGGCCGAACAAACACAATGAGAAGAGCAATAACTGGATTCTCCCAACACCGGGAGAATTAATGCATGAATCATGGGAAAGACTAAAGGAGTTGCTTAGGAAATGCCCCCACATGGTTTGTCGAGGTGGCAAATAGTTCAAGCTTTTATGAAGGTTAACTGAATCGAATAGGCAAATGGTTGATGCTTCGTGTGGGGAGCATTCATGACTAAGAGTGAGGATGAGGCATATAATCTTTTTGAAACATTGAGTGAGAACTCTATCAATCATGCCTCACTCTACTCTTATGAGAGAGCGTTAGGACCTGTAAAGAAGGCAATGATGTATGAAGTAAGAGGAAGAGGGGAACCAGACTCTAAGGTAGAAGATCTGATAGCTAGACTTGACCAAAGATTGGAGCAGAAGTTGGAACAAAAATTCGATCAATTGTTGTCTTTGACTGGGCAAGCCACACCCAAATTTTCTCAAACACCTGAAACTTGTGCTATGTGTGCTAGCCCAGCTCACTCCACAAATGCTTGTCCCACTACTGCCCAATTACCCCTTTCATTCAGGAACAAGTCCAAGCTGCTCAAGGTTTCAAAAACCCTCCTATGATCCATACTCCAACACATACAATCCGGTTGGAGAAACCATCCAAATTTTTCATGGAAAAATCAATCTGAACAAGTTTCCCAACCTGCCTTCAAGCAATCCATGTACGGTCAATCCTATCCCAATCAAAATTCGGGATTTGGCCAATCTTCTAACTCAAAACCTCCACAATCCAAGGAAATCAAAATTCCAATCAATTTGCTCATACAAATTTCCAACAACCTTCATATCAACCACCACCTCCTCAACCTAATTGGGATGATAAAATGAACCAACTCCAAAACATGATGGCGACTCTATGCCAAACTGTGCAAGAACAACAAATCAATATCAAACTCAAAACAAAATTTTCAACAAAATTTGGCAAGGATAGAGTCTCAAATTGCTGATGTATGTCAAAGGAGGGAAGTAGGCAATTGCCAAGTCAAGCTGTAGCAAACCCAAGAAACAACCCTCCCGGATTCTATTAGAACCAGCAATACCATCAGGGTCAGGGGTACAGACCACCACCTGCTAGACAAAATGCACCTCCACCACAGAACCCACAACAAGCTTTTGTCCAGAACATTCCTGCACCTCAAAATCAAAACCAACCTATACAACAGGATCATCCTCCTGCCCAAGCTAGGGGCCCACAAGTAGAAAATGCAAAAACTGTGTCTACCTTAAGAAGTGGAAGAATCAGAACAAATCCTCACCCACACATGTCAAATGAGGATAAAGAAAAGGAATTGAAATTGAAATTGAAGAAGAAATTGAAGAAATGTTGAAAAAAAAATCCAAGGGAAAAGAGAAAATAATGAAGAACCTCTAGACAAATCAAGAGGAATGAAGACCCAAGCTGTTACATCCCAAGAGTTCCTTTTCCTGAAGCTTTAAACCAAAATCCAAAAACAAATCCACTGGTAATGAAGAACTCTTGGAACTGTTTAAGCAAGTTCACATCAACATTCCTCTGCTTGATGCTATCAAGCATGTGCCTGCCTATGCCAAATTTCTAAAAGAAATGTGTACTCCAAAACGTGAAGTGAGAACAAAACTGAAACATCATTCTTCCAGAAATTGTGAGTACCATTGTCTTAAACCAACTTCCTAAAAGCTCAAAGATCCAGGCACTCCACTAATTCCTTGCACCATCGGTGGAGTCACTTTTGAGAGCGGCCTTTTAGATTTGGGAGCCAGTGTCAACCTCCTACCTTCTGCCATTTTTGAGAAATTCAAGTTAGGAGAGTTGAAACCCACTTCTGTTGTCCTCCAACTAGCCGATCGATCTGTTACCACTCCTAAAGGCTAGTTGAGGACGTGATCGTAAAAATCAATGATTGTTACTTTCTAGCCGATTTCATCATTCTGGACATGAACACTCCACAAGATTTAACCCAGTCCACCATCATCCTTGGTAGACCCTTTTTGGCCACAGCTAGAGCCAATATTGACTGTGCTACTGGGATGATGGATATATCATTTGGGGATAGGCGGGTTAGTATCAACATTTTTAGGGCATCTAGGCATCATGATGAAGGAGAAAGTTGTCTAGTGGTAGACACCTTGGAAGAGTCTTGTGTGGAAGAAGCAATAGACCAACCCTGTGCTCTAGGGTTTGAGGGAGAGGAAGGACAATTTAATTCCATGTTTCAAGATAATGATCCATCAATTCCATTTGAGTGTCCTCCTAAGGTTGAGCTAAAACCACTCCCTGCAAATTTAAAGTACATCTTTTTAGGAGAGAATGAGACTTGGCCCATCATAATCGCTAGTGATCTTGAGGAAGGGCAGGAAAGGAAATTGATTGATGTTTTGAAGAGTCATAGGAGAGCTATAGGTTGGACAATAGATGATCTGAGAGGGATAAGTCCTTCAGTTTGCACACATCGCATCTACTTAGAAGAGAATGCCAAAAGTTCAATCGAAATGCAAAGAAGACTTAATCCCAACATGAAAGAAGTTGTTAAGAAGGAAATTGTCAAATGGCTGGATGCAGAATTTATTTATCCCATCTCTGATAGCCAGTGGGTTAGTCCAACTCAAGTTGTGCCTAAAAAGTCTGGACTAACCGTGATTCAAACTGAAAAGGGTGAGCTCATTCCCACTAGGCTGGCTACAGGATGGAGAGTGTGCATTGACTATCGTAAACTGAATGCAATGACCAAGAAAGACCATTTCCCCTTACCTTTCATTGACCAAATCTTAGAGAAACTGGCAGGCCAAAAATTCTTTTGTTTCCTTGATGGATACTCAGGGTATAACCAAGTGGCTATTCACCCTGATGACCAAGAAAAGACCACTTTCACATGTCCATTTGGAACCTTTGCCTTTAGACGCATGCCATTCAGGCTGTGCAATGCCCCTGCAACTTTTCAACGTTGCATGTTGTCTATTTTCTCAGACATGGTTGGGGAATACTTAGAAGTCTTCATGGACGATTTCTCTGTGTTTGGAAATGACTTCGATTCGTGCCTCGACCATTTGACTGAAGTGCTCAAAAGATGCATCAATGCCAATCTTGTCTTAAGTTGGGAAAAGAGCCACTTTTTGGTTAAGGAGGGAATTGTCTTAGGGCATATTGTCTCAGGGAGAGGGATAGAGGTAGATAAAGCCAAGGTAAATCTCATTTCCGAATTACCTCCTCCCAACTCTGTCAAACAAATTCGATCCTTCCTTAGTCATGCAGGATTCTATAGGAGGTTCATCAAAGATTTTTCCAAAATTGCAAGGCCATTAACTTCTTTGTTAAAAGACACTCCATTCATTTTTGATGAAGCTTGTCATAAAGCCTTTAAGGAATTAAAAGACATTTTGACCAGAGCTCCAATTCTACAATCTCCAGATTGGTCATTACCATTTGAGATAATGTGCGATGCTTCAGATTATGCAGTAGGTGCCATTTTGGGCCAGAAAACTGATAAAGGATCTGTGGTGATTTATTATGCAAGCAGAACATTGAATGATGCTCAGATTCGATACACAACCACTGAAAAAGAGCTCCTAGCTGTTGTTTTTGCCTTAGAGAAATTCAGATCTTATCTCTTAGGAGCCAAAATCATTGTTTTCACTGACCATGCTGCCTTGAGGCATTTGCTTGCCAAAAAGGATGCCAAGCCTAGATTGATCAGATGGATTCTATTGTTACAAGAGTTTGATTTGGAAATTCATGATAAGAAAGGATCCAAGAATGTGGTAGCTGACCACTTGTCTAGAATAGTTGCCCCGGACTCTATGCCCATTAGAGATGCTTTCCCGGATGAGCACATTTTAGCTGTCTCCAACATTTTATCTCCATGGTACGCACACATTGTGAACTACAAAGTCATTGGACGAGTACCTGGAGATTGGACCAAAAATGAGAGAGAGAGATTCTTTGCTAGAGACAAGTACTTTATTTGGGAGGACCCGGAGCTATTTTTCATAGGACCAGACCAAGTGATAAGAAGATGTGTCCTGAGAGTGAGCATCAAAGTGTCCTCAAGTTTTGTCATTCTCTCGCCTGTGGAGGACACTTTTCAGGAAAGAAGACCGCTGCTAAGGTCTTAGACTCTGGTTTCTATTGGCCCACATTGTTTAAGGATGCCCACCAATTTTGTAAGGCCTGTCCTAGATGTCAAACCATGGGAAACATTTCTAAGAGGGACATGATGCCTCTTAACCCCATTTTGGTTGTAGAAATTTTTGATGTTTGGGGGATAGATTTTATGGGACCTTTTCCACCGTCCTTTGGATACACGTACATTCTAGTTGCTGTTGACTATGTGTCCAAATGGATAGAAGCCATAGCCACAAAGACCAATGATCATAAGGTGGTCATCAAATTTGTTCAGAAAAACATCTTTTCTAGATTTGGGTGGCCCAAAGCAATCATTAGTGATGGAGGACCTCATTTCATTAACACCCAATTTAGGACCCTCCTAAGGAAGTATGGGATCACCCATAAGCTAGCAACACCTTACCATCCCCAAACTAGTGGCCAAGTGGAAGTATCAAACAGGGAGATTAAAAACATTCTTCAAAAGTCGGTTAGGCCTGATAGGAAAGACTGGTCAGAAAGGTTAGATGATGCATTGTGGGCCTACCGAACTGCTTTCAAAACTCCCATTGGAATGTCCCCTTACCGGCTTGTCTTTGGAAAATCATGTCATTTGCCGGTCGAACTTGAGCATAGAGCCTATTGGGCTATTAAACAAGTCAATCTTGACTTAGCCCAAGCTGGTCAACAAAGGACCCTTCATCTGAATGAGCTAGAAGAGCTCAGAAATGAGGCCTACGAAAGTTCCAAGATCTATAAAGCCAAGGCCAAAGCATTCCATGACAAACACATTCATAGAAAAACTTTTCAAGTGCATGATAAAGTCTGGCTATTTAATTCTCGGCTTCGTCTTTTCCGGGAAAATTGAAGTCCCGGTGGGATGGGCCTTACATGGTTGTCAAAGTCTATGACAATGGCGCTGTCGTTATTCTTGATCCTAAAACTGGACAATCGTCCACTGTTAATGGGCAGAGGTTAAAGCATTTTTTTGAAAACCCGCCTTCCTTGAAAGTTGAGTCTACCAAGCTAGATGAGCCAAGTGAAGCCTAATTGCGTCTGGCTGAAGACGATAAACTTAGCGCTTCTTGGGAGGCAACCCAAGTGTACAGATTTCCTTCATCAGGTAATTCTCTGTCTTACTTTCTTTTCCTGTAAATAAGTAGGGGGAGAGGTAGAATAAGCATGCATTCATAGTCCTCATCCCAACCATTGCTTCATTTCTTTTCTTGAGCTTGTACATTGCAAATAAAAAGTTCACAATGTTTCATCTTGAATAAAATGCGTGGCCTGATCTTTAACCATTAAATTTTGTGGTTGTCACATCCCTTTGCAAAATCCATGTTAAGTAGCCTCTGTAAATGATTACATGTACTTCTTGTCTACCTTATGTAAGGATTTATGGCAGGAAGTTTCATACACACACTACACAGCCACTTAGATTAGCTGAACCTGAATGTAGCAAATCTATTAAAGCTAGTAGGAGAGAGGTGATTGATTTTCTCCCTTCCCCTTAAGTGAATTGTGAAGAAGGTGAAGGCATGTGATCAAGGAACCTGACTGTTCATCCTTCCTTTAAGAGGAAAAGAAAAGAAAAAGCAAAAGCAAAAAGCAAAAGCTAAAGAAAAATATATCCATGAAAAATGCCCCGGATCTGAGTAAAGTTGGACTCGCTACTCTTGAAAAGTGATGGGTTGTACAACATTGTGGATGAAAAAGAAAGACATTCTGAGTGCACAAGGTGCAAATAAAGGGACAAAAGTCCTCAAACTCAGAGAAATAATCCTCAAGGAAGATGGGCAGAATGGAACTGAGAGAAACAACCCGATCTGACTGAGCAAGGATCTTATTCCACAATTCTTTTCTTCTCCCTCGAATTAATCTAATCTCAATTACTAGCTGAGGCAAAAGAGCTTCAGAAAGGCTGATGTGAACTCTTAAGTGAGCTACCATTTATGCACTAATTTCTTGCCATAAGCCTTTACAATTAGGAAAGACATATCTATACATTAATCTTTTACATGATGACTATTTAGCATGAGATGTTATATCTTCCAGTCCTACATTTGGAGTAATTTTTATTGCTAAGGGACTAGCAATGTTCAAGTAGGGGGGAGTGATAACCACATAATTTTTTGAGTTAAATTTCATACATATAGTAATTTTAGATAACCATTGTCTATAAATAATGTGCACATTGATTTTAATTTCTATTTTCTATTTCATCCATAAATAATTTGTTAGTTGAAATTTGGGATTAGAACACATGTTAGATTTTTCATTGCTTTTAGATTAGATGCATTTTGAAAAATAAAAGACATTTGTAAATAAATAAATTTTGTTAAAATATTTTTGTAAATATTCTTTTAATAGATAAACTTTAGTTTAATAAATAGATAAATCACCTAAATCCCAATAAATAATAATAATAATAGTAATAATAAAACTTTTAAATAAATACCTCTCATCTCACCAAATCCAGCCACGTACCCCACTTAACCCTTTCTTAACCTTACCCTTTTAATTCTTCCTCAGGTTGGAAGCTACTGGAAGCACCTGGAGCTTGCTGTGTGGGGCGACGAGGGTTTGCTGCTGGAAGAGTTCGATGGTGGAGCTCTGGTGCGAAGGCGGCATCCAACTGGAGGGGATGCGGTTGTGCAAGGCCAGATCTGGAGTTCCCGTGTGCGTTGAGGTGTGAGGCCTGTGAGATGGTGTGTATGGCAGGGGTGCTGTGCAGAGATAAGGCAGGGTGTGTGCATTTCTGGTGCGGCGCGCCTAGGGCCAGGGCTGGCGGATGGAGCTTGGGCAAGGTGTGAAGGAGCCCTGGCTCAGGTATGTGAAGTGTGAAGCTGGTTCGTGCGCGGCGCTGGAAGGCGGAGGCGCGGCGATGGCTGGGCGGCCAGCAATGGGTGCGCTGAGCGGCTGGGGTGCTGTGCACGGGGCTGGGCCAAGCAGATGGGCCTGCTGCTTGGGCCGATGGCTGTGGTCTGGCCGATGGCGTTGCGATGGATCCAGATCCCATGTGAGGCCGATGCTGTGTGCAGTGAACCAGATGACCGTGTGCGATGCTGAGCTGTTGGCTGGTGCGGCTGGAGTGCGAGGCAGAAAAGCTGACGTGGTGATCCTGGTGAGGTGTGAAGGCGGCATCCAGGAAGCGGGAAGGAGCTGGCGGATGGAGCCTGAGCGTCTATAAAAAGGACCCGAGGTCCTCATCTCCGGGGGTCGGCTGGTTCGATGCTTAGAATTTTTTTTAGTTTCTTCTTCTTATGTATTTTCTTGTTTTAGCAGAGCAGAGAGGGAGTGTTCTTGAGGCTGGTGGGAGGCTTAGGAATTTTTGAGGATTTTAATTCCCTTTTATTCTGTATTTTCCTGTTCTTCCATAGTTCAGTGAGGGAGACGGCTACTTCTGGGCAACTTTGATTCCTTTTTGTTCTTTCTTCTTTCCTTGGTTTGATTGTTGAGCTGGAAGAGATGAATGCTTTCTATTTTTCCATTTTTTCAGTAGCATCTAACGAGAATTTGAGCCAATAGTTTAGTCCATTTCATCTGTGTTGAATTATCCATTTCTTCTATGACTTTTCTTGTCTGTAAGCGATTGGAGGGGTTTCTGTTTGAGCATTTGAAGGGATACGAGATGGAGAGGGTGACTGCAATCTTGTTTAGGGATTTATTTCTTTCTTCTATAAGTGTCATCCGATCCAGTGGACATTGTTCTTTCCATTTTTTTGTGTTAAATTTTCATTTCTTCTGTTTCGGAGGGTCCAGGGGAGGAATCGAGGACTTCTTACCCATTTTATTCTTGGCTTGTTCTGAGATTGAGTGCCGCTGCTGTGAGGATTGGAGTCTTGCTATTGGGAGTTACTTCTGCTGTGATGGTTCTGCAATGTTGAGAGCAGGGGTTCGGCATCCAGGGGGTTCGGTTACAGGGAGTTTCAGGTTCTGCAAAATTTTCTGGGTTTCCTTCTTCTTTCTGTAAGGGGAATTCCAGGGAGTTGTTCTTGTTTCTTCGGTGTTTAAAGGTTGCTCAGGAGAGGGAGTTTGTGATTTTCCAGGGAATTGTTCTTTGCTATTTAATGGATTTTGGCTACTGTTAAAGGGGCAATCTATTTCCAGTTTTGTTATGTTTAGTTAGATTAATTCGGTGGCAGTTGCTTCTTAAACTTCTTCTGCAATTTTTGTCTATTCTTCTGTGTTTAAGTGGTTTGATCCAGAAGGTAGTCTTGAATTCACGAGGGATTTAGGAGTTCCTTAGTGTTATTAATCTTGCTCTTATTCATGTTCTCAGTAATGGCAGTGAGAGTTTGGTTCAACAATTAATTTCTGTTCTGATTTTTTGTTCGAATCTTAAACTTTGAGAGTAGTGATCCGGTGTTTGTGGAGAGTTATGACTGTTCATCCCCTGAGCTATAGGGGTACATGGCTTGTCACGTCCCGTCATTTAATATAACTATAAACGCCGGAACGTGAACGCAAGAGGAATCAAGAGTGAACTTTGAACTAATTGAGCAGCAAATTGCTCGAAAGCTCTATTAAATAAAAATTTGACAATTGTCATTCTATGAATATTACAACATTTTCAGTTTACAATCTCAAAAGTAAAATGCCATCAAGGATGGTCTCTCCACACACATATCCCGAAGTTCCCTCCTTCAAGAACTGTAGATACCTGAAAAATAGGATTTGGTGAGCTAACTAGCCCAGTAGGATTCAAATTCTCAAATCAAAGTATTAAACTGTATGATGATCAAGGAAAAGGCTTAAGTGATATCATAGATGGACCAACATGCATCTGAACATGACAGTGAATATGGAACAATAGAATTGATACACAGAGTATACTCAGGAATTCACATTGAAACTCAAGTTCTAGTTCATGTGAACACAATAAAAGACTTGACTGATATCAAAGATGAACAACACGTATCTCATCATCTGGCTCATATATATATTCTCACAGGATAGGTATCATGATGACTATAATCAAACAGGTATTGATGCAATGCCAGACATCCCGGTGTCCTCATTGCCCCAAGAAAAGGATAGAACAGGCATCAAAGAGACAATACTAGATCTCAGAACAGTAGCTTGATACAGTGACAATAAAACTCAGGTCATGCTCAGGTATATAACTCAAGTATTGGTTCATATATCAGTTCACACAGTATAGGAAGTATGATGACTATAATCAGGAAGTAGTGATGCAATGCCAAACATCCCGGTGTCCTTATCACTCCCGTACGGCCCGTAATGAATTCGGGTGCTCCTCCCAGGACTGAACCAGCCCTATTTGCACAGGCATATCAGTCAAGTGGGGTCCAAGGACCCAATAAATGTCATCATCATAAGTTAATCATATCTCACATGGTGTTCAAGCATAAGAACTCTCAGAATATCAAGTTATATGAACTTAGTTACCGAATACAGGAGAATGGACTCAATGGAGTACCAATCGTAGTTGACAATTTCAAGGATAATTCAAGGGTGAGTAAGGTATCTCAAGTGGGTATTCTTTACAGTAGAATGACAGTAGATACCAAAATAATTAAGGGGGTAACTTGGTAGGCTATTAGGATGAAGTTTAAGCAAGAGTTCTATCATGAAAAGTTGCTGAAATACAAGGCAGGGCAGGTGCTGTCGACAGCCAGGAAGGGGCTGTCGACAGATGGCTACAGACAGAGCTCAGGTTTGCTGGCTCTGTGTGTATCTGTTGACAGCAACAAGGGGATCTGTCGACAGATTCACACAGTCCAGAAACCTGGAGTTCTGGAAGACATGCGCCTGTCGACAGCTTTGGGCTGGCTGTCGACAGGTGGCTGCAGAACTTCAGAAATGATTTGTAAATCTGATCTAAACATCCTAATTATAGAACCTATAAACCAAGACATGTTTTATAACAAATGGAAGAGTCTAATTGGAGTTCTCACAGTGGTTTCTAAACCGAACAAACGGGGTGAAACAAGAAGTTTGCAATTCAAACTTGTCTAGCTAGAAACTAGACATAGTATAGTGTTGGAAGTGTGGTCTTGATAGTAATGGTTTATTGGAAGATTCCTACAAGATAAATACTAAAACTCAAAGTGTTTCATGGATTTAAATCAAAGTATGAAGTACCAAACATCTGAACGGAAGTTAGTCACAAATTCTAATGGTATTGTGACTTCTATCAAACTTCTATAACATATACAAGGATCAAGGGTGGAAGAAGAAGAAGAAGAGATGATCTGAAAGTAAAACAAGAATCTTCTCCTCCCCAATGTGAGAATGTTTATCAAAACTGGAGAAAAAATAGTAGGATTACAAATATATCAACTTGGCTACTCAACATGAGTTATTTATCATGTGTGGAGAACATGATTACGGAAAAGGAGATGAATCCTACACTTATACATGGATTTCTTAACATGAAGGAAGTATAAGAACAAGAAGAAAGAGGATCATTAAGAAGGAGTCCTATCAATGCATAAGAACTCAATGGTAACAAGGTAATCAAACAAGCTTACTGAATCCCGTGCCATATGGGATCAAGACTGATGCTTTAATTTCAAGGCTTAGAAAAGAAGGAGATTTACAAGTTGATGGTCACAAGAATGAATTCTACTAATACCTACATAAGTTCAACCAAAGGAATTTCCCCAATTCACAGAACAAGACATGTTCGGAAGAGATGAACTCATCACTCTTAAGATGGTTTCCAAGGTTGGAAAACAAGTATATATGTGGACATGAACTTTTAGCAAAGGCAAGATACAAATATTGAGAAGAGAATAGAGAATAGAATCCTACCTTTCTTAAACGATGAATTCGCTAATATCCTTGATGAGAAAACCCACACTCAGCTAGAGAAGTATTTTCCCTCCTTAAGGTTATTGGCGTGCTTGCAATGTTTACACCAAATGAAGCAACTGCAGTGACCGAAAGAGCAGAAGAAAGAGTAGTTGCAGTGGCTATAAAGCTAGAAACGCCAGTAGTTCCTCCAACAGCACCTCTATCCACAGATTCGTAGCTCCTCCACTACTCTCTTCTAGCAGCAAGAAGAGGAAGACAAGAGCATAGATAGGAACAATGGCTGGAGAAGAGTGTGTGCGATGGAAGGGCAGTGGCTTTTATAGCCCTCAACACCTTCTTATGCAGAGACACGTTGGTTGCCCATGTGTCATGGTAAGAATCCTTTGATTCTTACCTTAACACGTATCACATGCAACTTACCCTTTGGTTACACATAAGTAACCGCAATGATGGCCTATCCCTGATGTAATGGTTCTTTAGGAGCCTTACACGCACCCCACTGGAATTTTCCAAAAATTCCATCCCGTAATTAAGCCATAATTCAACTGGCCCAATAAGCTTTGTGCAAATGTATTCAAACGATGTCCGTTTGTCCTAAAATTTTAACCATAGGCTAATGTAATTGTTTTGCAAATTATGATGATTTTAGTTTAATTTTTAGAATTTATTTTACACTAGGTGAAAAATCACCCGAAAAATAGTCGCGTCGACTGTACCTTGAAATCCGTACGTCGAAAAATTCAGATAATTACAGATTTGATTTCTCCACATTTTTTTTGGAAATTATGATGTCCTCGGATTTTTATTTCGTTGTCGTTTTCTGGTATCGCCCTGTGGAGGCACGCACTTCGAGGTACGATATTGGGATAACGTTCATTACCACTAATTAAGTCTATCATCTAATTATTACAATTTAATAACAACCCTAAGGTATTTTAACCAAATTATTTCTATTTTCTTAACATTTTAAATTTCTGGGGCGTTACAACTCTCTACCACTAAAAAGAGTTTGGTCCTCCAAACTTCTTGACTTAGTTTGGATGGATCACAAAGATGTAAGTTTTTAGTTTTTGGAATCTTTATCTATTTCAGATTAGTTTCACTAATCTTATTATGATTACCATGTCATATAATGTTTACACTCTCTATATAATTTATTATCATAACATCGTCAGTTGATGAGGATCTAAATATTAGCACTTTAGATATTAAAGAGCCATGTTGTGATTATGGGTTCAATTAGATACAACCTTCACTATGTTCTTTATCACTGGCAGTAGTATATCATACTCAAAGTCTCCCCTACTAAGGAATAACCTTATTCCTTAGAGTTATGTAAATACATATTTTCTTGGGAAGGGTAATAAGGTATGACAAGGTTGATGAGTGTGAAGAATATGGGGATAGACAACCAGAATTTTTTTTTTTTTTTTATCCCATAAGATTTCTGTTACAGAACTCTATGGTCAGCCTTATAAAGTTACAGTGATTGGCAAAACTTACTAAGTTTTGATATGTTGTAACAACTAAACTCAAGTATTCCTTACTATACTCAGTCCTATTGACTTTTCCTGATTTTGATATTTCAACAAAAGATAATAAATAATTAACACAAGTTTTTATAACATAAGAAAATTCATAAAGTCAAAAGGTCTATTAAGTGTGTTGACCCTGATCACTTCTTAGGTTATCACTACATGGAGCTCAGGTTGACACTAATCAAGTTTCTAATTAATACTTAGAGGAAGATACGGCTTGAGGTGAACTCCAAGTGGAGGTTAGATTGGCTCTACTCATATGTGAGGTTGACACTGTGAAATTACAAGATAAACTCTATGTGATGAATAATTAATCAAAACGGCAATCACCTGATTGAGGTCAATTCTAGAAAATATAGAGTTGATTCATTCGAAACTTCCTACTGACCCAAGTCAATTTGTTTATGTGTGTTAACATGCCATGCTATTAATTAATTGAAGCAAAATTATAGAATTTAACTCAACTAGAAAACATTGGATCCTTGGAATACAGTTAGAAGGAAAATTTTGATGAGTTCAAGTCTAAAGAGGATATAAATTGAAGGGTGAACAAGTTTGACTTTTCCTTCAGTAGGAGAGGGCTCCCTTGGAGAAGTCATATGTGTGTTTACCATTTTTCACCGGACCTTGGATTCTTAACATTCTACTAAGTTTATTTGAATTATGAAATTTTTAGGTAGGCCAAATTGTGAGAAATTAGAAAGACGCTATTTTGATAGAATCGCAAAAATCGCGTTTTTCTTCTTCAGTGGGAGAGTTGACTTTTTATTGGTAAGAGATATGATTTTTCTGATATTTTTATTGGATTCAAATGGGGGGTACTTTCTTATTTACATGTAATATCTTAAGTAAATGAAACATCAAATTATAACAGCTTGGAAGTGGCTGTCGACAGATAGCAACAGACAGAACAAGGTTTTTTTGGTTCTGAGGGTATCTGTCGATAGCAAGGGAGTGGCTGTCGACAGTTACTGTCAGTTCTGCATTTCTGGGTTTTGGAAGCATGGTCCCTGTCGACAGGTGATTGCTAGCTGTCGACAGGTGAGATCTAAACTTTCAAAAATGTGATAAAACTTCCACATAAAATTCTACCAAGTGTTTCTATGAACCCTTACATGTTTAGTAACATCAAAAGGGTCTTATTTCTAGTTTTAAACACCACTTTCCATGAGGAAGACGAGTAGAACAATAGGGATATACTATAGCATGGAAATCTAAAAGCAAGATGATAACTAGAAGTGCAACACTTCCTAAAAACCTTTTCTTCCTTCTAATGGGATGAGTTTCAAAGTATGCTTGAGTCATAACACAACTCTAGCTAAAACATGATTTCAAGGAATGGAACAACACATCTATGGTTGTTTCAAGTGTGTATAAATGGTGAACACTTTAATTATGAGGTTCTTGTGTAGGAATAAGAAGCAAGAATAGAAGAAGGAAATCAAAGGAAGGTGAGTTCTAAGGAACATGAAACAATTATTACATATGAGTTGTACAAATAGAGAATCCACAATCATGAAATTATGAAAGTGAAGATGAATCGTAGGAAAGAACATATCTCTATATATTCCATTCATACTCTATACAATCTATATCTGACCTTTACCTATCTAGCTTAACCTCAGGCTTTCTACCCGTACTCACAGGTTATCCCTAGGTTTATCGAACTAATGCTCTGATACCATTCTGTCACGTCCCGTCATTTAATATAACTATAAACACCGGAACGTGAGGAATCAAGAGTGAACTTTGAACTAATTGAGCAGCAAATTGCTCGAAAGCTCTATTAAATAAAAATTTGACAATTGTCATTCTATGAATATTACAACATTTCCAGTTTACAATCTCAAAAGTAAAATGCCATCAAGGATGGTCTCTCCACACACATATCCCGAAGTTCCCTCCTTCAAGAACTGTAGATACCTGAAAAATAGGATTTGGTGAGCTAACTAGCCCAGTAGGATTCAAATTCTCAAATCAAAGTATTAAACTGTATGATGATCAAGGAAAAGGCTTAAGTGATATCATAGATGGACCAACATGCATCTGAACATGACAGTGAATGTGGAACAATAGAATTGATACACAGAGTATACTCAGGAATTCACATTGAAACTCAAGTTCTAGTTCATGTGAACACAATAAAAGACTTGACTGATATCAAAGATGAACAACACGTATCTCATCATCTGGCTCATATATATATTCTCACAGGATAGGTATCATGATGACTATAATCAAACAGGTATTGATGCAATGCCAGACATCCCGGTGTCCTCATTGCCCCAAGAAAAGGATAGAACAGGCATCAAAGAGACAATACTAGATCTCAGAACAGTAGCTTGATACAGTGACAATAAAACTCAGGTCATGCTCAGGTATATAACTCAAGTATTGGTTCATATATCAGTTCACACAGTATAGGAAGTATGATGACTATAATCAGGAAGTAGTGATGCAATGCCAAACATCCCGGTGTCCTTATCACTCCCGTACGGCCCGTAATGAATTCGGGTGCTCCTCCCAGGACTGAACCAGCCCTATTTGCACAGGCATATCAGTCAAGTGGGGTCCAAGGACCCAATAAATGTCATCATCATAAGTTAATCATATCTCACATGGTGTTCAAGCATAAGAACTCTCAGAATATCAAGTTATATGAACTTAGTTACCGAATACAGGAGAATGGACTCAATGGAGTACCAATCGTAGTTGACAATTTCAAGGATAATTCAAGGGTGAGTAAGGTATCTCAAGTGGGTATTCTTTACAGTAGAATGACAGTAGATACCAAAATAATTAAGGGGGTAACTTGGTAGGCTATTAGGATGAAGTTTAAGCAAGAGTTCTATCATGAAAAGTTGCTGAAATACAAGGCAGGGCAGGTGCTGTCGACAGCCAGGAAGGGGCTGTCGACAGATGGCTACAGACAGAGCTCAGGTTTGCTGGCTCTGTGTGTATCTGTCGACAGCAACAAGGGGATCTGTCGACAGATTCACACAGTCCAGAAACCTGGAGTTCTGGAAGACATGCGCCTGTCGACAGCTTTGGGCTGGCTGTCGACAGGTGGCTGCAGAACTTCAGAAATGATTTGTAAATCTGATCTAAACATCCTAATTATAGAACCTATAAACCAAGACATGTTTTATAACAAATGGAAGAGTCTAATTGGAGTTCTCACAGTGGTTTCTAAACCGAACAAACGGGGTGAAACAAGAAGTTTGCAATTCAAACTTGTCTAGCTAGAAACTAGACATAGTATAGTGTTGGAAGTGTGGTCTTGATAGTAATGGTTTATTGGAAGATTCCTACAAGATAAATACTAAAACTCAAAGTGTTTCATGGATTTAAATCAAAGTATGAAGTACCAAACATCTGAACGGAAGTTAGTCACAAATTCTAATGGTATTGTGACTTCTATCAAACTTCTATAACATATACAAGGATCAAGGGTGGAAGAAGAAGAAGAAGAGATGATCTGAAAGTAAAACAAGAATCTTCTCCTCCCCAATGTGAGAATGTTTATCAAAACTGGAGAAAAAATAGTAGGATTACAAATATATCAACTTGGCTACTCAACATGAGTTATTTATCATGTGTGGAGAACATGATTACGGAAAAGGAGATGAATCCTACACTTATACATGGATTTCTTAACATGAAGGAAGTATAAGAACAAGAAGAAAGAGGATCATTAAGAAGGAGTCCTATCAATGCATAAGAACTCAATGGTAACAAGGTAATCAAACAAGCTTACTGAATCCCGTGCCATATGGGATCAAGACTGATGCTTTAATTTCAAGGCTTAGAAAAGAAGGAGATTTACAAGTTGATGGTCACAAGAATGAATTCTACTAATACCTACATAAGTTCAACCAAAGGAATTTCCCCAATTCACAGAACAAGACATGTTCGGAAGAGATGAACTCATCACTCTTAAGATGGTTTCCAAGGTTGGAAAACAAGTATATATGTGGACATGAACTTTTAGCAAAGGCAAGATACAAAGATTGAGAAGAGAATAGAGAATAGAATCCTACCTTTCTTAAACGATGAATTCGCTAATATCCTTGATGAGAAAACCCACACTCAGCTAGAGAAGTATTTTCCCTCCTTAAGGTTATTGGCGTGCTTGCAATGTTTACACCAAATGAAGCAACTGCAGTGACCGAAAGAGCAGAAGAAAGAGTAGTTGCAGTGGCTATAAAGCTAGAAACGCCAGTAGTTCCTCCAGCAGCACCTCTATCCACAGATTCGTAGCTCCTCCACTACTCTCTTCTAGCAGCAAGAAGAGGAAGACAAGAGCATAGATAGGAACAATGGCTGGAGAAGAGTGTGTGCGATGGAAGGGCAGTGGCTTTTATAGCCCTCAACACCTTCTTATGCAGAGACACGTTGGTTGCCCATGTGTCATGGTAAGAATCCTTTGATTCTTACCTTAACACGTATCACATGCAACTTACCCTTTGGTTACACATAAGTAACCGCAATGATGGCCTATCCCTGATGTAATGGCTCTTTAGGAGCCTTACACGCACCCCACTGGAATTTTTCAAAAATTCCATCCCGTAATTAAGCCATAATTCAACTGGCCCAATAAGCTTTGTGCAAATGTATTCAAACGACGTCCGTTTGTCCTAAAATTTTAACCATAGGCTAATGCAATTGTTTTGCAAATTATGGTGATTTTAGTTTAATTTTTAGAATTTATTTTACACTAGGTGAAAAATCACCCAAAAATGGTCGCGTCGACTGTACTTTGAAATCCGTACGTCGAAAAATTCAGATAATTACAGATTTGATTTCTCCACATTTTTTTGGAAATTATGATATCCTCGGATTTTTATTTCGTTGTCGTTTTCCGGTATCGCCCTGTGGAGGCACGCACTTCGAGGTACGATATTGGGATAACGTTCATTACCACTAATTAAGTCTATCATCTAATTATTACAATTTAATAACAACCCTAAGGTATTTTAACCAAATTATTTCTATTTTCTTAACATTTTAAATTTCTGGGACGTTACATGGCTACATTGGTTTGATAATGTCCTTTGAGATTTCTTGCTCTGTCACCTTCTCATTTCCTTAAATTTTAAATCATTTTAGAATTAGCGTTGCATTGTTGTGCAATATTAGTTTAATTTCTATTTCAGATTTTTGTCTACTTATTTGATCCCTCGAGCTGTGAGGGTACAGTGATATCATATCTTTTCCTTTATCAATTCCGCATGTTCTTTCATTAAGTTTGATCTGTCAAGAATGTGCGGGATTTGATCGGTGTTGTTTACACATTCATTTTAATGCATTGTCGATAGAATAGAGATTTCAAGCCAAAGTAGTTTTAACTCAAGCTTTATTCAGTCTCTCCGTGGAAATGACATGTTCTCACCATTGTGCTAGTTCCTTTTTGCTATTTTAAATCTGTGAGACAGTTTAGAGGAGGTGAGCTTGTTGCTATGTGCAAGGAACTCTAGACAACGGAATTGCACAATCAACAATGCGCGTGTTCAGACTCCTCCTCACTCTTTTGCTCAATGGCTGTAAAAGACTCTTGGATTGCCATTGGCCTAATTGCCCTAAAATGCTCGCTTTCTCTCTCACTTGTTTGCTAGCTTGCAACTGCTGTTACGGACACTGAAACTAACTCGGCTGTCCCGCCATCGAGAAGGGAGATTCAAAATAAAAGGAGAAGAAATGACTCGCGAATAAAGCGAAAGCTAAAGATAGGGGGAGGCGCTTGCGATTCACAATAGCTTCACTAGCTTACACGGACTCAGGAATTCAAAAGGCAGAAGCACTTCTATTCTACTATCCAGGGACTGGTCGGCTCTAATCCTAAACCCCTGTGTAATTCCTGCCTGTCCTCGAACATATTCTATAGGGGCCATATTCTAATATTTCTCATTAAAAAAAGAAGGGAAATCCTTCTATATATTAGCATTATACCCCTAGTGCTGGTAGTAGTCCTACAAAGCCCTATTAGAGTAGCCCTATTCAAGCCATATCATATATACAATTATTATATATATAATATAACTAGCACTATTACAGATATATCCATCCCTACTAGTACATTCTATTGCTATCCCCACCAGGGAAAGATAAAAAAGCCCTATTCAAGCCCTATCCATTAAATGGATTGACTCCTTTGAAAAGAGAACTCCTAGCCCTTATCCCTTGCCAGCTGGCCTACTATCACTTTCTTTCACTGGCTTTCTCACTGCCTCATCTCCTGCCCATTTTACGCTTGCCTCCTTGCTATTTGAAATAGTGTTTTTGCCTTGGCAAAGACTCCTTACCTGCTGAATGGATCTTGTCACATAAAGTAAATCAGTATTCAGCCCTGAACATGGATTCCCGATAACTAGCTTGCCCTGGACAAGAAACTCCAATTCCATATAAGAAAACTTTGATGGCAGGGAATATTCTTTCAAAAAGAAAGGGTCCGAAGGAGCTCCTGCTAAGTTAGCTAACACAGTAGAGGGGGCTGTTAAGCGGCGCTTATTCGCCTTCGGAAAGCACCTCTTAACATTGGGACTAAGAGGCAGTTTAGACTTACTACAAAAGGAGAGAGCTACAAAAGAATACACCTAAAGGTAGACCAGGAGTAGGAATCACAAGACAGAGCTGCCTAAAGAGTAGCACCTCTGTACACCTGATGCAGGAGTTAACTAAACCAAGAAGAGAACCTCAAGAAAGAGGAGCTAACCATCTAACATCTAACTAAAGAGTTGCATAGAAAGAGAAAGCGGACCACAAGATAGAGCGATAAGAGCAGCGAGTGCGTAATCAGTAACAACAGTTGCGAGCGCCTAGGGGTCGCGAGTCAGTCTCATAAGAAAGCTATCGCTAGTTCCATTGCCTATTAGCTATTAACTCTGAAGACTATACATCTAAGTTTCTATGAGGTATGCACCTCATAACGACTTATTTCATTTCATCTTTGTGCTTTTTAGAATTCCATAATGTAATCACATCTTTCTCATCTATTTTTTAATATTCTGGGCATTACATCGGCATATAAAGTCGAACGGTCAAGTCACCCATCCCTCAATTGTTCCATTCTTCTATGTTTTTTCCGCTTTTTCGTAAGCAGCTGAGACTTTTGAAGATGTTTGAGTAAGGGCAAGCATTCAACTAATTAATCTATTTCTTCAACCCCCTGAGGAGGAGTATTTGGGATAAGCGCTGTAGGCGGTGCTGCTAAAAGACTAGTATTTCTTTGTGCGGAATAGCCCTCGCTAAGGAGTACTTGAGAGTCTGGTTCATGGGGGAAGGGGCGAAGTGCTCAATTCCGAGTTCTTCGCATCATGCAAAAGATGCTTGGTCGTATTACGGTTGCAGGTGCATTGGTGGACATTTTATCCTAAAAAAACTATCCGGGTGAACTCTTCGTTCGCTTCTTTCCCTTTTTCCCTCTCTTTTCATTTCCCACCCTTCTTTTATTTTCCTTCTTACTCTTTCTCACTACCGCAAGCGCCTCGTATGCGGTTGCCTTCGGGTGAGTGAAGCGCGTGGTAAACCCACGCGCTGGCGTCTTAATCTTCCTACCGGGTCGCATACTGCTGTATCCTGCTCAAATGCGCAGTTTCTTCTACGATGATTTATGAGAGGCAATTCCCCCCCGAATCGGCACCCCAATTGGCACCTTTTTCCCTCCCCATCTGGGGCCCCCCGATTGTAAGGAGGAGGGTCTTCTTCCGCTACTTTCATGAGATTGTTAACGCTCTTCTTCTTCCCGCTAGCCGATATCCCGCAATAACCCAATCCTGGTAGGAGAGACAAGCATCAGTTGAGATCACTTCTCATGTATGTTTTCAATGTTGTTATGATTAACTCCTCTCCTAAACTACTACGGAGTAACGGACAGGACTGAACCAAACCAGCTCATAACCGTAATCGAGGTAATGAGGGTTTTCCTCAGCTCTGTCTCTCCTCCTGGGGGGTTTATAAGGGGGGTGTTAAGCATATGCTCTGCGGCATTTGATTAACATCACCCCTTGCCTTGTTTATCCCCAGTATGGAGCCGACGTCGCTTTCGTCAACATGCTTGTCGATCCAGCTACCATTACGTCAAGGTGGATCGAGGGGGAACCATCCCTTTCAAGCGACCCTTGTAGTTTCTGTCTCCCAACCCGTAGGTTGGGCAACGCCAACAGACTTTCAAGCATCAGATGTCCGCCGTCTTGTCTGGTAGTGGTCAAGTGTGCACCATGCTTGCCTTCAATCGTGAAGCTAGATAGGAAGGGCTTTCACGACTTCAGGCAAAAAAGCTCCCTGCACCAAGGCGGATATCCCATGACCTCATGAACGCACCCCCCTCAGATTGGCTACTGGCCAGGAGTGTGTCGGCAAACAAAGGAACGATGAGACCTCCCATCTTTACTTTAAGGATTCTGGAGTCGAACCAGCTATCTTTTATTGCAGAAGGATCACAAGTTTGGGTCCGACAGACCTCTAATGGATCTCTACCCGCCCCCAGGCTGGGCTGTGCCCAGCTTCCCTCTGCCTAATAATGGTGAGGTACTATTCAGTTCCCCGTTCAATCGGTTCGAAGATATCCGCCACACTACGTGATCTCGGACATCAACTATACGTCAACTTTCGATTCAATGTGGAACCCTCAATCCTTAAACCTTAAAGCAAGTCCTTGAAAGAAGAGGGGCAAGACAAGAAAGAACTACCGCTCCGTGGTAGAAGTCAGTGCAGTTTTTCTTTGAATAAGTTTAAATTTCAAGGAAGCTAGCCAAGGCGCGAAAGGAAGCACTCTAGACCAAGACCTAAGCACACTCCACTAATCCCTCCGTAAACAAAGAGAAAAGCGGATTCCACTTTTGAAGCGCCATAAGCTGACAGCTCCAGTTTCTATCGAACCAACAGCTCCGGGTTTTCCTTTCCTGAACCGACTCTAATCTCATCTAAACTGTAGGTATCGAGGCTTCGCTCCCTGAGAGAATACCAAAAGTCAGTCAGTAACCGAATAGAGTTTGTCTTCGCTCCCTGGACTGGATCAGTTCAGTCAGTTCAGGCTCACCTCACACTAACAGAATAGGAAAGCTAATTTCATTACACGAGACTCAAATCGAGGATCAGAATCGTTCCTTCGGGCTGAGGTTGGTGCACTTGAGGCGGATTTAGTTGTGGATCGAGATCAGAGGGGTCGGAAAAAACAAGAGTTGTTGGCTCGGGACAATGCAATAGCTAGCAAGCCAGCTTTTGCGTCAATTCCTTTCCTATAAAACAGCATCACAAAATGAAGTGGCGTCCATTGAAGCGAAAAAGCAGACAAGAAGGGGTGAGGGTCGCTTGCGACAAGCAAGCATTCTACTTCTTTAAGCGCGCCAAACAGCCAAAAGAAAGGGGGCTTTTTAGCCTATCGCTGATGAAGCTAAAGGAAAGGGAAAAAACTCCTCATTAATCCACCTTCGGGTTAGAGAATGATAAGGGTGCATTTTAATGCAGATAAAAGGAATTCACTCTATCACCAGAATGTGTTGCTTACGGCACGATTTTTTATCTCCTCAGAGAGATACTCCGGAAAGGCGGATAGCTACATCTTTCAGGTGATGATTTTTCATCACGCAGGATGGAACTAAGTCTAGGATAGGAGCGAAATCACCATCACTTGGAATTGACTGAATAGGTATAGAGTTGGGACTTCCTTCTGTAACTCTCGAGGTGGCACAAAGGCAACGAAGAACGCGAGCCGGCTCGTAGAATTAGAGAAAGGAGCGCAGTGGTAGAGCGCGCAGAGCCGAAACGACTCCTGGGTAGGGAGCGTGAGGCGAGACAGCGCTGGCCCAAGGTTTGACGAAAACGGATCTCTTCTTCTTCGTCTGCTTCTGTTCCCACAAAGTTTACCTAGTGCTTAGGACATCCGGAATCATCTAACCTAATCCACACCATTGACACATCAGTTGTGTTGATAGGTTGGTTGTTTGGACAATTCTTGGTCCAATGCCCCCACCCAACCTTCCTTCACATCCTGCAAGCGCAATTGGTCGTCCTTCCATATCATATTCCCGGGGAAACTCTCTTAGGTTTCCTTCTTGGTGATCTCAGACTTTGTTCTTTCGATTCGAAGGCCTCCTCTACCGCAGTTTGGTAAGTAGCATACCCTGGTCTGGTTCTTGTGTTGTAACGGCACCCTTCGTTTCGTTTGTTGTGCAGAAGGGATAATATATAAGATACGAACTCTTTGGTTGGATCGGACAGGGACTTCTATAAAAAAGATTTTTCCACTCATTCATCATACTATAAGTCGAAGTCACGGCATGGGGGGGGCTCGGAATAAGAACGAGAATCGGTGTCGTGGTGGTGCTACGAGATGGCGATTTATCGTATCGTATAGAGGCGGACCTTTTGATTGACCATAGATGCGAACCGATCGACCGGTATCTAAGAGAAGATAAGTAGTTCTTCTATCGTTAAAGGACAAGGGGAGAACATGTAGCGGCTTGCTTAGTATTTCCCACGTAGCTCGTCGGTCAAACCAATGATTCTCTTCTCAAATAGAGAGAGTCTTTTTTTTTTTTCTGGTATGTAGCTCCGCGAGCTAGGAACGCATCATCGGGGCAGGGGGAAACCGAACAGAACATAGGGTCATCATCATTGCCCTCTTCTTTTTTCTTTTGTTTGTGTCCAGTCCGTTGTGTGTGTTTTTTTTAGGCTGTGGGGCATAAAATTACTTTTTTTTTTCAGCTGATCTCACATCGAGAGCAGTTCCTTCTTGTTCAGGGCTCCTCCGACTCCGAGGAATCGGTCAAGCGAAGCGGGAGGCTACTCTCGACTCACCTCTCTATAAAAAACCCCTCCACTGAGGAGAGCAGAAGCTCCAGGATTAATATGTCCTGGATTCATTCTCGTCCTGATCCACCATGAAATTTTCGGAATCTACAAAAACATTAACGGAGAGGGCTCGTTATGATCTTTGATAAGATCACAAGGTGCTGAAGTGGCTGGAGGGGGGATCCTTAGGTTTTTGTGAAAGGGATGCTCTTATCATGCATGTTATCGCTGATATGATAAGAAAAACCGCACTCTATTTGATGTCGATTCATCCACACTTCCATTCCTTGTAGAGGAAAGCTAACTGCTTGCTGGCTGGGAGCTGTATGAGCGGTAACGTCCACGTACGGC